>CM051274.1:22012480-22739980 GCA_027921565.1 Artemia sinica
TATTAATGATAATACGATAATTATGATCATAAATAATTATAATAATTATACATATGACTGTAATTATATTGCAAAATTAAAATAGTATAACATGGTCAAAAATATAGCCTAATATATGGCTGTTTCAAGGATTCGGCCTAGCTGCTCGTAGTACAATATTAAACAGAGCTTAAAAGAAAAAAAGCAGCTGAGCTTTAGAAACGCTGGTCGTGCATTTGCTCTAGACGGATATTTAGAACAAATAAAAGAAATTATTATTATTAATAACAACAATATATAATTTAAAATTCAGTGGCATCAATTTAATAAAATTGGGAGGGGGGAGGTAAAGATAATTTTTCAATATCTAGGGGAGGGGAAAATTGTTATTTTTCATTATTTCATTTTCACAATGAAAAATATCCCCAGAACCATATTGCAAAACCTGGGGGGGGGGGGGGGGGGGAGCAAAAACAAGATGGTACATGCCCATACCCCCCCCCCCCACCAAATTGACGAAAACATCGAAATTAATTCCTTTCAGGATAAAGTAGTTTGGCTTGCCGGAAACATTCACAAACACAAAAATTCTTATCAAAAGAAATTACAGCATAATTTTCTCTTCAAATTATTTTCTAGCGTACATGAGTCGGCAACATCATTTTTTTAAAAGCACTCTCCAACACTGTGATGCTAACTGCGTTAGGTCTAGTATTCTGAAGTATTTGAAGGAACTATACATCAGAATACGTTTATAAAATTAGTAAATGTTCATTAGATGATAGTTTGATTGTAGAACTATCATCCTATCCAAAGAGAATGGAAAACTTATGAGGGCTAGATCTTTTTAGCGATTTAACGTGAGAAGATGGGAATTAAAAATTACTGGCACCACAAACCATGTAATACTTGGCAACTTCATTAGAAAAATGAGGAAATGTTAAAGAAGATCGTAGGATTAATATAATTAATCTGGAAATTTATAGAACAAAAGCTGAACGTTCTATCTGAGCAATAGTCAATCTGCATTTTTTTTCAATAATCATTTAATTCACAATCCAGTCTGAAAAGGCAAGGCGTTTGTCTACTGGCTACAAAGTTCTACTTTCTTTTCTTTTCTTCTTTCTTTCTGCTTTCCTTTCTTTTTTGCTTTCCTCCCCTACATTTTAAGGTACTTGACGACAAGTATCTTATAGTTTAGGGTGGGTTAAAAAAGAACACGAACGACAAATGAAATACGCCGTTGGTAATTTTTTTTTTACACTAACGCTAGTTTCAGCTGTAATAAGTTTTCCATCCTCTTTGACCCTATCCATATGAAGGAATTGAACTCACTTGTAGTTTAAAGACGATTGAATATTTGAAAGATCTGCTTCCAGTTTGAGCCCACTCAACGTAGCAAGAAGACGCACACGAGCAAACCTAATAACCCCAAAGACAGCAGCAGAATATCGAGATTTTTCCGTTTGCTTTTGACTTGTTCTAGTACTTTTTCGTTGTCGAATTAGCTTCTCGTCAACTCTAAAAAGATAATAATAAATAAAAAACGATTTTATTTTCAAGCACCATAAAAACGGCCATGCCGATCAGCGGAGTCAAACGAACAAAAAGAATAAAAGATTAATGAACTAAAGAAAATAAATATATACAATTATCGACGAGTGGGTGCAGAATTAAAAATCTTGACGAAGGAGGGAACAAAACTACTTGCGTACCGCATATGCCGCGCTGGTACCGATTGAGCTACACTTCGCGGGATCCTTTGGCATGAAGGGAGATGCTCAGGGGGGAGGATTTCACGAGGCCGCGTGTTTCCCAAAATACCGGCACCAAATTTAAATGGGAATAATTAAAATGGGAAGCAGAAACATAAAGTTGGTGCAAAAACACAATTATTTTAAAGGAAGAAAAGTGGGGAAATCCAAAGAGCATAAAATATCTACAACTACGTAGCAAGTTATAATTGGTAAACATTAGCAAACAAGAATCGTCATTTGTGTTACATACCAACGAAAATATACTCCCAATGTTTAAGATTTTCGAGTGACAGTTGCTTATACAAATTTGATTAACCAATTTCCTCCTTTCTTGTCTAAACAGAGCATCTTCATTCTTCGGTTACTTTGATAATCCCAAAGTGGACTTTCCAAGTGTTAAACCCCTATTTTTGCCAGATAAAATCAATCTTAATCTTGCGTCGCAGTTTGCCTTTTGTTGGTTGACTGCTTTTTCTTTTAAATGGAAGATATGTCATGCCCTAGTCAAGATCTTAATTTGGAATGTTTGGACAACAAGTTTAAAATAAAGTTTTGATTAATAACCGGTTTCTTCAGTCTCCATTTGACAATTATTTGAAAATTTAAATTGCGTTATTCAAATATTGTTCTTGATTCCTTATTTTAGGAGACGGTGGTAGATCTTTTAGAGGGTTTTTCTAATAGGGGAGGATGCCTGAAACCACCAGAAAGTACATTTACATTGGGAGGTAGGTCCAGATCCAATTTAAGGGGACAAGCTTAATTGTTATTGCTTTTGTGCGAGCTATGAACATAGAAAATTGACTAAGACTCTTAACAGTATATGAAGGCCTTACCTGTGGAAAACAATATCTAGGTTCGGAACTGCCTTATAAAGGTCAAGTAGCTGAAAAATTTTCTTCCATGACTTTGGAACTGTTCGTGGGATGACTTTTAGAGCTGTCAGTGAAGCATTTATAGACGCCCCTCCACTTCTGACATAAGGGCTATCATTGTTGGTGGAAGACGCACGCGAGAAGTTCCTACGCTCCAAATCAGGTAGCACTTGACTGCTCTCACTTGCACTAGACATTACAACTTCACTTGCATCTGAATCAGAAGTTGGTAGGGTTAGCGGCATCGAACGGAGTGGTATATCTTCATGAAGTTGGTTGGACGCATTCTGGGCGTTATTATACATTGTGTAAATCTGATGCGCTAACCTTAGGAGTGGCATATTTACTTGCTGCGCAATAAAGCCCACACCGATACTAAAACTAACAGTAGTATTAGAGTCGTTCTTATCATCTGCTATATCATTTTGCCTTCCTTTAGCTTCAGCTTCAAACGTTATTTTCTCGCATGTAAACGCTGGAATTTCTGGTGGTAAACTAATACTAAACTTTCCAAGCGGCCGCTTTCCCTTCAAACCTTTATTGGACGTGACGGTGAATTCACTTTCAAACAGATCAACTTTAAGTTCATCAACACCACTGACCACTGAGACGCTGCCAGAGATCGAAAAAGGATTATGGGATTGCTTCTCAATAGGAATTTTCAACGCTGAGAGCATAGGAGCAAATACTACTTGGGCATCAAGCCCTGGATTAAGTCGGTGAACTTGAGCAGTTGGTGGAAAAGGAGATCCTCCACTGGTGCTTTCGCTTCGTTGAAATTTTTTAAGGAAAGAACCACTTGCAATGCCAGCCTAAATAAGAAGATAAATTAGTCTTAAAGACGAGATAAGAATGTGTGTATTACACTCGTCAAATGAGTTTCTCATGTAACAAAATGGAAGAAACGCGAGAATTGAGGGGAGGGATGCTGATGTTGTCGACAATGTAAAAAAAAAAATACATGAATCATTAAACTGTTAACAAAAAAAATCCGAAAAAGTCCTATAGTTCTGGGGGAAAGGCCAGGCCCTTCCCCTGCGTATCTGCTAAAGGCCAACGGTTTCAAATAGTTTTCATCCATCGATAAAGCAGGGTCGAAAAAGAAACATATTATATCCAGCGCAAACTGTAAAAACGCTCCTAATTTACCGATATAGTTGGTAAGTGCCAGTAACAAAATCGACAACTCGTTTATTAGAAATCCACTTGTATTCATTTATAAATGCAAAAAAAGTTGTAAAGCGATCTACCAAGCCCGACTAGCTCAGTAGGTAGAACCTGTAATTTCTAATCTCGGGATTACGATTTGGAGCTTGTCGCTTCCATTTTTTCCCCGTCGGTAAAAAGTAAAATATTGCAACATGTTCCTTTTTGAGTAAAAGTTGCATTTGTGGAATAAAATATCGTGGTGAAAACTTAACAAAAATGTTCTGGTCTACAAATCCTCTTAAAAAAATATTACTGTACTTATTTCTGCACTATATACTAATTTTATAGTTTTGTCTCATCAATATTATCAGTAACGAATGGAAAATATTAAAAGAAATTCATACATGCTTCAATATAAACTAAAATAAACCCAAATAAAGCTCGTAATGGATGCAACAAGATATTCAAAGACATTTTTGGATTTGAGAAAAGTAGATGACCTGCCTTTGAGGTATATCTCTGCAACATAACCTCTGACAACACTTCGGCACAGCTTGAAACTATGTCTCAAAAGCCCTAATTATTATTTTTTTAAATTGTCATGCACGAGTTTTGCACATAACAACCAATCTGTGCTGTAATACAATATGATGTCATAGATGTGGTATCATATTTGATTAATTTATTAAAATCTAGATTTCGATGAAAGGTCGAGTTTCGTCAGGATCCAACATTAAATAGTCTAAAATCTTGTGGATTACTTTATTTATGAACTAAACTAACGGATCATAAGATAGCTATTGTAGAATAGTAACAATAGAATATGGTAGCAAGTAAAATATTTATGCAAATACATTCATTGTGCCCTTTTGACATAAGAGGTTTTGTTTGCTCCAGTTGAATGTAAAGAAAAACGAAACAAGAGACTTACAAGCAATCAATGTTTTTATTTAGGCGGTTCTTAGGTTTAGAATATCTCAGTAGTGACATCGAAACTGTAAAAAACGGACTACAAAAATTACATTCGGTGAAAATTATGTGTCTTATGAGTCCGCTCTCGTATCGCTAAAATTCCCTCTCTCCACGTTGAACTAATCCTGAAGTTTGGACACTCACTACTCGTCGACGCGAGAATAAAATCAAACAGTTAAGATACCATACCAATCGGTTTGTGAAACCTTTTTCCTTTTTTTGTTATTGCATTTAATTGGTCGTAATCTATGTAAAAACAGCAAAATTTAGTTGCGTGTTTTTATTTAAAGCTGTTCTTATTAAATAAATTTTGAAAATCTAGGTCAAGATTATGAAAGCTGTTTTTATTAAATAAATTTTGAAGATTGTTCTAATCAGGTTTATGGTATTTCCGGTTATGAAAAAATAGTATTGACTGTTTTTCTCATAAACAAACTAGTGTTTCATCTCCTATTAGCTTGCCATCCTCTTTATATTACTCTTTATATTGCAACATCTGAAAAACTCCTAATCCAGGTACTTGTTTTTACTTTTCCTAGACCAGAGAAAGCATTCGAAACATCAATAGTTCCCGATTATTGAAATTTACGAGTTTTTCCATAGCTCAGACTTCCTAGAAAATAATCGAAAGAACCCGACCTACTATTTCCCACTTAAATCACTTTCTTAAAATTATTCCATACAAGCTTTTTCATCTTATAGTCGAATAGTTGAATATGATTTTTCATATTCAACTATAACTATCATACTATAACTATCATATTCTATAACTATAACTATCATATTCAACATAAGACGTTTCCATTTAGTCTTTTACTACTTTTTTCTTATTTTACTGTGATGTTAATTACAGAGATATGAATCCAGCTTTTGACTTGATGTTGACAGTTATTTATTATTTATTGTGTCTTTCTTACAATTTAAACTGCTGCGGTTTTCCTTTAGGAGCTAAGGTTTCAGCACATGTGCCATATTCTTTAATTGATTACCCCAAAGAAAACCTTGGATATTAGCATATAGTTTAGAAAAAAAAAGTATCAGGCTCAGGGTTAATTTGGTAATTTACAAATCAAGCTGCTATTATAAATGTCAAAACATAGATTATTTGCTCTTTTCTTAGTATTGCAAGTACATCAGCACAGGTGAATCGCACCCAGTCTGTAGAAATGGTCATGAAAAACAATGTAGCGTTTGTACTATAATAATCGAATATTTGAGATTAGAGTAGAATCCATGAGTGTTATACAACAAGCCCGAGTATTTATCCTTAGCTTATCAAGAGACAGAAATGACGTCAGAGGATAGGAGGATTGCTACTAGAAACGGTCTGGATTAGTTGTCAGATGAGTTAAATCTACTAGCCCCAGAAAACACAGGATAAGCGACGATAAGTGATGTCGACTGTATATGTAAACAAAAAACTCAATCTTTTCAAAAATAGAAAAAAATATGAAGTTAACTATGTCTCTGGGGATGTCACCCCCCCCCCCCCCTAGGGAAAAAGGGCTGTTAGTAATGTAATTCGCTCATTGTTTACATAAAATGTTTGCTATCAATGATGAACTGTATCAAAATACGTCATGTGCATACTGCCTGTCAAAAAGGTATAACTAAGGAGTGACCGAAGGCATCATGAGGGGGATGTTCAACTGACCAAAAGGTAGTATGTGCAAACTACTACAGCTGCAATTACTACCGTTACTGAAACTACTAGCACAATACTACTACTACTATAACTCCTACTACTACTACTAATGTGATAATAGTGCTACTAAGGCTAAGGGTATGATCTTGAATATTTAAGAGAGCATAAAGGGAAAAGCTGAACTGAATCAAAACACACTATGTGCACGTAGATTGTCAAAAGGGATTTTTCAGGAATGACGCATGGTATTAAGCTGGAACTTTCAGGGAATGCTTAGGGGAAAGATTAATTGACCAAAAGGCAATATATGCAAGCTACTACTAATACTGATACTAGTACAACGACTGCTACTCCAACTGCTACTCCTACTTCAATTAATTCTAAGGATATGAGTATTAAGGTGAAAATTTTAGGAAATGTTGAGAGGGGGGGGGGGATAAAATTAAGTTAAAATACACCGCGGGCATTAAGGCTATCAAAATAGTATATTGGCAATATCACAGAAACAGCTTACAATAAGTTGAAAATTGAAACTTCCAGGGCTCGATGAGGGGGATGTTCAACTAGCCAAAGGCAATTTGTATATACTACTTTTGCTGTTATTACTACAACTACTTCTGTTTAATACTACTACTAATCTTACTACTACTATTTCTAGTAATAAACCTACTGCTACTAATGTGACTACTGCTACAACTAAGGTTAAGGGTATGAAAGTGAAGATTTTAGAAAATATTGAGGGGGAAGTTTAACTGAGTCAATATCATACTCTGTGTATGCGAGTTTTCCAAAGGGCATATCAGCAGAATCTTAGGAACAGTTTGGAGTAAGAAGTCCAAACATATAAGACTTTTGAACTAACCAAAAGGCAATATTTGCATGCTACTACTACCACTTCTACCACTATTACTAGTACTACTGCTACTGTTAATATTAGAGAAACTACTACTGCTACTTTTAGGGCTACTACTATTGCTACTTATGCTTTCACAATTGAACTAAATCGAAAGAGTGTAAGAGCATTCAGGTTGTCAAAATAGCATGGATAAAATGTTTTAGAAAGGGTATTCATTTTTATTTCTCAGGGAAACTTGAGGAGGTATAAAACTAAACTATGTGTGTCCAGATTTTGAAAAGGGCTAAAAATTATAGGGACCCCCCCCCCTATGCATTCAATAGACCGGGACATAATTTGCACTTTATTGAAAACAAAATATATCACAATTTTTTATCGTTTGTAGCTTTAATAAATCTAAAATTGTTAATACTTTCAGGAATAAATATCAGTATATTACATATATCAACTGTCAATCCATATTTTTTTTTCAGTAACCTCAGTTATGATAGCATATTTTTTTTTTATATCATGAACAATGGAAACACAAAAGAAATAGAGAAAGGAAAATATAAAACAAGGAAAAAAATATTTGTTAAATTAATACCATAAAAAAATAAAAATTTTTACCCTATGAAAGCTTGCTTTGAAGGATACTTCTGGAACAAAATTTACATTCCCTCCAGATGAATTGTGTCTCTCTTCATAACTTTCAGCTAAAGCATCATGACGATGTCCATATGTAGGCGTGGACAAGCCTCCCGATTCTGAAGGATGATCTCCAAATAGAGGAGTAGGATTTCGCGATCCAAAAACTCCAAATGACGGAACAGGTGAAGATTTTCGTCTATGAGAACTTGAAAGCAAAGGATTTCTGGCATCCAGCCAATCAGACAAAGCGGCATGCTGAACAATACCTTCCTCAACCTTTGGTAGAGATGATTCGCCTTGAAAATTAGAATGATTGACATATTACTTATGGTATATTACTTACAGTAAAGATGCATATAAAATAAGTGAGCCAATAATCAACTTTGTTTAGGTAGACCTAGCCTACTGTATTTAAAAACCATAGCATATGTACCATATGAAGACTAGAAACACGTAAGAGGATTTCAAAAGGGGAATCATGGATAATTTTCTTAAATACGCTTGAATTTTCTTAAATTTTCATGGAAATTTTCTTAAATTTCTTAGACAAAAAAATACGCCTGTAGATGTTTAAGCTCCATAAGGCTTGAGACCAAGTTAGCAGAAAGGCTGAAATGGGGAGAACCAGATCAAGGCCATTACAGATTCTTGCTCTAGCAAATAATAAGGACAAATCTTATCATAGTCTACGGATTAGCGTTGAGTTATAAAAGAGCAAAGTATTTTCCATATATTATTATAGCTTTGGCCCCCAGGGGATATGGCATGGAAGAGATGGTCCTAAAGGAACTCTTAGAACACAAATTATTTTTGAGAGTCGAAACCAACCGGAGGGTAAAAACAATTTTACTTATTCTTTGTTCTGAGGTACCCATGCAACCCATATGACATCGGATAAAAGCTTGAGATGGCTATTTCACTCAGGATAGTCGACGGGCAAAGAAATATGCCTCCAAGAGGGAAATGATCCGCACAGCTCGAGGGGCAAGGTTTCCAGCCAATGTGAACAGCCCATTCCCAAGGATACATTTTAGTAAAAAGGTGGACGTATTGCACTTTGTTAAAACTGAAATAAAATAGAGAATTAAATCTGCATGATTTTCAGAATATTTTACAATTTTTACTTATCCTGCCCAACCTTACCGATTACAGCGTTGCTTTTCGTTCTAAGCCAAACTTTTTTAAGTCTACTTACTTGAATTTTTCCCAGCAGTGCTACCTCCAGAATTAGACTCGCATCCAGCAATAGACCCTTCACTACTTTTATCAGATTTCTTCCTTTCTAACTTACTTCTATTGAAGTTCACATGAAGAAACCCTTTTTTTGATGGGGCTACATTATTCTCAATAACTTGAGGAACGATGAACGACCCCTTCCATTGACGGAGAAGAACGATTATACCCTGAAAAGACGGAACTATACAGAACCAACAATTAAAATAAACATTGCACCAGTACCGAATTACGCTATCCATATTACCACATGGCAACAGAATTAGTGGCGTCAATTCACGAAAATTTAAGGTAGGGGGGGATTAAAATTTAGTTTTCAAAATTCAAAGGGGAGGGAGCAAATTTGTCGTTTTTTTCATTCTATTAACGAAAATATCCAAAGAAGGCATTTTCCAACGAAGATAACCGAAAAACAATATTTTTTAAACTTTAGGGGGTGCCAAAAATTCAGAGGTCACAAACCCTTCCGCCCCAATTTGAGTCACCAGGCACAATAGGATCGTTTTAGCAACAGGTAAAGTTAATCTCAAATTTTTATTGTGGTTATATCACAATAAGCATTCCAAATAATTTGTGGAGTCCTACAAGGATTACTATTGGGGTTACTATTGTTTCTTTTGTACGTTATATTCCACATGTAAGAATTACGACGTTTGCAGACGACACAGCGATAACAACAGCGGAGCGAATCTAAATGATCTCGTTATTTGCGCAAAGGGAACTCAGCCGAGCTAGACTGAATTTATTAATTCCAGTTTGATTGGTATTAATGTAAACTGTTTGATTGGTAAACTGTCATATAATTTTAGCTATACGGATGTTATTACAAATTCCTGTTCCAAATAATTTGTAATTAATCAGATTTTTAAACGAAACAGTTATGATATTTCGTTGGTCGTAACATGAATTGGAAGAAGTATTGTAAAGTTATATCATCTAGGGTGGCGAGAGGCCTAGGTTTACTTTGAAGATTGGGTGCAATTATTCAACCTTAGATTGTATTAAATACAAAAAAAAAGTTTTTGCAACTGAAAATAAGGAGCAACACTGAAACTTAAAACAAACAGCAATTGTTCTATATATGAGGGGGACTGCTTCTTTTTCAACCTTCACTCATTACGCTAAATTTCGCTCTTTAAGCTTAAAGAGCCTATTTCCTCAATTCCCACGCCCAGCAGAGGAAGCTAAATCTCGTAGTTGAACTACGCACTATTTCATCAGCCCTGGCACTGCGTCTTTCAGTTGCACACGATTGGAAAATGGCGTCGTAGCAAACCAAAAAGAAAAGCCTTTGAATCGCCATTATCGAAAACTTATACAGCATTGATGTCCTCTTTGTTCTCTGCAGCTTTTTTTCGTCACTATCGGGGCACTGGAACTTAATTTCAGTAATAATCCTTAGTACATTTATGTTGATTCCTATTTTTGGAGCTGGTTTTCTTTTTCATTCAGGAAATTAAATTCACTGTATGCCTACCTTCTTTTTTTCAATGATTCCATTTCTGTTAGATTTAAAGATATAGAGGATGTATTCATACCCAGTTTCGAAAATTTCCAAACAAGAAAATCTAATCTTGAACTGAAAGATTATACGGAGTAAAAGAACCTTCAATATCAGAAAAAAAATGACTTGGGTAAACGTTACGAAACAGGAAGTATAGAACATTTTTACAATTTTACCATCAACGAGGCTCACCTACTTTCTTGATGTAAAGGTTCTGAGTCTACGTTGCAGAATTGGAAGTTTCAAAGGTGGTATATTTGCATAAATGTTAATGTGCAACCTATTGCGAAGTGTAATGGTTCCCAGTTTTTCGCGTTTTTTTTTATATTAAAAACGACCATGGATTAATAATAATAATAAAAAAATCTCCTGGAAGGAAAGAGTGAAACTCCTGGAAGGAAAGAGGGACAACTATCCCCCCCCCCAAAAAAGTATGGCTCCTTACTTTCAGTTGGAAAAAGTTGTTTTTTTTTCATTTAATTTCTGACTGTTTTTCAAAACAGTCAGCAATTAAACAGTCAGATTTTTTCTTTAATTTTGACTGTTTTCCAAATCATGCCAAGAAATCCCCCCCCCCTATGTAAAAATTCTTCTGGAAATACCCCCCCCCTGAAAACTTTCTTACCCACAGAAAAATGCCCCCAAAAATTTCCGTGTATTTCCCAATAACAAATACTATATGTAAACAATATGGGCCAATTACTTAACTTACAGCCGTTTCCGCAGGGACTATGGAGGGTCATGTCTTCAAAAAAATTATAGTCATTGGACCTTTCAACCATGCTGATTCAAATGGTTATCTGAAAGTTTTAACCGGATGTCCCTGAGGGAAAACTGGGCGTGAAAGTGGAGCTGGTTGGCCTCCCATGTTTTTGGTCAGTTAAAAAGAGTACTAGAACTTTTGATATCCGTTAAAATGAGCTCCCCATCTCCCGATCTTCTAGGACGATTGGTTTAATGCGATGATCCCTGGGGAAAACGAAAAACAAAAAAACAACAACAAATAAATAAGCATTTTTGATCTTTCTTCTGACAAAAATACAAAATATCACATCTTTGCATCTTTATAGCTTGAAAAGTCTACAATAGTTTTATAATACACTGAATCTGATGGTATGATTATCATTAGGATCGCTTGAATTTTGTGGGAAGTTTTACCCTTTTTTCAAAAACCAGGCAAATTTTCTCAGGCTCATAGCTTTTGATGGCAATTAAGTCAAGTCGCCTCATACATACAGTTCGTTATCACGAACTTTTTGATAGGAATGTGCCCTTTAGGCAAGTAATTTTTATGCAAGTTACCAAAGAATTCAGATAATTCAAAATAAAACATTTCATATTTTAACGGAATGTTCTAGTTTCAGTAATTTAGTTACTTCTTATATATGTTTGGTATTTTAAATAGCAAACGAAATACTAAAATACCAAATATATTCACATTTAGTACTCGATATTTTTTTTAATGTATTCAGTTACATGATCACCCATTATTAACACTAGTATGCTAACGTTTGAATTATATTAGAGCAGCTTCTTTTGTTGATATATTTTTTACTAATTCCGGTTATCTTTGGTAGGACACGTGCAAGTGTATCCGGTGTATGCGCCCTAGGTGGTGTATGAAAAAAGAAATAAAATGAGGTGTTGCCGTATTTTCACTGCATTTGTGGAATAGCCTTCTGAGCAGCATTATTCAAAAAAAAAAAAAATCAACTTCTTGTTCGTTACTCAGATTGTGAGCAGATTGTTGGTAGGTATCATATTCCTTTTTTTTATCTTTTCTTCTTATTCTTCTTAATGTTCAATCTTTATTCCTATTTTTTATTTGTGCATTGCGGATTTACTTAGTTGAACCAATGACCATAGGTCAGTTTACCTTCTAGCAATGCTTATTTCTGTGATTAATTAATTTTATTGCATAAACTGATGAAAATAAAGGTATATTTTAAATGAAAATGACACAAATTGAAAAAAGTGAGAAAAGGGAATACAAACTAAAAAAATAGTTACTTGTTGAGTCGTATCTGGAGGGGGTAAATGATGTTCATGAAGAGCTTCTTCCGGGAAATCTGGTTTCCCCTCACTCAGACATGTCTGTAACAACATACATAGACGAACAGATGGATCTTCTCGGACAGCTAATGACTTAGAAGAGAAATAAGAATACTTGGACTGAAACAAAAATATAAGGTTAGAAGACAAAAGAGGCCAGATTCTGAGAATTTTTTAATGACATCAAAACAGATAACGATGACGCCGATAATACTCGATCTTTGAAACATATGGCAGACCATCGATATGTCAATACAGATAACCACTGGCAAAACACTAATTCGTGATTTTAATACATATAACAAATAAACTGAAAGCTTACCTGCTAGTCTTTGCATTGTGGCCAGCTAGTAAAGAGCAAAACTCTTCCTAAATTCAACCAAATTTAATAACTGAACATTCGATGATCGAACATAGTTTGTTAGTTTTATTGTGTGAATTGACAAACTAAGAGAACTTAAATTACATTATTTACTTGCATTGTAGCTTTAAGGAGGGCTGTGTTAAACTAGGGTTTAGTTAAACGGGAGTTCACTTGATGGGAACTTTAAAACTTTGACAGAATTAGAAATCTGTTTTTCCGCTCGAAAGAATATGAAAATGATAAATATTTACCGCATATTTAAAAACTATGCATTTTAAAACTTTATGACAAAAACTGAAAAACAGCAAAAAATTAAAAACCTGGGTTTTCGTCCAACACAATTTGAAATATGTTGACATCTTCAAAGCAAAAACGTGAAAAACTTCGAAAAGTTAGGACAAAACTAAAACTGGCGGAAAAACCCCAACAAAATAAAAAAAATAAAACGTATTTACTTGAACAAATTTACGAAAAGACCAAACTATGCGAATAGAAAAAAAAAAAAAAACTGAAAATCTGTGTTAACGCTCAAAAATTGGATATCTGAGAAACTTTGGTGAAATCTCTTGTTAATTCAGATACTTAAGGGCCAACAGATATATTAGTGAACTTTTCAGGGAAGTAGCCCATTTTTGAAGTCTTGAATAGACTTGGAGGGGGAGGAATGTGTGCAGCTGTGTTGGCCTCAGCCAGCTTGGTACTGCAGTGAGTTGTTAGTAGTATTAGTAGCAGCTGACTACCTACATACAGATATTCCCTTTTGAAAGTTAGGGTAGACTACCCTATTAAAATTGTAGTCTAAGTACGGCAAGTAGGTATTTTGCCTACCTACCCTCTCTATGTAGGTATGTAGCATACCTACCTACCACACCCACCGTACAATAGTAGGTAGTAATATAGGTATTGAATTGCCGTTGATTTTGAATTAAAATCAAGTATTTTGCAGTAGGCATCAAGACATGGCTAATTGTAGAGAAAGCCAAGACAGATAGTCCGAGTAATTGAGAGGCAAATCTGGACTAAGCCCTTTTTAGGATTGTATTAGGGGGTAAAAATAAGAATCGTAAATGGTTAAAAATGGAAAAAAATATGAATTAGGTGGCTTAACTTGAGGAAGTCTGATATTGAAATGTTGAAATTCTTAAGAAGCAGCAATTTTTGACATGAAAGGGGCTTTGCAATCAATATTCGAAAAATAAGAATCATAAATTGCTAAGAATGAAAAAGAAATATGAAGTAGAAAGGCTTTATTTGAAAAAATTAGATATTTAAATCCCAAAGTGCTTAATAAGCTGAAGTTTTTGGAACGAAAGGTTCTTTTTGGATTAAATTAGAAAATATGAAAAAAAATCGATAAAAAGGAAAAAAAAATATGAAGTAGAGGCCTTACTTGAACAAATGTGATACTAAATGCTGAAAAATTTAGAAATCTAGAATTCTTTGACATGAAAAGGTTTTTTTTATTGAAATTCGAAAATAAGAATAATAATTGTTACTTTGAAAAAAAAAAAAAAAATGAAAAAGAAAGGCCTCGCTTGAAAAAAATGTAACACTGAAATACTGAATTTTTTTTCTAAAGTAGCACATCGATATTAGAAGAAGTTGCTTGGAGATTATTCTACCACAGTTTGCATAAAAGTGAGCATTCTAATTTCCCCTGTCTTGTCTTGACAAGGCTCCATGTTTTCATAATAATCTATAGTAACTAGATTCAGAAATAAGGGAATTTCATCCAAAAATTTTTTAAAATAATTGTTTCGTGAATTTCAAGAAATCTAATTGTCTACATTCCAAATTAGGCATTTCCTCATATTCACCATACTAATCATAAAAGTCAAAATGCGTTTCGATATCTTTTCTAAGTGATTTATTTTATCGATTACACTATAGCACACCTCGGCACTTGCTATGTTTACATTTCATTGGTAAATTGAAACTGAGATTACTTTGATCTTCTACGAGATTACGTAGGGAGAATCAGATCTGGACATGTAAAATCATAATACAAAAAATTCATACTTGGGGGGGGGGGGGGTGCAGGAATGCAGGTGCATTTATATAAGCAGAAAATCATGGTTGAACAAAACTTTTAGCCAAGCCCATGTGCTAATTTGGCACACGAAACTTATTTATCTGCTCAGGAACTGCGAAAGCCGTAGGAAGTAACCTTTCCCTATAGCTTTGGTATAATTTGGTGAAGGGATAAGTTTATTATATGTGATACGGATCGAATCGAACCTTGCTACTACAAACGTCAGAGATGCCTACATTACCACATTACTATTACTTTCAGTTATTAGTATTGGGAATTGATAGGATACCCCTCCCTTCTTTTATGTTTATTTTGTGCTCATTGCAATAAGGATTGAGTTATAGAAATATAGTTTTCAGTTATCCTAAGCAAATTCACAGTAGTTTATTAAAAAAAAAAATGTAATTCACATTTAAAACTCACACATCATGCCTTCAAAATTATGAATTGCAAAGAAACGAGCGAAAATGACACATCGTACCTTTTTTGGAATATCTTGACGAGGAAGATCCAAATTTTCCGCCATTAATACAGCCATAACCCCCAAATTCCATCGCCGTTGTAAATGATTATAATGTTTCATGGACAATATAAATCTATCAGTACAGCTTATCCATGCAGAAATCGCTGGCGAGGTCGTACTCAGCAGGTTCCAATCAAGGCGAGTATATTCAATCTTTTTTGTTATTGGTGTTTTAGGGGGCGCAGCAAATCCAAACCAGACTCCTCCCACTTGTGCTACGCAGTTAGTCGTTTCTTGCTTTTCCAACGGATTGGTCTTCACTTTTGTTGCTGTAGAAGTTGAAGGCTTAGTTGTGAAACTGGTTATTCGGAAGTTCTTTTGTGGCAACGGAGATTCGCTATCTTCTGAAATTGATTGAAGTCGTTGAGCATTTACTTCCTCAGGCAAGAAATCGAGTTGAGGATATTTCTGAAAAAAGGTTTTACGTTAACGTCTAAGACTAAAGAAAAGGAACAGAGCACTAGTGAGTATGTAAAGTTTTTTATGTGACTACACATCCGTTTTTTCTTCTTTACTTTGCAACACTAACAAAGCGCCCAATTGAAAAAAGTACCCTTAAATTTTCACACTATCTAGGTAATATTGTGTTTTCATTCTTTTCCTTACCGAACAGTGCCATTCAAACATGTACTGCCTATTGAAAAACAGTATCTACTGCAATGTAAAGGTTGTCAAAAACTATCTCCTGATAGTCCTCTTTTCCCTAGGCACTTTAAATTACATTGGCTTAGACAGAGGTTCTAAATTGGCGTCGTCAACCCACTTGAGAATATAAACCAAATACTCGGACTACGGGAATCATCTTTTGATACTATTGTTTATTGTATTTTTAGCTTATTAATACACAATTGAATGTTCAATATTTACTTCTGGGATCAGAGGATAAAAAAAAGCTTGATTATTTCAACACAAAACAGAAAGTAAAAAGTCTTCTGGATGAGCTCAATATCTATTATTTAAGGTGAACCAAGCAACGAAAAAAACAAACAAACTGGAGATGTCTTTCGACAAGCAAAAGGAGGATACCCATCGCCGAATTTTAATACAGAAGCGTATTGTATAGCCAATTAGCAGTATGGAGTTATCAAAAGCCCCATAACATCCTTTACTAAACAGAATCAACTGGAAGTTCATTGTGTTGCGGAAAAATACTATACTTCCGTAGATTTTTTTCCTATCGTCTTCAGCGATCCGCAGCTCAGTATTTAATAAATGGAAGTGAAAAATTTCTTTCAGGCATGGGATCGTGAAAAGAACAAAAAAAAATCTTCTGAAGCTTGGAGTATTTTCCAGTAGTTTTTAAGAAAAAATTGAATTTCTTGTTAGTTTACAAATAGTTTTCTATACTCTGAAACATTGGGAATTAAATATCATCGGACTAAAGTAAAATAATAAAAATTAAGCTCTAAGTTATTACCCATTTATTGTAAGCATCTGATCTGACCTGTGTGGGTGTATAGGGGCATCAAAATCTCTTTTCGTAAGCCTAATTACCAGACGATCTGGAGGACTTTACAACCATGTCAACTGTTACAGTTTCATATGTGTGGGCTCTACAATGCAGCTTGGAGAAAAGGTTTAATTTTTTGTCATCTTCGAGTATAAGAATACCCTCCTGGATTTCAATTAAACTTCACAACAAAAACTTACAAACCACAAACAAATTTGTTTACAATTTTTTACTTTTACTTTTGTACTTTTACTTATTTTTTTTTTACTTTTGTAAGAGTTGGACAAAAGTTTCGGGGAGAAAGAGGGATTCAAACCGGGTAACCCCTATCCCCTGGATACAACCCTGATCATACGTACAAAACACAAAAACAACAATATAAATCAGTGCTCAATTAATGCATGCTTCAGTCCACGAAAGCACACAGGGATACATTTTGGAAGAGAGAAGGTATGAGCAAATCTGAAAAAAAAAAAACAAAAAAAAAACAGAAAGCAAATCTGAAAGAAAAATGTTTTGTTTAGAAAAACGGTATCGTTTTTAGTATCTATGACGCATGCACAATTACAAAAGGAATATAACAAAGTATAAAATACCAAGTGTAATGAGTCTCTTTGCAAAGGCGTTTTAAGCAGTTTCAATTACATTTTCATATGTGTGGGGTCGATGATACCTCTGGGAGAATAGGGTTACGAGCTTGTTATCCACGACAATAAGAATGCCCTGTTGGATTTCAATTGAATTTGGTAGCCATTTTCAGCTAGGATTTTTAGCACCTCCAGAAAGTTTAAGTCAAATCAGACATAGTGACTTGTGTTGGTCCATACCTATGCTAGCCTTTTGTAGCACCTCCAGAACGTTTAAGTCATAATCGATAGCCATAGTAACTTGTGTTGATTCGCAACTATGACGCATCGTTAAAAGTTACTGCAATACTTCATGTGGGCACAGACACTAGAGGTCTAGTTTTAGCTGTTTTTATCTCGAATTTAACTTATATTATACACAGGGACGTATCCAGGTTTCTTTTTGGTACAGGGGGCGGGGGTACACAAAAAGAATAATATGAATGAGTACTTAATTAATTTATGCTTCAGTCCAGGCAAGTACACAGGAATGTGTTTTGTAAAAGTGAGGGAGGGAGCAAATCCGAATGACGAGAATGATGATATTGATAATCTAAAACATAAAAGAAATAAATAGAGTATTTTCAGGAATTAAGAGCCTAGTACCTGAGCTAAAATACAATCATTGTGCCAAAAATAAAAGACCCTATTGATACTTAAAAAGCTTTAAAGTAAATTTAAACTTTATCTTAGTTATCAATTTTAGTGGATGCGTGTTTATATTCAGCAGTGTAGCTAAATAATTTCGCCTCATTCGAGTATATAGTATATAAAGTATATCATATTGTAGCAAAAGGTACATAAACTTGTTTGCCTAAGTCATAGCCAGTCTATTTAATATTTCTTTAGTAATCACCCCCCACCCTCCCTGTGAATGTATCCCCACTGTAAATAAAAATTTGATTAGGGGGTTCTTAGGACGCAATAGATTTTTTTGGAAAATCATTAGAAAAAAATCAATAGTTTTGGGCTATTAAAATCCAAGACCAGGCTAATTGTCCAGTTTTCGTAGTTTTTTTTTAAAATATTTTACTTTATACATATTTTTGGTTTTCTAAGATGGTAATGAGTGGTCCCAACAGCATACCTTAATAATCTTTCCTGTAATATTTTCAACACCAAATTCCAGCATAGTAAGTCCAAACTCTGACGGCCTGTCAAGGTCTTTGATATCTGTTCGCTTCCAAGAGTCTCCCATGTCTCTCTTCATCGCTTCGAAGTCTTTCGAATCAAAAGTAAACATAACCTTAGAGCACCTTGGGGGAATAGCTGTAATGACTGCTTCGCGTTGTAGAGTTGCACTTTCATTCCTCAGACGTCGCAGTTGCGTATGGACTCGCTTTGTATTTATGACTAAGAGATTCTGATCTTCCTTGACTTGGTTTAAGACAAGGACTATTTGGTCAGGTCTTAATTGCTCTTGACGTTTTACTTTTTTAGATGATCTCTTGGTTGCTTTAAAGTTTTGGGTAATAGTTTGGCAGGTACGAGATTGGTATGACTGGACTATATGCTTCTTGGTTTGAGCAACTATTGTAAGGTTTTCTATGTATGCTCCAAGTAGAGAAACACAGACAAGGTCACACGGACTGTCAAGAGCAGAAAAGGAGATGAGCTCCTCTACAACACCCACTTGTAGAACGCCAACATTTATCTAAAAAGGATAGTTTAACTTAAATGAAGATTCTTACAGGCATTACAAAAGAAAGATTTCTAATTTTTTTCAGAACTTCTTGTACCAAAGATTCAGTTACGACATTAATTTATAAAATTACAAAAGTGATTGCACGGTGACACCAGTCTAGAAACCCTTTCCATCAGTAAAACCCCAAAGATATCTACTTTTTCAACTTAATATGGTAATCAGTTTTTATTTTTATTAGTATTGGTGACTAGTTGTATGAACATCAGAGATTCTTTAAAACCTTTTATGCCATGAGAAAACAATATTAATATTGAACTCATAACTTCACCACCATTTCCACAAGCGATAAAAGAGGACTAGCATATAATAGAAAAGCCAATGATTTTCAAATATCTCGAAATCAAATGATACACAGGACAGCAGGATTGCCAAATTGACTGAATGCGGTCAGTAAATATCGAATAAAGTATAGTAAGTAAGTTTGACGGCACTAGATCCTCGAGGTCCAAACCAGCGGTGCTGCTCTCCGTTTCGTGGCGCTTCGGCCAGGAAGTGCAATGAGGGGTTTTGGGACCAGCCATCCTGTGCTTTCGCACACCCTTCCTGCTAGATATAGAATGGATATAATGGTATTTCTACAACAATAAATAGTCTTGCGTAACATTTTTTGAAAACGTTGGCTGTAAGTTCGGGTGCAAGGAATGATTTTAGCATAAATGAGCCTTACTCGGAAGTTTTACTTAAATTGGCTAGGCAACAGATTTTTGTCATGTTTAACCCTTTGTTTCCAAAAGAAAGTTTTCTGCTCCTACCCCCTCCCCCCAGGAGAAACTGGAGCCGTTTACATCTACGTAAAAATTTATAAAGTTTAGTCTAAAAATGAGATAAATCACAATTTGATGAGCTAGTCAGTAGGTAATTTGCTGAAAGTACAAAAAACCGCATAAACACAGAAAAATGGGACAAAGAGTAGGGACAAAGAAATCTAAATAGCAAAAAAAATAGTCGATAACTTAAAAAATACACAATGCCGACGACCCTTTCAGAAAAAAACAGAGGATCCATCCAGACTTCAATTACTAGCTCCAAAAAAGTGTAGCATATTTAGATTCTTCACGAAAAATGAAACACATTTTGTATTTTAAATGTTTTTCTAAAAAAAAGTATAGTTCAAATCTACAGGAATTTGAATTCAACAGCAGGTTTTGAAGGTCAAAGACCATTGAAATGGCTTACTTTTACAATTAACTTACAAAAAGTTATAACTTTTGGCAGGAATTTAAAAAAAAAAAACTTCTTGGATAAGTCAAGACATATCAAAATATATAGGAGTTGCCAACTGAGATTTTTAAGTCTCCAATACGCCTACCACCTTATGAAGGTGACACCTAGGCTACATAAAGCGCATGCCATTAAATTTCCTTCCGGGCATAAAGAATATCCACGAACAAAAGCTTAAAAACGATTTTATTTTCATACTTATTACTACTACCAAAATAAATTTGACAACCTGGGCATATATATGCCTGTTGATAAGCTAAAAACAAAATCATAGCACGGGCTTTACCATACCTTCAGGTTGTGCGCGGAAAAAAAATAACAATAAACATAAAAAACCTTATCAAGAGAAAGAGATCCTTGGGTTTGAACAGCAACAATATTTGTAAAGCTCTTTTTCATATTTGAATACTTCCATTTGGCACTGCTCTCCACAGCACGGCTTATTTTCTTGCTTATTTCACTATTAGAAGGCTCGACAACGGACTCTGGCAAAAAGGAGTGACCTTGAAGCACTGTATTGATGCATGAACTTCTTGCAGTCGTCAAAACAGATATACTGTGACTTTTATGATCAGCTGCTGTGTCGAGAAATCTACAAAAGACAGTTTTGTAGTAAGTAGGGATCCACGTAATTATTTGGGTAATTGAAAACAATTTCACACTTTCAGTTTTTAATAAAATCTATAACTGAAACAAATATAATTAAAAACTACATGATTTAATAAAAAAACTAAAACAGTTTATAGATATGGAAGAAAAACATTGAATTTTTATAAGCCGCTCATGTGCTGTTATAAAAACAAGAAACACGTTTTATAAATTACTTTTATGCTTAGTAAATAGGTAGAGAAACCTAAAACGAATAAAACTGAAATAAATTTTAATGCCCGGGCAGTGTGGCTTAGGAAGGTAAAAATGGTAAGGAAACATGGCCTGCGATTCATTTTTTTGCGCTTTGCTTTTTGGTCAATATGCAGCACAACAAATTTTTAAACAATACAGTAATAAATCTTTGAGGAAAAACGACTAAATAGAGTTAAACAAAGAAGATTCTCTTTGACAGAAAATTTTTAAACTGTGGCTTGGAAACGCACTTATTCTGCGTTTTCAACCGTCTTTATTCCCCACCAAAATCCTCTTGTTTGTTTTTACAACTAATATATGAAAATTTATCGTGAGTTTTTTTCCTATCATATTATGTTTACTTCTGGTATAAAATGCTATAAAACTGGATTTCGAAAGTAATTAGATTAAAAAAAGAAGTTTTTCAACTGAAAGTAGGGAGCAAAATTAAAACGAACAGAAACTATTACATATATTAAGGGGGATGCCCCATCCTCAATACCTCGCTCTTCTAAGTGTTTAACTACTTAAAAAAAGCTGCTTATTGTTCTAATTAAGCAACCCTTGTGTTTCAGGAGTCGTTCTTAAAGAATTGGGACGAAATTCAAACTTTAGCATAAAGAGCGAGGTATTGAGAAGGGGGCAACCCCCATCATATATGGAATAATTTCTGTTCGTTTTAAGTTTTAATGTTTCCTCTTACTTTCAGTAAAAAAAAATAGTTTTTTTTTAATTTAATTTCTTATCTTTTCTAATACTGTAAGGAAAATTTGGCTCAACCTCCAAGGAAAAAGCCCCCCCCCCCTCCACATACAGAAAGATACTCGTTACAATTCAATCCGGTTAAAAGTTACCGCAGACAATTACCCTTAACATCTCCACACGGAAAATTGAGTCGGCAATGAGAAAGTAAGACAATTAAAAAAGAATTTCGCATATGAATTCTGGCAAATTCTCTCAGTGTAAAAATTTCCCTGAAATATTCAAATATTCACCCTCGCAGAAAATGCATCCCCCATGCCCAAAAAATGTATGCATACTTCTCAATAATAAATACTATACGTAAACAAAGGGCAAATTTTATAAGTTAAGAGACCTTTCCCTAGGGGCTATGGAGATCCTGTTATCTCCAAAAACATAGTTATTGGACCTTTAACTATGCTGAGTAAAATGGCTATCTCAAAATTTTTATAGGACAATTTTGGAAAAAAAGGGGCGTTGGAGGAGGGCTAGGTGCCCTCCAATCTCTTTGGTCACTTAACAAGGGGCACTAGAGCTTTTCATTTCGGTTCGAATGAACCCTCTCGCAACATTGTAGGACTATTGGTTCGATACGATCACCCATGAAAAAAATTAAATAAACACACATCCGTACTCTATCTTCTGACAAAAAATACATAATTCCACATTGTTGAAGACAGGAGCTTGGAACCTCTACAGTAGGATTCTTTGATACGCTGAAACTGATGATGTGATTTCGTTAAGATTCTTTATCTTTTAGGGGGTGTTTCCCACTTTCCAAAAATTCATCAAATTTTCTCAGGCTCGTAGCCTTTGATGGGTAACACTAAACAAATAAATATTACATATTTGGAACCAGCATAATAGTCCAATTCTATTGAAATTTCTATTGACATCCAAGTTTTTTTTTTTTAGTTTCGGTTACTATTGAGCCGCGTCACTATTGATTTTACTTTTTACTATTGAGCCGCGTCACTATTGATTTTGCTTTAAAATAACAGCCGAAGAGTGGTTTCGTATTATTGGCCTTCTATAGAATTACTTTCACCAACGAAAATATGCCATGCCGCAAAGAGGACCTTTTCCCGTCACAAGAAGTTCTCGCTTACGGTGGCTAACTTATTACCAAAACTCCTGTTATATTTCCAATAATACCAGAAAACCATCTTTATTTACATATTTTTAAACCCCTCTTCCGGCCAAAAAAAATATCAGTTCAGATTATTTTCATATCATTGAAAACAGTATACATTTACTATTGAAATACAACATATCAAACAAGCTAAAATTAAAAAATATTTTAAATAGTTAACCTTGTCAATTCATTTACAAAATTACTTACAGGTTGGCTGTTTAAAAACTTCAGGTTCTAGTTTAAAAACTCCAAAAAAACAAAAATTCATTTTAAGAGCTTTAACTTGTCTTAAAATATTCTTAGAATTTGTTTTCATCTTTTCTAAAGAAAATTCCAATAAATTTTTTAAACACAATTATTTACATAGAAACAAAAAATTGCCTTTATCCATTATTTTTTTTTTTTTACCTTCAATCAGAAAGTTTCAAAACTGTAAGTTGGCCTAATAAGCATCTTCCGATTTAACTATAAAAAGAAAAATATTTGCACCAAAACCTATCTTTTCCTCATGAGATCCTGCAACTAATTTTTGGATAGCCAAAAAGCACAATTTTTAGCAACATATCCTTTAGGCCGTTAAGCGTTATGTTCTACTATTAATCTTTCTTTCATTATGTGGTTAGACAGCGGAACTAAAACAAATCTTTCGTACACATTCTTGTTTCATATTAAGTCACTCGGAAACATTTCCAAGACTATCCTCAGCTGACACGTCAAACACTGGTCTCCGTTGGCTAGATTTTCGATGTTGTTGCTGTTGTTGATGTAACTTAGACAATTCATCTGAAAAGACCTTATCATACTTTCTTCACTTTTTTAAAGCATCCATTTTTAAGAGACAATTTGGCCTCTATTGCTACAGTGGTATCTAGCAGGGCTATGGAGTTGGAGTCATGAATTTGGAGTTTTAGTAAATCTTGGCTGAGTAGAGTTGGAGTCGGCATATTGAAAATGTGTGGAGTCAGAGTTTTAGTCGGAGTCGGTTATAACTTATAAAATCTAATTAAATGAAGCTTTAAACAGGGATGTGGATTCAGAGTCGTGGAGTCAAAGTCTTAGCAAATTTTTGCTGAATGGAGTCAGAGTTGGAGTCGGTATATTGACAGGAGTCAGAGTTAGAGTCGGAGTCAGTTATAACTTATAGCCGACTCCACAGCCTTTGTATCTAGAATCCAAATCTTAGAAGGAATTGTCTTCCTATTCTTCAAAACTTTTTTCAACCACAAAAAAAAAACGCCCTGTGCTTGGAAAAAACGTAATACGCACTCAATTGGTACTGCAAGAGTTTGTTAGATTCAAATGGAGTGGGAACTTCTTGAAAAGAAGCAAAACAAAGAAGCGCTGAGTAGAGTCGTTGCGGTCGCTGCGCTTGCCTTATAGATTACAGTTGCAACAGCAAAACATGTGACTATGTCTCACAAGCCGGGCTGTGGATTCGGAGTCATGGAATCGGAGTTTTAGTAAATTTTTGCTGAATAGAGTCGGTGTCGGTAGCCTATATTGGAAATATCGGGAGTAAGATTCTGTTATAAGTTATACAATCTAGTTAAACTTTAAAACAAGAGTTGGGTGATCGGAGTCATGGAGTGGGATTTTTAGTAAATTTTCGCAGAATGGAGTTGGAATCGGGGTCGGAATCGGTATACTGAAAACATCTTGAGTCGGAGTTGGTCTCGTTTATAACTTATAACCGACTCCACAGCCCTGCTCACAGGCATCAAAATTTTATGTTCCGCTTCACGTTAGCTTTTTGCAATGAAATTGAATGTTTTAGAAGAATGGACTAAAAATTTTATTGTGAAGAAAATTATGGATGCAAAAGTTACAAATTAAGCAAAATATCCTAAAAGAATAATCTCCTTTTCCCTAATCAAGTTTGAGCTACATTCAATGAAAGAACAAAGTACCTAATTCCAGAGTAAGAAGTATGAAACATAACCAAATTTGTCTTTTTCATTCTCCTATACACATTTCAATGATAAAGCATTATCTATTTCTATCAGATTTCATGGCTTTTTCCATCAAAGTAAACGGGGGAGGCCAACTAAGTTGACCTCATATGACTTGCTGTTCCAGAGAGCTGGTAGCATTTCTAGAAATACTAATCCAGATTCAACAACAGTTCAATCTTAATCAACAAAAAAAGGATTAAGAGCTCAATTGTTTGGTAAAAAAAGAAATAAAAAAAAACAAGCGGAGTAAAGATATTATAGCATAACCCATCTCAAAACTATCATAAATCTTCAAACTTTGAAGTAATATTTAGATCCCCGTTATCAATTATCATCGAACAGCTTATATACATATGGGGATGGGTGGTTTGCCTTACGTTTTTTTTATGACCTTGACTTTAGGTCTGACAACGCTCAACGGGTAGAAAAACTTTATTGGGTTTGAACAACACAGTATGAGGTATAAACATTGGGTACTGGGACAGAAACCAGAACCCATCTTTCAAAAATGCAACAATAGACTACTCTCGATTTCTGCCAACTTCAGCTGTGGTCCCATATATCCGAATAAATCACAGCAATTCAAATTTTACTGAAAATATAAACCAAATTTCGATAAGTAACACATGTTCTTTTTTTGTAAAAGAGAAATTAAAGGGAAACTTTTACATGGATGTCCAGTTTTATTGGAAACAGCTATATTTCCCCCCCCCCCCCCCAAAAAAAAATAATTATTTATCAAGACAGTAGGTACTTCCTTCAAACCCCATTTGAGACAATAATAGAAGCTAACCTTTGTAAGGAATCCAAAACCAAAGGGGTTAGCATAATATTGACTGGACCTCTAACCTTGATGACAATCGTATTGCAATTGACAGAACACTTATCAAAAACCAATGCTTCTTCAAGGTCATCTGAAATAAAGTTCAATTTAATAAAATTACATAGGTAAAATTCTTAAGCTGTTTCTTATAGTCTTATAAACTAGGCCTTAAACTAGGTCTTACTAGGTAAGTTATTGACGAGTCTGCTATGATACCAAAAATTAGAATAAAAAATAACCGTGAACAGAAATAAGACATTACACTGGGTTCTAGAAAAGGAAAAAATTGCATAAAAGTGTAATAAAGGTAAAAAATTATTAGATATAGTGATCGTTCTTGGGGGCTATTAAAGTGAACTTTAAATTTCACTTCCTTTACATGACAAAGAAACAAGGAAATCTATTAAAAGTAAATTAATTCATATTGAAGCTGAAAATATGCTGGAAATTAAAGAAACGTCCGATTGAAACTTAATTTTTTTAAATTTGAATTTGACTAAAATTTGGAAGCGTCCGCTTTGTTTGAAATATCTATCACCTGTCAAGAATTCTGTTATAAGGGAACTATTTGTTTTATCTTTTGGTGTGTGTGTGTTTGTTTTTCTAGAGAAAAATCACTTAAAAGTCGAGGACTATTTAGCAGTCCGGGTTATTCCGACTATCCCGAAGTAACTAATCACTAGAGCTTTTCCATCCTTAATGACATTTTTCTAGATTGACTTAAGAAAAATTGCTCTATGCTCCAGTAAAAGATATTTTAGTTTTTGCACGTGATTTTACGTTTCCAATGTCAAAAACAACAATATTTTAGAAACCTACATAAAAAGTTTTCCTGCCTAGAAAAAAAAGAATAAAAAAAAAAAAATTAATGAAGAAAAGACTTTAGCCGGCTTTCTATGTTCGGATTTTCTTCTTCTTCTTAATATACAACCTATTTAGGACTCTACCGAGGCTTTTAAAGTTTTGATTCGCGTTATTTTTAATTTATATAATCTGGCGGTGTAACACAGATTATAACATATGACACAAGACATCAAACATAGGTCACAAGGTCTGTTTACATTCTTCTTGGTTTTACAAAGGCTTTATGACGTCTGAATATTTCTTCAAACATTCCTTGGTTAAATTTGGAAAGTAATTATGAGCTTTGATGGTCAAATTCCTTTATTAAACTGTATGTGGTCTGCTTTATTCTTCTTATCAAAGAATATTAAACCCTGATTTGAACGGAAACTCAAGTTTGTCGTCCAGAAAACAAAAACTAACGCCTTCTAGTTCTTTTCTTCAAAAACATTTCCTATAACCTAAATGATATTTCTATTTATTATATTCAGCCCTTTTTCATTTTTTTCTTCCTTTTTTTCGTTTTGTATTGAGCTGACGATCAAATAACCACTTTTAGAAAAATGGCATAAAATGGCACATCATTTTATATAACCCCGTATTCTGCAGACTATAATATGTAGTAAAACAAATGGACTTGGGAATTTTTTCTTAGTCATAGAAGTTTGATGATAAAACATTTTCTTTTGAGCATAGATGGCACAATTTTAATTTAAAATTGAAAATTTTTTGCAATTATTAAAGTAAAATATACCCCTAGACAAGACTGTGAATTATTCTTATCAATTAATAATTCTTATTAATTATCAGCGTATAGCCGTGAGCTAGAAATCCACGTTTTCACGGAACTGGATTTCAAACATTTTGCCAATCCTGACTGGCACGAAAGGGAAAGCAAATGAGAATCGCTAAAACTAATGCTTTCATTTGTCTATTATGATTAAATATGGTTACGAGTGAAGTGCGATTTCAAAAACAAATGAAAAGAAAAACAGCAACAGGTAATAGTGTTGATAAAAATAATATAAAAATGTATATAAATAGTAATGATATTTGAAAATTCGCTTCAACGGAAAATAAAATATTAACGTTATATTAACGTTAATCTGTAAATCTGTGTTAAAAGGCAAGAGGTTTTTTCTGTCTTCTTTCCGTTGTAAAGGTCTTAAACTATGTTCATAAAATTGCAGTTACTAAATAATATTTTACTGTTAGTTTATGATTAATAGGAACAATAGGACGCAAAAAACCAAACAGTACACATTAAAAGGACAGGAGTACATGTTAACTCTATAAATTCGGAAACACGGCATATTTTTCAAACATATCACTGGTACAAGAAAACTGCAACATATATATTCTGCTTAACCAACTCTACACATGGTCTGTGCCTGATCTAAAGCAGTGGCAACAATTGGGGTGGAGTGGACTGTATCCCCGCCCCCTACATTTTTTAGCACTCATAAATTTTGAAAGTGCCGTTTTTCAGAATTTTCATTACAGAAATTGCAAAAACGACAGATTTACCCAACCCCCCCTAGATTGAAAAATGCATTCTTGCTCCTAACCCCCTAAATTTTCATGAATCGACACCACCGATCTAAACTAACCATAAAAATACAGAAAAACGAGCAATTAAAAATTGTTTCTTTTAATTTTAAAGTGCCAAAACATAAATTCTTAAGCTTAGCTGACCTATTCCAGCAATTTAATCATTTTTAGTAGCATGGATTGAGCTAATTTGAAGGTGTAAAATTGAATCAATTGAGAGGATCCTAGAAATGTCCGAAAAACTATACGACGAGGAATTACAAAAGAAACAACGAAAAAACACAAGAAAATGAATACAACCACAAGCTAACTTAAACTTTAAGGAAGGGAAAGCCAAGCACAATTTTTTTCTATTGCCTGACTAGTGATTATAGTTTTTTACGGACGGGGGGGGGCAGTGAAATATACCCAAGAAAACATATAGAATGAATAACAGACAAAAAGCAATACATAATAAAATAATAAATAACTGTTAAGTAAGTACTTACTCTCATTGGTTTCCGACTGTTGTGTTCCACTAATGATAGGACTTTCCCACGGAGATTCTGAGCTAACACGACGTTGTTTGCGAGGAAGATATGGAGATGGAGTAGGAGGCACATTTTTGTGCTCACGATGGATCATTTGTAGAGTTGTAAATCCCTGAGTAACTTGACTGAACTTTGGTAACTTGTAAAAATCTAAAATAGAATTGAATGTTTTTTGACAAACTGCGAGAAAATAAAGAGTTAACGCCACAAATGGTGTTTATAACTGAATATTGAACCAACTCTTGATATTTCTTTGATGAAATAAATCAGCTCTCCGGAAAAAGTATGCGATACAATTATTTTAGTGAATTATCTATACTAATAAAAATCGAACATATGTCTGCTTGTGTATGTGTATTTTAGGCATTACTAAACTGTTTATCGGATCTCTAAGAAACTTTAAAAAGTTGTTGAGTATACTCTTGTGGATATTTTAGATAAGAAACCTCCCCCCTAGGCCTTCTTAATTCTTTTCGTGCTGACTGAAACTGGAAACCCCACAACACAAAAACTTGACAGTCCTTTTCGGTTACATTATTTGCAGGGTCTGGATATTCAATTAACAGGTTAGTTAAATATGAATTCTATCATCTAACACACTTCCGAAATTATAAAATTTATTTTTCAAAAATCTTCTGAATTGGGAATTAAACAGTTTCGCTAATCTGGCATTTAACTTAATTTTTCCAATACTTTTTTAAATTTATAAATAATACGGTTATTTTACATATGTAGAAAGTTTTCTAATTTTCGGGGGAGGATGGGGGGGGGGCTCAAAGAATAATTTTCTAGGAATAGTTGCCAGGGGAGGGAGTCCACGGAGGAGGGAAATTTTCCATATACAAAGAAATTTGATCTGCATATCTTTTTCCAACTCATTGCATATACAATCAAGATAAATTAACTAGGTAATATATATAATTGTAGGTTAAACGACAACTTTACTTATTCTGGGATTAACTCTATTGCGGAAAGTACGACGTTTGAAAAAATTCGATGGCCGTGTTTATCGATTTATCAACTCGAAGCCCCAATAAAGGGGAATTGTCAGGGGAGGGGAGGAAGGTCCCGGTGAAGATCTTCCTCGAGGGGGGATCCGCATGGAGGAATTTTCCGCGGGGAGGATTTTGAAATACTTTATAAAATTTAAAAATGTGATCATTATTAACAGGCGATGGGGGTATTTTCCAAGGTGGAGAATTTTTTACGGAGGGGGAGTTTCAAGCAGAAGAATTTCCGGGGGGAAATCTTCATTAAATTTCCTTTCTTTTAAGATTACGAGAACGCACTACGTGTAAGCTAGTTATTAAAAAAAAGGAACAAATGAAAAAGAAAAGTTTTAGTACTTCATATACGTTTTAACATGTTTGTTTTAATTTAAAATTATTGTGTATTTCGAACTAAAATCATAACACAAATTGTCTTTCTTTTTTGTTCTTCGACATAAGTAGTAGAATTTCTTAGTCTAAGTTTATCTTAGTCCTTTTTCGGAAAATGTCATTTAATTAAGAACATAGCAAAACAAACATACGACAGTAAAAGTGAGTAAATATGACGGCACTAGACCCTTAAGGTCCAAACCGGCGGTGCTGATCTCCATTTCGTGGCCCTTCGGCCAGGAAGTGCAATGGGGGGTTGGGAGCCAGCTGTCCTGTGCTTTCGCACACCCTTCCTGCTTAACTTCCCCAGATTTAGAGCTAGGTCGACTCTGGCTGAGCTTTAAGAGTCACACCACTGACCCCCGTCCCAAACCAAATAACCAGCCAAGCCAGGAATCGAACCGTGACCCTCGGACAAAGGATTCCCAACCAAACGAATTGAACATGCAAATCAAGCTAAAATGAACCAAAATCACGACAAACAAGAGTTTGGCTACCACCCCCTTCTCTAACTGAAAAGGGGTAAAGCCTACTGCGTAATTGGTGCTTTACTAAAAACGAATTATACTACAAATATTTTCGTTTTTACTTATTACAATATTGTGAATAAAAATAAAATTACAGTAAAATAAAATCTTTAACTGATGAGCTTTCAGCAATTAATATCATTATATACCAAATATTCAGTTTAATTCTATTAGTTCTTTCCAAGACTGCTCAAGACACATATAGTTTTCAGTAAAGCGCCAATGACGCAGTAGGTTTTATTCGTTTCAATGAGGGAAGGAGGCAGCAGCTAAACTTTTGTTTGTAGTGATTCTTTTCGTTTTAAAGCTTGATTTGCATATTCTATTTAAGTTTTAGTCGTTTCAAGATTTATTTATTCATTTACATTAATACCTGTTGTATGTTTGTTCGCTAAGATTGTTTATTTAATTTCAGTTCGTTTTGGGTTCAATTTGTTCTTTAATAGTAAAAAAATATCAAAGTGTTTTACATGGGCTGCAAAAAATTTCAATAGCTATTCATGATTCGTCGCAGTAATAGCGTGGGGAATTACCTTCGTGTTGTCATTCCAGTAAGATAAAAAAACTACAATTTTGTGAGACATACATTTTAACTTACTTATTATTATTGTTCTTTGTACATTTTCTATTATAATTTCATTCAAATAGAATTTAGAATGACAAAATAATTAAACTTTTAAAAGTAAAATGGTACCTGTATTATATACCCCCTACCTAATTTTCCTCCTCTAATTAGAACCTTGGATTTTCAATAATTTTAGGATTTCCCATAATTTTGTTAATAAAGTATTATATATTCATCATATTTTGATCCCAAAATCCCAAAATTATGAAAAATTCAAGGTTCTAATTGGATGAAGAATATTAGGTAGGGGGTATATCATACAAGTACCTGCAAAATTACCAAATATATTCAATAGGAAGAGCTGTGAATGGTAATGCAAAAATTTGCAAATATCGTTGAAACCAAATTCATCTATAATACTTTATAATGAATATATAAGTGGGGTAATAATTTATTATTGACACTTTGATTGGAAATGAATATTAAACATGTTCACCAGTTATCTTAAAGAGATTGATTCTGGGACAGAAGAATACATTTTAGTACCAAGACCCTTTTATACCAAAACCCTTTCCCTCTTTTAAATAAAAATTAAGTTAATGCAAATCTTTTTAAAAGCTAAGACAGTTAACAATAGGGTATTTTTAATTTGAAGCATTTGATTCAATAGATTTTTTTTGTGCACGCAAAAAACAAACAAATAAGTCAAAAGCACTAGAATTCCTGAAATAATTAGCTCCAATAAAAAAATTAATATATTTTTTAAGTTTATGGGTAAAAAAACAACAGAGAAAAAGCCAACCAACCTTTACTAATTCCTTGTCGGGTTATGGTCTTTTCAGATTTCCACTTTGCACAGTGTACCTAAAATTGAGGAGAAACCAAATTGAGAAAATTCAATAAAATTGAAGATAAATCATTAAAAAATAATCAGTAGGCCTTTTCATAGTTGATGTAGCAGTGGCGTCTTCCATGAACTATTTTCCTGAGATTATCCTGTGGGGCACTATACACAAGACAAGTAGCTTTTCAAAAGACGGTTGTACTATCTTAACTTTTAGTTACTGTGTGCCGAGGTTTGTTCTTTACTAGGTTTCAGCTATATCTGATAAAACTAATAGTCTCCATTTATAAAAAAACTATATTGATCCTTAATGTAAATTTTGTTAAAAACCTAAAAGAATTACAACATTTTACATAACTATATCTACATGCTTTTTATAATGTTAAAAATAACATTTGCTATGACAGTGTTATAGAAAAATGCAGTTTTTCATAAAAAATTGATTCTTGGAATTATGTATTTCTTACCTTATCTTGTCGAAAGATAAGCGTCTATAAATATTGCATTCACTTATTGCGTCATATATGGTTATAACCTACGATTATGACGTCGTTCATCAAGCTTGTACACGAAAATGCAGTTTGTTTGTAAAAACTGATTCTATTTTAAAACCTTTTTTTAATTACAAAAGACACTAGATGTAGTAATTTACTTAAAATGGGCCATTAAACAGCTCTCTATGATTTTCCAGTGCCAAGCAAGCCGAAGAGAAAAAAACAACGGAAAAAAGATGCCGTCGATGCAGAGTATCGTAGTTCAAGCCACTTATCTTGTTTTTCAAGCCAATACATTTTCCTCGTTATTCAAGCCAAGGGACGGTAAGTTTCCTAAATAGGGGTTTCAGACCAGGTGGTTCTAATAGTGTACTTCTTGTTTTGATCTGACACTATTTCCAGAGTTATGAGCTATTACATTTTTTAGTATTGGACATGATCGTCTCTTATTAGGGTGCTAGCTACCACTGCAACCCGGATTATAATAATTATTAATATTCAATAGTTTACAATATTTACTATTAATTATTTACTATTAACTAATAATAAATATATTAATATTTACTTTATTAATTTTTACAACGTCAATCACGAAAATAATGCTTATAAATAAAAATGATGCAAAATTAAATCTTCCTGTTAATCATTTTTAGGATATTTACAGCCCTAAATCTTAATGAGGTATAACAATTACCGTGAAGGATGATCCTCCCAGCTCATCCATAAAGCAGCACCTGTGCTAAATGTGTATACTATTATCTCTCTTCTACAAGCACCATTTGTTTCCTACACCAAAAGTATTTTTCCCTAATTTATAATATTACTTTTCTTTAAAATAAATATCTTATTGGTATTTTTACAGTTCCATTACCTGAATCAAGTGATTAATATAACTTTATATCAAAAATGGCAACTGACTAACAGGTCTGTGACATGTTGCTGATAAGAGGCTAGTAATCACTAAGTGATAAAATTTAGTGATTCCCTAAGTGATTCACTAATTACTTAGTGATTAAACAAAGTGATAGCAGATTAGTGATGTTGTTGCAATTCCATTACCTGAGTCAAGTGATTCATATAAGTTCCCATCAAAAGCGGTGACTGACTAACAGGTTTGCTACTCTGCATTCGCAAATCAACTAATGACAGCTCTCTATCATTCTGTGAGGAAACTGCAGAGCTAAAAGAACTAGTCGACGACAGACTCGAGTTTGATCCCATTCTACTAATTGATTTTCGTACTGCCGATGTTGCAGGGCCGATTTTCTTCCGTATCACAAGTTGCCGTTCGCTGTCATCGTCACTTTCATTGCCAATGGTGCTGTCGCTGTCATACTCCTCGGCAGACAAGAAAAGCTAGGGATAAACAGTTTTTAATATGCATAGAAAACTTCTAATTTATGAAATAAAAACATTCACAAGCATTTCTTCTTCATTTGAGTTGAGAACGCTAGAAAACGAACTTTAGGAAACAAGTTTGATTTTTTTAATTGAAAAATTTTGAGAAAGGAAATAGCAGTTTGACTCAGTCCCTATAGTAGAGGAGAAGAGTGCATGAGTGAACGAACTTTATTGATTAAACCAAAAAATTCATTTTACCTTCACAACCTAAATTTGAATAAAGAAAACCGAATATCTTATTATTATAAAAAAAAAAGTTTTCCCTGAAAATATCTTTTAAATATGATATATTAGAAATTATCTCTAAAAAAAAAAAATTACGGGCCATAGCTAATACAAAAATATAACATTGTACAAATCATAAAGAGATAAAAACCCTTAAATCCAGATTAAAATAAAAATAAATAATAGAAAATAGTCCGTATGCCTCATACCTGTGCACACAAACTTACTCAACTTCTTAATCCCCATAAAGGTTTTATCCCTTAATATTATATCCACCCAACCCTACCTTATATTCCACCCAGAAAAATTCCCCCCCTCAGACCGTTTAATTCTTCACAAAAACCTAAGAAATGAATTAAGTTATACTCCCCACCCCCACCCATTGGGCAAAAATAAGGACCCACCTCCAAATTCACCCTTTCTAGATACTTTCTCCTATCACCGAACGGTAAAATTGCCTCTTGCTGTCATTAGCTATCTAAATTATTCCAAAAATTTCCATTTTGAGTCTTCTTGACGGAATTTTAGCAACGATGGAAACTGGTTGTGCAAGGGGAATGAAACTCTATGGAACAAATTAGAGTCAAAAAGGTTTTTTTCAAGTATCCACTAACACCCTCCCAATACAGGACATTGACATTTCATGAACCTTTAATGTTTTGTTCTAGGTGGATGAAACTTCGAACCAACAAGCCGTATTAGAATCTGGAAAGGTGTTTTTCGACTTACCCCCCCCCCCCCCTCCTTGCAAAGATTAATTTTATGAAAAGGAATTTATTAAGAGAAAAAATGACTTGAAATCCAGCTCAAATCCTGGTGTCCATCTTGCAAGGCCTAAATCAGAAAGGAGCACACTTTAAGCCAAACTTTAGAAAATTTGAAAAGACGTTAGAAAAACAGACCAACACCTGTTTTCTATTAAAATCTCAATATAAAACAATCACGAAAAATAATAGAGCCGATAAGAAAAAATGATTAAGAAACAAATTAAGATAAATGATAGAAAATGAAGAAAAAGAATGCCTAATAAAGTGAAGCAAAATAACCGGAAAGGATTAAATTAATTTATCGAGGGCTCACTAGATTAATAAAATTCAAAACTCTGCACCATTTATCAAAATATCTCTATATAGGGGTTTCGGACAAGGCAGGACTTGTGACATATGGTTTATCGTTAGAACATATTTTCGCCTTATTCTCAGGGAAAGAGCTCAACATATTTGAGGAGTTGTAAATGAAAATTTCCAATCATTGCGTAAATAATTACGTATTGCAGATTCGTCCTGGAACAAGAAATCTAAAGAGACACAGACTTTGTATTGTACATACAAATTTTATTAATAAAAAAAAAAACGTTATAAAATCATGAAATAGAGGAAAAAAACAGCTAAAACTCAACATTATTTTGAGTTTCAGATTCCTGGAAATTCATATGTTGTTTGAGAAGTAATAGAAAAATATGTCAGTTCGACGATACTCTGATTAAACAGTATCTCAATAACTTTCAACACGATTGGTGTATCCCAATTAATTAAAACCAATTAATTTTAATTTCCATTCAAATGAACCCTCTCTGAAGTTTATACGAGCATACCTTCCATAAGAACCATATATGCCCCCAGAGCAATACTTACAACGCCTACCCCGGCCCTGGGGGGGGGGGGTGTCGACACAGGAGTTTTTCTTATTTGACCTTTGAAATATTTTTAACGAAATGGACATTCGTAAAGGAGTTTTTGTTATATGATCTTTGAACTATTTTTAACAAAATGGCTACCTCAAATTTTTTATCAGATGTATTTGGGTAAAAAGGGCTTGGGGGGGGGGCAGTTGCCCTCTGATCACTTTTGACTCTTAAAAATGGCACTAGAACTCTCGATTTCCAATCAAATGAGCCCCCTTTGAAGTTTATACGACGACCCCTTCTATATTAAGTGCCTCTGGGAAAAAATAAATGGAGTGTGGGGGGGGGGCTAGCTGCCCTCCAATCACTTTTGACTCTTAAAAAGCGAATTATAACTTTCAATTTTCAATCAAATGAGCCCTCTAGGAAGTTTATACGAGCATCCCTTCCATAATAACCGAATATACCCCCGGGGCATAACTTATAACGCCTACCCCCGAGCCCTGGGGGGCTGTGTCAACACCGGAGTTTTTTGTAATCAGAACTTTGAACTATTCTCAACAAAATGTATATCTCAAAATTTTTATCTGATGCATATAGGGCGTGGAGGAGGGGGGGGGGGGTAGTTGCCGTCCAATCTCTTTTGAATCTTAAAAAGTGATCAAGAACTTTCAATTTCAAATCTAATGAGCTCTCTCCGAAGTTTATACGAGCATCCCTTCCATAAGAACTATATATGTCCCTAGAGCATTACTCATAACGCCTGCCTCCGGGCCCTGGCGGTTTGTCGATACAGGATTTTTTTTTATCTGACCTTTGAACTATTTTTAATGAAATGGCTATTATAAAAATTTTATCGGATGAGCTTGGGGAAAAAAGGGTATGTGTGATGTGTGGGGGGGGGGGCTAGTTGCCCTAGGATATCTTTTGACTCTTAAAAATTGAACGAGAACTTTCAATTTCTAATCAAATGAGCCCCCTTTGAAGTTTATACGAGCATCCCTTTCATAAGAACCATATACGCCCCCAGGACAACACTTACAACGTCTATCCCCCAGGTTCTGGGGGGAGTTTTTGTTATCTAATTTTTGAGCAATTTCCAAAACACTGGCTATCTCAAAATTTGTAGCGGATGGGTTTGGGGAAAAAAGAGCGTGGGAGGGGAGGCTAGTTTAACTCTCTTGACTCTTAAAAAGTGAACTAGAACTTTCAATTTCCAATCAAATGAGCCCTCTATGAACTTTGTACGAGCATCCCTTTAATAAGAACCATACATGCCCTTAGGGCATAACTTAGAACGCCTTCTCCTGTGCCCTGGGGGGTTCTATTGACACCAGATTTTTTCTTATCCGACCTTTGAACTATTTTTAACAAAATGTCTATCTCAAAATTTTCATCAGATGAGTTTTGAAAAAGAAGGCGTGGGGGGGGGGGCTAGCTGCCCTCGGATCTCTTTTGACTATTAAAAAGTGAGCTTGAACTTTCAATATCCAATCAAATGAGCCCTTTTTGAAGCTTATACGAGTATCCCTTTCACGAACAATATATGCCCCAGGGTATAACTTACAACGCCTGCTTATCTAACTTTTGAGCAATTTTTAACTTAATGGCTATCTTAAAATTTTTATTGGATATATTTGGGGAAAAATGGGTGTGGGGGGGGGGGGGGGTTAGTTGCCCTCCAATCTCTTTTCACTCTTAAAAACTGAGCTAGAACTTTCGATTTCCGATCAAATGAGCCATCTCTGAATTTTTTACGAGCATCCCTTCAATAAGAACCATATATTCCCCCAGAGCATAACTTACAACACCTGCCCTCGGGCCCTGGGGGGCTGTATTGACCCCTGAGTTTTCGTTATATGGTCTTTGCACTATTAAAAAAAAAAGCTATCTCAAAGTTCTTATCGTATGGGTTTGAGGATAAAAGGGCGTGGAGGGGGGGGGGAGGCTAGGTGCCCTCCAATGTCTTTTGACTCTTAAAAAGTGAACTAGAAATTTCAATTTCCAATCAAATGAGCCCTCTTTGTAGTTAATACGAGCATCCCTTCCATAAGACCCATATATGCCCCCAGGGCATAACTTACAACGCCTGCTCCCAGGCCCTGGGAGTTGTGTCGACACTGGAATTTTTTTTATATGATCTTTGAACTATTTTTAACAAAATAGCTATCAATAAAAATTTTTTGTTGGATGCATTTGGGAAAAAAGGGTTGCGGGGGGGGGGGGGGGGGGGGGGGGGGGGGAGGGGAGCGGGTTACCCTCCAATATCTTTTGACGTTTAGTAAGTGAACTAGACTTTCGATTTCCAATCAAATGTGTCCTTTTTGAAGTTTATACGAGCATTCCTTGCATAAGAACCATATATGTCCCCAGGGCATAACTTATAACCCTTGCCCCTGAAGACTGTGGGGGGAGTGTCCTGCTCAAACATATAATTTCCAGAACTTTCAACTACGTTGAACAAAATGACTATATCAAAATTTTGATTGGATGTGTTTGGGGAAATGGTGGGCATGAAAGGGGTGTCAGTTGTCATAGAATCACTTTCGACTATTAAAAAGGGAACTAGCCATTTAAATTTCCAATCGAATGAGCCCTTTCTGAAGTTTCTACGACAACGTTGTCTATACAAAACCTAATATACCCCCAGGGCATAAATTACAACCCTTGCCCTGAGGGCTATGGTGGAGCTGTCATCCTCAAAGACCTAATTTCCAGAACTTAAAACTACGTTGAATAAAATGGCTATCTCAAAATTTTGATTGGATGTGTTTGGGGAAAAGGTGGGCATGAGAGGGGGGTAAGTTGTTCTCCAATCACTTTCGACTATTAAAAAGGGCACTAGCCCTTTGAATTTCCAATCGAATGAGCCTTTTTTGAAGTTTCTACGACAAACATCTTTTATAAAAACCTTATATGCCCTTGGGCATAACTTAAAACCCTTGCCCTGAGGTTGTGGGGGAGTGTCCTCCTTAAAAACATATTTTCTATCTGGAAATCAACTACGCTGAACAAAATGGCTATCTCAAAATTTTGATTGGATGTGTTTGGGGGAATGATGGGCGTGGGGGGGTGGGGGGGGGCTAGTTGCCCTCCAATCACTTTCGACTATTAAAAGGGCACTAGAACTCTCGATTTCCAATCGAATGAGCCCCCTTTGAAGATTCTACGACGACCCCTTCCATATGAAGTGCCTCTGGAAAAAAAAAATAATAATAATAATAAATAAATAATAAAACATTGGAGCCGTATGGCCTTTACTATAGGCAACGCTATAGCGTTGCCTCTGATTTTGTTCGTTTCAAGCTTGATTTCCATATTAAATTTAAGTTTCAATCGTTTTAAGATTTATTTATTCATTTATATTAGTACCTAAGGTATGTTTGTTTGCTATGATTGTTTATTTAATTTCTGTTCCTTTTGGGTTTAATTTATTCTTTAATAGTAATTTATTGTAGTTTATTCATTTACATTAGTACTTGCGGAATGTTTTTTTTGCCATGACAGTTTATTTAATTTCTGTTCGTTTTGGGTTTCATTTATTCTTTAATAGTAATTTCTTGTCGTTTTTAGTTTGAATTTTAACAAGTATTTGTATCTGCTGATCTTAAGTATAATATGGCCTTTTCTTTGAAAAACTTCTTTTTCGGAGTTTGTTTAAATTAATTTTTTTTTCGTTTTTTGATTGCAAAAAGTCTCAAGTTTTTAGAAAATGCCTTATTTCGAAATCAATTTTTTTTAACATCAATCTTTCATCAAAGTATCAAAATTAGTATCAAAGTACCAAAGTATCAAAGTAAAGAGATTATCTAAGCAAACAGGGTATCAAGGTATACTAAGTATCAAAGTAACAATAAGCAAGGTCGGGCCATGGAGGGAGGACCAGGGGTCAGCTCCCTTGATTTTTGGAATAAAATATAGTTAATAAGTTGATCTGTTAGTTATTGTTTCTTTTTTAGGGGTGGGGTAGGGTTTGGGCCATAGAGGGAGGGAGTGATGGCCAGGGCCCAGATCTCATGATTTGTTAATCATTGATAATTTTTTTCCCAATCATTGATTATTGAATTATCAATAATTGATAAATTTTTTTATACCCCTCCCGAGAGTGAAATCAGGCCATCGAGGAGCAGGGGTCAGCTCCCATAAGTTTTGGAATGAAATATTGTTAATTTTTTTTTGTTTTTTGGTGTTGTTTTTTTTTTTTGGGGGGGGAGTTGGGAGGGCCATGAAGGACCAGGGGTGAGTTGCCACAATTTTTGGAATAAAGTATCATTAAAAGTTTGTTGTGTTTTCTTTCTTCTTTTTTTTTTTTGGGGGGGGGGGGGGGGTCGGGCAATGGAGAGAAGGCCAGGGGTCAGCTTCCTTAAGTTTTGGAATAAAATAGCGTTCATAAGTTTTTTGAGTGGGGTTGGGGTTGGATTTATCTCATCTTTGAACTATTTTCAAAACATTCGCATAAGAATATTATATGCCCCCAGGATACAACACTTGCCCCCGGGTTATGGGGAGTTGTGTTGACCCTGGAGTTTTGTTATCTGATCTTTTGACCTATTTTAACAAAATGGCTATCTAAAAAATTCGATCGGATGGATTTTGGGTAAACAGAGCAGAAGGGCTAGTTACCATTCGGTCCCTTTTGACTCTTAAAAAGCGAACTAGAACATTCAATTTCCAATAGAATGAGCCCCCGATGAAGTTAATACGATCATTCCTTCCACACAAAAACTTATATGCCCTGGGGCATAATCTACATCACTTGAACAGGGGCTCTGAATATTTGTTATATGATCTTTGGTCTATTTTTGACAAAATGAAAATCTCAAAATTTCATTCAGACGCATTTGGGGAAAAGACAATTGTTGGGGGAGGGAGCTAGTTGTCATCAGATTGTTTTTATCTCTCAAAAAGTGAACTAGTACTTTCAATTTCTAGTCATTTGAGTCCCTTCCGAAGTTTATCTTCTCCATAGAAACCTTATATGCCAGGGGATAAGCTACAACCCTTCCCGGACTCTGAGGGGGGGGGGGGGTGTTAACTCCGAAGTTTTTTTTATCTGATCGTTGGAATAGTTCAAACGAAATAGCTATCTTAAAATTTCTATTAAATACGTTTGGGGAAGAGATGGTATGTGTGAGGGAGGGGGTGGGGTGGGGTAGATGCGCTCCGTTCACTTTTAACTCTTAAAGGGCAAGTAGAACATTAAATTTCTATTAAAATGATCCACCTCTGAAGTTTATACGACAACTCCTTACATAAAAACCTTATATGCCCTCGTTGCACAACTTATAACACTTACCCCCTGGCTCTGAGGGGATGCGTCATCCCCAGAGTTTTTGCTGTTTTATCTTTAAACTGTTTTGAACAAAATGGCTATCTCAAAATTTTGATTGAATGCATTTGGGGAAAAGGGGGCCTTGCGGCCGGGGGAGAGGGATTCTAGTTGCGCCCCGATCCCTTTGGCATAAATACAGCACTAGAAATTCCAATTTACAATCGAATGAGCCCCCTCCGAAGTTTATACAACCATTCCTTCCATAAGAACCTTATATACCCCGGGGGTATAACTAACAACACTTGCCCCCGGATTCTGGTGGGGATGTGTTATCCCTGGAGTTTTGTTATATGATTCGTGGTCTATTTTGAACAAAATGGCCATAGAAAAAGTTTGATCGGACACCTTTGGGGAAAAAGGGTTTTTGGTGGGGGGGGGGGGGGAGGACTAGTTGCCATCGGATCACTTTTGACTCTTAAAAAGAGAAATAGAACTTTGAATTTCTAATCATTTGGGTCCCCTCCCAAGTTTATAACCACCATCCCTTCCATAAAATCTTATATACTCTAGGACAAAACATTACGACCCTTGTTATCTGATCGTTGGACTATCAGAGGCAACGCTATAGCGTTGCCTATAGTAAAGGCCATACGCCTCCAATGTTTTATTATTTATTTATTTTTTCCCAGAGGCACTTCATATGGAAGGGGTCGTCGTATAAACTTCAAATGAGGCTCATTCAATTGGAAATCGAGAGGTCTAGTGCCCTTTTTAAGGGTCAAAAGTGATTGGGAGGCAACTAACACCCCTTCCACGCCCACCATTTCCCCAAACACATCCACTCAAAATTTTGAGATAGCCATTTTGTTCTACGTAGTTGATTTCCAGATAGAAATCAAGTTATTGAGGAGGACACTCCCCCCACATCCCTCGGGGCAAGGGTTGTAAATTATGCCCTGGGGGCATATAAGCTTTGTATAGAAGGCTTTGTCGTAGAAATTTCAAAACAGGCCCATTCGATTGAAAATTCAAAGGGCTATTGCCCTTTTTAATAGTAGAAAGTGCTTGGAGAGTAATTAACCCTCCTCTCACGCCCACCTTTTCCCCAAACACATCCAATCAAAATTTTGAGACAGCCACTTTTTTCAACGTAGTTGAAAATTCTGGAAATTAGTTCTTTAAGGATGACAACCCCCCCCCCTACAGCCCTCAGGGCAAGGGTTGTAAGTTATACCCTGGGGGCGTATAAGGTTTTTTATAGAAAGCGTTGTCGTAGAAACTTAAAAAGGGCCCATTCGATTGGAAATTTAAATGGCTAGTATCTCTTTTAATAGTCGAAAGTGATTGGAAGGCAACTAACACCCCTTCCACGCCCACCATTTCCCCAAACACATAGGGAAAACAGCATTTCCCCAAACACATAGGGAAGCATCCATAGGGAAAACAGTATTGGATTTCTATGACAGCCCTCTGACGTCACGGTACACACCCTCGCACCTGTACAATGCAGTCAGCTGTTTCTACCAGAGCTGTCTGACGTCACGGCAGCCATAGGGAATTATCATAGAATTTCTATGACACAGGTAGCAGGATTTCCAGGACACAGATAGGGAAATTAGCCTAAAATGTCAAGGACACAGATACGGAAATTAGCATAGAATTTCTATGAAACAGATAGGGAAATTAGCATAGAATTTCTATGACACAGGCAGCAGGATTTCTAGGACACAGATAGGGAAATTAGCTAATTACATCGATTTTAGAAATAGATGTATGTTACTTAGCAAGAAGCTAATCATAAGAGGTTTTTCCGCCAATAAACTTGCTTGGCAATTTAAAAAGCTTTGTTTTAAGTATAATAAGCTTTTACATAAGTATAATAAAAGTTATCAAGATATCTTGAATGATATTTTACGGTAACTTGTTGACGGAATTGGTTTATCTTCCGGTTGTTGAGGGTTGGATTGCGACACCTGTGGTAAAGATTATGGTGGAATATTCGGAATTTAATTCTTAGAATTTGAGTGAAAGTGAAATTGTTCCGGGTGGAGGACTAGTGGTATTTATTTGTTTGTATTTAAATCGGTTGAAGTTCGGCTCTCAGTGTTATTTGAAGGTTGGTTAAGAATGTTGGAAAAAATTTTTCTGAGGTATATATTTTTATTTTTTGGATGTTTTGGATTTTGTTTATGTTTATTCCATTGGTGGTACTATATAGGGGTATGCCAGATTATGGCATGGCGCGCTCAATTGCCTGGGTAATGAAATTTAAGCGCCGAAACCCATTTAGGCAATGAGTTTTCATCTGACGAGCCCCGATATATGGTGATCACCTTGGGAATATAATGTTTTTGTAGATTTAAGGTGCTATAGCTTGGTTTTGGAACATAGACGTATGCTTATTGATGCTGATTTTGCTCTATTTTGGACTTGATTTTCGGACTGTCGGATTGGTTATACTGTTTTGTCCTGGGGAACTGGATGGATGAGTAGGGTCTAGACCTTGTTCAAGTGCTCATTTATTTCAGTTACTAAAGTAGGAAGACAGTTTTTTTTTTTTTTTTTTTTTTTTTTTTTTTTTTTTTTTTTTTTTTTTTTTTGCCAGGTGATTACCGTAATACACTATAGAATTTCTATGACACAGGTAGCAGGATTTCTAGGACACAGATAGGGTGTTGGTTGTTGTTTGTTGGTTATATTGGTTATGTTTGATGTTTGTCGGTTATGTTTTGTTGTTGTTGGTTATGTATGTTGATGGTTATGCACCAATGACGCAGTACGCTTTAGACTTTTACAGTGAGAGATGGACGCAATACCCAACTTTTGTTTGTAGTGATTTTTGTTCTTTTCAAGCTTGATTTGCATATTCAATTTAAGTTTCATTCGTTTTAAGATTTATTCATTCATTTACATTAATACCTATTGTATGTTTGTTTGCATTGATTGTTTATTTAATTTCTGTTCGTTTTAAGTTTCATTTATACTTCAATAGCAAAATCTTTTTTTTTCCGTTTTAAGCTTGATTTTCATATTCAATCTAAGCATTACTCGCTTTAAGGTCTATTTATTCATTTATATTATTACTTGTTGTATGTTTTTTGCTATGATTGTTTATTTAATTTCTGTTCGTTTTGGATTTAATTTATTCTTTAATAGTAATTTCTGGTCGTTTTGAGTTTGAATTTTAACAGGTACTTATATCAGCTGAGCTTAAGTATAAAATGGCCTTTACTTATCTTTGAAAAACATATTTTTCGGTTTTTTTTTTCTTAATTGACACCAGGAAAGGAACGTAACCCATTATAAAAAAAACATAGCTAGAAAGAGGCCCACTAAAACTACAGCTGAAATATAAACTAATATCCATACCACAGTATATACCAAGGTACCATTTCTACAACGCCCCCGTACCAAACAGTTTTTTCTGTTAATTTTTGCAGGTCATTACACTCTTTGCCAAGAGGAACGTGTATGACTTGATTGGTGATTAGGATTTGAATAAAAAAAAAGGGTAATTAGTAATTGGAAAATTTTTTAATGCTTTTACAATCGGAGATGTTTGATTAACCATTGCAAAAAAGGGGTAATGGGATATGCAGGCATTTGCAAAAAAGGGGTAATTAATGTTGAAAAGGGTAATTACTTCTTTAGTTTACGAGATTTGCGAATTTTTTGCGAAAAGATATTTGTGTAAAGGTATTGCAATGGTTAAGAATAGGTCATTACACCTTTTTGCCAAGAGGAATGAGTATAATACATGTTTATTTATTTTTTTTAACTGGTATTTTTTCAATGAAGTCCATAGCACTTTGCAGAAACCCGTGAATGTAGGACTGAAAGTCCAATTACTAATCAAGCTAGTGTGACCGCCATTTTTTGATCTGGTTAAGTGAGTATAATCTGGTTTGGTTTGCTATTGCGAGAGGACTCAAGCGATTTCTTTCTTACAGGGTTTCAGTTATACAGGGGTTCAGTTACATGGGGATTGGTGGTTGTTATAATACACAAGTTCTATTTGAACAGTGTTGTGAGATCCCCTACCACACCCCAAAGGACTCCGATCCCCCCATCCCGTGTATTAGTGAAGTTACTCTGTGGTCGTTATAATACACAAGCTTTAGTTTACGAGATTTGGGGACTTGAGTTGCACGAGAGTTCAGTTACATACGGATTCAGTTACACGGGGGTTTAGTTAAATTTTCAGCTAGTGTGACCGCCATTTTTTTGATCTGGTTAAGTGGGTATAATCTGGTTTGGTTTGCTATTGCGAGAGGACTCAAGCGATTTCTTTCTTACGGGGTTTCAGTTATACAGGGGTTCAGTTACATGGGGTTGGTGGTTGTTATAATACACAAGTTCTATTTGAACAGTGTTGTGAGATCCCCTACCACACCCCCAAAGGACTCCGATCCCCCCATCCCGTGTATTAGCGAAGTTACTCTGTGGTCGTTATAATACACAAGCTTTAGTTTACGAGATTTGGGGACTTGAGTTGCACGAGAGTTCAGTTACATACGGATTCAGTTACACGGGGGTTTAGTTAAATTTTCAGCTAGTGTGACCGCCATTTTTTGATCTGGTTAAGTGGGTATAATCTGGTTTGGTTTGCTATTGCGAGAGGACTCAAGCGATTTCTTTCTTACGGGGTTTCAGTTATACAGGGGTTCAATTACATGGGGTTGGTGGTTGTTATAATACACAAGTTCTATTTGAACAGTGTTGTGAGATCCCCTACCACACCCCCAAAGGACTCCGATCCCCCCATCCCGTGTATTAGCGAAGTTACTCTGTGATCGTTATAATACACAAGCTTTAGTTTACGAGATTTGGGGACTTGAGTTGCACGAGAGTTCAGTTACATACGGATTCAGTTACACGGGGGTTTAGTTCAATTTTCAGCTAGTGTGACCGCCATTTTTTTGATCTGGTTAAGTGGGTATAATCTGGTTTGGTTTGCTATTGCGAGAGGACTCAAGCGATTTCTTTCTTACGGGGTTTCAGTTATACAGGGGTTCAGTTACATGGGGTTGGTGGTTGTTATAATACACAAGTTCTATTTGAACAGTGTTGTGAGATCCCCTACCACACCTCCAAAGGACTCCGATCCCCCCCATCCCGTGTATTAGCGATTGGTCTGTATGTGTCTGTATGAGCGTTTTTTGGTCTGTGTGTGTTTCCTTTGGCTATTTGTGTCTCTTAGAGGCCATGTGTGTCTCTTTGGGCAATGTGTGTCTCTTTGGAGGGATTTGAATCTTTTTGGTATGTATGTGTCTGTATGGGCGTTTTTTGTCTCTTTGAGCTGTGTGTGTGTCTCTTTGAGCTTTGCGTGTCTCTTCGAACTGTAAGTATGTCTCTTTAGCCTGTGTGTGTGTCTCTTTGGGCGGTGTGTGTCTCTTTAGACTGTATGTCTCTTTGGGCAGTTTGAATCTTTATGGTCTGTGTGTGCCTCTTTTGGCTGTTTGTGTCTCTTCGGGCTTTGTGTCTCTCTGTTGGATGTGTGCGTATCTTGTCTCTTTGGGCTGTGTGTCTCTTTGAGCTGTTTGAGTCTTTTTGGTCTGTTTGTGTGTCTCTTTGAGCTGTTTGAGTCTTTTTGGTCTGTTTGTGTGTCTCTTTGAGCTGTTTGAGTCTTTTTTATCTGTGTTTTGTCTCTTTGGGCTGTTTATGTGTCTCTTTGAGCTGTTTGAGTCTTTTTGATCTGTTTGTGTCTCTTTGGGCTGTTTGAGTCTTTTTTGGGCTGTGTTTGTCTCTTTGGGCTTCTGCCTCTTTGGGCTGTTTGTGTTTCTTTGGGCTATGTGTATCTCTTTGGGCTGTTTGAGTCATTTTGGTCTACGTGTCTTTCTTTTGGCTGTTTGTGTCTCTTAGGGGTCGTGTGTGCCTCTTTGGGCTATGTGTGTCTCTTTGGGACGTTTGAATCTTTTGGTCTGTATGTGTCTGTATGGGCGTTTTTTTTTGGTCTGTGTGTGTTTCTTTGGGCTCTGTGCGTCTCTTTGGGCTGTGTGTCTCGTTGGACTGTTTGAGTCTTTTTGATCTGTTTGTGTCTCTTTGAGCAGTTTGAGTCTTTTTTGGGCTGTGTTTGTCTCTTTGGGCTTCTGTCTCTTTGGGCTGTTTGTGTTTCTTTGGGCTATGTGTGTCTCTTTGGGCTGTTTGAGTCATTTTGGTCTGTGTGTGTCTCTTTTGGCTGTATGTCTCTTTGGGCAGTTTGAATCTTTTTGGTCTGTGTGTGTTTCTTTTGGCTGTTTGTGTCTCTTAGAGGCCATGTGTGTCTCTTTGGGACAATGTGTGTCTCTTTGGAGGGTTTGAATCTTTTTGGTATGTTTGTGTCTGTATGGGCGTTTTTTGTCTCTTTGAGCTGTGTGTGTGTCTCTTTGGGCTTTGTGTGTCTCTTCGGACTGTGTGTATGTCTCTTTAGCCTGTGTGTGTCTCTTTGGGCAGTGTGTGTCTCTTTAGGCAGTATATCTCTTTGGGCAGTTTGAATCTTTATGGTCTGTGTGTGTGTCTCTTTTGACTGTTTGTGTCGTTTTGGGCTTTGTGTCTCTCTGTTGGATGTGTGCTTCTCTTTGGGCCGTGTACGTCTCTTTGAGCTGTATGTGTCTCTTTGGGCTGTGGGTGTCTCTTTGTGATGTGTGTGTCTCTTTAGGCTGTGTGTGTCTCGTTGGACTGTGTGTCTTTTTGGGGTGTCTGAGTCTTTTTGGTCTATGTTTGTCTCTTTGGGCTGTTTGTGTCTCTTTGGGCTGTGTATGTTTCTTTGGGCTTTGTGTGTCTCTTTGAGCTATGTGTCAATACGTTTAAGCAATAAATATCTTTAAGCTTAACCCGTCTTTATTCTTTAGAATAGTTCTATTGTAAGCAAGTAACAAACTCTTTCCTGAAGTCACCTCTTGGATACACAATGCAGAAACTTCATTTAAGAAACTATGAAAAAATTGTAAGTAAGTAACAAATTCTTTCTTGAGGTCACCTCTTGGATACACAATACAGAAATTTCATTAAAGAAATTATGAAAAAATTGTAAGTAAATAGCAAATTCTTTCTTGAATTCACCAGCTGGATAAACAAAAAGACATTTCGTTAAAGAAATTATGACAAAATTCTAAGTAAGTAACAAACTCTTTCTTGAAGTTACCTCATGGATACACAATGCAGAAATTTCATTTAAGAAATTATGAAAAAATTTTAAGCAAGTAACAAATTCTTTCATGAAGTCACCTCGTGGATATGAAAAAATTGTTAGTAAGTAGCAAATTCTTTTTTGAATTCACCTGCTGGATAAACAAAAAAAGACATTTCGTTCAAGAAACTATGACAAAATTCCAAGTAAGTAACAAACTCTTTATTGTTTTCATGACTTAGATACACGATGTAGAAATTTGTAACAAACTCTTTATTATTTTCATGACTTAGATACACGATGTAGAAATTTAATTCAAGAAATTATGAAAAAATTCTCAGCAAGTAACAATTTCCTTCTTGAAGTCAACTCTTGTGTAGAAATTTAATTCAAGAAATTATGAAAAAATTCTCAGTAAGTAACAATTTCTTTCTTGAAGTCAACTCCTGGATTTTCATTCAAGAAATTATGACAAAATTCTAAGTAAGTAACAAACTCTTTATTGTTTTCACGAGTTAGATATACGATGTAGAAATTAAATTCAAGAAATTATGAAAAAATTCTCAGTCTAAGCAGCAAATTCTTTCTTGAATTCACCTGTTGGATAAACAAAAAGACATTTCATTCAAGAAATTATGACAAAATTCTAAGTAAGTAACAAACTCTTTATTGTTTTCACGAGTTAGATAAACGATGTAGAAATTAATTTCAAGAAATTATGAAAAAATTCTCAGTAAGTAACTATTTCTTTCTTGAAGTCAACTCGTAAGTAACAATTTCTTTCTTGAAGTCAACTCTTGGATACACAATACGGGAATTTCATTCAAGAAATTATGAAAAAATTGTAACTAAGTAGCAAATTCTTTCTTGAATTCACTTGTTGAATAAACAAAAAGACATTTCATTCAAGAAATTATGACAAAATTCTAAGTAAGTAACAAACTCTTTATTGTTTTCACGAGTTAGATATACGATGTAGAAATTAAATTCAAGAAATTATGAAAAAATTCTCAGTCTAAGTAGCAAATTCTTTCTTGAATTCACCTGCTGGATAAACAAAAAAAAGACATTTCGTTCAAGAAACTATGACAAAATTCCAAGTAAGTAACAAACTCTTTATTGTTTTGATGACTTAGATACACGATGTAGAAATTTGTAACAAACTCTTTATTATTTTCATGACTTAGATACACGATGTAGAAATTTAATTCAAGAAATTATGAAAAAATTCTCAGCAAGTAACAATTTCCTTCTTGAAGTCAACTCTTGTGTAGAAATTTAATTCAAGAAATTATGAAAAAATTCTCAGTAAGTAACAATTTCTTTCTTGAAGTCAACTCCTGGATTTTCATTCAAGAAATTATGACAAAATTCTAAGTAAGTAACAAACTCTTTATTGTTTTCACGAGTTAGATATACGATGTAGAAATTAAATTCAAGAAATTATGAAAAAATTCTCAGTCTAAGCAGCAAATTCTTTCTTGAATTCACCTGTTGGATAAACAAAAAGACATTTCATTCAAGAAATTATGACAAAATTCTAAGTAAGTAACAAACTCTTTATTGTTTTCACGAGTTAGATAAACGATGTAGAAATTAATTTCAAGAAATTATGAAAAAATTCTCAGTAAGTAACTATTTCTTTCTTAAAGTCAACTCGTAAGTAACAATTTCTTTCTTGAAGTCAACTCTTGGATACACAATACGGGAATTTCATTCAAGAAATTATGAAAAAATTGTAACTAAGTAGCAAATTCTTTCTTGAATTCACTTGTTGAATAAACAAAAAGACATTTCATTCAAGAAATTATGACAAAATTCTAAATAAGTAACAAACTCTTTATTGTTTTCACGAGTTAGATATACGATGTAGAAATTAAATTCAAGAAATTATGAAAAAATTCTCAGTCTAAGTAGCAAATTCTTTCTTGAATTCACCTGTTGGATAAACAAAAAGACATTTCGTTCAAGAAATTATGACAAAATTCTAAGTAAGTAACAAACTCTTTATTGTTTTCACGAGTTAGATAAACGATGTAGAAATTAATTTCAAGAAATTATGAAAAAATTCTCAGTAAGTAACCATTTCTTTCTTGAAGTCAACTCTTGGATACACAGTACGGACATTTCATTCAAGAAATTATGAAAATATCTGTAAGTAAGTAACAAACTCTTTATTGATTCCACCTCTTGGATATACAGTACAGATACTTCATTCAAGAAATTATGAAAAAATCGCAAGTAAGTAACTTTTTTTCTCTTTATCACAAACAATTTTCACTTAGCTACATGATGTAGAAATTTAATTCAAGAAATTATGAAAAAATTCTGAGTAAGTAACAATTTCTTTCTTGAAGTCAACTCTTAGATACACAATACGGGAATTTCATTCAAGAAATTATGAAAAAATTGTAACTAAGTAGCAAATTCTTTCTTGAATTCACTTGTTGAATAAACAAAAAGACATTTCATTCAAGAAATTATGACAAAATTCTAAGTAAGTAACAAACTCTTTATTGTTTTCACGAGTTAGATATAAGATGTAGAAATTAAATTCAAGAAATTATGAAAAAATTCTCAGTCTAAGTAGCAAATTCTTTCTTGAATTCACCTGTTGGATAAACAAAAAGACATTTCATTCAAGAAATTATGACAAAATTCTAAGTAAGTAACAAACTCTTTATTGTTTTCACGAGTTAGATAAACGATGTAGAAATTAATTTCAAGAAATTATGAAAAAATTCTCAGTAAGTAACCATTTCTTTCTTGAAGTCAACTCTTGGATACACAGTACGGAAATTTCATTCAAGAAATTATGAAAATATTTGTAAGTAACAAACTCTTTATTGATTCCACCTCTTGGATATACAGTACAGATACTTCATTCAAGAAATTATGAAAAATCGCAAGTAAGTAACTTTTTTTTTTCTCTTTATCACAAACAATTTTCACTTAGCTACATGATGTAGAAATTTAATTCAAGAAATTATGAAAAAATTCTCAGTAAGTAACAATTTCTTTCTTGAAGTCAACTCTTAGATACACAATTAGGAAATTTCATTCAAGAAATTATGAAAGTATTTGTAAGTAAGTAAGTAACAATCTCTTTATTGATTTCACCTCTTGAATATACAGTACAGATACTTCATTCAAGAAACGTGATTAAACACGTTTTGAAACTACATTGCATGCCTTTCCTTGGCACCTTTCCAAATGAGCGGGGATTCCCCACTGCTTCCTACACATTGCAAAAAGTGAGCAGTACGAAAACTCCACGTTTTCAACCAGACTGGTTTTTTAGACAACACACCCACAGAGATGACACACACACATAGAGACGAGACAAGCACAGACACGACACACAAAACAGAGTCATAGTGAGAGAGATATCCAAAAAGTTGGGTTGATCTAGGTTCACTTAGAGTGGCGCGCCACTCTAAGTGAACCTAGATCAACCCAACTTTTTGGATATCTCTCTCACTATGACTCTTTTTTGTGTGTCGTGTCTGTGCTTGTCTCGTCTCTATGTGTGTGTGTCATCTCTGTGGGTGTGTTGTCTAAAAAACCAGTCTGGTTGAAAACGTGGAGTTTTCGTACTGCTCACTTTTTGCAATGTGTAGGAAGCAGTGGGGAATCCCCGCTCATTTGGAAAGGTGCCAAGGAAAGGCATGCAATGTAGTTTCAAAACGTGTTTAATCACGTTTCTTGAATGAAGTATCTGTACTGTATATTCAAGAGGTGAAATCAATAAAGAGATTGTTACTTACTTACTTACAAATACTTTCATAATTTCTTGAATGAAATTTCCTAATTGTGTATCTAAGAGTTGACTTCAAGAAAGAAATTGTTACTTACTGAGAATTTTTTCATAATTTCTTGAAATTAATTTCTACATCATGTAGCTAAGTGAAAATTGTTTGTGATAAAGAGAAAAAAAAAAGTTACTTACTTGCGATTTTTCATAATTTCTTGAATGAAGTATCTGTACTGTATATCCAAGAGGTGGAATCAATAAAGAGTTTGTTACTTACAAATATTTTCATAATTTCTTGAATGAAATTTCCGTACTGTGTATCCAAGAGTTGACTTCAAGAAAGAAATGGTTACTTACTGAGAATTTTTTCATAATTTCTTGAAATTAATTTCTACATCGTTTATCTAACTCGTGAAAACAATAAAGAGTTTGTTACTTACTTAGAATTTTGTCATAATTTCTTGAATGAAATGTCTTTTTGTTTATCCAACAGGTGAATTCAAGAAAGAATTTGCTACTTAGACTGAGAATTTTTTCATAATTTCTTGAATTTAATTTCTACATCTTATATCTAACTCGTGAAAACAATAAAGAGTTTGTTACTTACTTAGAATTTTGTCATAATTTCTTGAATGAAATGTCTTTTTGTTTATTCAACAAGTGAATTCAAGAAAGAATTTGCTACTTAGTTACAATTTTTTCACAATTTCTTGAATGAAATTCCCGTATTGTGTATCTAAGAGTTGACTTCAAGAAAGAAATTGTTACTTACTCAGAATTTTTTCATAATTTCTTGAATTAAATTTCTACATCATGTAGCTAAGTGAAAATTGTTTGTGATAAAGAGAAAAAAAGTTACTTACTTGCGATTTTTTCATAATTTCTTGAATGAAGTATCTGTACTGTATATCCAAGAGGTGGAATCAATAAAGAGTTTGTTACTTACTTACAGATATTTTCATAATTTCTTGAATGAAATGTCCGTACTGTGTATCCAAGAGTTGACTTCAAGAAAGAAATGGTTACTTACTGAGAATTTTTTCATAATTTCTTGAAATTAATTTCTACATCGTTTATCTAACTCGTGAAAACAATAAAGAGTTTGTTACTTACTTAGAATTTTGTCATAATTTCTTGAACGAAATGTCTTTTTGTTTATCCAACAGGTGAATTCAAGAAAGAATTTGCTACTTAGACTGAGAATTTTTTCATAATTTCTTGAATTTAATTTCTACATCGTATATCTAACTCGTGAAAACAATAAAGAGTTTGTTACTTATTTAGAATTTTGTCATAATTTCTTGAATGAAATGTCTTTTTGTTTATTCAACAAGTGAATTCAAGAAAGAATTTGCTACTTAGTTACAATTTTTTCATAATTTCTTGAATGAAATTCCCGTATTGTGTATCCAAGAGTTGACTTCAAGAAAGAAATTGTTACTTACGAGTTGACTTTAAGAAAGAAATAGTTACTTACTGAGAATTTTTTCATAATTTCTTGAAATTAATTTCTACATCGTTTATCTAACTCGTGAAAACAATAAAGAGTTTGTTACTTACTTAGAATTTTGTCATAATTTCTTGAATGAAATGTCTTTTTGTTTATCCAACAGGTGAATTCAAGAAAGAATTTGCTGCTTAGACTGAGAATTTTTTCATAATTTCTTGAATTTAATTTCTACATCGTATATCTAACCCGTGAAAACAATAAAGAGTTTGTTACTTACTTAGAATTTTGTCATAATTTCTTGAATGAAAATCCAGGAGTTGACTTCAAGAAAGAAATTGTTACTTACTGAGAATTTTTTCATAATTTCTTGAATTAAATTTCTACACAAGAGTTGACTTCAAGAAGGAAATTGTTACTTGCTGAGAATTTTTTCATAATTTCTTGAATTAAATTTCTACATCGTGTATCTAAGTCATGAAAATAATAAAGAGTTTGTTACAAATTTCTACATCGTGTATCTAAGTCATCAAAACAATAAAGAGTTTGTTACTTACTTGGAATTTTGTCATAGTTTCTTGAACGAAATGTCTTTTTTTTGTTTATCCAGCAGGTGAATTCAAGAAAGAATTTGCTACTTAGACTGAGAATTTTTTCATAATTTCTTGAATTTAATTTCTACATCGTATATCTAACTCGTGAAAACAATAAAGAGTTTGTTACTTACTTAGAATTTTGTCATAATTTCTTGAATGAAATGTCTTTTTGTTTATTCAACAAGTGAATTCAAGAAAGAATTTGCTACTTAGTTACAATTTTTTCATAATTTCTTGAATGAAATTCCCGTATTGTGTATCCAAGAGTTGACTTCAAGAAAGAAATTGTTACTTACGAGTTGACTTCAAGAAAGAAATAGTTACTTACTGAGAATTTTTTCATAATTTCTTGAAATTAATTTCTACATCGTTTATCTAACTCGTGAAAACAATAAAGAGTTTGTTACTTACTTAGAATTTTGTCATAATTTCTTGAATGAAATGTCTTTTTGTTTATCCAACAGGTGAATTCAAGAAAGAATTTGCTGCTTAGACTGAGAATTTTTTCATAATTTCTTGAATTTAATTTCTACATCGTATATCTAACTCGTGAAAACAATAAAGAGTTTGTTACTTACTTAGAATTTTGTCATAATTTCTTGAATGAAAATCCAGGAGTTGACTTCAAGAAAGAAATTGTTACTTACTGAGAATTTTTTCATAATTTCTTGAATTAAATTTCTACACAAGAGTTGACTTCAAGAAGGAAATTGTTACTTGCTGAGAATTTTTTCATAATTTCTTGAATTAAATTTCTACATCGTGTATCTAAGTCATGAAAATAATAAAGAGTTTGTTACAAATTTCTACATCGTGTATCTAAGTCATGAAAACAATAAAGAGTTTGTTACTTACTTGGAATTTTGTCATAGTTTCTTGAACGAAATGTCTTTTTGTTTATCCAGCAGGTGAATTCAAAAAAGAATTTGCTACTTACTAACAATTTTTTCATATCCACGAGGTGACTTCATGAAAGAATTTGTTACTTGCTTAAAATTTTTTCATAATTTCTTAAATGAAATTTCTGCATTGTGTATCCATGAGGTAACTTCAAGAAAGAGTTTGTTACTTACTTAGAATTTTGTCATAATTTCTTTAACGAAATGTCTTTTTGTTTATCCAGCTGGTGAATTCAAGAAAGAATTTGCTATTTACTTACAATTTTTTCATAATTTCTTTAATGAAATTTCTGTATTGTGTATCCAAGAGGTGACCTCAAGAAAGAATTTGTTACTTACTTACAATTTTTTCATAGTTTCTTAAATGAAGTTTCTGCATTGTGTATCCAAGAGGTGACTTCAGGAAAGAGTTTGTTACTTGCTTACAATAGAACTATTCTAAAGAATAAAGACGGGTTAAGCTTAAAGATATTTATTGCTTAAACGTATTGACACATAGCTCAAAGAGACACACAAAGCCCAAAGAAACATACACAGCCCAAAGAGACACAAACAGCCCAAAGAGACAAACATAGACCAAAAAGACTCAGACACCCCAAAAAGACACACAGTCCAACGAGACACACACAGCCTAAAGAGACACACACATCACAAAGAGACACCCACAGCCCAAAGAGACACATACAGCTCAAAGAGACGTACACGGCCCAAAGAGAAGCACACATCCAACAGAGAGACACAAAGCCCAAAACGACACAAACAGTCAAAAGAGACACACACACAGACCATAAAGATTCAAACTGCCCAAAGAGATATACTGCCTAAAGAGACACACACTGCCCAAAGAGACACACACAGGCTAAAGAGACATACACACAGTCCGAAGAGACACACAAAGCCCAAAGAGACACACACACAGCTCAAAGAGACAAAAAACGCCCATACAGACACAAACATACCAAAAAGATTCAAACCCTCCAAAGAGACACACATTGTCCCAAAGAGACACACATGGCCTCTAAGAGACACAAACAGCCAAAAGAAACACACACAGACCAAAAAGATTCAAACTGCCCAAAGAGACATACAGCCAAAAGAGACACACACAGACCAAAATGACTCAAACAGCCCAAAGAGACACACATAGCCCAAAGAAACACAAACAGCCCAAAGAGACAGAAGCCCAAAGAGACAAACACAGCCCAAAAAAGACTCAAACTGCTCAAAGAGACACAAACAGATCAAAAAGACTCAAACAGTCCAACGAGACACACAGCCCAAAGAGACGCACAGAGCCCAAAGAAACACACACAGACCAAAAAAAAACGCCCATACAGACACATACAGACCAAAAGATTCAAACGTCCCAAAGAGACACACATAGCCCAAAGAGGCACACACGACCCCTAAGAGACACAAACAGCCAAAAGAAAGACACGTAGACCAAAATGACTCAAACAGCCCAAAGAGATACACATAGCCCAAAGAAACACAAACAGCCCAAAGAGGCAGAAGCCCAAAGAGACAAACACAGCCCAAAAAAGACTCAAACAGCCCAAAGAGACACAAACAGATCAAAAAGACTCAAACAGCTCAAAGAGACACATAAACAGCCCAAAGAGACAAAACACAGATAAAAAAGACTCAAACAGCTCAAAGAGACACACAAACAGACCAAAAAGACTCAAACAGCTCAAAGAGACACACAAACAGACCAAAAAGACTCAAACAGCTCAAAGAGACACACAGCCCAAAGAGACAAGATACGCACACATCCAACAGAGAGACACAAAGCCCGAAGAGACACAAACAGCCAAAAGAGGCACACACAGACCATAAAGATTCAAACTGCCCAAAGAGACATACAGTCTAAAGAGACACACACCGCCCAAAGAGACACACACACAGGCTAAAGAGACATACTTACAGTTCGAAGAGACACGCAAAGCTCAAAGAGACACACACACAGCTCAAAGAGACAAAAAACGCCCATACAGACACATACATACCAAAAAGATTCAAATCCCTCCAAAGAGACACACATTGCCCAAAGAGACACACATGGCCTCTAAGAGACACAAATAGCCAAAGGAAACACACACAGACCAAAAAACGCTCATACAGACACATACAGACCAATCGCTAATACACGGGATGGGGGGGATCGGAGTCCTTTGGAGGTGTGGTAGGGGATCTCACAACACTGTTCAAATAGAACTTGTGTATTATAACAACCACCAACCCCATGTAACTGAACCCCTGTATAACTGAAACCCCGTAAGAAAGAAATCGCTTGAGTCCTCTCGCAATAGCAAACCAAACCAGATTATACCCACTTAACCAGATCAAAAAAATGGCGGTCACACTAGCTGAAAATTGAACTAAACCCCCGTGTAACTGAATCCGTATGTAACTGAACTCTCGTGCAACTCAAGTCCCCAAATCTCGTAAACTAAAGCTTGTGTATTATAACGATCACAGAGTAACTTCGCTAATACACGGGATGGGGGGATCGGAGTCCTTTGGGGGTGTGGTAGGGGATCTCACAACACTGTTCAAATAGAACTTGTGTATTATAACAACCACCAACCCCATGTAATTGAACCCCTGTATAACTGAAACCCCGTAAGAAAGAAATCGCTTGAGTCCTCTCGCAATAGCAAACCAAACCAGATTATACCCACTTAACCAGATCAAAAAATGGCGGTCACACTAGCTGAAAATTTAACTAAACCCCCGTGTAACTGAATCCGTATGTAACTGAACTCTCGTGCAACTCAAGTCCCCAAATCTCGTAAACTAAAGCTTGTGTATTATAACGACCACAGAGTAACTTCGCTAATACACGGGATGGGGGGATCGGAGTCCTTTGGGGGTGTGGTAGGGGATCTCACAACACTGTTCAAATAGAACTTGTGTATTATAACAACCACCAACCCCATGTAACTGAACCCCTGTATAACTGAAACCCCGTAAGAAAGAAATCGCTTGAGTCCTCTCGCAATAGCAAACCAAACCAGATTATACCCACTTAACCAGATCAAAAAAATGGCGGTCACACTAGCTGAAAATTTAACTAAACCCCCGTGTAACTGAATCCGTATGTAACTGAACTCTCGTGCAACTCAAGTCCCCAAATCTCGTAAACTAAAGCTTGTGTATTATAACGACCACAGAGTAACTTCACTAATACACGGGATGGGGGGATCGGAGTCCTTTGGGGGTGTGGTAGGGGATCTCACAACACTGTTCAAATAGAACTTGTGTATTATAACAACCACCAATCCCCATGTAACTGAACCCCTGTATAACTGAAACCCTGTAAGAAAGAAATCGCTTGAGTCCTCTCGCAATAGCAAACCAAACCAGATTATACTCACTTAACCAGATCAAAAAATGGCGGTCACACTAGCTTGATTAGTAATTGGACTTTCAGTCCTACATTCACGGGTTTCTGCAAAGTGCTATGGACTTCATTGAAAAAATACCAGTTAAAAAAAATAAATAAACATGTATTATACTCATTCCTCTTGGCAAAAAGGTGTAATGACCTATTCTTAACCATTGCAATACCTTTACACAAATATCTTTTCGCAAAAAATTCGCAAATCTCGTAAACTAAAGAAGTAATTACCCTTTTCAACATTAATTACCCCTTTTTTGCAAATGCCTGCATATCCCATTACCCCTTTTTTGCAATGGTTAATCAAACATCTCCGATTGTAAAAGCATTAAAAAATTTTCCAATTACTAATTACCCTTTTTTTTTATTCAAATCCTAATCACCAATCAAGTCATACACGTTCCTCTTGGCAAAGAGTGTAATGACCTGCAAAAATTAACAGAAAAAACTGTTTGGTACGGGGGCGTTGTAGAAATGGTACCTTGGTATATACTTACCACATCTGAAATTTTTTTTTAAAGAAATCTATTCTAAAACCATCCAAATACTTCAATAATTCCTGGTTGTTAATGAACCAACAATTGAAAACCCTTGCTTAAAAAAAAAAAATCGTTTTAAGCTTGATCTTCATTAACTAAAAAAAAAAACAAGTTTTTTTAACTGAAAGTAAGAAGCGACATTAAAACTTAAAACGAACAGACATTATTCCGTATATGAAAGGGGCTGTCCCCTCTTCAACGCCTCGCTCTTTATGCTAAAGTTTTTATTGTTTTAAAAAATAAAGTTGTGAGACAGAGTCAAACTTTAGCGTAAAGAGCGAGGCGTTGTGGAGGGGCCAGCCCCTTTCATATACGGAATAATTTCTGTTCGTTTTAAGTTTGAATGTCGCTCCTTATTTTCAGTTAAAAAAAATGTTTTTGTGTTAATTTCTGAACGTTTTTGAATTAATGAAATTCGCATATTAATTTTCCTTTTTTTTTGGCTAATTGGCTTTCTCGAAATTTTGTTCTGACGTAACTTACGAATTAACTTACATAACGAATTTCTATATTCGTATGTTTTTACTACGTATATTAGGGAGTTCGCTCCCAAGTCAATACCTCGCTCTTTACGCTAAAGTTCGAATTTTGTTCGAATAACAAACCCCTGAATCACAAAGGCCGGTTAATTAGGATAAACAAAAAATCGCGAAGAAAGGAAATTTTCCTTTCTTCGCGATTTTTTGTTTATCATGATTAGCCAGTGTGGTCTCAGAAATTATTTTGTTAATTAGGATAGATAGCTCTTTTGAAAGTACTAAAAAAACTTTAGCGCAAAGAGCGAGGTATTGACTAGGGGATGAGCCCCCTCATATACGTAATAATTTCAGTTTGTTTTAAGTTTTAATGTTGCTCCTTACTTTCAGTTGAAAAAAACTTGTTTTTTTAAATTTAATTTCTGAAATTTTTTTAAATAATGCTGGGAAATCTGGCGCCCCCTTCATAGAAATGTCCCTTCCCCCAAGGAAATATCCTCCATGGAAAGATCCTCCCCCGTAACCCCTACTCCGACCCCCCTCTAGAAAAAAATTCCTCCTGAAAACGCCTGTATACTTCCCAATAACCAATACTATATGTAAACAATGGGCAAAGTTTTTAACTTGCAGCCCTTCCCACGGGAACTGTGGGGGATTAAGTCATCCTCAAAGACATATTAATTAGATTTTCGACTATGCTGACCAAAATGGCTAACTCAAAATTTTGATTGGGTGACCTCGGGAAAAAAATTAGCGTGGGAGGGGGCCAAGTTGTCCTCCATTTTTTTGGTCACTTAAAAAGGGCACTAGAACTTCTAATTTCCGTTCGAATGAGCCCTCTCACGATATTCTAGGACTACTGGATAGATATGATCACCCCTGAAAAAAAAAAAAAAAAAAAAAAAAAATAAACACACATCCCTGATCTTTCTTCTGGTAAAAATTACAAAATTCCACATTTTTGCAGATAGGAGCTTGAAACCTCTATAGTAGGGTTCTCTGATACGCTGAATCTGATGGTGTGATTTTCATTAAAGTTCTATGTTTTTTAGGGGTTGTTTCCCCTTTTTTCGAAAATAAGCCAAATTTTCTCAGGCGCGTTACTTTTGATGGGTAAAACTAAACTTGATGAAACTTGTATACTTGAAATCAGCATAAAAATCTGATTCTTCTGATGTATCTATAGGTATCAGAATTCCGTTTTTTAGAGTTTCAGTTACTATTGAGCCGGGTCGCTCCTTACTTACAGTTCGTTACCACGAACTGTTTGATATTCAATATAAGCATTACTCGCTTTTAGATCTATTTATTCATACTTGCATGTTTTTTGCTATGATTGTTTATGTAATTTCTGCTCGTTTTGGGTTCCATTTATTCTTTAATAGCAATTTCAGGTCGTTTTGAGTTTGAATTTTAACAGGTGTTTGTATCTGCTGAGCTTAAGTTTAAAATGGCCTTTACTTTTCTTTGAAAAGCTTATTTTTCGGAAAGTTTTTTTTTTATTAATTTCAAAGAAAATGCCTATCTCAAATTGATCGGATGCATTTAAGGAAAAGAGGGTGTGTGTGTGGGGGGGGGGGGGTAGATGCCCTCTGATCACTTTTGACTATTAAAAATATAACTGGAACTTTTAATTTCCAGTCAAATGAGCAACCTCTGAAGTTTATGCCACCACCTCTTACATAAAAACTTTATATGCCCCCGGGGCATAACCTAAAGTACTTGTCACTAAGCTCTGGGGGTTGTGTCAACTCCAGAGTGTTTGTTATCTGATGATTAAACTATTTTCAATAAAGTGGTTTTCTCAAATTTTTTATCGGATGGGTTTGGGGGGAAAGGGCGTGAGAGGGGGGGGGGCTGTTTGACCATCGATCTCTTTTGACTCTAAAAAGTGAACTAGAATTTTTCATCTCCAATCAAATGAACCCCCTCTGAAGTTTGTACGAGCAGCCCTCCCATAAGAACGATATATGCCCCCAGAGCATAACTTACAACGCCTGCCCTCGGGCCCTGGGGGTTTGTGTCTACCCCCGAGTTTCTGTTATCTGATCTTTGAACTACTTTAAAAGAATTTTATCGGGTGCATTTAAGGAAAAAAGGGGATGAAGGGCTATTTGCCCTCCGATCACTTTTGACTCCTGATTAGGGCACTATAATTTCCGATCGAATGAGCCCCCTCTGAAGTTTATACGACCATCCCTCAGGGTTGCCTCCGTCAGTAGGATTTTACTAGATCTAGTAAGTAAAAAAAAAAAGAATCTAGTAAATTTAGAGGATCTAGTAAATTTCCCGAAATCTAGTAAAAACTAGCAAAAAGTCATGATTTATAGTAAACAAAACTTTTTTTATTTTCCATGAATTCAGGGAAAAAAATTATCGTAAACATATGACAATTTACATTTTTTGCTTGTCTGTTTTACAATTTACAATTTTGCTTGTCTGTCTCAGAGACAGACAAGCAGTCACCTATTTTCATAAAAAGACACTTCACTTCCGGCGTCTCAAGGTCGACAAAATCGGCTTTCTGTGTATCAAATCTTACCAACTAAAAATGAAGCTATAATGACACTTGGATTTATGATGATTGGGAATCTATTGGAATAAAAACAAAAACCAACCACCTAAGGTGATTAGGTGAATCTCCTCAGATTGAAAATTTTTATTGAGGAAAAAGGAGCCTGCTGAGAGAAATTAAAAGTAAATAGAAATGTAACAATATATATATATATATATATATATATATATAATATATATATATATATATATATATATATATATATATATATATATATATATATATATATATATATATATATATATATATATATATATATATATATATATATATATATAATATATATATATATATATATATATATATATATATATATATATAATATATATATATATATATATATATATATATATATATATATATATATATATATATATATATATATATTATATATATATATCCAAAAAAAGATTTTTGAACTTGTAGGTTTCCGGAATTTTCAATCATACTATGAAAACTAAAGAAAAGAGGAAAAGAGAAAAAAGGAAAAAAGATTGTGAAAATCGTATTGACTATCCTCCTATAGTAAAAATCGATGTTGGATGGTGCGCGTGCGGAATTTAAAAAAAAAAAAAAAAATTTTCAGCATTTAGTAAAAAACAGATGCGATCTAGTAAATTTATCCTCTCCGATTTAGTAAATTCTTCCAGGTCAGGGTGGCAACCCTGCCATCCCTTCCATATGAATTGCCTCTGGGAAAAAAGCAAATATCGAAGACTTGTGCCCTTAGGGTTGGCAGGGGAGGCTATTTACCATCGGGTCACTTTTGACTCTTATAAAAGAAAATAGAACTCTCAATTTATAATCATTTGATTCCCCTTCGAAGTCTATACAGTCGCTTTTTCCATAAAACCCTTATATGCCCCGGGGCATAAGTTACGACCCTTCCCCGGGTTCCGGGGGAGGGGGGGTAGGTTGATCCCGAAGTTTTGTCATCTGATTGCTGGACTATTTCAAACAAAATGGGTATTTCAAATTTTGATTGGATGCATTTGGGAAAAAGAGGGTGTGGGAAGGAGATATATGTCCACCGATCACTTTTGATGACTAGAAATAGTAACTAGAACTTTCAATTTCTAATAAAATGAGCCACCTCTGGTGTTTATACGACCACCCCTTACATAAAACCTTATCTGTCACCAGGGCATAACTTACAACCCTTCCCCCGGGCACTGGAGGGTTGAGTCGACCCCTGAGTTTTGTTATTTGATTTTTAAACTATTTTGAACCAATTGGCTATCTCAAAATTTTCATTGGATGCATTTGGGGAATAAGGGGCCTTGGGAGAGGGGCTGGTTGTCCTCTGATCACTCTTGACTCTTAAAAAGGGCTCTATAAAAAGGTTCCGATTCACAATCAAATGGTTCCACTACGAAGCTTCTACGACCATCCCTTCCATAAAACCCTTATATGCCCCCGGGGCACAATTTACAACACTGGCCCCCAGGTTTAGGGGGGGGGCTGTATTATATCAGGAGTTTTTGTTATATGATCTATGGTCTATTTCGAACAAAATGGCTATATAAAAAATTTTATCGGACGCATTTGATTTAAAGAGGGTTGGGGGGGGAGGGGCTGGTTGCCATCGGATCATTTTTGACTCTTAAAAATGGAAATAGAACTTTCATTTTCTAATCATTTGAGTCCCCTCCGAGGTTTATACGACCACTTCTTCCCTTTTGACTCAAAAAGGGGGAAGGGTTGTGTCTTCTGATCCCTTTGACTCATAAAAAGGTAACTAGAACTTTCAATTTCCAATCAAACGAGCCACCTCTGAAGTTTATACGACCAACCATTACATAAACCCTTATATGAACCCGGGGAATAATTCTAATTTTTGAACTATTTTTAACAAAATGGTAATCTCCAAATTTTTATAGGATGGGTTTGGGGAAAACAGGATTGGGAGGGGGGGGGCTAGTTTCCCTCTGATCTCTTTTGACTCTTAAGAAGTGAACTAGAACTTTAAATTTCCAATAAGATGAACCCTCTTTAAAGTGTATACGAGCATCCCTTCCATAAGAACCAAATATGCCCCCTGGCAATAACTTACAACACCTACCCCCAAGCCCTGGAGGGTTGTATCGACACCTGAACTTTTGTTATCTGATCTTTGAACTATTTCTATTAAAATGGTTATCTAAAAAAAAATTCGGATGCATTCGGGGGAAAAAGGGCATGGGGGGGCTAGTTATCCTCCGATCACTTTTGACTCTTAAAAAGGGCATTATAACTTCTGATTTCCAATCGAATAAGCCCCCTCCGAAGTTTATATGAACACCCTTCCAAATGAAGTGCTTCTGGGAAAGAAAAATAATAAATAATGAAACATTGTAGCCGCATGACCTTTATTATAGGCACCCTTTATTATAGGCAGACCTTTATTATGACCTTTATCTGATTTTCGTATTGGATTAATTTTCCTGACGAATCTCACCTGTTTTTCAGTGAAAACAATTTTGAAGATAAAATTTTATCTTGTCTTATCCTATCAAGCAGTTTGTAGCGGTTAACACTTTTTTCAGTTTACACTCCAAAAAGTAAAAGAAACGCCAAATGCTACATGACGTTGATGTTTTTTTTTGTCAACACTAGTGCCCGTTTTTAATCTCATAAATTACCCAAACTCTTTGTATGGTTGCCACCAAGGTCAGTTCCTAAAGTTCTACAACTGCCCAAATTTGCGTGCTACACAGCAATTTTCGGTGCTATAGTAAAAAATTGAGTCATACAATAATAGTACTAAAGTAGTGCTAATTAGAACACTTTCGTGTTATTTTTAGCAGCCCTGAGCACGTGCTACAAATAAATAGCACTATTTACAAATAAATAGAGCTAAAATATCACTATTTACAAATAAATAGTGCTAGTTCAAGTTCAATCATTTTATTATTAACATATACATGTATATAATTGTCATAGGCCCATGGGGAGACAAGCTCGAAAACCTAAGCCTAGACAAAGATACAATAAAAAATTACGCTACAATACAAAGAAAATTACGACGGCAAAGATACAATAATACAGCAATAATATGAAAGTAGCAGCTAGCCCAGGATCCAAATATAAATATATATATAAAAAAAGATCAATATTATTAAATATAAATTCATACTAAAAGATAGCCGAGAGGCCCAAATTCACTTAGAACAACAATCCAAACAAATAACTTAGTCATATTAAAAAGACACTTTGCTAAAATAGCACTTTCGTGCTACAGGTGGCAACCCAGCCTCTTTGATCTTGATTCCTTTTCTTTTAGATTCTTTTTGTTATACTTATACTTTTATTATACTTTCTAAACTATTGTACTTTCATTTTCTAGTAAAATTAATTTTTTTTTGTCTAGTTGATGATAATGTGACCTGTTTGATGGTTGAATTCTGAATTTGTAATCAAACTTCTGGTTTATTATTCTGCCATAGTTATTTCAGTAAATCTTCTTTATTTTCTCATTATAATTCTTCTCTGTTGTAACACTGTTGTTGACATTTTGGACTGCTATATTTTTATAGCAAGGATGCTAGCAAATCTGGGTATAAGATTCAGTGCACCAAAACTAAAAGACGGATGGCATCTCTTTGATGAGCCCTGATTGATAACATGTTGCCATCCCTTATAATTCTAAGCGATTATTCTTAGGTGTGGCTTCTATGCATTTCTTTGGTTCGAAATTTCTGCATATTAATCACGGTCCTGCCCATGCTAGACTCTTTTCCGAATATTTTACCAGTTTTTGGTTGCTGTTCTTTTTCTCGGTCCAGTGTAATTATATAAGGGTAAGGCCTCCTAATTGTACCGGTGTCATTAAAGGAGGCAGTTTTTTGTTTATTCCGTTTCTCTTTTACCAAAACTGTTTGTCCATTTTACTATTTCGTCTTATTTCTTACTTTTTCTCTTCTTTCCCTCTTTTAGCATCTTTTTTATTTTAACCCTCAAAAATTACTACCCAAAAATTCACCACAACACAATTTTTTGGCTGTTTTTCTTGGTGCTGGGTAATAAACACATCTAATGAAGGACGAATAACTAGACTCCAACGAATCAAAAATAATTGTCCACAATTAATGACATACCCAGCTTCTAGTATCGAGAGACATCGCAAATCATTTGGTCTTTATTTTACTCCATATTTTAATGATACCACTTTAAAAAGTATTTGGTGTTTGATGTAGTTTATTTCTTAGATTTGCCTCTGATTTTTATGCTCAGTGTTATTCACTTTACTATGTATATGACGTTCCTTTGCTAGTGTTCGCTATATTGATTAATAATACTTCTTATCTTAAAAGTATTCCTTTTTGCTTCATTATAGAACTATTTTATATTCATATATGTGTGACTAATTTAATCTTATATAATACAAAGTCACTATAATAATCACGAACCATGTGGTCTAATTCTTGACGTATATAAATTCTAATTATGACTTATTTCAGTCACTTTGCCATGAATTAGCACTTGCTACTTTATATTTTTAATGTTTTTTTTCTTTTTCCTTTTTTTTCATATCTTTTTAACATTGACAGCTCCAGCTACTGCAGTAAATCAATATATTCTACTTTTTTTTAATGCAAGGGTAAGGCCTCGTATTTGGGTGGTGTCATAAAGGAGGTAGCTCTTTCCCTTTTGATTTCTCTTCTACTGAAAACAGTTTTTTGTCGATAATTCTATTACATCTTCTAATTTTTTCTCTTCTTCTCCCTTCTACTAGTTTTGTTCAAGTCTTGAATATTGCTATCCAATTTTCCAAAGTACAAAACGTGAATTGTTGACTTTTTTTTTTCTTGGTGCTGGGTAATTATGTAAGAGTAAGGCATCGTATTTAGGTGGTATCAATAAAGGGAGCAATACTTTCCCTTTTTCGATTTCTCTTCAACTTGGCATTTTTTTTGTGTATTTTCTATTACATCTTTTTCTTATTAGTTGTTTCCTCCATTTCCCTCTTTTATTAGCTTTCTTTCAAATCTCAAAAATTACTCTCCAATATCATCAAAATACAAATAAAATATTAGTTCAGTACCTTAAAAAACAACCTGGATACAGACAAAGAAAGAAAACTGACAAAACATTAGAAAATGCGAAGAATGGCTTCTAAGGGTGAGGCTTGACATACAAGGAAAAAGCTTGGTATGATGAAGTTACGTTGTTTTTTAAGACTGGCTAAATACAATGGGGGGGGGGGGGAATCCACGAAACAACCCAAATAAAAAAAGGATAAAGATCCTCGAGAGCCATTGCTGGCGTATAGGTCGTCGAATCGACGTTTCGGTCGGTGAATCTTTTTTAAAGGAACAAGTGGCAAGCTTGTCACCCGACCTTGCTGCGGTGGGGGGGATCAAATTTCGTCCCTGGTATTGCCAAGGAGAGCATCAATCTACTGTGATATAACAGAGTAGAAATGATCCACATACATAACATATCTTATACAACTTCGAAGACTTACCTCCGAATTATACTCGGAAGATCTGACACTCCCTTGGGCATCCAAAGAAGGCGTCGGCGTTACATTTTGCATCCGTACAAGAGAACTTCTCGATTTATTCACAGCAGGTGTTGAAACAGATATTTCACGATCTATCTGCGGCTTTTGTAAACTATTGGTGACACCGTCAAATTCATTCCTTTCGTGAGACAAAACAGATGAGCTACACGTTCTACCTGGGCCGGCTGATCGGTTCCATTTTGATGGCAATTCTCTGATAATTAAAGTATCCTCGCTATTTGAACTTCCAGTTGAAGACCCTTTACGGGCTATAAAAAAGAAATATACATTTGAACAGGTTTCGACAAACACAAAAACCTTATTTTTACACAGGACAACATAAGAAACAATACATACGAAACATACAATTAGACCTGTGATCTTCACTACAAATAACCATTTGGTATGAGAAACATAGGACTTCTCCCTAAGATCAATCTGAAACGTATCTTACGGGAAAAACTGCGACCAAAAAATGCAGCCATTTTCCTGTTTTCAAAGCTAACAGGAGAGCTAACAGCACAGCAAAGAAACGATATGTAGTCAGTCATTAACAAAGGAACACGAGTTAAAGTTTTAATAGACTACTTCTTGGATTTGAATAGTGGGAACTCATAAAGAAAGGATACAAGGATGTGCTAGACTAGACGTATTTCCGAGAAACTATTGCACTAAAATTTTAGGCACAAAGATTAGGGACGAGGTGTCCAATGCAATTCTTGATGAATGAAGTGGTTCGACCCCACACATTACGTGGATTATGAAAAAAAAAGGTAAAAACTAAACATCCCTAGAGTATGTTTAATAGATACTGTCAAAAGGAGGCTCAAGGTTTAATTCAAGGTTCAAGGTTTAATTTTAAAATATCTGTACAAAATAGACATAAATACAGGGTAAACGCCGGAGACACAAGGTCGAATGACAAAAACCCGGTACATTAATCGGAATAAACCTGTTTAACAACAAAATAATAAATAAGAGTTATTCCATGACTCACCAATAGACGGACACCCACCCCACAAACCCACCGACACCGGGCAAAGATCCACCGAAAATACCAATAAAAAAAAAAAAAAAAATACCAACGAGCGAATAAGGGAAACCGATAACCGGCATCTCACAGGGCAAAACACCCAACAAAACAATAATATCAAATGTACCCAGATTTTCAATATATTATTAATTCTTAAAATTATTTATAAGGATAGAATGAAGTTGCTTTTTTATATTTGGAAGAGATTTGCTGCAATCAATAAATGGTAGATGAAGACACCATGAACCCGTGATTGAAAATAAGGGCGAGAACCGTGATCTCTCTGTGCTTAATTTTAGGTGCTGAATGTTCCATTTATGTCGGGTTTCATAAGAATGGGCATGTTGCACAGGGAAAAAATTATTCGAACGAAAGTACGTAGGTAGTTCCGACCGGTCATATTTTACCTTAAATAAAAAAGAATTGAGGGTGAATATCTGTGAAACAGGCAAAATATTAGTTAGAAGATATAGAGTTTCAGTTTTACTATTATTAGGATACGAAGACGGTGATGGTAAATATTTCTTTAAAATTAGAAGAGCCCGGTTTTGAAGAATTTGTATCGGTTTCACATGACATCTGAATGTTGCCAAATATATCAGAGGACAATACGTAAGATGGGAATGAACCAACGCAAAATAAATTAGACGTAGGATTTCATATGGAAAAAAATGCTGAAACCTTCGCATTATACCAACCCCCTGAGCAACTTTAACCCGTAATCTATTACAATGTTCTTTATATGACAGATTTTCATCAATAATAATACCCAGATACCGGAACGAAGTTACCCTTTGAATTTGAATATTTGTAGCATGATCAAATATAGTTGAAATTCCTTGAGCATTCTGCCCAATTCTACTATAAATGATAAATTTGGTTTTTGATGCATTTAGTGACAAACGATTAGCTTTTAGCCATACAAGAAGTTGTGAAAATACGATTTGCAGCTTCTCATTGAGATCCTCTTCCGAATATCCAGTAAGTGATGATCCGGTATCATCAGCGAAAAGAACTTTCAGACCAAGGTTTTCTGTCGCTGATGGAAGGTCATTTATATATATTAAAAAAAGCAGTGGTCCCAGGATTGAGCCTTGCAGAACACCAATATTTGACAACAGACATGGATCCGAAACTGTGTCGTTGATCATAGTCACTTGGGAGCGACGACTTAGGTAAGATGCGATAAAATCGTGCGCTGATCCTCGTATTCCACCGTGGTTTAATTTATACAACAATATTTCATGGCTTAACGAATCAAAGGCCTTCTCAAGGTCCAAAAATATACTCGCCGGGATCCATTTTTTGTCCAGACACTCGTGAATAAATTGTACCATAGTTAATATAGCATCCTGCGTACTATGCTCTTTTCTAAATCCATATTGAGTTTTTGAAAAATAATCTTTTGAACAGAGAAAATTATACATTCGATTATAAAAACAACGCTCCATTACTTTAGAAAAACCCGAAAGAATAGAAATGGGTCTATAATTTGAGCAATTAGTCCGGTCACCACTTTTATATAGTGGTAACACTTTTGCTTTTTTAAAAGAATCCGGAAAAGTTCCAGATCTAAATGACAGATTTATTAAATGACACATAACTTTATTAATACTAGGAAAAATGGCTTTAACAATATTGGTCGACGACTCATCAATCCCCGGGGAATTTCCATTATTTAAAAGCTTAACAACCTTAGCAAGCTCTTCTTGTTGTACCGGAGTTAAAAACATAGAATTCTCAGAAGGACTTCCTAGGTACTTAGGATAATTACATTGCCCATGGGACATATTATGTTGGAGCTTATTAGCTATTGACTGCCCGATTGACACGAAATGAAAATTTATGTAATTTGCCATTTCTAGTTCCCTTTCAATTGTATTACCATGGGCATCCCGTATTTTTGATGGTGAAGAAGACGTCCGCGATCGATTTAAACATGAGTTGATTAGTTCCCAAGTTTTCTTTGGGGACTTACTTACTTCATTAAAAGAATCGAAATAAAATTTCATTTTAGCATTGCGTATTATTTTTGAAAGTAGGTTTTTATAATTTTTGAAGGTTCTTCTATTTTCTTCACTTTCGAAAGATATTAAAGAAAATTTTACTCTTGGGCACGACTCATCAAGTGCAGCATGAAATCCCTCTAAAAAATAATCCGTCGCAGAGTTTATTTCATCAGCATCAAATACAGGAGACCAATCAGTTAAATTCAGTTTATCCTTTAAACATACTAGATTTTTTTTATTAATAATCCGGGTTGCTGTTTCTGGTGATTTTATTTTATGAATCTGGTATCTCACATCAGAAATTAAAAAAAAATGATCAGAGAAATCCGTCAGAACAACCTGTGAAGACGTGGCTGGTGTTGTTAAAAATATGTTGTCAATGAGAGTTGCACTAGTCGATGCAACACGCGTTGGAATTGTACACGAAGGAATTAGGGAATTCGATGACATTAATGTAATAAATTCTGTTGTATGGGTATTTTCATTAAATTCTAGTAGATTTATATTAAAATCCCCCATAACCACAACATCCTTATCATCCAAAGATGCTAGTAAAGACTCCAGAGATTGCAAAAAAAGCGGTATTGGGGCCGACGGGGGCTTATACACAACACAAACTTGAATTTTTTTAGTCCCAAGCCGACATTCAACCGCCAGTATTTCACACACTTTTTCAACATTATATTTTTCCAGTTCTGGCAGTCGCTCAAACTGCGCTCCATCATTCAAAAATAACCCAAGACCACCTTTTTCATGGACTAGTCGATTCTTATCAACGAATTTATATCCCGGGATTTTCACATTATAATGTGTCTTATCATTAATAAATGTTTCACAAATCCCCAAAATGTCAATTTGATTTGCTGGCAATAAATTTGTTAGTTCATCAATAGAACTCATGAGTCCTTGTACATTCACAAACCCCATTCGCAATGAATTATCTTCAAGTCTGTTTATTTCATCAGGAGAAACGTACGATGACGGTTTTATTTTAGAAAAAGTGTTGTTTTCTCTTTGACCGAATACATGAAAAGTTTCAGAAAGTAAAGATAGGTTAAGGGGTTTCCCCTCCAAAGCCACCAGTCTATCGGTCCCCCCCGCACCCGCAAACTTTAAAGTCAACTAAGTAATAATCGAAAGATCCCACCCCGCGCCAGTAAGCCCGCGTGATAAGGAGCCTTTGCCACTGCCGAGTCATGAAAACCAACCATGCTTATCATCCTTCGAGAAGACCCAAGTTGAGAAGGTATAAGTAGAACAGAAATAACTGGGGAAGAAATAATCAAAATAAACTTGAACCGAGCTAGCCTAAATAACACATCAACATAAAAAATCAACATATCTCAAACACAAAAACGAAACAATTATCAATCTAGAGCGGGATTGATCTAACATCATACACTAGTCGCCTTTAATATTTCTTATGCCTTTGCCCACTGCGAATCAGAATCCGATTTATACTCTAGCCAGAGTTTAGCCCCTTTTTGTTTCACTCGTGTGAGTTGAGCGGATCCATTCTCACGCATTTCCTTACCCTTAGTCAGTAACTCGTTTCTAATAGAGTTTAATTTGGGTGGCAAGTCCGTGCAAATCCGGACCCCAGTTCCTTTCAGCTTTGATATTGAACTGAAGATTGATAGAATATCTTTTTCTGTCGACACTGTTACAAAAACTGGAGGGGTGTATCGGCTTACGGCTAGACACATTTGACTTCTGAGGCACTCGGTAGCACTGTGATAATCGGATTTTATCCGTGATTTCCATTTTTGATGTCAGTAACGTAGACACATTCGTGAGAACTGACTGTTGGTTTTTCTCTTTCGGTAATCCGAAGATGATTAAGTTGAGTTTTCGGTCTTTTACTTCGATTTCCAGCAGTTTCGTTTCGATTGTATCAAACTTTGACTTTTGCTCCTCAAGCTGGCTTTCTAGACTAGCAATCTTCGCATCACGAGACTTCGATTCATTTTTCAAAGTCTGAACCTCATCCGAAATCGAGGACAGTGTAACAGCAAACTCTTTTGTTGGTTAATTATGAGATCTAGTTTCTTTCCCAGTGCCTTCATTCCATCATCAAAAGTTTTCTGGCTGACTGACGACATATTTCTTTAGCTATAAAATCCGCTCTCAGGTGAGATTTATGTTTTCATTTAGAATTTCATTAAATACAGACTTACTGGCAAGTATCCAAGCAGTATCCAAATGACAGAGTCTAAGACCGGTATAACTAGTCAATTAAGTTCACTCGTTGAATGATAGATCACTATGTCTCTAATTAAAAGATTCTGACGTCACAGCTATAACAATTCACTAATACACAGTAGTGGTCAAACTTGTTAGTTACGCAAGCTAAGCTGTTGAGATTTTAAGCATGTGTTTTATCCGACTGAATTGAAACTTATTTAGCTGTTAACTCTATGAACTCTAATTCAATACTGATATAACAGAGGAATAAGGTTCTCAAAAACTACAGCTATTTAACGGGATGGATCGGTGCAAAGCTTTTTAAACAATAAAAGAAGTTGGTGCAACTAAGAGTATCAGGTAGTACAAATTTCGTGAGTTTCTCACTTTTTAGTTATTTTTTTTTCAATTTTTCAGGGGTTTTTATCATCAAAAAGGAACACAAAAGAAAAATAATGAATCTGAAGCTTTTAGTCTACTAAAGATTTTGTTTTATTTTGAATATCTTTTACACAAGCAAATTATAAATTATACAAGTATCATCGAACTTTCGCAATAAGTCTGAGATAAACACACACCCTTCCACGATGTCATTATTTACTAGTAGACTGTAATATCAATATATAATAAATCCAGGCTTAAGTTCTTACAGAATTAACTTTAAGAAACGTTTTCCCCAACAAAATTTCAAAAGTTAAAAAGAGCAATATTAAAACCTAAAACAAGCAGAAATAATGTCAAAGAAGTCAAACAGTAGAATAAAGTTATACAAAGACTATTAAACCATTTGATGGGATGCAGGAGAAGTCATCATCAGCAAACAATATTGTTTTATAAAAACAGTATTGTATAAATTATGCACAAAATCAAAATATAAATTATATTATAAAGTATTTTATTATAATTGTATTATCAAACACATTATATTATTATAATTAAATAACAAAATATCATTATATATTATAAAGAGTATTATAAAAACAGCAGTGTAAAATTTCGACGAGGAGAATTTCATGCTTTTCAGTTATAAAAAAACTTTGACTTTTAATCTATTTTACACAAACACATTGTGAATTATATAAGTTTCATCAAAGTTCTGCTATATACAATATACCTATGATGAACACAGACCCTTCTATATATCATAACTTCAGTAGGCTGGAGTAGAGAAGGAGAATACATATAGGTCATACTTCTTACAGAAACTGATTTAAAAATCTTCCCAGAAAAGTTTTTTAATGGAACAGTAAAGAGCGACTGAAGACCTACGAAAAAGCCAAACTTGAAACGAACAGAACTTAAAGATTACAAAATATATAAAATTGGGAATGACCCATAGAGAGAGATTTTTGTGGGAGGGGGAGGGGCTGTTTATTTTTACTTTTTGTAGCCATGACCCATGTTGGTTTAAAAGCTTTAGTATCTACCTATCATGTGTGCGACATTTTGTGCAATTATGTGAGTTACTTTTTAGTATTGTGTGTTTTATTATGTTTCTTTCGTTTTACAATTGGCATGTTTTTTTCATTGTTATTGTACCATGTTTTTTTACGTCTTATTATCATGTGCTATAATTTTGTGTCACCTTTTATTTTTTGCCATGTCCAGAAACAGATTTTGTTGCAATAAATGTATCTATATCTATCTATATTACATTGAGCGAATAGATGAAAGTTAAAACGAACAGAAATAAAAATAAATAGTCAAGTCCAACAGAAAAGGAACCAAAATTACCATTGGAGGAACAAAAGTGGGGCTGCCACCTTCTTAGACCCTCTAAGGCCGTGATTCCCAACGTGGGGCGCAGGCCCCTTCGATAGGGCATGGCAATATGTTGGGGGGTCATGGGCAGGACGTGCAACCTTCGGCTGACTACACTTTAGATTTTGACTACGCCTTAATTTTGAAAAAAACAAAACAAAAAAACAATGTTAATGTGAATGACGTCACATTCATATGGATCTGAAGAGCAAAAAAGATACACCATACTATGGCAATAACGCCATTTCCACGTTATAACCTCGGCTAGAAGAAACTTTTACCTCAGCATTTACATATTCTGATAACCAAAAACTATTTTATATACTCAGTTTAACTATATGTGTTTTAGAGTCCTTAAATCATTTGGTTTAATTCGACAAGTAATGTACCAGCTTTGGGTCATGTCCCACATCAGACATCAATTACTCTAACAAGTACTGACCTCTGTCTTCTTCTTTGGAATTATCATGAGAACCCTCCATAAGGGTTGATGAAGAGAGTCTGTTCAGAGCTGCCATTGATTCCAATCCACTGCTTATTAACGACTTTCCTCTATTTATAAGACTTTCCCCGCTGAAATATTCTTCAACTATTCTGTCACTGAAATAATAAAAACAAGGTATTAAAGATTATTAGCACTTAATATTAAGGATAAAAAAAGAGGATTGTCCGATTTTCGGATAAAAAGAATATGTGAGAAAATAACAAGGGGTAGAATATGGGAATGTTGACAATTGACTTGTAAAATTCCACACAGTTTTAAAGCAAAAGAAACCTTAATTAAACCATAAATAAAATAATTGGAAAAATAGCTAAAATTAGGCTATTTTATGAACATCTTTTTTCAGGTAAAATAATATACAGCCTTGATATAACCTTTGTCAATGTTCAAAAGAATAATTCGATCTTATATACTCCATTCAAAATTTACTTAGGATTTACTTTAAAAACTAATTTTGAAAATTATTTGGTAACTAAACGTTTTCTGGAATCACACTATAAGAATATAATGAATTATATTATAATTTTATAGATTTTAGGCGTAAAACTAGAATTTTTCTGGAAAATCAGTTTTTCAAATGTCTCTTTCAACAATAGTTTCAATAACATCAAGGGACACCTAACACGTGATATCCAAAGAATGCCACCGACTTTGATTGTTACGCCAATTTATGGACTGTGCTGTCTAGCTACACTGACCTGCCTTGTGTTTATTATTTTCAGAACTGTTCCAATTGTGTACTATCCAAACCAAGAGTATATTGAAATATCATATTAAATTCTATAGACTACAAACACCACCCAGACCCGCTCCTAGGGAGGAGAGGCAATCGTGGCAACTGGCCTGGGCATCGTGGTCTGGGGGGACGGCTGCGAAATTGCCCACGTTGATCCAATTTTCACTTTTGATTCGGCTTTTTTGCTTATATTTGAATCAGGAGGGGTGTGCTGTAATTAATTTTTCCCCGGGTGCTAGCAACTCTAGGAACGGCTCTGACTAACCTATCTAAAACCATATTCCTTGCATATTATATCCAAATAAAAGAACCTTGCGGAGCAAAAACTAGATTTACGACCCCATTGTCGTAAGTACTCGACGACAAAACGCAAATTCTGTAATAGTTTGTGTGGTACCGATTTATAATGTCAGATTTAGGTTCAGCACCAAAACTATACGAGAAAAGACATAAACATGACAGACAGAGAGGCTCAAAATTATCCCCCCCCCCCAAAAAAAAAAAACACTAGAACTTTAACAAGGGCCTGTCAAATGCATATTAAATTGAAATCTAATAGGTAAGAGCATTTAAAAATACAGGTTCAGAGCTCAGAACCATTATTACATCAAAATTAGTGTAATACATGGTAGATGAAAAATAAATGATGTTTTGTGTGTTTAATATTTATTTTCAGAATGTGCACTGAGAATTACTAATCTGCGCTAATATACAATAAAATCACACTGAAAAGCGAGAAATTAAGATAATTTTTTTTTGTCAAAATATCAACGGAAAAAGAAGAAAATCACAATACTATACAAGGTTGGAGGAAAGAAAAGGTTTTTCTAAGAATAGTTTTACGAATAAGAATATTTCTAAGAATCAAACAAAGTCAGTTTCTGAGCCGATTTTGATTCTGTTCGTCCACTCTGAAGTCCGACTTCTTCCTGAATTCGCGGTGCTGTTACTACTATTACTGATTCGATCTCGACTCTGTTGGAAATTACTGGTTATTCTTAATAAGACCTTGTAGCAAAGACAGAAAAGGGCGTCAGCAAAAATCAAGGGAAAAAACGTTGAGAAGCAAACAGAGAGGAACAAAAGAAACAAAGTGAAAATCAAAGAATTCCATTTATTCTCCTACTTTATTCCATGTTTATTCTTACTTCCTAATATTTATTCCTTACTTCCTTGTTACTATTTTTACTAATATTTGTTCTTATTTCCTATTATTTATTCCTACTTCATTCCATGTTTTGTCAGAATATCTGTATTAATTAGTCTATCAGACGTAGTCAAAAAGAAAGAAATAAAAGTAAAAAGCTACATATTGTAAGACAGCTACAGTGGCAATGATGTCCAGACTGATCAGACAATTATGAATCCAAGCAAATTTAAGGACAAAACCTAACTTACTGTGCAAATTAAAAAAGTTGAAATAGCAAAAAACAAAAAAACAATAAGAGTTCCAAAAAGGGACAGGTCCTTTTATTAGACAGTGAAACAAAAATATATAAAAGGCTCTAGATATTTCAGTGACACTGTCGGTCATCACCATCAGTATAGTTACTGACGTATCAAAACTAAAACAAACTATATTTATACTAAACAAAATAATCACTTCAGGGTGAAAGCAAGTTACTGGTCCATTGACTTAAAAAGTTCACTAAACTCTTCTTGAATTCTGTAATACTGCGTTGAATATTCTTCTAATTAAAAATGAAACGTTGCTGAATGTACAGGTGCTAAAGTTGAGGCATAGCATATATCAAATACGTAACCTAATCTAACCTAGCTACCTTTTAGTCCCCCTAAACCCCGAAAAAACTAAAGCTTAAATCTTTGTCACGGAACGAGCAATATCTCAATATGCAGCGAAAACCTGTTTATCATTACCGGCTTTGAGATTTCAATGCGGTCTTTCTTTCGTCTGTCCTCTATTTCAGAAGAGTACCAGTTAAAATAAAACAGAAGAAAAACAATCCTGTTTCCAGTTTTTCTCAATTTTTTTTCTCAGGGGAGAAAAATAAATTTGAACTATGATTGAGACTAAACAGGGTTTCACTGAATTTTCACAGGCCTTTGTTTAATTATTAACTTCCAGTTTTTTATAACAGTATATTGAACTCACCTTGGTTGCTGACTGTTTACAGAGCCCTGAGACCGTCTGCAGCCAAAAAAGGCACAGCCATCATTACAGCCACATCGCCTAACGGGAGGACCAGTTGCCGACGTATTTGGAACCTCATCCGTTGACCATAGAAACCACAGCCTTCCTGTTTTAGTGTCATGTAGTTTCAAAAACCTGAAATCGAAGATTATTTATAATTCAACTTGATTAATTAGTCATAGATTACGTAAAAGAAATTTAATAGAATTTGAACGAAGATATAGTTGAACAAATAAAAGCTGAACTAAGTTTGCTTCAAAGCACAATGGAGGGATGTAAAGAAGTAAGGAAGAATGTAAAGAATTTGATATTTCGGTGCTTGGTTCAGAAGAGGGAGTGAAGTGAACTGTTATCTTAGCCAGTTTGGAAGGAGAAATTTATTTCAATATTACCAATTTCTATAATAGCTTTTAGTGTAACTGCATTCCAGCCCCCTCCACCCCACCCTTCTCTAATACCCCGATATGGCCCTAAGATAAATAAAAAAGCTTTGCTGATTTTGTTGGTTGGCAATATTTTTTTTTACTCATTTGTGAACATCAGTTTGCTGATAATACCAAACAGTACAAATTTGAAAAAAAAACAACAACAACAAAGAATCAACAAAGTTTTCTATATAGCCCAGGGATAAGTCATGGCAGAAGGAAGGGGGGGGGGGGGGCTGGGTTCTAGTTAAACTAGAAGATAGTCTGGAAATCCAATAAATATTAATTTTCTGATTATAAGATTTATTGCAAAAACCCTGCGGGCCAAAGCAACACAAAATACAGTCTACAAACAAAACTTGAGGAACAAAATACAGCTTTAAATAATAAAAACCAAAAAGACAACAAGGTGTAACATTTTAACTAACAAACAACAACCATAATAGAACTCAATTCGTAAAAACCATAACAAGCTATCCTTTCAAAAATGATTCCCTGTGTTTAATCTCTAAATGAAAAATTTTACACAACTGTTTGATAGCACGTGCGTTCCTCTCAGCCATCCGCTCAATTAACTAGCATTCACTCCCAAACACTCTTCCAAAACATTCATTTCGAAAGCCTGTATAGAAAAACAAGAATTTTTATTTGAACGTTTAGTTCTGAAGGGAGATTGATATGCACTGTTTTTTTTTCACGAAGGAACAAATAATGACGAGTAGCGCAGCGTTTCTTCGTTTTTTTGTTGTTTTTTAGTATTTGTTTTTCGATTTTAGGATGCCGTACCAGGGCAGAGGGGGTGGGGGTGGGGGAGGAGGGCACGGAGAACTATCTTGCCCCAACGCCCGATATTAACGTGCTTATTAAAGCGAAAGTACGAGTAAAAAATTATGTAATTTGTTCTGACCCCGGGGCGGATTCAGAGAGGCAAGCAACAATCTTGGTCAGGTTGCAGGTTAATTTTGTGTAGACGTTACTTCCATTTTTATTGATTATCAAGAAGAACAGAAAAGATCTTGTAAAATTTTAGCCTGTGAATCTGTCAAGCTAAAAAAGAAAAAAAATTCTCAAAAACAAAATGGGACTACGGCCCTGGATCTTTTGGCCCCCTCTCCCCCGTCTCGTTGGCCAAGTTTCTCTTTTAGTTTAATTATCTACTAGTATATATATTCAAAAGGAGAATATAAAACTCACGCTCGTTGTAAGCCATCAACAGGCATCCCTTTCGTTGCTAGCGACATGGCAAAGTCACAATTGATCGGCCCTAAATCAACCAATCCTATTTCAAGCCAAGCTGCATCCCCATCAATCTTAGGGCCAGTTTCTGAGCCAATTCGTATTCGGTTTGTCCACTCTGAAGTCCTACTTCGTCCTGAATCCGCGGTGCTGTTACTTCTATTACTGATTCGGTCTCCACTCTGTTGGACATTACTGGCTAAATACTGTTTAATTTTGACCTTCTGCATTATTAAAGTTGCACCTCCTTGGCTATTGCTACTATGAAGGTTGCAGTAGTTTGCAGTGACTGGATCAAGCTATAAAATAAAGAATTTTACAATGAATAGGATGTTCCGTCATACCAAAATCCTCAGCCATGACTACCAGTCCCCAGCTTTAAGAGACAAAATGAAGTCAAAGGAAGGACCTTGAAACATCATGAATATACCTGGATCACCTATAACCAACAACCAAGCAAAAAGCAGGACAAGCAAGGATAACTGACGTCAGGTTATTTTTGATGGGCTACTGTCCCTTAAGCTTATGATTTTGAAAGTTTTATTGTCCTTTTTAGCAGAAAGAAATGCTGTGCAAATAAAAAGTTGCATTTTCTGCAACTCTAAGGCACATGCCGCTTTAGGTCCGAGGAGGGCCAGAATACTATCAAGTTGATATTCTGATATAACCAATTGATTTAGAATCACTGAAAAGCTATTTATAAAGCTTCCAAGTTCCATAAACTATAACGACGTGTCATTATGTATTCCCTCCAAAAATTCCCAAGCAAACTAAGATTTTGGTATGCCACTATTTAATTTCTGTACTAGTATTGCTATGGCTATGCTATGTTACTAAAATTTAATATTCTCATTAGTATTAAGAGTTTTAGAGTGTAAATTATCTCAACAGTACTATTATCATTAAGGAGCATTATTAGTGCTAGAGGAGAATTAGCAAAGAAATTTGAATTCGTTTAGTATATTTTTCATACTTAAAAATACAGACATATTTTTATGCCTATATTCATATAAAAAAGGCTTTGTATGTTTTCAAATTCAAATGGACTATTCTTAGCTGTTGGATTTTATAGTTTACTAATGCAATCAGTGACATTAATTTTGGGAAGGTAGGGAGAGGCTGTGTCCCCTTCTAAATTTAGAAAAAATCTTTTTTGGGAAATTTTCTCTGAATAACGCCTTATTTTGTATTTTCATTGGGACAACTGAAACGACAGTTTTGCCCCCCCCCTCCCTTTCCCCACTAGATACTAAAAAATAGATTTTGCTCCCCTCCTAAATTTTCGCTAATTGCCACCACTGGATGTAATTAATGGTATTGCGGCATGATGAACTATTCAATAGAATTCCCCGGTCCCACGTCTACTACGTACTACTATATCACGTATATCTGTTACTTTATAATGTTTTAAATTTTTCAATGAAAATTTGATATTCTACCAATATTCCTATATATGATCGAACGGTCATTAGAATGCTCAAAGAATACAATGAAATTATTTACGAAAAACTTAAGGTTTGAGGATAACAAGGAATAAAATAATAATAATATATAGCCTATTCTCAGAAAGATTTTTCTAAATTTAGAAAAAAAATTGAGACATTTTCTTTGAATAATGCCTTATTTTGTATTTTCATTGCGACAAATGAAACGACAGCGACAACTTGAGAGTAATATTCAATATATATAATTTTCCTAAGATACCATGCTCAGGACGGAAACATTAAAATTTTGGGAAAATCGCAAAAAGTAAGCGACCAGGACTCCTCCTCGGTTCCTGGTAGCCAGTTGCCAAAGGTGACAAGTCCCTGCTGGAAGAAACATAACATACTATTCTCAGGTAACTTCGTCATATTTGTCTAAAGAAAGCTGGTTTATCTTCGTGAGCTAAATTCGACCAAAATAAAAGAATTCCGCTGGAGTTTTTTGGTAAAATTATTCATTTTTGTGTCTTTTCAAGTGATAACTCACAAATCACAATTTGATCCAACCCTAACGTGATCAAAGCTACCAAATCACCACAGCTTGACCAGTCACAAGTCACACGTTTTCAAATCTCGAGAAAAACATAGATTACCTCAAACTTGATTGCAGTTCCAAATTCAACCAAATATATTTCAGTAAAATCGAGTGAAAATTTAGCCACGACATGACGCAATTGACTGACTGATGGGCAAACAGCTCCATTGACGGCCGCCTGACAAGCAGCATTATTATGACCATGATGACATAAATTTAAAGTGTTGGGAGTTACGATGCTGTTCTCTTCATCGATAAGCATATGTAGCATTGATTGGACGCAGTCACCAAGATGAACAACCTAGAATAAAATCTCGCTCTGATTATCAGAAAGAAGAAACGCCTAGCAAGAAGGATTGAAACATAAATTCAGTGCAAATCATGCGGTTGAAACTGATGCTTGAGTTAATTATCCACCAACGTCACCTGTTGGTTGCTTAAATCGAAGTTCTAACATCATTTGTAAGAAATCATTCATGATACACGTATCACTAGTGGCAAGCTGATCATGCGTAATGTGCATGAAGCCAGGAATTCCGGTATAAACCAGGGGTCAGCAACCTAGTACCTGTGGGTCACCCAGCAACCCATCTACTAATTTCAATTGATCCACTTTAGTCCCCCCCCCAAAAAAAAACATAACATATAGAAATAATCTATACAAAATTAACGTGAAACGAATACTTTGCGAAGAAGAAAAATAAAAATAGATACTAAGAACACCATTATAGTTCGAGAACACCATTCTAGACACACAGAACAACTCAAAACCGCATTTGAACGTATACTTCATGCAAAGGGGCTCAACAAGAAAACAAAATTTTAGGGAAACTATTTTCAATTTTCCGGGAGTTAGGATCATTCCGCCGTGACAACGGGAGCTAAATTTTGGAAAGAAAAATTAATTCTCCACGTGTTTGTTACCAACTATCAACGTGTTTTGTTACAGTCAAAATACATTGAAGGAATTTTTCTGGGAGGAAATATAAGACAAATTAAGAAAATCACTGATATCTAAAAAATATCTTAACCCACGAACTTCAATTTTCATTAAAGCTCATTTCTGTACCCCAAACTACTTTTGAATAAACTCCACAATCTAGAATGATCTAGATGGTTGTTTTAATGAGTCGTCATAACAGGGACACACAGAGCAACTCAAAACTGCATTTGAATGTATACTTCGCGTATTAGGGGCACAACAAGAAAAGAAAATACATTAATTTTCAATATTCCGGGAGTTAGGATCATTCCGATCTATTTTAGGATGTAAGGAACACGCCTACAATTATGTGCAAGCAACACTTCCTGGGAAAACTCACAGCAGAATCATTTGATGAAGTCATTTTACCTATAAATTTACCAACAGTTTAGAGCTAAAGTTTTAAATATTTAATTGACTGGCACCAAGTTTTCTTACAGAATACAAATATTACCAATTACCAATTGGTAATTAGGTGCACTTATTACCAATAAGTGCACCTAACTGCGGTATACATAGCTTTCAGTTATAGTATTTATTTTGGTACTTTTTACGCACTTAGTATTCTATTTGAATATTTTTAAAATACCATGGATATTTTAAAATATCTTGAGTATTTTTAAATACCACCTAAGTCTTTCAATATGGAAAAACTTTTGAATGAGTTAAAAAAATTTTGAATCGAAGCTATGGATTCCTTATCTCTGACTAAAATGCCGTCTTTAGCAGAGGTATTTCATAACCCACAGCGTTCTTTGCTGAAAATTTAGAAGTCGCGAAATCTTCAAATTTGTTTTAAAACATCGATTTAAGTGGTCAGAAAATCCCTGTGATACTTGATGGAAGACCAAGAAGGATCAGCGGCATCAATTGAAGGGAAAAAGATTCTGGCCCCCTCCAAGACAGTTTGCCTCACCACCCTCCCCTAAAAAAAACTCTTTAAAAAACCTTTTATTTTGATATTTTCATTGAAAAAATGCCCTTTTTGAAATTTTCATAAGAAAATAGGAAACAATAAAAAATCCAAAAAGCAAAGAACTATTTACTATGTCTTTATTAAGAATAATTATTAAAATATTAAAGTTCACCTACTTGTATAAATCCACTTTTTGAGGTAAGGAAGATTCAAAGGCAAGTGTTCTTTTGAATTCAATATTTAAAATCTTATCAGGTAGCATCTTAGCTTCTGCCCAGGAGCTCCGATCTGTCTTGGCTAAATAAGATATTGCTTAAAAGGAACTAAGCAAAGAGTATGAGTAACTTATAAGAGTGAGAACTAGCTCTAGTGCCGACATAAAGTTTAAACGCCATCTAGCATTTGGCGACACTTATACATTTTTTCAAGCTGTGGAATCTTTTTTTTTCTTTTTTTTGTCAGGAGCTGAGATCAGACACTTATTACTACTCTAATTTTACCAATTACACTAATTAAAGAAATTATTCTTATTATTAAACTGGAAAAATACCAAGCGTCACGAAACGCTAGATGGTGTTCATAGTTAATTTTTTTTGTCAGAACTATCGCCTGTTCTCCAATGGCGTCATTCCGTCGAAATCTTGGGGGGGGGGGGAAAGTTGAAGACAATTTCCCTAAATCAAGTAAAATGACAGTGAAAACTGAAAAATAAGTCATATATTACCATAAAGGCAAAGATATGCTAATGAAAACTGACCTGTTTCTCTGGATACTTTAATTACTTAGACTTATCTTAATTTTGACAGGATTTTTTTGCAGGAACTAAATTTCAGAAGGGGGGGGGGCAAACTTGGTCTGGGGGGGCAACTGTCCCCCCCTGCCCCATAAAAAATTACGCCCCTGTTCTTTTTCTCACTCTTATAAGTTACCCATACTCTTTGGAATTAACGGCAAGCTGACAAAGAAACATATTCAATTTCTTCCAAGGTTCTGAAGTAAACCTATAAATTTCATAGATTTCGTGTACACCGAGTAGCAAACCCTTAGCGAGGTTTTAGATTTCAGATTTAAACCCCAGAGTAAAGAAAGAACCATCTTGACCATTCGCAGTAAACGAAGAATCATCTTCTATAATGATTCTTCATGATTCATACGAAGAATCATCATCTATGCTATCAGGTGCTGAATATAAGTTCTAGCAACATGCATACTGTAACGAGCGCATGTCAAGATAATCTAATTGTCACGAAGGCCCTAAACACTTACAAACGGTCATATTTTATCAACTTTGAAAAACATGTGAACAGTAATGTTTTCCAAGGCAAAGCAAATATTTCAACAGGCTGAGAAAGCATTTTTCCTATGCATCTAAACTTAATACAAACCAGTGCAAATCAGGAATTAGATATAAAATAAAAGAGAGAACCTGTGATAGTGTCAGCTTAGCCGATATAGATGATACGTGAAAATCCATCAGCCAGCCATATTCAATTGTTTCTTCGTCAATCCGGCGCCCTTCGTCGCTAAACAAGGCATGCCCTCTAAACTGGAAGCCATCGACAATGACAAATCCATCTTTCAAATGAGCATCTGCAGCTAAGCGATCAATTGGGTCCGTGCATGACATGAGGATAGGTGACAGTAGAACCTGGACAGAAAATTACTTTATTTCTTCATGTTGAGGTATTCTTAGCCGTTTGTGAATTCTAAACTAATTTAATGTAATCTACTTTTGATATTCTGAACAGACATATTTAATTTTCCCACGGTAAATTAGAAATAGTCATATTAGAAAAAATAATTTCAAATAAAATAAAACTTCAAAATTCAAAAGATTTAAATAAGGGCAGCGGGATTTGGGACCATTACATTTTGTAATAAATTATAAAAAGGATGACTACAGTGATGTTGGGGGAAATCATTATTGCTCTGCTTGAACAAAATCCACCTTGTATTTAAATGAAATAGCTTTTCTTCAAAATATATTTTTAAATCTAATAAACATAATAATTAAGCTTTTCAAAGGCGAAATTAATGAAGCCCCAATTTTTTATTTTTGTTGTTTATTTTTATGTCAAAGCGCTTCATAGACTTTCAGCATTGATATTCATAAATATTTTTTTCAAAGAGTTAATGCGAGCCAAAAAATTAATACAGTTTGATTTAATGTATGAATAAATATAATTCGTACAGTTTTATTTACTTAGAATCAATGCAGTTAAAGTCAAGTATAAAAATTAATACAACTAAGAAATTTTTTTCATTAACTTCCATCTCCATTAACTAATTTCTTAGGCCTATTTGACTGAGCATGAATTAAAATGTTCTTCAGCATATTCTCCATCCTCAAACATACATGTAAGTGATTACCGTAAAATATCCTTTTTTTTCAATGGACAATGTTGCAGTATCAATGAACAAAGCAGCTCTTTCCTTTTTGGGATGTCACATTTCCTTATCTAATATGCGTCTCCTATCCAAAAAACAATCCAGATACTTGAACTAGTTTTTACAACAAGTATAGATGGGAGTACATCAGGGCTAACTAGGTAAAATTTCAAATGAAATTAGATGAAAGAATATGTGAGAAATGTGACATTATATTTTGGTATCTTATAATAATTTGATTAACCTCATACACATGTCGTTACGTCATACCAAGGTGTTCAATATTTTGGTTTTGATGTTCTACCTTTTTGGTATGATCTGGTTCCCTAGGATAAAAAAAAATTGTCTTGGTATGCGGTCGAAATGTGTAGATCATGCACACACTTTCAAAGCCAATTATGCAAAATATTAACGAATATTTATATTAAAATGAAAATATTTATATATATAAATATTTATATAAATTAATATAATTTATATGATTTATAATAATTAATAATTCATACTTTCAGATAGCACGTTGATCTGCAAAGATAGCCTTCACACATCGCACGCGGTCTACATGATGGATATCTTGATCTAGACAATTAGAACTAAGAAGATTTAACAAGATCGAAGATTTAAGATGAATCTAGAAAATTTAGAGTAACTTAAGTGGCTTTGTAACCCCACGATGAAGGACAAAGGTCATATCTTTAGAATCATTCTATATAAAAGAAAAGTTTGAAGGAGAAAGACACTTTTTTTGCCTAAAGAAAACGAAAAAAGGTAGTGAAATACAATGATGTTTGCATAAAGCAAACTATGAAGGTAGGAAAATTAAACTTAAAAAAGGATTTTTGTCGACTAGCTCTTTGCGTTTTATCCTGACTTAAGACACCTTTGGGTCTTGAAATTAGTTGGCTACTATCCAAGTTTACATCTAAAGGAGCACCAGCTCGAGTACCAATGGGTCGATTTTACTAAGAAATCTTATTCTGTGTTCTCGTTTTTCTCAGTCCTTATTAGAAGCTTTATCCGTTTCTTTTTCGAAGTAAATAATTTTATAAATGATAAACAATAAATATAGAAAGGAAAACCATTTGCCCTGATTTCTTCAAGGAAACCCACTTACATATTCATGTTCTAAATTATATCCGTACCCATAAAGAGTGGAAAAAAACTAAGGAGGCAAATCTACCATCAGCCCAATAAGGAGTTACTCGAACCTTGATATGAACGACCACTCTTTTGTAATTCACGGAAATAAATACTAAACATAAATTACTAAACACAGACAATTAATAATAAATACAATTAGTACCAAAGATTAAGAAAGGATTCATATTATAAAGTCGAAACTTATTGTCGGTGTTCTTGTAATTTCAACGATCAGATTATATCTGAGACCATTATATCATTGACATAATTATATCAGAGATATCTGATATCTCAGATATCTGAAATGTTGCCAAGTCTAGCTTCCCAATTTTCTCTCAGATTTCTCAGGCTGCCCCAGATTTTAGAAATTCATCTTTCAAAGAGTTCTCTTAGTGCACCTAGGGATTGTTATGTTCGGTTCTTGGGTATTTTGCTTGATGAGAATCTCTCCTTCGGGCATCACATTAGTCAAATTAAAATGAAGACATATAGGAATCTTGGAATTCTTAGAGTGCTTAAGCATGTTTTTCTTGGGTGAATTCTAAAAATTTAATTTTACAGTTTAATTCAATCTTACGTCACTTTTTGCCCAACTATAGGATGTCAATATTTTCTTCCCTTCTGATACCACTCTCTAAGGCATATGGTTAAGCAAGAAAACTTATCATTGATACAAATAGTTATATTAAAAAGCCATGACTTGATTGAAATTCACTATATTTTACTTCATGTGCATCATTGTCTTTTTTTTTTTTCTTTTTTTTTTATTACCAGTGGTGAATTACAAGGTCCTTAAAATTGGGCCCTGTGACTTACCAGGCCCTGTGATTTTCCAGTGACCCTTAAAATTAGACCGTCTTTTATCTCTGACCATTCTGCATGTCATCTTTGCAACTATCATAATATTCGGATTCCATTCAATCCATCAGTCAGATTAGACTTCAATCCCTTGACAGCTTGTCAGTATGCCTAAAATATCTTACCTGATTTGGCTAGAAAGTGTCATTTGTTTGGTACCTTTAGAGTGATTTTAGAAGAATTTCTGACCTCTGGTGAAATTTTTTTAATTTCTTTTCAGTTATTTTATCTTTAAGTCGTTGTTATTATCTATTCGCCGCCCCCGTGTGGTTGACATCTCTAGTCCTAGTTGGAATTTTATGTTGGTTTGATAATTATGTAAAGCATTTTGCACCGGCTGGGTTTTCACAGGGTTTTTACGGATGGGAGTTTTTTCTTCCACAATTCCGGCCATGCAGCCTTGCAGGGAATTATTTGTGTGTATGTTTTTTTTTTCCTTTTTCGTTTCTTTCTCCCTGCATTCTCGGTCATAGAGCCTTGTGTGTGTGTGGGGGAGGGGCATTACATGTTAATTGTTTCTGGTGATAATTAGTATTGTACATATATTTGTTGTACGGTTCATTTTGTTGGAATAAACCTTATTTTATACTAATCCCCAGGCTCTTATGAGCCTACTAGTCGGAAATAATTAAATAAGAGAGAGAACTAAATTTAAATCTGTAAACAGAATAATTTCCATGGTGCATCACACATCAGGATCTTAGTTAATGGTAGCTCATATAGCTCATCTGAAAGTAGCCAATGCATTGGATGAAGAAATAAATAAAAATAAAGTATTGTATCAAATAAACATAGGCTATTAAATATTAAGTAGAGTATTATAAATAAGGGAAGTTAAAAGGCCAAGGAATTATTTTAAGAAAGTGAAAATGGTTCTTCGTTGTTTTACCTTTTGTTATTTGTATTATGGAAAGTCAGTGTGGTCTTGGTCGTTATTTAAATGAAGCAATTTAAATCAAAGTTTGTAAGTCAATATAATATTAAAGTAATAAATACAGTACTAAATAAAGAAAATGTAACTAAAACAAGCTAAAGATTAAATTCTAAATATACCTGAAGCTTTGTGTCTGAGTAAGACCTGTCCATCTCAAAAGCAAGCTGCTCAACAAAAATTACTGGACAAGTCTGGCCAGTTCTGCAAGCAGTCACTAAATGAGCTTCTATATCATGCATGATCAGTGACACAGAAACTTTGAGAGGACGATACAAACGAACATCCATCTCCGGGTCCGGCTCAAGAGCTTCGTTCACCTTTGCTTTATCTGCCGCTGGGTCCATATCTGTAATGTGTTCATCTTCTCCAAAGATATTGTCCTAAAAAAAAAGGAAAAATTATTTAATAGATTGTGTATAGCACTCAAAAACTTTCGGTTTCTCACGAAGCACCTTCTAAAATTGCAAATTTTGGCATAAAAATAATATTTCAAAATGATTCTTGAAACTCTAGACATGTCTATTGAATTTTATATACATGTTACCGTGAATGCCCAAAATTGGTGAATGTCAGAAATACCTTTTTTTCTCCTTGGATTTAGTCAGCCTTGCCAGTGAACTTTTTCAGTTTAATGCAAGGCTTGATGATCACAGGTTAGGTTAGCTTGGGTTTTTAACCTATTTCCGATATTCATAACCAAATTTAACCTAATCTAACCTAAACTAACATAACCTAATCTAACTTAAATTTTTTACCATCATAGCTTGCATAAGACTGAAAATACTAACTCGCAAAGCTAATTGAATCCAAGCAGAGAAAAGGGAATTTTGAGCATTCACCAGTGAATGTCGACCAGATTTCGGACATTCGCGGCACCATACACAAGATGTCAAAATTTTCTTGAAAGTATACCTTGAAAATCAAGCATTTTATGTGTGACTTTAATTAGGTGATGTTAGTTGGCTTTGGGAAACAATAAAAATGAGACACAGCGTAAAACAGCGTGGCTCCTCTTCACAGGACGTTGGGGATATCTTCGAAATTTCAATCAGCTGCCTCAATAAAATAATAAATACTGAAATACTTAGTATAGGATATTGCCTCAGACACTTTGTCTTTTAAAGGATAGCACAACAGATCCAGTATGGACCTTAATTTGCTCCGAAGTGCGAATTAAGGTAATTAAGGTAGTGAATCGTTTTGAGAAAATATCCCTCATGTGTCCCAAAACTGTTCCTCGATAGCCCGTATGCATCCCCATATTTGGATCTCCTTATGCTTGAACTATGTGATTAAAGCCATTTAAACAGACACCGTTTCTTGATTAGTATCTCTGCAACACCTTTCTTTTTTTTAACATAGACGCTTGGTTTTGCTAGGGATTAGGGTAAGAAGTTAATTCGCATTCTATTAATAAACAACCCTAAATCATACCTCCAGCCAAAGCAATTCTTGCGTTAAGATACTTAAAAGAATTTATTCAAATGGAAAATTTTTAAAAATGGAATAATCTAAAAGAATATTTACTTCATCTTGCATAATAATTTTTTCTACACTCGATTAGTAGTTTTTATGACAAAAAAAAAAAAAAAAAAAAAAAAAAAAAAAAAAAAAAAAAAAAAAAAAAAAAAAAAAAAAAAAAAAAAAAAAAAAAAATCGCTAAATACATATCGTTTCCAGTAAAGTGCAAATGACACTCTAGTCTTTTGGGGTTTGAGTGGTCAATAAACCGCTCTTATTCGTGCTAATATCAGTTGTTTTAAGTTAGATTTGATTCTTCGTTTTAAGTTCAGCTCGTTTGTAGTAGGCTCATTTGTGTCATATTAACTTTGCCTTGATTTTTCATTTTAATTTTTTCCGTTTTAGGCATCATTCATTCTTCCATAGTAATTACTATTCGTTTTAAAATTGACTTATTACAAGACCTTATTTCTAAGCTATCTATTCGTAAAATCTTATTTTTAAGATCTATTCAATTTTGGGTGTTAATGCTGGTCTTTAATTTTGTAACGATTTTCTTTTCTAAGTGCGTGTTCAATTATAACTTGTTACTTAAACCGTTTAATAATTATTTAAAACCGTTAATAATTTAAAAGAGAAAAGAACATGCTTTTCATGAGAACAAATTTACTCTATTTAACCACATTCATGGGTGCATACCAGGATCACTTTCAGTTCTCCATACCAGGGTCCAGTTCTCCATACCAGGGCACTTCGTATCGAAGGAGTTGTCGTAGAAACTTCGAAAAGGGCTCATTCAATTGGAAATTGGAGTGGCTAGTGCCCTTTTTAATAGTCGAAAGTGATTGGAGGGCAACTAGCCTCTCCCCCCCACGCCCCTAAACACATCCAATCAAAATTTTGAGATAGCCATTTTGTTCAGCGTAGTTGATTTCCAGATAGAAAATATGTTTTTGAGGACACCCCCCCGAAACCCTCAGGGCAAGGGTTTTAAATTATGCCCTGGGGGCATATAAGGTTTTTGTAGAAGGCGTTGTGGTAGAAACTTCAAACAGGCTCATTCGATTGGAAATTCAAAGGACTAGTACCCTTTTTAATAGTCGAAAGTGATTTGAGGGCAACTAACCCCCTTAACCTAACCTAAAATAAACCAGAGACGACACACACATAGAGACGAGACACACACAGAGACGACAAACACACAGAGACGAAACACACACACACAGACGACAAACACACAGAGACGACACACACAGAGAGACGACACACACACAGAGACGACACACACACAGAGACGACAAACACACAGAGACGACACACACACAGAGACGACACACACATAGAGACGACACACACATAGAGACGACACACACAGAGACGACACTCACACAGAGACGAAACACACACAGAGACGACACACACACAGAGACGACACACACACACAGACGACACACACACAGAGACGACACACACACAGAGACGACACACACACAGAGACGACACACACACAGACGACACACACACAGGGACGTCACACACACGGAGATGACACACACAGAGACGACATACACACAGAGACGACAAGCACACAGAGACAACACACACACAGAGAAGACACACACATAGAGACGACAGACACATAGAGACGACACACATAGCGATAATACACATAGATACACATAGAGATAAGGTTTTTACTGAAATCTTTGTCGTAGAAACTTGAAAAATGGCTCATTCGATTTGAAATTCAAAGTGCTAGTACCCTTTTAATAGTCGAAAGTGATTTGAGGGCAACTAACCCCCCTCTCACGCCCACCTTTTCTCCAGACAATCCCCAACAACCCTCAGTGCAAGGATTATAAGTTATGCCCTGGGGGCATATAGGTTTTTATTGAAATCTTTGTCGTAGAAAACTTGAAAAAGGGCTCATTCGATTTGAAATTCAAAGGGCTAGTACCCTTTTTAATAGTCGAAAGTGATTTGAGGGCAACTACCCCCCCCCTTCTCACGCAAATTATTTCCCCAAACACATCCAATCACAATTTTTAGATAACCATTTTATTCAACGTAGTTGAAAGTTTTGGAAATTAGGTCTTTAAGGATGACAACCCCTTCCCCCACAGCCGTCAGGGCAAGGGTCGTAAGTTATGCCCTGGGGGCATATAAAGTTTTTATTGAAAGCGTTGTCGTAGAAACTTCAAAAGGGCTCATTCAATTGGAAACTGAAAGGGCTAGTGCCTTTTTTAATAGCTGAAAGTGATTGGATAGCGACTAACGCCCCTCTCACGCCCACCATTTTCCCGAACACATCCAATCAAAATTTTGAGATATCCATGTTGTTCATCGTTATTGAAAGTTCTGGAAATTAGGTCTTTTAGGATGATAACCCCCTCAGAGCCCTCAGTGCAAGGGTTGTAAGTTATGCCCTGGTGGCATTAAAGTTTATATCGAAAGTTGTTACAGAAATTTCAAAAAGGGATCATTTGATTCGAAATTAAAGTTACCCTTTTTAATAGTCAAAAGCGAGTGGAGAGTAATAAACCCCCCTCTTACGCCCACCACTTCCCCAAAAACACTCAATCAAAGTTTAGAGATAGCCATTTTGTTCAACATAGTTGAAAGTTCTGGAAATTATGTATTTAAGGATGACAAACCCCCGAGAGCCCCAAGGGCGACGGTTGTAGTTTATGCCCTGGGGGCATATAAGATTTTATAGATAGAGTTGTCGTAAAACTTCAAAAGGGGCTCATTCAATTCGAAAGTGAGAGAGCTAGTGCCCTTTGTAATAGTCAAAAGTGATTGGAGCGTAACTAACCCCCCTCTCACGCCCACCATTCCTCAAAACACATCCAATCAAAATTTTCAGATATTCATTTTGTTCAACGTAGTAGAAAGTTCTGGAAATTAGGTTTTTGAGAATGACCTTAGGGCAAGGATTGTAATTTATGCCCTGGAGGCATATAAGGTGTTTATAGAAAGCGTTGTCGTTTCCAAAAGTGATCATTCGATTGGAAATCGAAAGACCTAGTGCCCTTTTTAATAGTAGAAAGCAATTGGAAGGCTTGACACTTTTATAGTAAAGATCGATGTGGGTATAATGTATTATTTTTTGTTGCTGTTGTTGTTTAGACCAGGGCACTTCGTATCGAAGGAGTTGTCATGGGAACTTCGAAAAGGGCTCATTCGATTGAAAATAGAAAGGGCTGATGCCCTTTTTGATAGTCGAAAGTGATTGGAAGGCAACTAGTCCCCCTTCCTCTCCAACCCTCCTATTTGCCCATTATGTTTAAAAACTAAATGTTGCCTTGCGATTAAATCAAAATGCACTGTGATAATGCTAATTCCCAATAAGGCATCTCAGCAATATCCCAAGAACGACTGAGGGTATAATGTTCAAACTTTCGGGGCTACTTCTGCTCTTAAAATTTAACCAAATAAAATAGCGTAAGTGTATCCAAGCTATCAAAGAAAGTAAAGAGATTTTTTTGCGAATGGTATCAAGTTTTCCATTTCAGGTCAACTACAGGAGGTATAAAACTAAATTAAACAGTATTATTTGTGTCCAGATTTTTAAAAGGGTGTATGTTGTTAAAAATTGCTGAAAATATTTCTCCAGCATCCAAATAGCAGGCCAAACTATAAAGTCTTAAAAAACAAAAGATTTAAAGTATCATTTTCTTTTTTCCCTGAAAAGACTACGTCAATATAAAACGAAGAGAAATTAATTAAAAAAACTTTTTCTACAAAATAAGTTTTTTAAAGAAAAGTAAAGAACTCCATTAAACAAAAAAAGAGCAAAAGTAAAATCAAATAATCTAACAAGCGTGAAACTACCAAAAATCAGCATCGATAAATAAATGAAACCCAAAACGAACAGAAATTACAATAAATAGCCGAGTTAAACTCAAAACGAGCAGAAATTAACATAAGTTCGGCGCGAAACCCAAATGCCTTCCCAAGGCCAGAACAAAATTTGCACTTTACTGAAAAAATACAAATGAATGTGCATTGTCAGTTGAATATACATATACTGATATTTAGTAATCAAAATGTTAATATTATTTAATTTATTGAAGTTATAAAAGTAAAAACATTTATATTTTTTCAATAAAGTGCAAATTTTGTTCTGGCCTTACATGCTCCCAGGGCATAACTTACAACCCTTACCCTGGGGGTTGTGGGGGGATGGGTTGTCATCCTTAAAAACCTAATTTCCAAAACTTTCAACTACGTTAAATAAAATGGCCATCTAAACATTTTAATTGGATGTGTTTGGGGAAAAGGTGGCGTAAGAGGGGGGTTAGTTGCCCTCAAATCACTTTCGACTATTAAAAAGGGCACTAGACCTTTGAATTTCAAATCGAATGAGCCCTTTTTCAAGTTTCTACGACACAGATTTCAATTAAAACCTTTATCCCCCAGGGCATAACGTATAACCCTTGCCCTGAAGACTGTGAGTGGACTGTCCTGCTCAAAGGTATAATTTCCTGAACTTTAAACTGCGTGGAACAATATGGTTATCTAAAAATTTGGATTCGATATGTTTGGGGAAATGGTGGGCGTGGAAAGGCTGTTAGTTGCCTTCCAATCACTTTCGACTATTAAAAAGGGCACTAGCCATTTCAATTTCCAATCGAATGAGCCCTTTTTGAAGTTTCTAAGACGACGCGTTCTATAAAAGTCTTATGTGCCCCCAGGGCATAACTTACAATCCTTGCTCTGAGAACTGTGGGGGAGTGTCCTCCTCAAAAACATAATTTCTATCTGGAAATACACAACACTGAACAAAATGACTATCTAAAAATTTTGATTGGATGTGTTTAGGGAAAAGGTAGGCGAGAGAGGGGGGCTAGTTGCCCTCAAATCCCTTTCGACTATTAAAAAGGGCACTAGCCCTTTGAATTTCCAATCGAATGAACCCTTTTTCAAGTTTCTACGACACAGATTTCAATAAAAACTTTTATCCCCCAGGGCATAACTTATAACCCTTGCCCTGAAGACTGTGGGGGGAGTGTCTTGCTCAAAGGTATAATTTCCTGAACATTAACTGCGTGGAACAAAATGGCTATCTCAAAATTTAGAATAGATGTGTTTGGGGAAATGGTGGGCGTGGAATGGGTGTTAGTTGCCTTCCAATTACTTTCGAATATTAAAAAGGGCACTAGCCATTTCAATCTCTAATCGAATGAGCCCTTTTTGAAGTTTCTACGACAACGCGTTCTATAAGAACCTTATATGCCCCCAGGGCATAACTTACAACCCTTGCCCTGGGGACTGTGAGGGGGTTGTCATCCTCAAAGACCTAATTTACAGAACTTAAAACTACGTTGAATAATGTTAATTGGATGTGTTTGGGGAAAAGGTGGGCGTGAGAGGGGGGTTAGTTGCCCTCCAATGACTTTTGAGTATAAAAAGGGCACTAGCCCTTTGAATTTCCAATTGAATGAGCCTTTTTTGAAGTTTCTACGACAACGCCTTCTATAAAAACCTTATATGCCCCCAGGGCATAACTTAAAACCCTTGCCCCGAGGGTTGTGGAGGAGTTTCCTCCTCAAAAACATATTTTCTATCTGGAAATCAACTATGCTGAACAAAATGAGTATCTCAAAATCTTGATTGGATGTGTTTGGGGGAATGATGAGCTTGGGGGGCTAGTTGCCCTCCAATCATTTTCGACTATTAAAAAGGGCACTAGCCCTTTAAATTTCCAATCTAATGAGCCTTTTTTGAAATTTCTACGACAAAACCTATAAAAAACTTTTATGCCCCCAGGGCATAATTTAAAACCCTTGCCCCGAGGGTTGTGGGGGAGTGTCCTCCTCAAAAAGACATTTTTTATCTGGAAATCAACTACGCTGAACAAAATGGCAATCTCAAAATTTTGATTGGATGTGTTTGGGGGAATGATGGGCGGGGGGGGGGGGCTAGTTGCCCTCCAATCACTTTCGATTATTAAAAAGGGCACTAGCTACTCCAATTTCCAATCGAATGAGCCCTTTTCGAAGTTTCTAAGACAACATTTTCTTGAAATCCTGAAGAGCCTTTTTTGAAATTTCTACGACAAAACCTATAAAAAAACTTTTATGCCCCCAGGGCATAATTTAAAACCCTTGCCCCGAGGGTTGTGGGGGAGTGTCCTCCTCAAAAACATATTTTCTATCAGGAAATCAACTACGCTGAACAATAGCTATCTCAAAATTTTGATTGGATGTGTTTGGGGGAATGATGGGCGTGGGGGGAGGGAGGCTAGTTGCCCTCCAATCACTTTCGACTATTAAAAAGGGTACTAGCCCTTCGAATTTCTAATCGAATGAGCCTGTTTCTAAGTCTCTACGACAAGCCTTCTATAAAAACTTATATGGCTCCAGGGCATAACTTACAACCCTTGCCCCGAGGGTTGTGGGGGAGTGTCCTCCTCAAAAACATATTTTCTATCAGGAAATCAACTACGCTGAACAAAATGACTATCTCAAAATTTTGATTTGATGTATTCGGGGGAATGATGGGCGTGGCGGGGGGCGCTAGTTCCCCTCCAATCACTTTCGACTATTAAAAAGGGCACTAGCCCTTTGAATTTCCAATCGAATTTGCCTTTTTTGAAGTTTCTACGACAACGCCTTCTATAAAAACCTTTTATGCCCCCAGGGCATAATTTAAAACCCTTGCCCCGAGGGTTGTGGGGGAGTGTCCTCCTCAAAAAGATATTTTCTATCTGGAAGTCAACTACGCTGAACAAAATTGCTATCTCAAAATTTTGATTGGATGTGTTTGGGGGAATGATGGGCGTGGGGGGTGGGGCTAGTTGACGTCCAATCCCTTTCGACTATTAAAAAGGGCACTAGCTACTCAAATTTCCAATCGAATGAGCCCTTTTTCAAGCTTCTACGACAAAGATTTCAATTAAAACCTTATATGCCCTCAGGGCATAACGTATAACCCTTGCCCTGAAGACTGTGGGTGGTGTGTCCTGCTCAAATGTATAATTTCCTGAACTTTAAACTGCGTGGAACAAGATGGCTATCTAAAAATTTGGATTCGATATGTTTGGGGAAATGGTGGGTGTGGAAGGGCTGTTAGTTGTCTTCCAATCACTTTCGACTATTAAAAAGGGCACTAGCCATTTCAATTTCCAATCGAATGAGCCCTTTTTGAAGTTTCTAAGACGACGCGTTCTATAAAAGTCTTATGTGCCCCCAGGGCATAACTTACAATCCTTGCTCTGAGAACTGTGGAGGAGTGTCCTCCTCAAAAACATAATTTCTATCTGAAAATCCACAACACTGAACAAAATGGCTATCTAAAAATTTTGATTGGATGTGTTTAGGGAAAAGGTGGGCGAGAGAGGGGAGCTAGTTGCCCTCAAATCACTTTCGACAATTAAAAAGGGCACTAGACCTTTGAATTTCAAATCGAATGAGCCCTTTGTCAAGTTTCTACGACACAGATTTCAATAAAAACTTTTATCCCGCCAGGGCATAACTTATAACTCTTGCCCCGAGGGTTGTGGGGGAGTGTCCTCCTCAAAAAGATATTTTCTATCTGGAAATCAACTACGCTGAACAAAATGGCTATCTCAAAATTTTGATTGGATGTGTTTGGGGGAATAATGGGCGTGGGGAGGGGGGGGGGGCTAGTTGCCCTCCAATCACTTTCGATTATTAAAAAGGGCAGTAGCTACTTTAATTTCCAATCGAATGAGCCCTTTTCGAAGTTTTTACGACAACGTTTTCTATAAAAACCTTATATGCCCCCAGGCCATAACTTAAAACCCTTGCCCCGAGGGTTGTGGGGGACTGTCCTCCTCAAAAACATATTTTCTATCAGGAAATCAACTACGCTGAACAATGGCTATCTCAAAATTTTGATTGGATGTGTTTGGAGGAATGATGGGCGTGGGGGGAGGGAGGCTAGTTGCCCTCCAATCACTTTCGACTATTAAAAAGGGTACTAGCCCTTCGAATTTCCAATCGAATGAGCCTGTTTCGAAGTTTCTACGACAACGCCTTCTATAAAAACTTATCTGGCTCCAGGGCATAACTTACAACCCCTGCCCCGAGGGTTGTGGGGGAGTGTCCTCCTCAGAAACATATTTTATATCTGGAAATCAACTACGCTGAACAAAATGACTATCTCAAAATTTTGATTGGATGTGTTTGGGGCAATGATGGGCGTGGGGGGGGGGGGGCTAGTTGCCCTACAATCACTTTTGACTATTAAAAACGGTACTAGCCCTTTGAATTTTCAATCGAATGAGCCCTTTTTCAAGCTTCTACGACAAAGATTGTAATTAAAACCTTATATGCCCCCAGGACATAACGTATAACCCTTGCCCTGAAGACTGTGGGTGGAGTGTCCTGCTCAAAGGTATAATTTCCTGAACTTTAAACCGCGTGGAACAAGATGGCTATCTAAAAATTTGGATTCGATATGTTTGGGGGAAATGGTGGGCGTGGAAGGGCTGTTAGTTGCCTTCCAATCACTTTCGACTATTAAAAAGGGCACTAGCCATTTCAATTTCCAATCGAATGAGCCCTTTTTGAAGTTTCTAAGACGACGCGTTCTATAAAAGTCTTATGTGCCCCCAGGGCATAACTTACAATCCTTGCTCTGAGAATTGTGGGGGAGTGTCCTCCTCAAAAACATAATTTCTATCTGGAAATCCACAATACTGAACAAAATGGCTACCTAAAAATTTTGATTTGATGTGTTTAGGGAAAAGGTGGGCGAGAGAGGGGGGTAGTTGCCCTCAAATCACTTTCGACAATTAAAAAGAGCACTAGACCTTTGAATTTCAAATCGAATGAGCCCTTTTTCAAGTTTCTACGACACAGATTTCAATAAAAACTTTTATCCCCTGAGGGCATAATTTATAACCCTTGCCCTGAAGACTGTGAGGGAGTGTCTTGCTCAAAGGTATAATTTCCTGAACTTTAACTGCGTGGAACAAATTGGCTATACCCCCAGGGCATAACTTATAACCCTTGCCCTGAAGACTGTGGGGGGAGTGTCTTGCTCAAAGGTATAATTTCCTGAACTTTAACTGCGTGGAACAAAATGGCTATCTCAAAAATTTTAATGGATGTGTTTGTGGAAATGGTGGACGTGGAAGGGGTGTTAGTTGCCTTCCAATTACTTTCGAATATTAAAAAGGGCACTAGCCATTTCAATTTCTAATCGAATGAGCCCTTTTTGAAGTTTCTACGACAACGTCTTCTATAAAAACCTTATATGCCCCCAGGGCATAAATTAAAACCCTTGCCCCGATGGTTGTGTGGGAGTGTCCTCCTCAAAAAGATAGTTTCTATTTGGAAATCAACTACGCTGAACAAAATGGCTATCTCAAAATTTTGATTTGATGTGTTTGGGGGAATGATGGGCGTGAGGGGGGGGGGGGGCTAGTTGCCCTCCAATCACTTTTGACTATTAAAAAGGGTACTAGCCCTTCGAATTTCCAATCGAATGAGCCTGTTTTGAAGCTTCTACGACAACGCCTTCTATAAAAACCTTATATGGCCCCAGGGCATAACTTAAAACCCTTCCCCTGAGGGTTGTGTGGGAGTGTCCTCCTCAAAAACATATTTTCTATCTGGAAATCAACTACGCTGAACAAAATGGCTATCTCAGAATTTTGATTGGATGCGTTTGGGGGAATGATGGGCGTGGGCGGGGGGGGGGGGTAGTTGCACTCCAATCACTTACGACTATTAAAAAGGGCACTAGAACTCTCATTTCCAATCGAATGAGCCCCTTTTGAAGTTTCTACGACGACTCCTTCCATATAAAGTGCCCTGCTCTAAAGGAAAAAAATAATTCATAGTACATTGTGCCAACATTGTTCTTATATTCCCTCAGGGCATAACTTAAAACCCTTGCCACGAGGGTTGTGGGGGAGTGTCCTCCTCAAAAAGATATTTTCTCTCTGTAAATCAACTACGCTGAACAAAATGGCTATCTCAAAATTTTGATTGGATGTGTTTGGGGGAATGATGGGCGTAGGGGGGGGGGCTAGTTGCCCTCCAATCACTTTCGACTATTTAAAAGGGCACTAGCCACCCCAATTTCCAATAAAATGAGCCCTTTTCGAAGTTTCTACGACAACTCCTTCGATACGAAGTGCCTGTCGAAGAAAAAAAAAATTGTGACCACATCGTTCTTTACTTAGGCAGCGCTAGCGCTCTGCCTATGATAAATAATAAATAGTACATTGTGCAAACATCGCTCTTATATACCCTTAGGGCATATAAACCCTTGCCCCGCGGGTTGTGGGGGAGTGTCCTCCTCAAAAACATATTTTCTATCTGGAAATCAACTACGCTGAACAAAATAGCTATCTCCAAATTTCGATTGGATGTGTTTTGGAAAATGATAGGCGTGGGGGGGGGGCTAGTTGCCCTCCAATCACTTTCGACTATTAAAAAGTGCACTAGCCCTTTGAATTTCCTATCGAATGAGCCTTTTTTGAAGTTTCTATGACAACGCCTTATATAAAAACCTTATATGCCCCCAGGGCACTACTTAAAACCCTTGCCCTGACGGTTGTGGGGAGTGTCCTTCTCAAAAACATATTTTCTATCTGGAAATCAACTACACTGAACCAAATGGCTATCTCAAAATTTTGATTGGATGTGTTTGGGGGAATGATGGGTGTGGCGGGGGGGGGGCTAGTTGCCCTCCAATCACTTTCAACTATTAAAAATGGTACTAGCCCTTCGAATTTTCAATCGAATGAGCCTGTTTTGAAGTTTTTACGACAACGCCTTGTATAAAAACCTTATATGTCCCCGGGGCATAACTTGAAACCCTTGCCCTGAGGGTTTTGGGGGAGTGTCCTCCTCAAAAACACATTTTTTATCTGGAAATCATTTCCGCTGAACAAAATAGCTACCTCAAAATTTTGATTGGATGTGTTTTGGGGAATGATGGGCATGGGGGGGGGGCTAGTTGCCCTCCAATCACTTTCGACTATTAAAAAGGGCCCTAGAACTCTCGATTTCGAATCGAATGAGCCCCTTTTGAAGTCTCTACGACGACCCCTTAAATATAAAGTGCCCTGCTCAAAAGTAAAAAAATAATATATGGTACATAGTGCCAACATTATTCTTATATGCCCTCAGAGCATAGCTTAAAACCCTTGCCCCGAGGGTTGTGGGGGAGTGTCCTCCTCAAAAATATATTTTCTATTTGAAAATCAACTACGCTGAACAAAATACTATCTCAAAATTTTGATTGGATATGTTTGGGGTAATGGTGGGCGTGGGGGGGGGATAGTTGCCCTCCAATCACTTTCGACTATTAAAAAGGGCAAAGGCCACCCCAATTTACAATCGAATGAGCCCTTTTCGAAGTTTCTACGACAACTCCTTCGATACGAAGTGCCTGTCGAAGAAAAAAAAAACACATTGTGGCCACATCGTTCTTTCCTTCGCGCTGCCTATGATCACTTTCCGACCCATTCAGGAACGACATGCTTTTCGTTCGCCGTGGACGGGGAAAGAGCAAAATCTTTCGTAATCTGTCATCCTTTGTCCATAAAGCATGGCCTAGCCTTCTTAACCTTTTTTTTCATTATGGCCCTAGAAAGTATATTCGTTTTTTACTAGGTTGCAGCTACTGCTGCAACCACGATATATGAGTCCCTATAACTAATCCTTAGACAATGTATTTGGAGGTATATTTAACAAATCTTCCTCAGCCGTTCTAAGCGCCCAGGTTTCAAAGATGTACTTGATCACTGTCACTACCGTGGCTTAAAATATATTAATCTTAGTTTGCTGACTCATCTTCTAATTCCTCAAAAAAAATTTTTAGCTGCGGAGAAAAAAACCCTCACCTTTGCTATTCTATTTTTTATAACTTTCAGCATCCATCATTTACAAAAAAAAAACTACCCAGATAGGTTCACCCTAATTTTATCATTGTCTAAGCGACTTAGTCTTCTTAAAATTAATTTTCAAACCTATTATTGCACCCCTAATCTCTAAAAGTCTTTTAAAATTCATTATTTGGAATACCATACAAGAATAGGACCTTCACTAAGGCTTTTTTTTTTACCTGAATCATATGGCTGTTCATTATCTACAAAACCGAGGAATAAAGATGTCTGGTATTTCAGGCACTTCATCAATTCTTGGCCAAAGAGTCCCAAAGCTGTTCCTCGATAGCCTGTGTGCTTCCCCTTATGCGGAGATCTGTTTGGATCTCCTTATGCTTGAACGATGTGATTAAAGCCATTTAAACAGACATCGTTTCTTGATTAGTATCTCTGCAACCCCTTCCTTTTTTTAAAAAATAGACCCTTGTTTTTGCTAGGGATTAGGGTAAAAAGTTAATTCGCATTCTATTATTAAACAACCCTGATGTCTGGAGTAGACATCACATTCCAATGTACTAGTTTGACGGTAAATATAATAAAAAGTTACAACCTCGTTAAAGTGAAGTCAAAACAGATGCCAAAATCGGAGCCAAAGAGTGAAAGGTTGGTCGATCCTTCCTCTCCTCTTCCAATACAACACTATGGTTAAATGGTTAAACACTTCCACTATAATGGTTAAAACTTTACCTGCAGCATCTCTTAGTCTAACTATCACCATGCAAAGTAATTTGCTTTGTACAGAAATCAAAAGTATGTCGCTGTAATGACCAAACCTACTCTTATCACCGTTTTTATATAAAACAGTTCAAAAGTTTTCCTAATATCACTAAATACTTAGTGCAAAGTTAAAAGTCTTGCAGTACAAACCTACAAGAGGAGACACCCCACACTGAGTACTTCAAGAATAGCTTTCAAGTCTCATAGACATAACACTAGGGAGCAAACGTATTTGATAACTGACTAATTAAAAAAGTTACCATTCTAAAAGTAAACAATTGAGAGCAAAAATTGTTAGCACAATAATAAGAACTATTCAGAGGCCAATTGAAGCCAGTCCACAAAACAAACATGTAAAATTTGAGAAGAATGGATATGGTAACATATATTCAAAGCAAGCATACACCAGTTTATGAGCTAGAGTCACAGAAAAGCTATGGCCATAACACCAGATGAATCGTATGTTTATTCATTCAGAGTGATGACCTATGTATTTATTTAATCATAAAAAAAAATCCTGTTTCTTTTTTTTTATCCTCTTTTCCAAAGTGTTTGTAAAACGGTTCATAAATAAACTCTTATTACTATAATTATCACTTTCAGTTTTGATGTGAAAGCACCAACCATCTGGTGAAATGATGTCTTGAATATTTTAGTGCTTGCATCTGTGCTTCGGTATGACAAAATAAACTTAAATCCGTTTTTAAATGGCCTGGGCAAATTTGCTTTTAAAGAAAATTATTTAGTGGTCCACGACGAAGAAGCCATTGGTGTTTACTTAATCCTTATTTTAAGAGAATCACCTTGTAAATAGAAAACCATAGGATTCAAGTGCTTTGAAACTGATATCTAAAGAATTTAAAAAGAAAGAGAGGATTTGGTCAGATTGGCTTCTGAAATACTCACGCCAGGAGATCCAAAAGATCCATTAAAAAAAAAATTCTTGGTATTTCATGGTATTTCAATTAAATGAATTTCGATACTTTGGTATTTCAATTTAAATATTAATTCTTTATTTTAGACGGGGCTATAAATTTTGAGAATTGAGATGCTTGCAGTAACTAATTTTTCAATAAAAACTATTCGATTTTATACTTTATATTGCTATATTATTATTATTTATTGCTTATTCAACACTGCGAAAAATCAATATGACCTACATAACAAAGAATATCTGTTCTTCAATCTCCCACAAGAAAAGAAGATTTAAAGTGGTGAAATGAAGAATTCTAACAAGAAAAAAAAATCTTACTTTTAAGCGAACAAGCGCCAACAATAACGTTCCTGTAAACCTGATAATAGACGGACCAATTTCCAACTCAACATAAATCGAGTCTGGCTCAAGAAGACTCGGCTCAACATTGTTTTGCTGGCGCACTAACTTTCCTCCTTGGCTTTTGTCTGGTGCTCGTATAGGAGTCAAAAGGACAAATTCTCGCTCTGGGGTTGACATTAGGGACAAGGCTGGTGGGCCCGGAGGAGACATTGGGTGGTAATTGAAGTCAAATTTGAGTGCAATTATTGGCACAGACCAGCAATGAAGCCATCCTTCGCTTAATTTAATATACCGTTGATACCTATAATGCACAGTTATTAGGAAGAATAATAAAAAAAAAAAAAATGAGACACTAAACTAGATCACAAGCTCAAACCTATGAGGAGAGGCTACCCAATTTAAAACTTCTCCCCCTAAAAATTTGGAAATGCTCGGGCATTTTTGTATTGATGGACCCACGGCCCAAATCATCAGATAAATGTCTTGTTTCTCCTATATATATATATATATATATATATATATATATATATATATATATATATATATATATATATATATTATATATATATATATATATATAGTATATATATATATATATATATATATATATATATATACAACTATTATCCGCGCTTTGAATGTTTTAAGTTTTCAAGCTTAAACATAAGCAAGAAAACAAATTGCCTTACAACATTAATATTTCTGTACGAGTTATCATACTAGCTGACTTAATCTTTCTTTGTCTATTTTAGTTTCAAGATATTGTATAATTGAATTTTACACGGTCATTGATAAATGCTTCTTCTGATTGGTTTCTGTCCCCATTGGCCCGTGAGAGAGGTGACTTTACTTTTTGTGTTATTACGTGTTTTATAATTAGTTAAAGAAAATTTCCAGTCCGATCTCATGCAATTCAACGTTCAAGTTCCCGTTGAAATTTGTGTTAGTCGGACACTTTGGTCAATAAAAGCGAGTTATATTTTCTAAGCCCACTTTTGATTATTTCCTTGCCCGGGTAAGAAAGGAGAAAGGAGTTTTAGGCGATATGTTAATATATGTTGCACCTACATTTACACTACCGTGGTAAATATGTGTCCCCTCCTCAGACATATAATTTGTATGTTCATTAATAAATGACTCAATATGTAAATTTTGCTCGCTGAAGATGCGCGTTGTTTTTTCTGTTACTTACATGTCCCATTCATCAGAAATCTATCAGCATACAATGTCGGCGATGACGTAACTTCTTGCTGACGATCTCGGATTCTAACTTATTCTCAGCGGTTACGAGTCGCAGGGAGATGAAGGCTCTTATAGTTCTGATTCAAACTGGTGTGTTATTTCTCAATGTTACTCCAATCCCTAATTCAGTCTAATTACTGTAGGGATGGTGTCTTATCCATCATATCCATTAAAATATACGTACAAATACCCATAAAAATACGCATTGTTTAGTAATATAATAGACAAGATATAACCCCTACCATAATGAGACTGAGTTAGGAGTTGGAATAATGTTGAAAAATAATACACATGTTTCGAAAGGGAATTTGAGAACCTTCATATCCCAGCGACTACCAGCTGCAGAATTGGACTACTGAGATCTTCAACGAGAAGTTGCTTTAACCAATCAATTGTATGTTGACATATTTAGGATGATTGAACCACATAAGTAACAAAAAAAAAAATTGCATAAATATTGCAATTAAACGTTGCACATTTTAGTCATTTGTTAATGAACTAGAAAGATAAGTCCGAGCGTAACATAAAACAAGCAGCAAAATACCCAAAACAAAACAGGCAAAACAAACCTTGAGAAACTCAAACACCTTTAGCCAATCCTAGCTAATCATAGACACCTTAATGGAGAATACAAAAACTACTGCATCTGTATGTTTGCTAGTCATTCCTCGGTCAACATCTCACGGATCGAGATAAATCTGTAGAGGCAGTCCCAATGAGTTTGTCGTATAGTTATGGATATTACTTAGCTCAATCATAGGCAGCGCGCTAGCGCTGCCTAAGTAAAGAACGATGTGGGCACAATGTGTTGTGTTTTTTTTTCTCCATACCCGGGCACTTCGTATCGAAGGAGTTGTCGTAGAAAGTTCGAAAAGACTCATTCGATTGGAAATTGGAGTGGCTAGTGCCCTTTTTAATAGTCGAAAGTGATTGGAGGACAACTACCCCCCCCCACGCCCATCATTCCCCCAAACACATCCAATCAAAATTTTGAGATAGCCATTTTGTTCAGCGTAGTTGATTTCAAGATAGAAAATATATTTTTGAGGAGGAGACTCCCCCACAACCCATGGGGCAGGGGTTGGAAGTTATGCCCTGGGGGCATATAAGGTTTTTTATAGAAGGCGTTGTCGTAGAAACTTCAAAAAGGCTCATTCGACTGAAAATTCAAAGGGCTAGTGCCCTTTTTAATAGTCGAAAGTGATTGGAGGGCAACTAGCCCCCCCACGCCCATCATTCCCCCAAATACATCCAATCAAAATTTTGAGATAGCCATTTTGTTCAGCGTAGTTGATTTCCAGAAAGAAAATATCGTTTTGTGGAGGATGCTCCCCCACAACCCTCGGGGCAAGGGTTTTAAGTTATGCCCTGGGTGCATATAAGGTTTTTATAGAAGGCGTTGTCGTAGAAACTTCAAAGAAGGCTCATTCGATTGGAAATTCAAAGGGCTAGTGCCCTTTTTAATAGTCGAAAGTGATTGGAGGGCAACTAGCCCCCCCCCACGCCCATCGTTCCCCCAAACAAATTCAATCAAAATTTTGATATAGCCATTTTGTTCAGCGTAGTTGATTTCCAAATTAAAATATCATTTTGAGGAGGACACTCCCCCACAACCTCGGGGCAAGGGTTTTAAGTTATGCCCTGGGGGCATATAAGGTTTTTATAGACGGCGTTGTCATAGAAACTTCAACAAAGGCTCATTCGACTGGAAATTCAAAGAGCTAGTGCCCGTTTTAATAGTCGAAAGTGATTGGAGGGCAACTAGCCCCCCCCCCCGCGCCCATCATTCCCCCAAACACATCCAATCAAAATTTTGAGATAGCCATTTTGTCCAGCGTAGTTGATTTCCAGATAGAAAATATGTTTTTGAGGAGGACACTTCCCTGCAACCCTCGGGGCAAGGGTTTTAAGTTATGCCCTGGGGGTATATAAGGTTTTTATAGAAGGCGTTGTCGTAGAAACTTCAAGAAAGGTTCATTTGATTTGAAATTCAAAGGGCTAGTACCCTTTTCTAATAGTCAAAAGTGATTGGAGGGCAACTAGCCCCCCCCCCCCCGTGCCCATCATTCCCCAAAACACATCAATCAAAATTTTGAGATAGCCATTTCGTTCAGCGTACTTGATTTCCAGATTGAAAATATGTTTTCGAGGAGGACACTCCCCCACAACCCTCAGGGCAAGGGTTTTAAGTTATACCCTGGGGGCATATAAGGTTTTTATAGAAGGCGTTGTCGTAGAAACTTCAAAACAGGCTCATTCGATTGGAAATTCAAAGGGCTAGTACCCTTTTTAATAGTCGAAAGTGATTTGAGTGCAACTAGCCCCCCCCCCCCACGCCCATCATTCCTCCAAACACATCCAATCAAAATTTTTAGATAGCCATTTCGTTCAGCGTAGTTGATTTCCAGATAGAAAATATGTTTTTGAGGAGGACACTCCCCACAACCCTCAGGGCAAGGGTTTTGTGTTATGCCCTGGGGGCATGTGAGGTTTTTATAGAAGGCGTTGTCGTAGAAACTTCAAAACAGGCTCATTCGATTGGAATTCAAAGCGCTAGTATCCTTTTTAATAGTCGAAAGTGATTGGAGGGCAACTAGCCCCCCCCCCCCCGCGCCCATCATTCCCCCAAACACATCCAATCAAAATTTTGAGATAGCCATTTTGTTCAGCGTAGTTGATTTCCACATAGAAAATATGTTTTTGAGGAGGACACTCCCCCACAACCCTCAGGGCAGAGTTTTGTGTTATGCCCTGGGGGCATATGAGGTTTTTATAGAAGGCGTTGTCGTAAAAACTTCAAAACAGGCTCATTCGATCGGAAATTCAAAGGGCTAGTACCCTTTTTGATAGTCGAAAGTGATTTGAGTGCAACTAGCCCCCCCCCCCCAGGCCCATCATTCCCCAAAACACATCCAATCAAAATTTTGAGATAGCCATTTTGTTCAGCGTAGTTGATTTCCAGATAGAAAATTTGTTTTCGAGGAGGACACTCCCCCAAAACCCTCAGGGCAAGGGTTTTAAGTTATACCCTGGGGGCATATAAGGTTTTTATAGAAGGCGTTGTCGTAGAAACTTCAAAACAGGCTCATTCGATTGGAAATTCAAAGGGCTAGTACCCTTTTTAATAGTCGAAAGTGATTGGAGGGCAACTAGCCCCCCCCCCCCACGCCCATCATTCCCCCAACACATCCAATCAAAATTTTTAGATAGCCATTTCGTTCAGCGTAGTTGATTTCCAGATAGAAAATATATTTTTGAGGAGGACACTCCCCACAACCCTCAGGGCAAGGGTTTTGTGTTATGCCCTGGGGGCATATGAGGTTTTATAGAAGGCGTTGTCGTAGAAACTTCAAAAAAGGCTCATTCGATTGGAAATTCAAAGCGCTAGTATCCTTTTTAATAGTCGAAAGTGATTGGAGGGCAACTAGCCACCCCCCCCCCGCGCCCATTATTCCCCAAATACATCCAATCAAAATTTTGAGATAGCCATTTTGTCCAGCGTAGTTGATTTCCAGATAGAAAATATGTTTTTGAGGAGGACACTTCCCTACAACCCTCGGGCAAGGGTTTTACATTATGCCCTGGGGGTATATAAGGTTTTTATAGAAAGCGTTGTCGTAGAAACTTCAAGAAGGTTCATTCGATTTGAAATTCAAAGGGCTAGTACCCTTTTCTAATAGTCAAAAGTGATTGGAGGGCAACTAGCCCCCCCCCCCGTGCCCATCATTCCCCAAACACATCCAATCAAATTTTGAGATAGCCATTTCGTTCAGCGTACTTGATTTCCAGATAGAAATATGTTTTCGAGGAGGACACTCCCCCACAACCCTCAGGCAAGGGTTTAAGTTATACCCTGGGGGCATGTAAGGTTTTTATAGAAGGCGTTGTCGTAGAAACTTCAAAACGGGCTCATTCGATTGGAAATTCAAAGGGCTAGTACCCTTTTTAATAGGCGAAAGTGATTGGAGGGCAACTAGCCCCCCCCACGCCCATCATTCCCCCAAACACATCCAATCAAAATTTTTAGATAGCCATTTAGTTCAGCGTAGTTGATTTCCAGATAGAAAATATATTTTTGAGGAGGACACTCCCCCACAACCCTCAGGGCAGAGTTTTGTGTTATGCCGTGGGGGCATATGAGGTTTTTATAGAAGGCGTTGTCGTAGAAACTTCAAAACAGGCTCATTCGATTGGAAATTCAAAGCGCTAGTATCCTTATTAATAGTCGAAAGTGATTGGAGGGCAACTAGCCCCCTCCCCCACGCCCATCATTCCCCCAAACACATCCAATCAAAATTTTGAGATAGCCATTTGTTCAGCGTAGTTGATTTCCAGATAGAAAATTTGTTTTTGAGGAGGACACTACCCCAAAACCCTCAGGGCAAGGGTTTTAAGTTATGCCCTGGGGGCAGATAAGGTTTTTTATAGAAGGTGTTGTCGTAGAAACTTCAAAACAGGCTCATTCGATTGAAATTCAAAGGGCTAGTACCCTTTTTAATAGTCAAAAGTGATTGGAGGGCAACTAGCCCCCCCCCCCTCCGCCATCATTCCCCAAACACATGCAATCAAAATTTTGAGATAGCCATTTTGTTCAGCGTAGTTGATTTCCAGATAGAAAATATGTTTTTGAGGAGGACACTCCCCCACAACCCTCAGGGCAAGGGTTTTAAGTTATGCCCTGGGGGTATATAAGGTTTTTATAGAAGGCGTTGTCGTAGAAACTTCAAAAAGGCTCATTCGACTGGAAATTCAAAGGGCTAGTGCACTTTTTAATAGTCGAAAGTGATTGGAGGGCAACTAGCCCCCCCCCCCCACACCCATCATTCCCCCAAACACATCCAATCAAAATTTTGAGGTAGCCATTTTGTTCAGGGTAGTTGATTTCCAGATAGAAAACATATTTTTAAGGAGGACACTCCCCACAACCCTCAGGGCAAGGATTTATAAGTTATGCCCTGGGGGCATATAAGGTTTTTATGAGAATGCGTTGTCGTAGAAACTTGAAAACAGGCTCATTCGATTGAAAATTCAAAGGAGTAGTAACCTTTTTAATAGTCGAAAGTGATTGGAGGCAACTAGCCCCCCCTCCTCACGCACCTTCATTCCCAAAACACATCCAATCAAAATTTTTAGATAGCCATTTTGTTCAGCGTAGTTAAATTTCGATGAAATTAGGTCTTTAAGGATGACACCTCCCCCACAGCCCTCAGGGCAGGGGTTGTAAGTTATGCCCTGGGGGCATATAAAGTTTTTATAGAAGGCGTTTGTCGTAGAAACTTCAAAACAGGCTCATTCGATTGGAAATTCAAAGGGCTAGTACCCTTTTTAATAGTCGAAAGTGATTGGAGGGCAACTAGCCCCCCCCCCACGCCCATCATTCCCCCAAACACATCCAATCAAAATTTTCGATAGCCATTTCGTTCAGCGTAGTTGATTTCCAGATAGAAAATATGTTTTTGAGGAGGACACTCCCCCACAACCCTCAGGGCAAGGGTTTTAAGTTATGCCCTGGGGGCATATAAGGTTTTTATAGAAGGCGTTGTCGTAGAAACTTCAAAAAGGCTCATTCGATTGGAAATTCAAAGGGCCAGTACCCTTTTTAATAGTCGAAAGTGATTGGAGGGCAACTAGCCCCCCCCCCACGCCCATCATTCCCCAAACACATCCAATCAAAATTTTGAGTAGCCATTTTGTCCAGCGTAGTTGATTTCCAGATAGAAAATATGTTTTTGAGGAGGACACTTCCCTACAACCCTCGGGCAAGAGTTTTACATTATGCCCTGGGGGTATATAAGGTTTTTATAGAAGGCGTTGTCGTAGAAACTTCAAGAAAGGTTCATTCGATTTGAAGTTCAAAGGGCTAGTACCCTTTTCTAATAGTCAAAAGTGATTGGAGGGCAACTAGCCCCCCCCCGTGCCCATCATTCCCCAAACACATCCAATCAAAATTTTGAGATAGCCATTTCGTTCAGCGTACTTGATTTCCAGATAGAAAATATGTTTTCGAGGAGGACACTCCCCCACAATCCTCAGGGCAAGGGTTTTAAGTTATACCCTGGGGGCATGTAAGGTTTTTATAGAAGGCGTTGTCGTAGAAACTTCAAAACAGGCTCATTCGATTGGAAATTCAAAGGGCTGGTACCCTTTTTAATAGTCGAAAGTGATTGGAGGGCAACTAGCCCCCCCCCCCACGCCCATCATTCCCCCAAACACATCCAATCAAATTTTTAGACAGCCATTTCGTTCAGCGTAGTTGATTTCCAGATAGAAAATATGTTTTTGAGGAGGACACTCCCCCACAACCCTCAGGGCAGAGTTTTGTGTTATGCCCTGGGGGCATATGAGGTTTTTATAGAAGGCGTTGTCGTAGAAACTTCAAAACAGGCTCATTCGATTGGAATCCAAAGCGCTGGTATCCTTTTTAATAGTCGAAAGTGATTGGAGGGCAACTAGCCCCCTCCCCCACGCCCATCATTCCCCCAAACACATCCAATCAAAATTTTAGATAGCCATTTCGTTCAGCGTAGTTGATTTCCAGATAGAAAATATGTTTTTGAGGAGGACACTCCCCCACAACCCTCAGGGCAAGGGTTTTGTGTTATGCCCTGGGGGCATATGAGGTTTTTATAGAAGGCGTTGTCGTAGAAACTTCAAAACAGGCTCATTCGATTGGAATTCAAAGCGCTAGTATCCTTTTTAATAGTCGAAAGTGATTGGAGGGCAACTAGCCCCCCCCCCGCGCCCATCATTCCCCAAACACATCCAATCAAAATTTTGAGATAGCCATTTTGTCCAGCGTAGTTGATTTCCAGATAGAAAATATGTTTTTGAGGAGGACACTTCCCTACAACCCTCGGGGCAAGAGTTTTACATTATGCCCTGGGGGTATATAAGGTTTTTATAGAAGGCGTTGTCGTAGAAAATTCAAGAAAGGTTCATTCGATTTGAAATTCAAAGGGCTAGTACCCTTTTCTAATAGTCAAAAGTGATTGGAGGGCAACTAGCCCCCCCCCCCCGTGCCCATCATTCCCCCAAACACATCCAATCAAAATTTTGAGATAGCCATTTCGTTCAGCGTAGTTGATTTCCAGATAGAAAATATGTTTTCGAGGAGGACACTCCCCCAAAATCCTCAGGGCAAGGGTTTTAAGTTATACCCTGGGGGCATGTAAGGTTTTTATAGAAGGCGTTGTCGTAGAAACTTCAAAACAGGCTCATTCGATTGGAAATTCAAAGGGCTGGTACCCTTTTTAATAGTCGAAAGTGATTGGAGGGCAACTAGCCCCCCCCCCACGCCCATCATTCCCCCAAACACATCCAATCAAAATTTTTAGATAGCCATTTCGTTCAGCGTAGTTGATTTCCAGATAGAAAATATGTTTTTGAGGAGGACACTCCCCCACAACCCTCAGGGCAGAGGTTTTGTGTTATGCCTGGGGGCATATGAGGTTTTTATAGAAGGCGTTGTCGTAGAAACTTCAAAACAGGCTCATTCGATTGGAATCCAAAGCGCTGGTATCCTTTTTAATAGTCGAAAGTGATTGGAGGGCAACTAGCCCCCCCCCCGCGCCCATCATTCCCCTAAACACATCCAATCAAAATTTTGAGGTAGCCATTTTGTCCAGCGTAGTTGATTTCCAGATAGAAAATATGTTTTTGAGGAGGACACTTCCCTACAACCCTCGGGGCAAGAGTTTTACATTATGCCCTGGGGGTATATAAGGTTTTTATAGAAGGCGTTGTCGTAGAAATTTCAAGAAAGGTTCATTCGATTTGAAGTTCAAAGGGCTAGTACCCTTTTCTAATAGTCAAAAGTGATTGGAGGGCAACTAGCCCCCCCCCCACGCCCATCATTCCCCCAAACACATCCAATCAAAATTTTTAGATAGCCATTTCGTTCAGCGTACTTGATTTCCAGATAGAAAATATGTTTTCGAGGAGGACACTCCCCCACAATCCTCAGGGCAAGGGTTTTAAGTTATACCCTGGGGGCATGTAAGGTTTTTATAGAAGGCGTTGTCGTAGAAACTTCAAAACAGGCTCATTCGATTGGAAATTCAAAGGGCTGGTACCCTTTTTAATAGTCGAAAGTGATTGGAGGGCAACTAGCCCCCCCCCCACGCCCATCATTCCCCCAAACACATCCAATCAAAATTTTTAGATAGCCATTTCGTTCAGCGTAGTTGATTTCCAGATAGAAAATATGTTTTTGAGGAGGACAATCCCCCACAACCCTCAGGGCAGAGTTTTGTGTTATGCCCTGGGGGCATATGAGGTTTTTATAGAAGGCGTTGTCGTAGAAACTTCAAAACAGGCTCATTCGATTGGAATCCAAAGCGCTGGTATCCTTTTTAATAGTCGAAAGTGATTGGAGGGCAACTAGCCCCCCCCCCACGCCCATCATTCCCCCAAACACATCCAATCAAAATTTTTAGATAGCCATTTCGTTCAGCGTAGTTGATTTCCAGATAGAAAATATGTTTTTGAGGAGGACACTCCCCACAACCCTCAGGGCAAGGTTTTGTGTTATGCCCTGGGGGCATATGAGGTTTTTTATAGAAGGCGTTGTCGTAGAAACTTCAAAACAGGCTCATTCGATTGGAAATTCAAAGCGCTAGTATCCTTTTTAATAGTCGAAAGTGATTGGAGGGCAACTAGCCCCCCCCCCCGCGCCATCATTCCCCAAACACATCCAATCAAAATTTTGAGATAGCCATTTTGTCCAGCGTAGTTGATTTCCAGATAGAAAATATGTTTTTGAGGAGGACACTTCCCTACAACCCTCAGGGCAAGAGTTTTACATTATGCCCTGGGGGTATATAAGGTTTTTATAGAAGGCGTTGTCGTAGAAATTTCAAGAAAGGTTCATTCGATTTGAAATTCAAAGGGCTAGTACCCTTTTTAATAGTCAAAAGTGATTGGAGGGCAACTAGCCCCCCCCCCCCCGTGCCCATCATTCCCCCAAACACATCCAATCAAAATTTTGAGATAGCCATTTCGTTCAGCGTACTTGATTTTCCAGATAGAAAATATGTTTTCGAGGAGGACACTCCCCCACAATCCTCAGGGCAAGGGTTTTAAGTTATACCCTGGGGGCATGTAAGGTTTTTATAGAAGGCGTTGTCGTAGAAACTTCAAAACAGGCTCATTCGATTGGAAATTCAAAGGGCTGGTACCCTTTTTAATAGTCGAAAGTGATTGGAGGGCAACTAGCCCCCTCCCCCACGCCCATCATTCCCCCAAACACATCCAATCAAAATTTTTAGATAGCCATTTCGTTCAGCGTAGTTGATTTCCAGATAGAAAATATGTTTTTGAGGAGGACACTCCCCCACAACCCTCAGGGCAGAGTTTTGTGTTATGCCCTGGGGGCATATGAGGTTTTTATAGAAGGCGTTGTCGTAGAAACTTCAAAACAGGCTCATTCGATTGGAATCCAAAGCGCTGGTATCCTTTTTAATAGTCGAAAGTGATTGGAGGGCAACTAGCCCCCTCCCCCACGCCCATCATTCCCCCAAACACATCCAATCAAAATTTTGAGATAGCCATTTTGTTCAGCGTAGTTAATTTCCAGATAGAAAATTTGTTTTGAGGTGGACACTCCCCCACAACCCTCAGGGCAAGGGTTTTAAGTTATGCCCTGGGGGCAGATAAAGTTTTTATAGAAGGCGTTGTCGAGAAACTTCAAAACAGGTTCATTCGATTGGAAATTCAAAGGGCTAGTACCCTTTTTAATAGTCGAAAGTGATTTGAGTGCAACTAGCCCCCCCCCCCCCCTCACGCCATTCATTCCCCCAAACACACCCAAAAAAATTTTGAGATAGCCATTTTGTTCAGCGTAGTTGATTTCCAGATAGAAAATATGTTTTTGAGGAGGATACTCCCCCACATCCCTCAGGGCAAAGGTTTTAAGTTATGCCCTGGGGGTATATAAGGTTTTTAAAGAAGGCGTTGTCGTAGAAACTTCAATAAAAGCTCATTGGACTGGAAATTCAAAGGGCTAGTGTACTTTTTAATAGTCGAAAGTGATTGGAGGGCAACTAGCCCCCCCCCCCACACCCACTATTCCCCCAAACACATCCAATAAAAATTTTGAGATAGCCATTTTGTTCAGGGTAGTTGATTTCCAGATAGAAAATATGTTTTTGAGGAGGACACTTCCCTACAACCCTCGGGGCAAGAGTTTTACATTATGCCCTGGGGGTATATAAGGTTTTTATAGAAGGCGTTGTCGTAGAAATTTCAAGAAAGGTTCATTCGATTTGAAATTCAAAGGGCTAGTACCCTTTTCTAATAGTCAAAAGTGATTGGAGGGCAGCTAGCCCCCCCCCCGTGCCCATCATTCCCCCAAACACATCCAATCAAAATTTTGAGATAGCCATTTCGTTCAGCGTACTTGATTTCCAGATAGAAAATATGTTTTCGAGGAGGACACTCCCCCACAATCCTCAGGGCAAGGGTTTTAAGTTATACCCTGGGGGCATGTAAGGTTTTTATAGAAGGCGTTGTCGTAGAAACTTCAAAACAGGCTCATTCGATTGGAAATTCAAAGGGCTGGTACCCTTTTTAATAGTCGAAAGTGATTGGAGGGCAACTAGCCCCCCCCCCCCACGCCCATCATTCCCCCAAACACATCCAATCAAAATTTTTTGATAGCCATTTCGTTCAGCGTAGTTGATTTCCAGATAGAAAATATGTTTTTGAAGAGGACCCCCACAACCCTCAAGGCAGAGTTTTGTGTTATGCCCTGGGGGCATATGAGGTTTTTATAGAAGGCGTTGTCGTAGAAACTTCAAAACAGGCTCATTCGATTTGAATCCAAAGCGCTGGTATCCTTTTTAATAGTCGAAAGTGATTGGAGGGCAACTAGCCCCCTCCCCCACGCCCATCATTCCCCCAAACATATCCAATCAAAATTTTCAGATAGCCATTTTGTTCAGCGTAGTTAATTTCCAGATAGAAAATTTGTTTTGAGGTGGACACTCCCCCACAACCCTCAGGGCAAGGGTTTTAAGTTATGCCCTGGGGGCAGATAAAGTTTTTATAGAAGGCGTTGTCGTAGAAACTTCAAAACAGGTTCATTCGATTAGAAATTCAAAGGGCTAGTACCCTTTTTAATAGTCGAAAGTGATTTGAGTGCAACTAGCCCCCCCCCCCCTCACGCCATTCATTCCCCCAAACACACCCAATAAAAATTTTGAGATAGCCATTTTGTTCAGCGTAGTTGATTTCCAGATAGAAAATATGTTTTTGAGGAGGATACTCCCCCACATCCCTCAGGGCAAGGGTTTTAAGTTATGCCCTGGGGGTATATAAGGTTTTTAAAGAAGGCGTTGTCGTAGAAACTTCAATAAAAGCTCATTGGACTGGAAATTCAAAGGGCTAGTGTACTTTTTAATAGTCGAAAGTGATTGGAGGGCAACTAGCCCCCCCCACACCCACTATTCCCCCAAACACATCCAATAAAAATTTTGAGATAGCCATTTTGTTCAGGGAAGTTGATTTCCAGATAGAAAACATATTTTTAAGGAGGACACTCACCCACAACCCTCAGGGCAAGGATTATAAGTTATGCCATGGGGGCATATAAGGTTTTTATTGAAATCTTTGTCGTACAAACTTGAAAAGGGCTCATTCGATTTGAAATTCAAAGGACTAATACCCTTTTTAATAGTCAAAAGTGATTTGAGGGCAACTAACCCCCCTCTTCTCACCCACCTTTTCCCAAAACACACCCAATCAAAATTTTTAGATAGCCATTTTATTCAACGTAGTTAAAAGTTTTGGAAATTAGGTCTTTAAGGATGACAACCCTCCCCCACAGCCCTCAGGGCAGGGGTTGTAAGTTATGCCCTGGGGGCATATAAAGTTTTTATAGAAGGCTTTGTCGTAGAAACTTCAAAACAGGCTCATTCGATTGGAAATTCAAAGGGCTAGTACCCTTTTTAATAGTCGAAAGTGATTGGAGGGCAACTAGCCCCCCCCCCACGCCCATCATTCCCCCAAACACATCCAATCAAAATTTTTCGATAGCCATTTCGTTCAGCGTAGTTGATTTCCAGATAGAAAATATGTTTTTGAGGAGGACACTCCCCCACAACCCTCAGGGCAAGGGTTTTAAGTTATACCCTGGGGGCATATAAGGTTTTTATAGAAGGCGTTGTCGTAGAAACTTCAAAACAGGCTCATTCGATTGGAAATTCAAAGGGCTACTACCCTTTTTAATAGTCGAAAGTGATTGGAGGGCAACTAGCCCCCCCCCCCCCACGCCCATCATTCCCCCAAACACATCCAATCAAAATTTTTAGATAGCCATTTCGTTCAGCGTAGTTGATTTCCAGATAGAAAATATGTTTTTGAGGACGACACTCCCCCGAAACCCTCAGGGCAAGGGTTTTGTGTTATGCCATGGGGGCATGTGAGGTTTTTATAGAAGGCGTTGTTGTAGAAACTTCAAAACAGGCTCATTCGATTGGAAATTCAAAGCGCTAGTATCCTTTTTAATAGTCGAAAGTGATTGGAGGGCAACTAGCCCCCCCCCCCACGCCCATCATTCCCCTAAACACATCCAATCAAAATTTTGAGGTAGCCATTTTGTCCAGCGTAGTTGATTTCCAGATAGAAAATATGTTTTTGAGGAGGACACTTCCCTACAACCCTCGGGGCAAGAGTTTTACATTATGCCCTGGGGGTATATAAGGTTTTTATAGAAGGCGTTGTCGTAGAAATTTCAAGAAAGGTTCATTCGATTTGAAGTTCAAAGGGCTAGTACCCTTTTCTAATAGTCAAAAGTGATTGGAGGGCAACTAGCCCCCCCCCCCGTGCCCATCATTCCCCCAAACAAATCCAATCAAAATTTTGAGATAGCCATTTCGTTCAGCGTACTTGATTTCCAGATAGAAAATATATTTTCGAGGAGGACACTCCCCCACAATCCTCAGGGCAAGGGTTTTAAGTTATACCCTGGGGGCATGTAAGGTTTTTATAGAAGGCGTTGTCGTAGAAACTTCAAAACAGGCTCATTCGATTGGAAATTCAAAGGGCTGGTACCCTTTTTAATAGTCGAAAGTGATTGGAGGGCAACTAGCCCCCCCCCCACGCCCATCATTCCCCCAAACACATCCAATCAAAATTTTTAGATAGCCATTTCGTTCAGCGTAGTTGATTTCCAGATAGAAAATATGTTTTTGAGGAGGACAATCCCCCACAACCCTCAGGGCAGAGTTTTGTGTTATGCACTGGGGGCATATGAGGTTTTTATAGAAGGCGTTGTCGTAGAAACTTCAAAACAGGCTCATTCGATTGGAATCCAAAGCGCTGGTATCCTTTTTAATAGTCGAAAGTGATTGGAGGGCAACTAGCCCCCCCCCCACGCCCATCATTCCCCCAAACACATCCAATCAAAATTTTTAGATAGCCATTTCGTTCAGCGTAGTTGATTTCCAGATAGAAAATATGTTTTTGAGGAGGACACTCCCCCACAACCCTCAGGGCAGAGTTTTGTGTTATGCCGATCTCTGGGGGCATATGAGGTTTTTATAGAAGGCGTTGTCGTAGAAACTTCAAAACAGGCTCATTCGATTGGAATCCAAAGCGCTGGTATCCTTTTTAATAGTCGAAAGTGATTGGAGGGCAACTAGCCCCCTCCCCCACGCCCATCATTCCCCCAAACACATCCAATCAAAATTTTGAGATAGCCATTTTGTTCAGCGTAGTTAATTTCCAGATAGAAAATTTGTTTTGAGGTGGACACTCCCCCACAACCCTCAGGGCAAGGGTTTTAAGTTATGCCCTGGGGGCAGATAAAGTTTTTATAGAAGGCGTTGTCGAGAAACTTCAAAACAGGTTCATTCGATTGGAAATTCAAAGGGCTAGTACCCTTTTTAATAGTCGAAAGTGATTTGAGTGCAACTAGCCCCCCCCCCCCTCACGCCATTCATTCCCCCAAACACACCCAAAAAAATTTTGAGATAGCCATTTTGTTCAGCGTAGTTGATTTCCAGATAGAAAATATGTTTTTGAGGAGGATACTCCCCCACATCCCTCAGGGCAAAGGTTTTAAGTTATGCCCTGGGGGTATATAAGGTTTTTAAAGAAGGCGTTGTCGTAGAAACTTCAATAAAAGCTCATTGGACTGGAAATTCAAAGGGCTAGTGTACTTTTTAATAGTCGAAAGTGATTGGAGGGCAACTAGCCCCCCCCCCCACACCCACTATTCCCCCAAACACATCCAATAAAAATTTTGAGATAGCCATTTTGTTCAGGGTAGTTGATTTCCAGATAGAAAATATGTTTTTGAGGAGGACACTTCCCTACAACCCTCGGGGCAAGAGTTTTACATTATGCCCTGGGGGTATATAAGGTTTTTATAGAAGGCGTTGTCGTAGAAATTTCAAGAAAGGTTCATTCGATTTGAAATTCAAAGGGCTAGTACCCTTTTCTAATAGTCAAAAGTGATTGGAGGGCAGCTAGCCCCCCCCCCGTGCCCATCATTCCCCCAAACACATCCAATCAAAATTTTGAGATAGCCATTTCGTTCAGCGTACTTGATTTCCAGATAGAAAATATGTTTTCGAGGAGGACACTCCCCCACAATCCTCAGGGCAAGGGTTTTAAGTTATACCCTGGGGGCATGTAAGGTTTTTATAGAAGGCGTTGTCGTAGAAACTTCAAAACAGGCTCATTCGATTGGAAATTCAAAGGGCTGGTACCCTTTTTAATAGTCGAAAGTGATTGGAGGGCAACTAGCCCCCCCCCCCACGCCCATCATTCCCCCAAACACATCCAATCAAAATTTTTTGATAGCCATTTCGTTCAGCGTAGTTGATTTCCAGATAGAAAATATGTTTTTGAAGAGGACCCCCACAACCCTCAAGGCAGAGTTTTGTGTTATGCCCTGGGGGCATATGAGGTTTTTATAGAAGGCGTTGTCGTAGAAACTTCAAAACAGGCTCATTCGATTTGAATCCAAAGCGCTGGTATCCTTTTTAATAGTCGAAAGTGATTGGAGGGCAACTAGCCCCCTCCCCCACGCCCATCATTCCCCCAAACACATCCAATAAAAATTTTGAGATAGCCATTTTGTTCAGGGAAGTTGATTTCCAGATAGAAAACATATTTTTAAGGAGGACACTCACCCACAACCCTCAGGGCAAGGATTATAAGTTATGCCATGGGGGCATATAAGGTTTTTATTGAAATCTTTGTCGTACAAACTTGAAAAGGGCTCATTCGATTTGAAATTCAAAGGACTAATACCCTTTTTAATAGTCAAAAGTGATTTGAGGGCAACTAACCCCCCTCTTCTCACCCACCTTTTCCCAAAACACACCCAATCAAAATTTTTAGATAGCCATTTTATTCAACGTAGTTAAAAGTTTTGGAAATTAGGTCTTTAAGGATGACAACCCCTCCCCCCACAGCCCTCAGGGCAGGGGTTGTAAGTTATGCCCTGGGGGCATATAAAGTTTTTATAGAAGGCTTTGTCGTAGAAACTTCAAAACAGGCTCATTCGATTGGAAATTCAAAGGGCTAGTGCCCTTTTTAATAGTCGAAAGTGATTGGAGGGCAACTAGCCCCCCCCCCACGCCCATCATTCCCCCAAACACATCCAATCAAAATTTTGAGATAGCCATTTCGTTCAGCGTAGTTGATTTCCAGATAGAAAATATGTTTTTGAGGAGGACACTCCCCCACAACCCTCAGGGCAAGGGTTTTAAGTTATACCCTGGGGGCATATAAGGTTTTTATAGAAGGCGTTGTCGTAGAAACTTCAAAACAGGCTCATTCGATTGGAAATTCAAAGGGCTACTACCCTTTTTAATAGTCGAAAGTGATTGGAGGGCAACTAGCCCCCCCCCCCCCACGCCCATCATTCCCCCAAACACATCCAATCAAAATTTTTAGATAGCCATTTCGTTCAGCGTAGTTGATTTCCAGATAGAAAATATGTTTTTGAGGACGACACTCCCCCGAAACCCTCAGGGCAAGGGTTTTGTGTTATGCCATGGGGGCATGTGAGGTTTTTATAGAAGGCGTTGTTGTAGAAACTTCAAAACAGGCTCATTCGATTGGAAATTCAAAGCGCTAGTATCCTTTTTAATAGTCGAAAGTGATTGGAGGGCAACTAGCCCCCCCCCCGCGCCCATCATTCCCCTAAACACATCCAATCAAAATTTTGAGGTAGCCATTTTGTCCAGCGTAGTTGATTTCCAGATAGAAAATATGTTTTTGAGGAGGACACTTCCCTACAACCCTCGGGGCAAGAGTTTTACATTATGCCCTGGGGGTATATAAGGTTTTTATAGAAGGCGTTGTCGTAGAAATTTCAAGAAAGGTTCATTCGATTTGAAGTTCAAAGGGCTAGTACCCTTTTCTAATAGTCAAAAGTGATTGGAGGGCAACTAGCCCCCCCCCCCGTGCCCATCATTCCCCCAAACAAATCCAATCAAAATTTTGAGATAGCCATTTCGTTCAGCGTACTTGATTTCCAGATAGAAAATATATTTTCGAGGAGGACACTCCCCCACAATCCTCAGGGCAAGGGTTTTAAGTTATACCCTGGGGGCATGTAAGGTTTTTATAGAAGGCGTTGTCGTAGAAACTTCAAAACAGGCTCATTCGATTGGAAATTCAAAGGGCTGGTACCCTTTTTAATAGTCGAAAGTGATTGGAGGGCAACTAGCCCCCCCCCCACGCCCATCATTCCCCCAAACACATCCAATCAAAATTTTTAGATAGCCATTTCGTTCAGCGTAGTTGATTTCCAGATAGAAAATATGTTTTGAGGAGGACAATCCCCCACAACCCTCAGGGCAGAGTTTTGTGTTATGCACTGGGGGCATATGAGGTTTTTATAGAAGGCGTTGTCGTAGAAACTTCAAAACAGGCTCATTCGATTGGAATCCAAAGCGCTGGTATCCTTTTTAATAGTCGAAAGTGATTGGAGGGCAACTAGCCCCCTCCCCCACGCCCATCATTCCCCCAAACACATCCAATCAAAATTTTTAGATAGCCATTTCGTTCAGCGTAGTTGATTTCCAGATAGAAAATATGTTTTTGAGGAGGACACTCCCCCACAACCCTCAGGGCAGAGTTTTGTGTTATGCCCTGGGGGCATATGAGGTTTTTATAGAAGGCGTTGTCGTAGAAACTTCAAAACAGGCTCATTCGATTGGAATCCAAAGCGCTGGTATCCTTTTTAATAGTCGAAAGTGATTGGAGGGCAACTAGCCCCCTCCCCCACGCCCATCATTCCCCCAAACACATCCAATCAAAATTTTGAGATAGCCATTTTGTTCAGCGTAGTTAATTTCCAGATAGAAAATTTGTTTTGAGGTGGACACTCCCCCACAACCCTCAGGGCAAGGGTTTTAAGTTATGCCCTGGGGGCAGATAAAGTTTTTATAGAAGGCGTTGTCGAGAAACTTCAAAACAGGTTCATTCGATTGGAAATTCAAAGGGCTAGTACCCTTTTTAATAGTCGAAAGTGATTTGAGTGCAACTAGCCCCCCCCCCCCCTCACGCCATTCATTCCCCCAAACACACCCAAACAAAATTTTGAGATAGCCATTTTGTTCAGCGTAGTTGATTTCCAGATAGAAAATATGTTTTTGAGGAGGATACTCCCCCACATCCCTCAGGGCAAAGGTTTTAAGTTATGCCCTGGGGGTATATAAGGTTTTTAAAGAAGGCGTTGTCGTAGAAACTTCAAAAAGGCTCATTGGACTGGAAATTCAAAGGGCTAGTGTACTTTTTAATAGTCGAAAGTGATTGGAGGGCAACTAGCCCCCCCCCCCACACCCACTATTCCCCCAAACACATCCAATCAAAATTTTGAGATAGCCATTTTGTTCAGGGTAGTTGATTTCCAGATAGAAAATATGTTTTTGAGGAGGACACTTCCCTACAACCCTCGGGCAAGAGTTTTACATTATGCCCTGGGGGTATATAAGGTTTTTATAGAAGGCGTTGTCGTAGAAATTTCAAGAAAGGTTCATTCGATTTGAAATTCAAAGGGCTAGTACCCTTTTCTAATAGTCAAAAGTGATTGGAGGGCAGCTAGCCCCCCCCCCGTGCCCATCATTCCCCCAAACACATCCAATCAAAATTTTGAGATAGCCATTTCGTTCAGCGTACTTGATTTCCAGATAGAAAATATGTTTTCGAGGAGGACACTCCCCCACAATCCTCAGGGCAAGGGTTTTAAGTTATACCCTGGGGGCATGTAAGGTTTTTATAGAAGGCGTTGTCGTAGAAACTTCAAAACAGGCTCATTCGATTGGAAATTCAAAGGGCTAGTACCCTTTTTAATAGTCGAAAGTGATTGGAGGGCAACTAGCCCCCCCCCCCACGCCCATCATTCCCCCAAACACATCCAATCAAAATTTTTTGATAGCCATTTCGTTCAGCGTAGTTGATTTCCAGATAGAAAATATGTTTTTGAAGAGGACCCCCACAACCCTCAAGGCAGAGTTTTGTGTTATGCCCTGGGGGCATATGAGGTTTTTATAGAAGGCGTTGTCGTAGAAACTTCAAAACAGGCTCATTCGATTTGAATCCAAAGCGCTGGTATCCTTTTTAATAGTCGAAAGTGATTGGAGGGCAACTAGCCCCCTCCCCCACGCCCATCATTCCCCCAAACACATCCAATAAAAATTTTGAGATAGCCATTTTGTTCAGGGAAGTTGATTTCCAGATAGAAAACATATTTTTAAGGAGGACACTCACCCACAACCCTCAGGGCAAGGATTATAAGTTATGCCATGGGGGCATATAAGGTTTTTATTGAAATCTTTGTCGTACAAACTTGAAAAGGGCTCATTCGATTTGAAATTCAAAGGACTAATACCCTTTTTAATAGTCAAAAGTGATTTGAGGGCAACTAACCCCCCTCTTCTCACCCACCTTTTCCCAAAACACACCCAATCAAAATTTTTAGATAGCCATTTTATTCAACGTAGTTAAAAGTTTTGGAAATTAGGTCTTTAAGGATGACAACCCCTCCCCCCACAGCCCTCAGGGCAGGGGTTGTAAGTTATGCCCTGGGGGCATATAAAGTTTTTATAGAAGGCTTTGTCGTAGAAACTTCAAAACAGGCTCATTCGATTGGAAATTCAAAGGGCTAGTACCCTTTTTAATAGTCGAAAGTGATTGGAGGGCAACTAGCCCCCCCCCCCCACGCCCATCATTCCCCCAAACACATCCAATCAAAATTTTTCGATAGCCATTTCGTTCAGCGTAGTTGATTTCCAGATAGAAAATATGTTTTTGAGGAGGACACTCCCCCACAACCCTCAGGGCAAGGGTTTTAAGTTATACCCTGGGGGCATATAAGGTTTTTATAGAAGGCGTTGTCGTAGAAACTTCAAAACAGGCTCATTCGATTGGAAATTCAAAGGGCTACTACCCTTTTTAATAGTCGAAAGTGATTGGAGGGCAACTAGCCCCCCCCCCCCACGCCCATCATTCCCCCAAACACATCCAATCAAAATTTTTAGATAGCCATTTCGTTCAGCGTAGTTGATTTCCAGATAGAAAATATGTTTTTGAGGACGACACTCCCCCGAAACCCTCAGGGCAAGGGTTTTGTGTTATGCCATGGGGGCATGTGAGGTTTTTATAGAAGGCGTTGTTGTAGAAACTTCAAAACAGGCTCATTCGATTGGAAATTCAAAGCGCTAGTATCCTTTTTAATAGTCGAAAGTGATTGGAGGGCAACTAGCCCCCCCCCCGCGCCCATCATTCCCCTAAACACATCCAATCAAAATTTTGAGGTAGCCATTTTGTCCAGCGTAGTTGATTTCCAGATAGAAAATATGTTTTTGAGGAGGACACTTCCCTACAACCCTCGGGGCAAGAGTTTTACATTATGCCCTGGGGGTATATAAGGTTTTTATAGAAGGCGTTGTCGTAGAAATTTCAAGAAAGGTTCATTCGATTTGAAGTTCAAAGGGCTAGTACCCTTTTCTAATAGTCAAAAGTGATTGGAGGGCAACTAGCCCCCCCCCCCGTGCCCATCATTCCCCCAAACAAATCCAATCAAAATTTTGAGATAGCCATTTCGTTCAGCGTACTTGATTTCCAGATAGAAAATATATTTTCGAGGAGGACACTCCCCCACAATCCTCAGGGCAAGGGTTTTAAGTTATACCCTGGGGGCATGTAAGGTTTTTATAGAAGGCGTTGTCGTAGAAACTTCAAAACAGGCTCATTCGATTGGAAATTCAAAGGGCTGGTACCCTTTTTAATAGTCGAAAGTGATTGGAGGGCAACTAGCCCCCCCCCCACGCCCATCATTCCCCCAAACACATCCAATCAAAATTTTTAGATAGCCATTTCGTTCAGCGTAGTTGATTTCCAGATAGAAAATATGTTTTTGAGGAGGACAATCCCCCACAACCCTCAGGGCAGAGTTTTGTGTTATGCACTGGGGGCATATGAGGTTTTTATAGAAGGCGTTGTCGTAGAAACTTCAAAACAGGCTCATTCGATTGGAATCCAAAGCGCTGGTATCCTTTTAATAGTCGAAAGTGATTGGAGGGCAACTAGCCCCCCCCCCACGCCCATCATTCCCCCAAACACATCCAATCAAAATTTTTAGATAGCCATTTCGTTCAGCGTAGTTGATTTCCAGATAGAAAATATGTTTTTGAGGAGGACACTCCCCCACAACCCTCAGGGCAGAGTTTTGTGTTATGCCCTGGGGGCATATGAGGTTTTTATAGAAGGCGTTGTCGTAGAAACTTCAAAACAGGCTCATTCGATTGGAATCCAAAGCGCTGGTATCCTTTTTAATAGTCGAAAGTGATTGGAGGGCAACTAGCCCCCCCCCCACGCCCATCATTCCCCCAAACACATCCAATCAAAATTTTGAGATAGCCATTTTGTTCAGCGTAGTTAATTTCCAGATAGAAAATTTGTTTTGAGGTGGACACTCCCCCACAACCCTCAGGGCAAGGGTTTTAAGTTATGCCCTGGGGGCAGATAAAGTTTTTATAGAAGGCGTTGTCGAGAAACTTCAAAACAGGTTCATTCGATTGGAAATTCAAAGGGCTAGTACCCTTTTTAATAGTCGAAAGTGATTTGAGTGCAACTAGCCCCCCCCCCCCCTCACGCCATTCATTCCCCCAAACACACCCAAAAAAAATTTTGAGATAGCCATTTTGTTCAGCGTAGTTGATTTCCAGATAGAAAATATGTTTTTGAGGAGGATACTCCCCCACATCCCTCAGGGCAAAGGTTTTAAGTTATGCCCTGGGGGTATATAAGGTTTTTAAAGAAGGCGTTGTCGTAGAAACTTCAATAAAAGCTCATTGGACTGGAAATTCAAAGGGCTAGTGTACTTTTTAATAGTCGAAAGTGATTGGAGGGCAACTAGCCCCCCCCCCCCACACCCACTATTCCCCCAAACACATCCAATAAAAATTTTGAGATAGCCATTTTGTTCAGGGTAGTTGATTTCCAGATAGAAAATATGTTTTTGAGGAGGACACTTCCCTACAACCCTCGGGCAAGAGTTTTACATTATGCCCTGGGGGTATATAAGGTTTTTATAGAAGGCGTTGTCGTAGAAATTTCAAGAAAGGTTCATTCGATTTGAAATTCAAAGGGCTAGTACCCTTTTCTAATAGTCAAAAGTGATTGGAGGGCAGCTAGCCCCCCCCCCGTGCCCATCATTCCCCCAAACACATCCAATCAAAATTTTGAGATAGCCATTTCGTTCAGCGTACTTGATTTCCAGATAGAAAATATGTTTTCGAGGAGGACACTCCCCCACAATCCTCAGGGCAAGGGTTTTAAGTTATACCCTGGGGGCATGTAAGGTTTTTATAGAAGGCGTTGTCGTAGAAACTTCAAAACAGGCTCATTCGATTGGAAATTCAAAGGGCTGGTACCCTTTTTAATAGTCGAAAGTGATTGGAGGGCAACTAGCCCCCCCCCCCCACGCCCATCATTCCCCCAAACACATCCAATCAAAATTTTTTGATAGCCATTTCGTTCAGCGTAGTTGATTTCCAGATAGAAAATATGTTTTTGAAGAGGACCCCCACAACCCTCAAGGCAGAGTTTTGTGTTATGCCCTGGGGGCATATGAGGTTTTTATAGAAGGCGTTGTCGTAGAAACTTCAAAACAGGCTCATTCGATTTGAATCCAAAGCGCTGGTATCCTTTTTAATAGTCGAAAGTGATTGGAGGGCAACTAGCCCCCTCCCCCACGCCCATCATTCCCCCAAACATATCCAATCAAAATTTTCAGATAGCCATTTTGTTCAGCGTAGTTAATTTCCAGATAGAAAATTTGTTTTGAGGTGGACACTCCCCCACAACCCTCAGGGCAAGGGTTTTAAGTTATGCCCTGGGGGCAGATAAAGTTTTTATAGAAGGCGTTGTCGTAGAAACTTCAAAACAGGTTCATTCGATTAGAAATTCAAAGGGCTAGTACCCTTTTTAATAGTCGAAAGTGATTTGAGTGCAACTAGCCCCCCCCCCCTCACGCCATTCATTCCCCCAAACACACCCAATAAAAATTTTGAGATAGCCATTTTGTTCAGCGTAGTTGATTTCCAGATAGAAAATATGTTTTTGAGGAGGATACTCCCCCACATCCCTCAGGGCAAGGGTTTTAAGTTATGCCCTGGGGGTATATAAGGTTTTTAAAGAAGGCGTTGTCGTAGAAACTTCAATAAAAGCTCATTGGACTGGAAATTCAAAGGGCTAGTGTACTTTTTAATAGTCGAAAGTGATTGGAGGGCAACTAGCCCCCCCCCCCACACCCACTATTCCCCCAAACACATCCAATAAAAATTTTGAGATAGCCATTTTGTTCAGGGAAGTTGATTTCCAGATAGAAAACATATTTTTAAGGAGGACACTCACCCACAACCCTCAGGGCAAGGATTATAAGTTATGCCATGGGGGCATATAAGGTTTTTATTGAAATCTTTGTCGTACAAACTTGAAAAGGGCTCATTCGATTTGAAATTCAAAGGACTAATACCCTTTTTAATAGTCAAAAGTGATTTGAGGGCAACTAACCCCCCTCTTCTCACCCACCTTTTCCCAAAACACACCCAATCAAAATTTTTAGATAGCCATTTTATTCAACGTAGTTAAAAGTTTTGGAAATTAGGTCTTTAAGGATGACAACCCCTCCCCCCACAGCCCTCAGGGCAGGGGTTGTAAGTTATGCCCTGGGGGCATATAAAGTTTTTATAGAAGGCGTTGTCGTAGAAACTTCAAAACAGGCTCATTCGATTGGAAATTCAAAGGGCTAGTACCCTTTTTAATAGTCGAAAGTGATTGGAGGGCAACTAGCCCCCCCCCCACGCCCATCATTCCCCCAAACACATCCAATCAAAATTTTTCGATAGCCATTTCGTTCAGCGTAGTTGATTTCCAGATAGAAAATATGTTTTTGAGGAGGACACTCCCCCACAACCCTCAGGGCAAGGGTTTTAAGTTATACCCTGGGGGCATATAAGGTTTTTATAGAAGGCGTTGTCGTAGAAACTTCAAAACAGGCTCATTCGATTGGAAATTCAAAGGGCTACTACCCTTTTTAATAGTCGAAAGTGATTGGAGGGCAACTAGCCCCCCCCCCCCACGCCCATCATTCCCCCAAACACATCCAATCAAAATTTTTAGATAGCCATTTCGTTCAGCGTAGTTGATTTCCAGATAGAAAATATGTTTTTGAGGACGACACTCCCCCGAAACCCTCAGGGCAAGGGTTTTGTGTTATGCCATGGGGGCATGTGAGGTTTTTATAGAAGGCGTTGTTGTAGAAACTTCAAAACAGGCTCATTCGATTGGAAATTCAAAGCGCTAGTATCCTTTTTAATAGTCGAAAGTGATTGGAGGGCAACTAGCCCCCCCCCCGCGCCCATCATTCCCCTAAACACATCCAATCAAAATTTTGAGGTAGCCATTTTGTCCAGCGTAGTTGATTTCCAGATAGAAAATATGTTTTTGAGGAGGACACTTCCCTACAACCCTCGGGGCAAGAGTTTTACATTATGCCCTGGGGGTATATAAGGTTTTTATAGAAGGCGTTGTCGTAGAAATTTCAAGAAAGGTTCATTCGATTTGAAGTTCAAAGGGCTAGTACCCTTTTCTAATAGTCAAAAGTGATTGGAGGGCAACTAGCCCCCCCCCCGTGCCCATCATTCCCCCAAACAAATCCAATCAAAATTTTGAGATAGCCATTTCGTTCAGCGTACTTGATTTCCAGATAGAAAATATATTTTCGAGGAGGACACTCCCCCACAATCCTCAGGGCAAGGGTTTTAAGTTATACCCTGGGGGCATGTAAGGTTTTTATAGAAGGCGTTGTCGTAGAAACTTCAAAACAGGCTCATTCGATTGGAAATTCAAAGGGCTGGTACCCTTTTTAATAGTCGAAAGTGATTGGAGGGCAACTAGCCCCCCCCCCACGCCCATCATTCCCCCAAACACATCCAATCAAAATTTTTAGATAGCCATTTCGTTCAGCGTAGTTGATTTCCAGATAGAAAATATGTTTTTGAGGAGGACAATCCCCCACAACCCTCAGGGCAGAGTTTTGTGTTATGCACTGGGGGCATATGAGGTTTTTATAGAAGGCGTTGTCGTAGAAACTTCAAAACAGGCTCATTCGATTGGAATCCAAAGCGCTGGTATCCTTTTTAATAGTCGAAAGTGATTGGAGGGCAACTAGCTCCCTCCCCCACGCCCATCATTCCCCCAAACACATCCAATCAAAATTTTTAGATAGCCATTTCGTTCAGCGTAGTTGATTTTCAGATAGAAAATATGTTTTTGAGGAGGACAATCCCCCGAAACCCTCAGGGCAAGGGTTTTGTGTTATGCCCTGGGGGCATGTGAGGTTTTTTATAGAAGGCGTTGTCGTAGAAACTTCAGAACAGGCTCATTCGATTGGAAATTCAAAGCGCTAGTATCCTTTTTAATAGTCGAAAGTGATTGGAGGGCAACTGCCCCCCCCCCCCGCGCCCATCATTCCCCTAAACACATCCAATCAAAATTTTGAGGTAGCCATTTTGTCCAGCGTAGTTGATTTCCAGATAGAAAATATGTTTTTGAGGAGGACACTTCCCTACAACCCTCGGGGCAAGAGTTTTACATTATGCCCTGGGGGTATATAAGGTTTTTATAGAAGGCGTTGTCGTAGAAATTTCAAGAAAGGTTCATTCGATTGGAAATTCAAAGGGCTAGTACCCTTTTTAATAGTCGAAAGTGATTTGAGTGCAACTAGCCCCCCCCCCCCCCCTCACGCCATTCATTCCCCCAAACACACCCAATAAAAATTTTGAGATAGCCATTTTGTTCAGCGTAGTTGATTTCCAGATAGAAAATATGTTTTTGAGGAGGATACTCCCCCACATCCCTCAGGGCAAGGGTTTTAAGTTATGCCCTGGGGGTATATAAGGTTTTTAAAGAAGGCGTTGTCGTAGAAACTTCAATAAAAGCTCATTGGACTGGAAATTCAAAGGGCTAGTGTACTTTTTAATAGTCGAAAGTGATTGGAGGGCAACTAGCCCCCCCCCACACCCACTATTCCCCCAAACACATCCAATAAAAATTTTGAGATAGCCATTTTGTTCAGGGTAGTTGATTTCCAGATAGAAAACATATTTTTAAGGAGGACACTCACCCACAACCCTCAGGGCAAGGATTATAAGTTATGCCATGGGGGCATATAAGGTTTTTATGAAATCTTTGTCGTACAAACTTGAAAAGGGCTCATTCGATTTGAAATTCAAAGGACTAGTACCCTTTTTAATAGTCAAAAGTGATTGAGGGCAACTAACCCCCCTCTTCTCACCCACCTTTTCCCAAAACACACCCAATCAAAATTTTTAGATAGCCATTTTATTCAACATAGTTAAAAGTTTTGGAAATTAGGTCTTTAAGGATGACAACCCCTCCCCCACAGCCCTCAGGGCAAGGATTGTAAGTTATGCCCTGGGGGCATATAAAGTTTTTATTGAAATCGTTGTCGTACAAACTTGAAAAGGGCTCATTCAATTGGAAATTGAAAGGGCTAGTGCCTTTTTTAATGTTTGAAAGTGATTGGATAGCGACTAACTCCCCTCTCACGCCCACCGTTTTCCGAAACACATCCAATCAAAATTTTTGAGATATCCATTTTGTTCAACGTAGTTGAAAGTTCTGGAAATTAGGTCTTTTAGGACGATAAACAACTCAGAGCCCTCAGTGCAAGGGTTGTAAGTTATGCCCTGGGGGCATATAAGGTTTATATAGAAAGTTGTTGTATATGATTTATAGAATAGATTTTAGTCTTCCTCAAATCCAGTTTTTATATGTTTAAAAACTAAATGTTGACTTAAGATTAAATTAAAATGCACTGTGATAATGCTAATTCCCAATAAGGCATCTCAGCAGTATCCCAAGAACGACTGAGGGTATTATGTTCAAACGTTCGGGGCTACTTCTGCTCTTAAAATTTAACCAAATCCAAATACCGTAAGTGTATTCAAGCTATCAAAGAAAGTAAACAGATTTTTTTGCGAATGGTATCAAGTTTTCCATTACAGGTCAACTAGAGGAGTTATGAAACTGAATTAAACAGTACTATTTGTGTCCAGATTTTTAAAAGGGTGTATGTTGTTAAAAATTGCTGAAAATTTTTCTCCGGCATAAAAATAGTAGGCCAAACTATAAAGTCTTAAAAAACGAAAAGATTTAAAGTATTATTTTCTTTTTCCCTGAAAAGATTATGTCAATATAAAACGAACAGAAATTAATTAAAAAAACTTTTTCCACAAAATAAGTTTTTCAAAGAAAAGTAAAGAACTCCATTAAACAAAAAATGAGCAAAACTTAAATCAAATAATCTACCAACCGTGAAACTACCACAAATCAGCATTGATAAATAAATAAAACCCAAAACGAACAGAAATTACAATAATTAACCGAGTCAAAGTCAAAACGAGCAGAAATTAACATAAGTTTGGCGCAAAACCCCTATGCCTTCCCAAGGCCAGAACAAAATTTGCACTTTACTGAAAAAATACAGATGAAAGTGCATTGTCAGTTTAATATACATATACTGATATTTAGTAATCAAAACGTTAATATTATTTGATTTATTAAAGTTATAAAAGTAAAAACATTTATATTTTTTTAGTTTTTAACTCTATCTGACAACATTACGGTAAAGTAGTAAAGGTAAAGCATGTACAGAATTTATAGAATTAAGGTAGATCTTAACCTTTCCAGTTTCCAGTCATTCAAATTCTAGGACTACTACATGGGGGAAAGTTAAAACGAATATTAATTTACAGGTACTTTAAATGTAATTATATGACAAGTCTTATTCTTGAACCAATTCGAAGAACCCCAAAAATGGTTGATACTGAAATAGAGCTATGTGCCCATTTTTTACAAATTAAATTTTTGTTCTTCAAAACAAGCCATTCCCCAAAAAATTCTTCTTTAATGAAGATCATACAAGAATGTATTTCCTACAGGGAGGAACCTGGACTTTTGGGTTTTAACCCACCTTCAAATTTTCACACCCTTTTTAGACTGTGATTTCTTGCAAACTATAACAACTGCTCTAAATTAAGAGCTATTCAAGTCAGTTACATAAAACACAAATAATATAATAATTTTTGACAAAACCCAAAATTTGTCAAAAATTCGAAATTTGTGACAAATCACATAATCTTATTTTCACATATCACATTTCAATTTCTAAATAAAAAAACACCAATCAACTGTAATTATGTGCACAGGCTCTTGTGTTGGACTTTAAAATTATTTTCAAAAGTGAAAAAAGAATTTTTTATCAAGAGAACTAATTCTGTATTTTTTTAAGTAGATGAATAGTGTCTCAATCGCACATATCCAGAACAAAAGAATCTGTACTACTGCAGTAAACATTGTAGGGTAGCAAATCACTTTTCAGATTATTAGAGTTGACTTTTAAAAATCTTTGAGCACATTTCCTTATGCATGGAGGTTCTCGTAAAAACCGTTTCGGCAATAGAAAGAATAAAAATTTAGTTAAGACAAGCCAAATGAAAATAAACAGGTCAAAACTGAAAAAAAAAACTCAGAAATTACAATAAAACAAGATATAAAACCTAAAAATAAAAATAAATTACAATGAACTCAAATTTGCAACAAACAGACACTAGGCCTACCCAAAAGAAGGTTTGTATCGTCAGACCAGAATAATATTCATGGAGCCATGAAATTTACCTGTTTTTTAATTTGGAAAAGGAAGGTCTCCCTGGAACTTCAACAAATTTGGCTTCTTTCATCAGAGTCTGCAACAAGTCTGTATTTGTATTAACGGGTGGCAAATACAAATATAGCTCCAATACCTCTCCTTGAATCCAAAACTGCAGTAGATGCCGTTCAGGTACAAAATCTACGAACGATAATGAAAAAGACAGTTCAAAAAGGTCCCCACATACACCAACATACATATTTTCTTGAGCCTGAGAAGCACAATCAATCCAGTTGTATTGGTTTGCTGGTATGACGATCTCAAATTCGTTGAACTTGACTGAAAAATTCCATGTATATGGTATGAATTGTAGAATGTCTGGCATACTTTTAGACGACCAGTCGGCTATCAAATCTGAAAGATAAACGATGACAGTGATTTTGAGTGAAAAATTCTTTGATTGAATTCTATATAATCCGTACAAATTGACACAAAGAGATATAAGACAGCTCATGACATCTAAGCAAGATTGTTTTTCGTCAACAATGAGTGACATCTGCTTAAAGTTAAAACTGTAATGGAGATTAGAGGAAAACACTAAAAGCAATTTAGAAGCTCTCCTCTATGCCAACAGGCAGTATGTCCAGGTCAGTAAACTATGCGTAAATTGAGCGCTGGGGGTTATTGGAAAATGGTTCCATCTTGGAATATCAAGACAATTTGGGTTAATCCCAAGTTTTATTTCACAGTAGAGGTAAATGAAAGAGTAGCCAATCGCTATCTAGCCACATTTCAGTTAATATTTAAGAAGGAAGTACGTGATCTAGGTGAACAAGACTTTCAGGATTTTTAAGAGTTGATTGCGTTTTGGAATTCGGAAACCTCCTGAAATTATTCCATAGAACCTACTTAGAAAAGATGAAAAACTGCAACCAAAAAGTGCAACTCTTTGGTGGTATACTTATCCCAAGTCGGAAAGGTGTTTAATTTGTATTATTGTGCTGCGGAAGCTACAGTTTTTTAAAGGGTATAAATTGTAGGATGTGTAGCGGGAAATTAGACGACCAGCCGGCTATTAGACTGTAAACGACATTGCGAAAAATATTTAGATCAAAAGTTTTCTGCCTTTTTAGATCAACATCAGATTTCAGGCCTGGCATAACCAGATTTGGGACGAGATTAAGCAACGTGGCCACATTTCAGTTAAGGAAATACATACTGGGATACGAGCAAGATCGCTTCTCCTCAATATTTAGCTATATTTCAAGGCTAATCTGTAACGAACGACGATTGAATCTCCATGTTTAATTCTACTCCTATGATTGTTCCAAAGGACTAAATAAATAAAACAATTGCGAACTAAAGTGCACCTCTTTGGTATTTCGACCAACCCCTCACTTCAGCAAAAATCTTCTTCCTTTGGTTAAAATAGTACTATTTCATGCAAAAATATGCTAAAACCTGTCGTGAAAGCCCCTCAAAATGTATGCGTTATAATAACATTCATTATTTCCACATGACCTAATAAGTAAAAACAAGAGGTAGCGACCTGTCATCCACGTACGAGTAAAGGCATTACACTGAGGAGCTCTTCTTGACAATGTCGTCAAATAGGCACTTCTGTATAGTTTTCTCTGTCACTTTATTCAGATCTCCATGTATTGATACGACAACGTTTAAAATACCCCTAAACATGGATGACATTTGAATATAACGTCAGATGCTTCCCATTTTATAACCCGTTTCTAAAACTTTGGCTGTTCCCCTCTAAGGCTGGCTAGCGAAGGAGAGGAACAAAAGACTTTATACTAGGAAGAGGGGTCAAAACATCCGAATAGTATATTTTTGGGCTACTATTTTTCCTTTTTTTTCAGAGGGGAGGGTCTCCTTTAGACAAATCTCAGACGAAACGTTTCAATACTTTAGCTTTTCAGAAGCGTGACAAACAGTAAAACTTTAGGGTAAGTATTGGAGAGTCGAATGGGGAGGTAGTAGAGGCCAAATGAGAGTTACCTCATGTTCACGTTGTCTATGAACATGTGGTAACAGGTCACTCGCATTACTGGCATAGAGAAGCTTTGGACAGAATTTGTAATAATTACTTTCTTCAAATTCATAATAACCAAAAAATTATGAGTAATAAGAGCACAAGTAAATAATAAAAAATGTAAAATAAATGCTCATATTAACTAATATAAAAATGTACAATAAGCAACTAATTGACGAATTAATAAATTAGTATTATTAGTATTTGTTAATCCAGAAAGACACTGCATACTCAAACATTTGAACCACCAAGCAAATTGAATTGCCAATGAATCACCAATTGAGTGAATCACTTAATATTTGTTCGCCATTGGCCCACCAAGCTATATCCACAGTAAATATTTAGTTGTGTTTTTCTGTATGTGACCATTATTTGTCTTCTTTGCTTCCGTCACGAAAAAAATCTTCTTTTTTTCATAAAGTGTTGAAAATTTTTTTCACAAGAATAGGGCGACCATGCCAATAAAGTAAAAATAAAATAAACGTTTTTGAAACTTAGCTCAAAAGAAAAAAAGGTTTTACAAATAAGAAACATTTTCCTAAATGGAAATTTTGCGATCTGATAAAACAGCAAAAAAATTTCAAGTCGCTCTATAAAAGCATGACAACACCAACCAACATCTTATCCTTCTTCTTGTTCTTCTAGACTGAAAATTAAAAAATATTATAGCTACAAAAAAAAATCTAAATTTAGATCAAGTTTACAGAAGAGAAAGAAATGAAACGTTAGAATAAATACATTTTTGAATCTCAATTTAGTTATATTACTTTAAAAGAACATTTTTCGTGTTGCTATTTTTTTTTAATCCGATTTCAATCAAAACTGTAGAAAATTAGTCCCTAAATAGACCTTTTTAATATTACAGTGAAAAAAAAAAACTGACCAAAATAAATTTAGTGTTCAATATACCGCAAATGGCAGGGGGCACCAACCCCATCTTACTTACAGTGATTTCTGTTCGTTTTGAGCGTAACTTGATTGTTCAATTTAATTTCTGTTCATTTTAGTTTCATTAATACATTCAATATAAGTTCCACTATTTTATGTTAGACATGATTATTCATTTTATTCCTGTTCCTTTTCAGCGTAGCTTGACTGTTCATTTCAATGCCTGCTTATTTTAGTTTAAAATATTCATTGGTAATAATTTCTTGTATTTTAAGTTTAACTTCATAGCTCATTTAATTTCTCTTCGTTTTAGGTTTTATTTATTAATGCATTGCAATTTTTTTTTTCGTTCGAACTTTCATTTCTTATATGACTTTATTTCTGCTCGTTTTAGATTTTGATGTCATTCTCTCCATTTCCTTTGAAACTTTATTTCGAATAACATTTCTTTTTTAATAAAACATCAAAATATCTAACTTCATTTTTATTCCAAATACCTACAAATCATCAAGTTTAAAATTAACAATAAAAAAGTTATTACCATGAAAAACAAACCATTTTAGAAAAAAAAGGGAGGGGGCACTTAATGGTGGTGGATCAAACATGTCTTTTGATCAAGGTTGCGTGTTTGAATCTAAAGCAGCAAAAGGATGCGTATAGAAAGCAAAAATTTGCACAATTTGAACGCTCTGTAAGCGCAGCAACCACAAGATACTGAATCTAACGCGTTACAGTGGAATAAAATATAGTTATTTTATGCATTTCCCCCTAAATAACAGGGCTATTTAACAAGATTTTTCGTTTGCTGTGATATTTATTCAAATTCCATTTGTAAAAAAAAAAGTACCAGTTAGTAGGCTTCATTGACAGAGTCATTCAAACGCTGAACATTTCATTGGAAAGAAGAAACATTTCAAAGACGATTTTTCAACGTTTACAAAATTTCGTTTCCAGGGATAACTTTAGCGAAGACCCCATCGAGTACATTCAGATAATCGATATATTCTTTATTATTATTATTACTGAAAATGAATTGAGATATTTATTATGGATGAAAATTGAGAACCTCTACTACCTGTCCCACCTAATCGTACCGTTGGCTAACAGTGAAAATTTACAAAACTAACAAAAATACACTAACAAATATAAATTTCATTTTAGGCCAAATTACCAATTATCTCAGTTCCAATTTTCTTTTCTAAGTACTTTCTCTAGCTAAGAACGAGACAAGAATTTTTATAGACCATGAATTTTATTGTATTTCCTTTATTTTTTTAATATATTTTTTTTATTATTATTATTTTACGTATTCGTTCTTCTCTCTTTGCATGTTTGTACTTATATATGTGTGTTTTTGAGAATTATGAGTCTTTCTGGAGACCGGAGGATTTTATTCGGTGACTAAGATCTAAATAACGATATTTCTATGCTATCAGGGTTTGTAAGTTTTACCTTGGAAGAATTCCTTGTGGTCATAAATAATATAGGTAGACATTCGAGAGCCTCCAATTGTGAAATTCCAACACTGATAATCATTCCAAAGTAGTGGATAGTGCATACTAACTGATATTTCTAGTCGCTCACACTCAGCCAAATTCCGGAACTATAAAAGAAAAAAGTAACGTTGGAAGGAAACTATGGGCCTGTTCCAACTTTCTACGATTTTCATGATAAATTACTATAATTGCTGTGACCTGTAAAATTTGTATGCCCTTAGCCCCTCCTGCATTACTTTTTAACTTATTTGTTTTTCCTTTCAAACTACTTACCAGAGTCAACTAAAGCTTGCCGTTGTTGCAGAGTATAGTAAGGGATAGTAAATATTGGTTTATACACAAAAATTGAAAAAAAACTGCAAGCTAGCTTTCAATTTGTAAATATTGAAGAATCTATTTTGGTTTGTAGTCAGGTGGGTTGAATTATAATCTGTCCAGTTAAAACTACTATAGGCGTTCCATCTGCGCAGTAATTTGTGACGTCATTTTCCATGGTAACCAAAACTTTCAAGACACTACAATACCAAAATGTACATTTAACATTTCTATTGCAGTTGGCTAAATTTCTAGTCCTAAATTAGACATTTTTCATTTATCTTATGAATTAAATTATATAATAGGCTGTCTATCAAAAATAATTTTTTTAAGGAGAGGACTGATTATCAATTATCGCTGATAATTTTTAAAGGGTCTATAAAATAAGTAAAAGATAGTTTGTCAAGTGTTTAGACAGAAGCGCTTGTTTCCCACAATAACATACATATTTACAAGCGAGGTATATCTGAAGGTATGAAAAATATAAACTGGAGTAACAAATTTTCAATACTTAAAGCTATAGAATTTTAGTGCTATCTGTATTCTGGCTATCAAGATATCTATCAGGAATTTATATGAGACACAGGTACACAGTTGTTCGGAATATAACCACCTGACTAGGGGTTTAGGAGGCCAAGACGCATCACCTGAAAATTACAATGTTGCTAGAATTATGAGAATTCTTGACATTAATACTGAGTAAGCATGTTTCCTTGGCTCAGGCTTGTCCTCAATGTAAATTGAATCAACCGAATTAGCCTGGGTATTTATAGAAGTCAGAAATATTACCTTAGAACACCAAATAAAGGTAATATGATCCTTTGACATAGCATATGTATACTAATTACTTATTGTTGATAAAAACCATCCATTAGAAACCCTTATACACTCTGACTCCTTGTTTAGTGTGAAACCATACTTTCAAACATAGATTTCACAGTCCTTGACAAAAAATATAAATCGTTTCACCAAGAACTCCCCACCAGTTATACCTACAACACCCCTCCCCCCCTACTCTAGGAATATGATGTTTTACCGACAAACTTGTAGAAGCCTCGACAAGAAATAGCTGACCATCCACTTTGATAGTGTATCCCTCTTCCTTGACGATCCAGGGGATACTAATCTCCATGTAAGAGCCCTGATTGGCGATGATGTGTAAAGCTTTTGTCTCCTGCAAAATTCAAAGCACAAAGAGTGTATTAAAAACAGCAAAAAGAAACAAAAAAAATACCTCAAAATAATTGACAATACACCAAATAGCCAAAAACCCAAATGCTCTTTTGAATTTTTTGGAAAGAATTTTTAATTTCTGTCCAGTTTTTCGAGCAGGAATTTTTCCCTAAAACCCTGTTCTTTACAAACATTGCGTTATTTCTCCGCTATATATAACCCTGAAAAACAATTTAATACTTAAAATAATAATTTTAAAGACATAAATTTTTAAGACAATACGCAGAAACGCTATAATCCTAGGAATATGTCTGCTTTAGTCTTATCAAAAGATAATAATTGGGTTCCCCCCGAGCTCTTGGACGTCAGGTTAATTCATTCATTTAGCACTGCAAAACAAGAATTGAAGAGAAAATTCCATTTTGAATTCAAATTTCAACCTATTTTGAACTAAAACTTCATTTGAATCAAAATTCTATTTGGAACTACAACAATGACTAATTTGGCATCAAATCAAGTTAATAGACCCTTAAACAGGGGTATCTACACAGGATACGAAAAGAGAGATGCCTTCATTTTCCATTGTTTGACCCAAATAGAGAATAATATATGTTTTCTAACAACTTATAAAACGGCGTCAGCAATGGAAGATAGTTGACAAAATGCTATAAGATCATTTCAGCGAAATTTTAATTAACTCGCTTTTGGAGGTAATCAAGGACAACTACTACTACTACTACTACTACTGCTAACAACTCACCACGACACAAAGCCGCCTGAGGCCAACACAGTTACGCACTTTCTTTTTCCATCCCGATCTATTCAAAGCCTCCTTCTTTACACCCATCCAGGAAGTCCCAATTTTCATGAGATCTTTTCTTTCGACATACTCCCACGCAAACCAAGCCTCGGACAGTTGGCCAAAAATGACACTACTGTAAACACTGAATTTGCTACTTACGACTTTTAGGCACGGCGTCCCTTGCTTATATGAGCGGTTTAGTTACCGAGTCGCTTAGGCCCTCAAGTAACTAAAAAAAAAACAAAGAATTTGCATTGTTGGTGTTAATTATAATACACTGACAGCGTAACAGCAGAAATATTCAAGAATTATTTCTTCTTTCTTATGGGTTTTAATATCATCAATGTTCAGATGCTTTCAAATACTACTACTCATTACGACCCCAACACATCGCATTACTACCATTTCATTATTAGTAATAACAACTCATTACAGCCCCAACCACCTGAAACCAACAAAGCTTTGTACACACTCTGCGTACAACAAAGCTTTTCCATCACACTCAATTTCAGTACTTTCCCTTTTAACCCCTCTCACAAAGCTTCTGCTTGCTTCAAATATTACTTTTCCTTAAAGGGAACCTTTTAACAGCTACTAAAGAAAGAGCTTCCTCCATTTTAATTTGGTTTTTAAGGTTTGTACTTTTAGCGGCTTTTTTTTATTACTATTCTTATTTATGTACTGAGGCCAGTTAAGAAGAGGTCTCAGTCGAAATATCTGCATTTTTACCTCTTTTTCTTTATTCTTCAAGGTTTTCCTGTTCTGTCATACTTAGCGAGTGTGATCTCAAAATCATTTACAATAATCAAGTATTTAAATAATATTCAATTTTGTTTCGTCACTATTTCACGAAACAAACTCCACATTTTTAAAGATATTTCAGGATATTTTCAGGAATTCAAGAAAAAAATTAAGTCTAAATAAACAGTTTGACGCTAATATTTTCAATATTATAAAGCGGAATAATCACTTTGGATTCTTAACCGTGAAAAAAAAAGAAGTTTCAGACAAACTTGACAGGAAAATGCCTCACCCTTTGCTTGGAAAATAAGATATCAAATGTAGCTTGGTTCAACATGCTTAGGCGGATATCAAACGAATGTAATCTTCGACGCTCTCCTGGTACAGCAGGACGTGTCAGCTATAAAGAAATAGAAGAATATCATCAAAAAAAATATATATATTTAAGAAAAAAAAATATACATCATTATTTTTAATTGTATAATTTTGTAGTAATAAATTAATGTCTATGTATGTATGCATTAGATTAAAGACGCTTCTTGTCTACTGATATCATTGTGTCGGCCCTGCAGTATGCTGCTGTAAATGAGTTCAAACTCTGGGTCCCCTATGGAATGAAACTTTCAAGGTTTGTAAAGAGGATTGAAGGACAACACGCCTTCTCCCTACCTGCATTTTTAGGCCCCCCCCCCTCTGCTCAACACTGATCGAAGTTTTGAAACTGTCATTTTCTTCAAACAATCAAAAGGTCCAATAGCTGTGCTTCCAGGGATTGCATATCCCCTAGAGGCCCAGAGCGAGGGTTGTAAAAAATTGAATTTTATCCATTTCTACATGCAGGATTTATCATTATAAAAAGGGAAACGTTTGATTCTGGGTGAATCCAAAATGCTAAGGGTATTAAGGTAAAACTTTTAAAGAATGTTGAGGGGTATGTTAAACTTAATGAAAAGGCACTATATGCTTCCAGTTTATCAAAAACGAAGATGTGCAATATCTTATGAACGCCGTACTGAAAACCTTTCAGGACATATTGAAGGGATATCCAAAAGTCATTGAAGGGCTGCCAGCCCCTCCCAGGCCCTTTTTAGCTACCCTCACTCCAAAAGCATTCGATCAAAATTTTGAAACAGCCATCTTGTTCAAAATAGTCTAAACATCAAATAACTAGGCCTATTGGGATGATAATACTCCCTACAGTTTTTGAGATGGCTGTCAAACGCAATCAAAACACACTGTGTGCATGCTGGACGTCGAAAGAGCGTATCAGCAATATCTATGGAACGGCTGAGGGTATCAAATTGAAACTGTCAGGATATGTTGAGGGGAATGTTGAATGTTGAATAGTCAAAAGGTCTAGTAGCTATGCCTCCAGAGATGCTACCCCCCCCCCCCTCACACAGCCATCAGAGCAAGGATTGTGTAACAAGTATCTTTTGACAAGAGATGATGCAATACACATATCTTTTGAAAAGCTGCTTTTCTGGGGTATGATGTAATATTTGAGTGATTCAGCCGCCTGACTTCTCATGGTTCGTTCATTACTAGAGTCCAACTAAGAAAAGTCGAATGTTTTTTCCTGTTACTTAATAAGGAATGATGAAGAATAATGGGGATGATGGTGAGAGGCAACGCTCTACAGTCGCCTTGCACCTGCGTAGTAAAAAGCCATGCACCTTCAACGCATTATTTGCTACTTCCTTTTATTTTTCACCCGTCCAATTCACAAGGAACAGAAGGTCACAGAAACTAAGAGAGGGCTCATCCAACTGGAAATTGAAAGTTCTAGTGCCTTTTTTCAAGAATCAGGTGACTTGATTATTATGGTAATTAGACCAATAATGAAAATTATGATTATACTCAAATATTTCTCCTTTTCTATTCAATATTTTGGTAAAGAATTTTCAAATAGATAAACTAAAATTGCACTGCAAACACAAAAATAACAATATAAAACAGTAATGATATATATAACAAAAATAACGTAATGATACTAACAACAATTAGTGTCTAATTAATAATATGAATTGAAATTTTACAAAGAAACCCCCAGAGAAAGAAAAATTCACGGTATATTTCATCGACTTTAAATTATCGATTAATTCTTGTATTTTAGTTTGTCTTATCGAGAAATAATTGATCGTCAGTTAAATCTTACATAAATCTTTCTGTTGGTCAAATTCTTACCTTTAATTTTTCTTTCTCTGTGGGTTTCTGTGTAAAATTTCAGTTCGTATTATTACCTACGAATTTTTTTATTTACGAAATAAAATTTTTATTTACGAAATTTAATTACGAAATAAATTATTAATTTACGAAAAAAAAAATTTAATTTTTTCTTTCTCTGGGGGTTTCTGTGTAAAATTTCAATTCGTATTATTAATTACGCAATAATTGTTGTTAGTATCATTACGTTATTAGTGTTTATATAAACCATTTTATAAACTCGAAAGCCTTTCAAAAAAGGATTTATTTTTCCATTTCTTTTTACAAAATGTGTACAGTATTCAATTAGTCTCCCTTGCGTTTTAGCTTTTATATTGTCTGATGCTTTTGTAAACATAATTTTTTTTTTTTTTTAGAAAAAAACCTTTTGAGGGACGAAGTCGTAAGTATGTATATACAGTTTGTCGTTCCTTTTGATTTTTATCCAAAGAATAAAGGATGGTTTTTTAGTTTATATTATCGAGAAATAATTGATCGTCACGCCACAAACATGAAATTTTTACTTAAATTTTATGTTAATAAGGCATATGACCTTCGTTGTTACTGATAATGTGTCACTAAGAATTCATGCTAAAACCATTAACCGATTATCGAGAAAGCACTTTTCATGGCTCCATTCCTAAGAAAAATTACTCATCAATCATGGACCTGTTTAGATACTTAAGCCTGTGACGTAACTCTTTAAACACATTAACAAGGTCAAGAAGCTTACATATGTGATGAAAAAGAAATTAGAAACTATATACCTGAAGAGATTGGTAGCTCTGAGGGTAGAATATCTTATACAGTTGATCCTTCTGTCTGTCAACCCAGGGACCGTAACGAAAGTTTGTGTCTTTCCCACACTGAAATAAAAAAAAAATGTTTATCCAGTATCTGAGATGAATGTTAACACATTCAATGCAGCTTCATTAAGAACTAGCGAATAACATAAGTATTTAATACAAAAAAAAAAAAAAAGAAATAAGACAGAAGAAATCAAACAAGGTCCCTAAGTAGTTATTATATAAATATAATATATAACAAACAGCCTTCAAAGCCTTTTTGCAATCAATTTCATTATTTCTAATCATGACTGCAGCAGTAGCCGAAACCGTGTAAAGAGCAAACCACGGGCCGCATTAATGTGAAAAACTACTGAGGTAGTCAGAAACTTCTCTGTTCACTACCAGAGTTTCCTACTTGCCAGAGAGCAAAAATTATCAAACGGACGAAATGAATAACCATCCACACGCACTTGAGCCTGCCATTCATCTTTATTTCCAGAAATTCTCTGAACAAGGAGCTCCTTTAGTTCGAAACCCATATCATGTATCCTTGGACGTTGCTGACATTACCGATGAAGGATGATTTTTCAGAACTAATGCCACCACTATGTGGTAGCAGAAGGATTAGTGCTCCGAAGATCCCAAGAAATGCAGAAATTCAATTATAATATATTCTTAAGACCCTCGGCCTTGCTGATTAGAAAATTTTACTGTAGATAATGATGGAGAAAATCATTTCTGAATATCTTATCATCATCGTAAAAAAATTCTAGCTGAACAAATTGTAAATCAGGGTTGCCACCCTGACCTGGAAGAATTTACTAAATCGGAGAGGAAAAATTTACTAGATAGCATCTGTTTTTACTAAACGCTCAAAAAAAATTTTGCGCGTGCAGCTACGCTGCACGCGCACCATCAACCATCGATTGTTACTATACCAGCATAATCAATACGATTTTCGGAATCTTTTTTCCTTTTTTCTTCTTTTTTTTCTCTTTTCCTCTTTTCTTTCGTTTTCATAGTATGATTGAAAATTCCGGAAACCTACAAGTTCAAAAGTCCTTTTTTTGGATATATATATATATATATATATATATATATATATATATATATATATATATATATATATATATATATATATATATATATATATATATATATATATATATATATATATATATATATATATATATATATATAGTTACATTTCTACTTACTTTTAATTTCTCTCAGCAGGCTCCTTTTTCCTCAATAAAAATTTTCAAACTGAGGAGATTCACCTAATCACCTTGGGTGGTTGGCTTTTGTTTTGATTCCAATAGATTCCCAATCATCACAAATCCAAGTGTCATTATAGCTTCATTTTTAGTTGGTAAGATTTGATACACAGAAAGCTGATTTTGTCAACCTTTAGACGCCGGAAGTGAAGTGTCTGTTTATGAAAATAGGTGACTGCTTGTCTGTCTCTGAGAAAGACAAGCAAAATTGTAAATGGTAAAACAGACAAGCAAAAATTGTAAATTGTCATATGTTTACAATAATTTTTTTCCCTGAATTCATGGAAAATAAAAGAAAGTTTTGTTTACTATAAATCATGACTTTTTACTAGTTTTTACTAGATTTCGGGAAATTTACTACATCCTCAAAATTTACTAGATTTTTTTTTACTAGATCTAGTAAAATCCTACTGACGGTGGCAACCCTGTTGTAAATGCATAAAAATAATTATTCCTCTTATTTGCCGGTTTTCTATGGTGTCCCACAAGGATCAGTGATCGGTCTTTTATGCTTCCTCTTCATGATCAATGGAATCGCTATCGAGCTTGACGAAAAAAAAAGGCATACGGAAGATCTTTTCCTAGCTGAAATAGTATCTGGATTGGGTAGAAGCAAAACTTTCAATTCCACTGAACAAGTTACCTCTGAAGTAGCGAAACTGAACACGGTGGTAAATAGAAATAAATAATCATTTCTTACGGAAAGTCAACCTGAATTCTAACCCCCAATAGACCCAAACCTCATCAGGAACAGGACTATCCTATTAGGGATAGTGATATCTTCTGACCTTAGTTAGTATGAAAATACCAGACTGATTGTAAAAAAGGCAAACGGTGCTGTCCAAATGCTTCAAACCCTAAAGAAATTCTGGTTGCCAAAGGATAAACTATAATTAATTTTCCGAATGTTCTGTTGGGCATTTTTCTCTAACAAAATAAGAAAGTGAAGAAACTAAACGGGTTCGGAATAGATCGCTACAAATCATCTAAAGAAATTTCCGGCTGCCTTACTCTTTTTATCTATGAACCTTTTATCTTGACCCTTTTTATATCCGTAGCGAGAAACTGTAAATTAAATTTGGCTCAACCCTTCTCCTCCACCCCATCTACAAAAGCTTCTTCGCGCCTCCCTTTATCCCTCTTAGATCCCAGCTCTCCAGAAAAGGGGGTGTGAAAGTTCCAACATTGACACCGGTTTACTCAAGGTCATAGTGCTATTCACGAAGCCTTGTGTCCAGATTTGTCCCTGTTTTTACTAAATCGTAGCTTTTGATAATTTTTCGCCTGTTGACCAATTTCAATTATTTTCGTATAGTTTTGATAGTACCAATTATTTTCAATTATTCAATTATTTTTGTTTCTTTTATAGTTTGGCTAGACTTATAGTTGTGACCTTTTTATATTATTTTACTTATAGTTTTTTTTTACTTATAGATACCATGCTTGGGCCATGCCTATGAAAGATTGTATAGTTTTTAAATAAATGAATTGATTTGAATTTGATGAAGAGTAGGCCACCTCTCAGCCACGCCACCCCATCTTGAAAAACAGCTCTTAACTAGGAGAATAAAGTTTTGTAGTACATTCTGAATGCCGCAGAGTGTTCCGTCTTTATCCATAAATGGTCAGCTGATAATGACATGAAAGTTAGAGAAAGTGAATCCGCCAAAAGACTTATCATTAATTTCTGTCGCGAAGAAGAGGGTCAATCTGAAAAAAAAGGCAAGAAAAATTGCAGGAGTGAATGTTGGCTCAGACTTCGATGAGAAGAGTTTCAGTTGCCACAACTAAGAAGATAAAGCTAGGGGAAAAGAGAAAAGTAGAAAATTTTCTTAATAAAAAACGTATGCTTAGACAGTCTGTCTGAAGACTTTAAGTCTTAATAATGCCTCCGACTTGGATGCTAATGCTCATGTGGAGATAAAAAAAAAAAAAAAAAACACAATTATGGGGGAATTTGCAGAGTTCAAAGGGGTAAGAAGAAGTGTCAGCTTATTACATGGCCCGAGCATAAAAATATCTAAAGATGGAAATGAATATGCTGACGTGGACATCAAGCTCGAAGTTATGTTCCCTATAATTGTTCCACCAGGAAGCAGAGAGTTTATTACAACCGAAGAGAAAAGTTTTGTGTTCGTTAGCCAACTTAAGCTTGTTTTGCCAATGCTATTGGAGGTGGGCAGATGATCGAGAAGATCCAATCAATTAGGGTTTGATATTTATCTGTCGAGTTTCAGGGTCCCTGAATATGTTTTGGCATGGATAATTTAACATATTAGTTAAATGTTCAGTGGTGTATATACTTATTTCTCTTACCTAATGTTTTTCTAATACATTTTGCAATTAAACTAGTTTTTTTTACTCGGCAGGATCAGAAAAACCAGATGTTCTGATTCCGAAGAAGCCTTCATTGGAAAAATTGACAATGTATGCCCAAGACTGGGAGGCATTGACCAATCAACTCATTTTAAAAAAATAGAAAGTTATGACCAGGGAACCTAGATATTTTTTTTCTCGGCTATCTCACAAGCTCTGCCGAGTTTATGTCACAAAATACGTCAAATTGCAGTCACCATACCAATTAATAAATCACTTAAAATTTAAAATGTATTTCTAGATCCTGAGTTTGTTTACTTATATCTGTATTTGCGTATACTAGCATTATTAAAGAAATATAAATGCGATATTAAAAGAAGGAGAAAACAGTCCACCCCAGGACAATGAAATAAACCAAATTTATTAAATATATCATTAAATCTTGTAAGCTCCAATATCAAACAAAAATTGTTAGCTCTAAATTGTTGGACAGCAATACCTTTATATCCAAACCACAAATAGGAGGCCTGAGCTCTTCAGTTTCCCCATTGGCAAGCTCAACTAGCTGTGGGCTCTCTTCAACTAGCCCAGCTTCGTCTAGACGGAAATAGAGCTGCACACTATTTGACGAGAAAATCACAAAACCTTCTCCCATGAATCTTGGCGGCTCTTCCAAAATCCCTTGGTAAGTTTCGTTTCTTGCAAGTAATATCTAGAATAAAAGTACAGCACATTAATGTGTCTTGATTTCATTGGGCTAGATCGTCCGACATAATTCAGAGGACGTTAAGTGACAAAAGAACTATTACAGAAGAGTGGAACAAACTGAATAAAAACAATGAATTTAAGGATGCATATTATAATCAGTTATTTTGGCAGCAAAACATTGGATGTCAGAGCATACAGCTCTTCTCAAACATGAAATTCTAGAGTTTTTAAAGCTCAAGGTTCTTGAATATTTGGCATGATTTTCTACAATGATAATTAACTGTTTCCCTCTGTAGACACAAAACAAATGCACGCTACAGGAGCTAATTAACGAAAGAGAAGAACAACTTTTAAACATCAACCTACAAACACAAGATCTAATAGCAAACCAACGACATAAAGACATAATGTCGTATCTCATTTATCTGAAAAAAAATATAAAAGTGTTTCTCTATTTGTAGATAGTCTTAACGTCAATGCTTGGAAAAAAATTACGGAATGCTTCTAAAGAAAGTCTTATATAATCTTCGTATTGTCTTTTTTATGCTTCAGTTTTACCTTAGGTAATAACTTTTTTACCATTTTGGGATTACACGCTAGTAATAGATAGATAGGTAGATAGATATTTATAAAAAAAAGATAATATTGGATAAAAAAGCTGATATTCGTTTAATACATTAATCAGCCATTTAGAATTTGATGTTAAACTATGATTTAAATAAGTGCCAAAGAAGCCCAATGTACCCAACTTTGGTCAATGGCAATATCATTGAATTTTCTTGTTAATATTACGGCAGAGGAAGTATGCAATCTTCTCTGTATCTGTGCTTTTTTTATTGGCTAGAGAGGCCAGGGTTCCTTGCTAAAAGTTGTAGAAACACAGGTTACGTTCTAATAGGTCACAGGTCACGGAGTTATAATAATTAATTTTTGACCCCCTAACACGTTTATTAAGTGGAGTAACAAAAATAAAAGAAAACACATACAAATCAAAATAACCACACGAGACGATGAAAAGGACCTAACCCCAAGCAAGTCTCTTCCTTTAGCTGGGCGTCCAACTTATTATAAGATGTCACTATATCAGTAGCACTAGAAACTCGACGGATCTTTCGATTTCTATACCAACGAGGCAGATATAAAAGTATTTACAGTAACAGAAATACAGTGTTCTAATGTCCTGTATATCACTAGTATTAAAAAATGTGCGCAAACCTAACAGAAAAAGAATGGATAAATGGATGGTAAAAATACGTTGAAGTAAAGTCCTAAGTCTTACGAGAATGTCGGTCACGATTTGGGACAATTTTAGCATAACCTGGTTTAAGTTTGTTCTTAATGTCTAAGACAGCACTAGAACGGATGACTGATGCAGAGCAGCAAATACTAATCCAAAGCCAAAGCAACACAGTAATTAGCTAAACTGAAAAAGAACCAGAGCTAATATCACTACTTCTGTCTTTGGCATTAATACCGGTACAATAAGCAGAGTACATCACTATATGTATATAGGCAAAAAGGGGGGTTTCGGAGGATTTTCCCTTGGAAGGAGGCCAAAAGAAGCATCCTTCCAAAGTTTTTCTGTTTTCCCAAAAGGGTATTTCAGACCACTCTTTGAGATATTTCCCAAAACTCTATAAAGAAAGAAAAACGAGCAAAAATGGGGTTTTTATAGGCCAAATGACGATACTGAAAAAAACAAAGCGAATATTTCGAGAGGACAAACGCCTCTCTTCTTCAGCGCGAAACGAAACGATGTATCAATAAAAGCCAAAAATTAAAAGAATTAAAACCAACTACCAAACAACCATAAAAGCGAGTTATTCGCCAATATCCGCGATTTGCACAAAATCCAAAAAAAAACATGAACTGCCATCGACGGATACTAGCGAGCAACTGACAAATGAAAGGAATCAATTCATTCACTCGAAAAAACAAAACGAACCAGCAATTAAATAAGTTGGAAAACTATGTCGTTTGATTTCGGATTTTAATTAAGGCATTTCTTGCAGACACCCTTTGAGACCTAAGGGGTTGTTCACGTGTTTGATTAGATGACTGGGAAAGTGGTTCAAGGTTTATTTCAGGGATTACTAACGTATCGGCTTCTCTTTTGAGAAAACCGAAATATGACTCGTTTATTCTTAAATCACCGGAATCTCTGTTTAAAGCTAGACCTAAATGTTGGTATTTATAAATTTCAACAGCTTCTCTGTAGTGCTGGACAATACCTTTATCATGCGAAATAAGACTAGCTTGATTAAACAAAATAGTATGGTCTGGTTTTTCAAAAATGTGCTCTGCAAGGGCAGAGTCAAAATTTTCTGGTTTTTTTCCGCTTTTTAAGTGTATTATTAATTGAACTAGAATGCTGGGTTAATCTATCTGTTAGTCGCTGATTTGTTCTTCCGATATACCAAAGACCACACGAACAAGGAATTCTGTAGACACCGGAGTTTTCACCTATTGGGATAGGGTCTTTACCTTGATAAATTTGGGACCTGATAGTTTTTCTGGGTCTATAATAAGTGTAAATGTTATTTTTCCTTAGATTTTTTGAAATGTGGTCTGAAATCCCTTTAATGTATGGGAGACCAAGATAAACTGCATTTTCCCTTTGATTTGTGTTTTCTGTGGAACTATCTGATAATCTTTTAATGCGTTTTGTAATTACAGAATTTATTAAACTAATTGGATAACCATTCCCAAATAAAATATCTCTAAGGTGGTTGAGTTCTAAATCCAAGAAACGTGTTGAACAAACTTTCAATGCTCTATCAACTAGAGAAGTGACAACTCCTCTTTTCACAGCAGGAGAATGATTGGAGGAATATATCTATGAATTACATACACTAAAGTTTTCAGCATCACACGATATCGCATGCATAAACGGATCAACCGGTGTAACTGCTGGTTTGGTTGTATATACGACGTGACCTTCTTCCATGGACAAAACTAAACTGGTCGGTGATAATCGATTTCCAAAGACGACACGGGCCTGAAAAATATTTCACTTAGAAAGCAAGTCACCCAATATTTTTTTTTTTTCAACTTATACAAATGAAATACTAGGTTAAATCTGTTGACTATAGGCACAAATTTATGCTCATACTCCAGCAGCACAAAGGTTGCAAATTCTCAGTCTCAAGCAAAGATTTCTTTGCACAGAAGATACTACCTTTTGAGCACAGTCTTTCTCATTGTTATATTTTAAAAGCCTTTTTTTATGTATATTTCTAATTTATCTGAATATTCCAGCAGAGTATTTATTTTTTAAGCACAAAAGCACGAAAAATAGCTACAGATGAGGGCACTATAAGCAAAAAATACAAATTCCCAGCGATGCCCCCTAGATAAATTGAGAATCAGTTTGACGGTCCTGACATAAATAAGAAGCTAAAGATACGACTCAGAAAGCTTTGAGCTTAGTTCAGAACCCAAGCATTTTGTTTTTACTCTTTTTTTTCCTTTTGTTATTAATATTCAAGTTTTAGGCAATTGTTTAATTCTTTTCCCCTGCACTTCAGAAGCTTTTATAAGACCTGAAGCATTTTTAAAGATCACTAATTATAATAAAATATTTACATAGCATGACTAGTCACGTGATTTTTGTAGAATGGTTAAGCAATTTTTTCTTGGGTCAGAGACAACCCTGCTCCTTTGCCTTGTGGCCGATCCTTTATTCGTACCTCAAATTCAGCTTTACTGCCTCCAGCTTACACGGAATAGCCTAACGAGTATACCCCTGACTAATTGTAATGACAATAACTCAACTCAGCTAATAGCCTTGAAAGGGTTTTCGGCTATGATTCTTCCAGTGACATATATCTATTTTCATCCAAACACTTTCAAAGAGTTGGAGACAACTGCTCAACGTTTTCAAGATTTCCTTCCGTATCTTTAAAACAATTTTGAGGACTGGAATGATCCCTTAAAACATTTGAACAATTAAAAAACTTTAAAAATTCATTTTAAGTTATTCGAGATAATGTGTTTTCTTCTCTCCTTTCTCTCCATGTGTTTTCTTCTCTCCTTTAATCTGCGCTTTTTCTTTTTCAACGTTCTGGGACACACGACGGATTCGAAGAGCCGAATTGTAACGGTGAATCGTCGACGAAGACCCGATCAGAACGCAATAAATTGTCGAAAACTAGCAACAAGGCCATCAGCAACATGTCTTCGACAAATTACCTACTTAGGCCCACCTACAATAGGACCGCGTCAAAGGCAGCGTTTTGGATTTTGCTGAGGGCTAATATTAAAACGGTTGCTTTTTTGTTTCTATGACAATCATCAAGTAGAAGAAGTTTTTTTTGCGTTTCGACACTGCGAATGACTTGACTGGCGTAGGTCTTGCAAAGTAGATTATTAAAACTAGCTTAGAGTTTGGATTAGACATGAGCAAGTTAGTTTGGATTGGCTTTGATGGAGGTAGTAGCATGTCCGGATTGTACAAGTGTGCTCAAGCAAAGATACGAAAGCAGTATTCACTTGCCATTTACACGCATTGTGCTTCGAATTGTTTAAACCTTGACCTGGTGAAGGCCTCCAGACTAAGCTTAATTCAAATACTATATGGATACTTGCAAGAAGTCGTTGTTTTTGTTTCCATTTCCCCAAAATGAACTGAGTCATTAGCTTCTGCCCTGACACATACAAAAAAGCAAAAGCTCCTTTGCTTTTATGACATATGGTGAGTTGAAAGACATGATAATATGGTCACTTTTTTGGAGCTTTTCCCTGCTGTGGCTGGAGTACTGGAGAGCTTTGTAGACAACCAGTCCGATTCAAGTCTAAAGCGAAAGCCAATTCCTTAGCAGCAGTCATTACCTAGTTCAGCTTCATTTTCCCTCTGATTCTTGTAAAAAAGTGAGCTCAATTCTGCTTTCAATTTCTGATTCTCTGTAGAAGGAAAATTTAGATCTACTTATCTACTCTAAACATGTCGATCTACTGTATTTATTGAGCTAATGGAAGCGGATTTTCCTTCTTTTTACGGATTAGTTAAAAAAAACTTTTTAAACAAAACAAGTTTTTCAAAGAAAAGTAAAGAACTCCATTAAAAAAAAAGAGCAAAAATAAAATCGAATAATCTACCAAGCTCGAAACTACCACAAATCAGCGTCGATAAATAAATGAAACCCAAAACGAACAGAAATTAAATAAATAGCCGAGTCAAACTCAAAACGAGCAGAAATTAACATAAGTTGGGCGCAAAACCCCTATGCCTTCCCAAGGCCAGAGCAAAATTTGCACTTTACTGAAAAAATATGAATGTTTTTACTTTTATAACTTTAATAAATCAAATAATTTTAACATTTTGATTACTAAATATCAGAGTATGTATATTAAACTGACAATGCAAATTCCTTTGTATTTTTTCAGTAAAGTGCAAATTTTGTTCTGGCCTTGGGAAGGCATAGGGGTTTTGCGCCCAACTTATGTTAATTTCTGCTCGTTTTGAGTTTGACTCGGTTATTTATTGTGATTTCTGTTCGTTATGGGTTTCATTTATTTATCGATGTTGATTTGTGGTAGTTTCGAGCTTGGTAGATTATTTGATTTTATTTTTACTCATTTTTTGTTTACTTTTCTTTTCTTTACTTTTCTTTGAAAAACTTATTTTGTGGAAAAAGTTTTTTTAATTAATTTCTGTTCGTTTTATATTGACATAGTCTTTTCAGGGAAAAAGAAAATAACACTTGAAATCTTTTCGTTTTTTATGACTTTATAGTTTGGCTTGCTATTAGAATGCTGGAGAAAAATTTTCAGCAATTTTTAACAACATACACCCTTTTAAAAATCTGGACACAAATAGTACTGTTTAATTTCGTTTCATACCTCCTCTAGTTGACTTGAAATGGAAAACTTGATACCATTCGCAAAAAAATCTGTTTACTTTCTTTGATAGCTTGGATACACTTACACTATTTTGATTTGGTTAAATTTTAAGAGCAGAAGTAGCCTCGAAAGTTTGAATATAATACCCTCAGTCGTTCTTGGGATACTGCTGAGATGCGTTATTGGGAATTAGCATTTTCACATTGCATTTTGATTTAATCTTAAGGCAACATTTAGTTTTTAAACATAATGGGCAAATGGGAGGGTGGGAGTGGAAGGGGGATTAGTTGCCCTCCAACTACTTTCGACTATTAAAAAGGGCATCAGCCCTTTCTATTGTCAATCGAATGAGCCCCTTTCGAAGTTCTCATGACAACTCCTTCGATACGAAGTTCCCTGGTCTAAACAACAACAACAACAAAAAATATTACTAATCACTTTCGACTAGTAAAAAGGGCACTAGCCCTTTGAATTTCAAATCGAATGAGCCCTTTTTCTGAAGTTTCTACGACAACGCCTTCTATAAACAGCCATGTGGGCTGTGGCGGAGTATCCTCCTCAAAAACATATTTTCTATCTGTAAATCAACAACGCTGAACAAAATGCATATCTCAAAATTTTTATTGGATGTGTTTGGGGGAATGATGGGCGGGGGGGGGGGGGCTAGTTGCCCTCCAATCACTTTCGACTATTAAAAAGGGCACTAGCCCTTTAAATTTCCAATCGAATGAGCTGTGTTTGAAGCTTCTACAACAACGCCTTCTATAAAAACATTATATGTCCCATGGGCATAAATTAAAACCCTTGTCCTGAGGGTTGTGGGGGAGTGTCCTCCTCAAAAATATATTTTCAATCTGGAAATCAACAACGCTGAACAAAATAGCAATCTCAAAATTTTGATTGGATGTGTTTGGGGAAATGATGGGCATGGGGGGGGGGGCTAGTTGCCCTCCAATCACCTTCGACTATTAAAAAGGGCACTAGCCCTTTGTATTTCCAATCGACTTAGCCTTTTTTGAAGTTTCTACGACAACGCCTTCTATAAAAACCTTATATGCCCCCAGGGCATAAGTTAAAACACTTGCCCTGAGGGTTGTGAGGGATTGTGCTTCTCAAAAACATATTTTCTATCTGGAAATCAACTACCTAAACAAAATGGCTATCTCAAAATTTTGATTGGATGAGTTTGGGTGAATGATGGACGTGGGAGGGGGGCTAGTTGCCCTCCAATCACTTTCGACTATTAAAAAGGGCACTAGCCCTTTGAATTTCCAATCAAATGAGCCCCTTTTGAAGTTTCTATGACAATGCCTTCTATAAAAACTTTATATACCCCAGGACATAACTTAAAAACCCTTGCCCTGAGGGTTGTTGGGGAGTGTCCTCCTCAAAAACATATTTTCTATCTGGAAATCAACTACGCTGAACAAAATGGCTATCTCAAAATTTTGATTGGATGTGTTTGGGGGAATGATGGGCGTGGGGGAGGGGCTAGTTCCCCTCCAATCACTTTTGACTATTAAGAAGGGCACTAGCCCTTTGAATTTCCAATCGAATGAGCCTGTTTTGAAGTTTCTACGACAACGCCTTCTATAAAAACCTTATATGCCCCCAGGGCATAACTTAAAACCCTTGCCCTGAGGGTTGTGGGGGAGTGTCCTCCTAAAAAACATATTTTCTATCTGGAAATCAACTAGCCTACGCTGAACAAAATGGCTATCTCAAAATTCTAATTGGATATGTTTGTGGGAATGATGGGCTTGGGGGGCTAGTTGCCCTCCAATCACTCTCAACTATAAAAAAGGGCACAAGCCCGTTGAATTCCAAATCGAATTAGCCTGTTTTGAAGTTTCTACGACAACGCCTTCTATAGAAACCATATATGCCCCCAGGGCATAACTTAAAACCTTTGCCCTGAGGGTTGTGGGGGAGTGTCCTCCTCAAAAACATATTTTCTATCTGGAAATCAACTACGCTGAACAAAATGGCTATCTCACAATTTTTATTGGATGTGTTTGGGTTAATGATGGGTGTGGGGATGGGGAGGTCTAGTTGCCCTCCAATAACTTTCGACTATTAAAAAGGGCACTAGCCCTTTGAATTTCCAATCGAATGACCCGGTTTTGAAGTTTCTACGACAACACCTTCTATAAAACCTTATATGGCCCCAGGGCATAAATTCAAACCCTTGCCCTGAGGGTTGTGGGGGAGTGTCCTCATCAAAAACCTATTTTCTATCTAGAAATCAAATACGTTGAACAAAATGGCTATCTCACAATTTTGATTGGTTGTGTTTGGGGGAAGCTGGGCGTGGGGGGTGGGCTAGTTGCCCTCCAATCACTTTTGACTATTAAAAAGGGCACTAGCCCTTTGAATTTCCAATCGAATGAGGCTTTTTCTACGACGGAAGTTTCTACGACAACGCCTTCTATAAAAACCTTATATGCCCCCAGGGCATAACTTAAAACCCTTGCTCTGAGGGTTGTGGGGGAGTCTCCTCATCAAAAACACATTTTCTATCTTGAAATCAACTACGCTGAACAAAATAGTTATCTCAAAATTTTGATTGGATGTGTTTGGGGGAACGATGGGCGTGGGAGGGGGCTAGTTGCCCTCCAATCACTTTTGACTTCTAAAAAGGGCACTAGCCCTTTGAATTTCCAATCGAATGATGGTTGTGGGGGAGTGTCCTCCTCAAAAACACATTTTCTATCTGGAAATCAACTACGCTGAACAAAATGGCTATCTCAAAATTTCGATTGGATGTGTTTGGATGAGTGATTGGCATGAGGGGGGGGGGCTAGTTGCCCTCCAATCACTTTCGACTATTAAAAAAGGCACTAGAACTCTCGATTTCCAATCGAATGAACCCCTGTTGAAGTCTCTACGACGACCCCTTCTATATGAAGTGAATAATAAACTGTACATTGTGTCAACATTGATCTTATATGCCCTCAGGGCATAACTTAAAACCCTTGCCCCGAGGGTTGTGGGGGAGTGTCCTCCTCAAAAAGATATTTTCTATCTGGAAATCAACTACGCTGAACAAAATGGCTATCTCAAAATTTTGATTGGATGTGTTTTGGGGGAATGATGGGAGTGGGGGGGAGAGTTGCCCTCCAATCATTTTCGACTATTAAAAAGGGCACTAGCCCTTTAATTTCCAATCGAATGAGCCTGTTTTGAATTTTCTACAACAACGCCTTCTATAAAAACCTTATATGCTCCCAGGGCATAACTGAAAACCCTTGCCCTGAGGGTTGTGGGGGAGCATCCTCCACAAAACGATATTTTCTTTCTGGAAATCAACTACGCTGAACGAAATGGCTATCTCAAAATTTTGATTGGATGTGTTTGGGGGAATCATGGGTGTGGGGGGGGGGCTAGTTGCCCTCTAATCACTTTCGACTATAAAAAGGGCACTAGCCACTCCAATTTCCAATCGAATGAGCCCTTTTCGAAGTTTCTACGAAGACTCCTTCGATATGAAGTGCCCGGGTGTGGAGAAAAAAAAACACGTTGTGCCCACATCGTTCTTTACTTAGGCAGCGCTAGCGCTGCCTATGAAAGGCAGTTCGGACCAAGACGCCAACGTTGGTGATTCTCCTCTTTCAAAACATCTTCTTTTTTTTTTAAAAGACATTGTCTTTTCCCCACACCCTGAGCATCTATGTGAAGAAAACGATATGAGATTTCTTAACCAACAAGATACAGCATTTCAAACCCAACTTCTGTTCCCTCGTTTCAATGTTGATGCTGTATTAGCCGAGGTTGTAATGAAGCTGCAAAACTACAAGCAGTTTTGTTTCTCTTAGACTAGCCTTCTTGCTGAGCTAACGGTTTGGCAAGCCAAATGGAGGTCTATAGGCGAGGTCTTTAGGCGTCATAGTGCCACGCCTTGGAACTTTGGGCGTCTTTGTCTGTCTTAATTTAGCTTGTGTCCGCATTTTTTGGCAGACTGAAAGATTCTGTCGCCACATTCTTTAACCCCCCCCCCCCAAACTCAAAACCCTAGCTTCGCTCCTGGCATTGACCACTATTTTTTGCAAGTGCGAAAACTCAATACCCCTTTAAAAACTTTCCCTCATTACACCCCACTCCTCCTCGCTTAGCCACCAAAACAAAATCAAAAACACACCAACTGATCCAATTACCTAAGCAGGACACACGGGCAATAATGCTAAATCAACCTTTCAGAAGAAAGCTTGACCAATCCTTTTTTTTAAAGGCTTAAGCCTATAGCAAAGCATTTCATTAACTTAAAATACAGTTACAAGAAAAATTCTGTAAATTATTTCCGCCAGATGACCAAATCTACTCTTTGGACTTTTTTCAACTGTTTGTTCTATGAGCTTGGGCAAATTGGCTCCTGTACGGTTCAAGTATAAAAGAAAAAACTTACAGAGAATAGATGTGCCTTAATAGTAGGAAACAGTGCTCGCCACATCTTCGTGACATAAAATGGCTCATATCTTGAATCCAAGTCTCTTCTTTCATTTAACAGTCTCTCACTGCCCCCTCCCTTATTTCTTCTGTCATTTGCTGCCTTTGCAAATATAACTGGTTCTATTTCAAAATATTCTTCTAATTCTGCATACAGGTATGATCGATTGTAGACATGTACTTCCAATCCATATAAATAAAGTGCAAGTCTACTAAGGAAAGTCTGGTGACCTAAACGGTTAAATAGTGTTAGTTATTACACATCTATGTTTATTATTACACAATTTGGTTATTACTACACATAATTTAAATATGAAAACATTCTTTGACAATTTTGAAAGACCCTAAGACCCTCTAAAAATGACACGATACCAAAATAGAATAAAAAGTACATTAGACAGCTAAGTATCCCCCCTTTTCTCCCTCACGCTAGCAGGTAGCTGAGATCGTAGAGAGACGGCTGGGATACCTAAGGGCTGGTTTCTTAGAAATATCTGCAGGAATAGGTTAACCTAGTTTTTTTTTTGTATTTCCTGTCCGATTGATACATTTTTAGGTTAGCACTTAAGAGACAGGCTAGTTGTTTCTGCATACAAAATGATTCCAATAATATATTTTAAAGATTAAAGGAGTTTAATACTACGATTATTGCCATAATGGGCCAACTACTTTTTGTAATTTGATGCAAGATTCTTTTTCCAATTAAACACTACAATAAAATATTTCCAATTTCATCACATTTAGAAAATTTCTATTTATAGGTTTTGTAAGTTTTCCAAAAACTGCAAACCCCCTCCCCCAAATGCTCAGATAATATTTAAAAGTTTATTGATTGTGTTGTATTGCATTATTATCTCTTTTTTTTCCTATGTTCTCTCTCTAATAAGTGAATAAGTGAAGATGAAAACGTGAAGTTGGGTAATGAAAAGATTGATCAGGTGGACAACTTCACTTACCTTGGTAGTATTATTAGTAAAGATGGTGTGAGCAGTGAAGATGTTAAAAGTAGAATAGCCAAGGCTCAGGGTGTTTTTTCACAGTTAAAAAAAGTTTGGAAGAATAGGAAGATAAGTCTGCAAACCAAGATTAGAATATTAGAAGCTACAGTGATGACAGTGGTCAAATATGGCTCTGAAGCATGGACGCTCCGAAAAGCGGATGAAGATTTGCTAGATGTTTTCCAGAGAAATTGCTTAAGGATTGTTCTGGGTACCCGGCTGACTGACCGTATTTCAAACAATAGGCTGTACGAAAAATGTGGTTCATTACCGCTCTCTAGGACTATAATGAAAGAAAGGTTGAGGTGGCTAGGGCACGTTGTGCGGATGAAGGATGACAGATTGCCGAAGATTGTTCTTTTCGGTCAACCGTCTAGGGCTAAACGGAAAGCAGGTCGTCCTCGTCTGGGGTGGGAGGACGTCATAAAGAAAAATTTGAAGGAAATGGGAACTTCGTGGGCGGGTGTAAAAAGGGAGGCTTTGGATAGATTGGGATGGAGGAGGAGCGTGCGTAGCTGTGTTGGCCTCCGGCGGCTTGGTGCTGCGGTGAGTTGTTAGTAGTAGTAGTAGTAGTTCTCTCTCAAACAAATAGAATTATTGCGGGGGAAAATTGGTAGAGAATTTGAAGCACAATATTCAAAAACCGATATTTTATGCAGGATGACCAATTTCTATGCTGTGAACATTGATAGAGTTCCCTTGACATTTCTTGCAAATATCTTCAGGGGAGAGGTTAGCATAGGTGGCAGTGCTTTATTGTTGGCAGTTGGAGCTTTTATTTCTGAGCTTGTATTTTCTCCATCCTCCACTTCCCCCTCTGATTGATACAATTCTGAAAATTGTTCCGAATACGATTCTTAAAATTGTGAAAACTTGTGTGTGTATTTTCAACAGTGTGACTTTTATTGACATAAAATTAAAAAAGAAAATCACAACGTTAACCAAGATTGGTGGGGAAAAAATAATGAGAGATATTAACTTTAGAAAAAAACCTTAATATAAAAAAAATTACTAAGAGCCAAAGCACAAAGGAAAGATCACTCAAAAATTGTATTTGGCACGAATTCTTTCCCTGGCTACTAACACAGTCTGTCTATTGATTCGATTTGCGCTAATAGGACTAATTGATGTTTTTCATAATGAAAGGGAATGCTTTCTAAGTCCCTTTTCGTTAAACTATAATTTACAACAATTTAATCCTACTCTCCCTCCAATGGCAACTTAAAGTTTCAAGTCCATCTCCCAAGTCGTTCCAGGGATATTGCAGATATGCTATTTAGGTGACTTGGATCCTCACGGTGCTTTTCGACATACCCCCCCCCCCTTCTCCTCAAATAAGATCCTCTTGATCACTTTTCCCACCTCAAAACTCCCTGAAAATTTTAGCTTTATCCCCAAGTCATTTCTGAGATATTGCATATAATTTGAAAACTCGAGCTCACTGAGCGTCTTTTGATATACTCCGGTATGCGTGTCGTTTCAGAGTATTCTCCTAGGAATCTTGGCATAGCGAACAATCACCAGAAGCTCCTAGCTAATTGGACAACCAAAAAAACATGGTCGTTTTTTCTACTAAAACCTGTCTGTGAACAATTGCTAATTTACATAATTTAGGACCACTGAACTAGGGGCTGTGGTGGTGATGTCGATCCTGGAAGGATACTTATTAGAATTTCAAAGTTTCAGAACAAATTTCTTATCTCAAGATTTTGATCAAATATCATCTGGGCTCCAGAGGGAGGGACAGAAAAGGGCAAGGGGGAGGCAGGTTGCTCTCCAAGCACTTTTGACCCTTAAAAAAAGCACTAGAACTTCCAATATGCAATTTAATGAGCCCCTTCCACAGTTTCTAAGAACACACCTTGCATGCAAAATGGATGGGGGGAGGGATAAATAAATACAAAAAATACATAGAAAGACATGTGACTCTACTTAGGTAGCTTATAAACTAATCATATTTCACACGTGATTATTATTCCATAACCACGCATTTAGGAGTGATATAATTAAATATTTTTCGATAATACATAATAATACTAAAAGCCTTCACGGGCCATGGCTGATACAAAGAATATAACACTACACAAATCATAAACAAATAAACACCCTTAAATCCAGATTAAATTATAAATAAATTACAGGAAATGATCCCTATGTATCACACCTGTACCCACAAACTTGCCTAATTTCCCACAAACTTCTTAATCTTCATAAAACTTGACTTAATATTATATCCACCCATTCCTCCCTTGTATTCCACGCCAGAAAAATTTCTTCCCTCAGACTATTTAATTCTTCCCAAAAGCTCCAAAACACAAAATACTTCACTAAAAGCCTCTGATGGAAATTGTTTTTTTTTTCTTTCATATGGCCATATTTTTCTTATATGTTTCATATATTTCATACATGATTATTATTACATAACCGTGCATTTATATTGCAGTGAAGCACTGACAAAACCAATTTACCTATCAAACAGTTCCTGGTAAAAATTTGTAAACATGGGTTCCATTGCAACTGAATCACCGTGTAACTGAACCCCAAGCGACTGAACCACTGTAACTAAACCACCGTGCCACTGAACCCCTGCATTACCAAACTCCTGTGCAACTGGACCCTCGTGTAACTAAACCACCAGGCAACTGAACCCCATTTAACGAAACCCTCGTGCAACTAAATCCCCGAGCCACTCAACCCCACTTAACTGAACCCCACTTAACTGAACCCCAGTGTAACTGAACCACAGTGCAGCTGAACTTCCCTGCAACTGAAACCACCATACAAATGAACCACCGTGCAACTGAACCCACGTATATCTGAACTCTCGCGCAACTAAACCACCATACTTACGTTGGGTAAAACACAAATTAGAATCTTCACATGTTCAACCTTGTTGGAATTGGTTGCTTTTTAAAGTCATAATACAAATGACTGTCAAGATGATTAATAAAAAAGCTCAGTTTTGTTTTCACAAAAACACAAAGCCAGATTTATTTCCTCTTTGTATGTCTCTTAATTGGGGTTCCCTTCACCCTGTCACTGTCTACGGGTCTAGGCGTTTACTCCCCCTCTCCCATGGAAAAACCCTCCCCTGGAAAATACCCCCTCGCGGAAAATATGGTTTTCCAACTTGGAATACTTTGTTTGGGTTCTGTTATTTTGTAGTTTAGCTGAGAAGTGCTAAGGAAAGTGGAAAAGAGGAATTTATGTGAGTCTTGCCCCCCCCCCCTCCGTGCAAAAATGTTCTTCTCACAGAAAATCCTCCAGACCCCCCCCCCCCCTCAGAAAACTCCCACGCGAAAAACGTCCGTATGTTTCCTAATAACAATCACTATCTGTAAGCAATGGACAAATTACAAAACTTCTGCAATGTACTTAAACTTCTGCAATGGGGTTCTCTGATTCTTTTGTAGCTAGGGAGAGAGGGAGATACCTCAAAGGGTGCACTTTAAAGCCAAAACATTTCAACTCTCATTGAGCCTTCGGGTAAATACAGAATTAGCTCTAGGGGAGAGACGAGAGGAGGATGGAGGTATAAATTAGTTATAATCCCCAGGCATTTCTAGTCTTTTTTTTCAGTCGAGAGTGATTGGATACCAATCACTGGCGATTGCGGTTGGATACCAACCAGCCGCAAGAGGTATATTTCGGGGGAAGATTATTCAAGGGGAGGTATTTTCCAAGGGGCGGTATTTTCGGCGAGGTGGTATTTCCCGGAGGTATTTTTCTCAAGAGGGGGGCTGGTTGCCTTCCAATCACTTTTGACTTTTAAAAAGGGCACTAAAACTTTTAATTTCCAATCGAACAATAAAACGCGATTAATAAACGTGGTGAACAAAAAAAACCCCAGTCCTCGAGGCAAGGGCTGTAGATTATTGCAAGTTACCCATTGTCAAAACTTAAGGATTTTATAGAAGGGATGGTCGTAGAAACTTTGAAAAAGGCTCATTCGATCGGATATTGAAACTTCAAGTTCAATTTTGAAGAATCAAAGGTAATCAGAGAACAATCAGCCTCTCCCTCTTAACCGCCATTTTCCCCCCAAATACATCCGATCAAAATAAAAAAAAAAACTTTTTTTTTCAAAATAGTCTAAAGGACAAATAACCATGTCTCTGGGGATAACAACTTCACCAGCCGCTCCTGAAGCAAGGGCTGTAAGTAATGCTAGTTACTCACTGTTAACACATAAGGCTTTTATGGAAAATATTTTTGTATGAAATTGGGGGGGGGGTAATCATTTGATTGGAAATTAAAAGTTCCAGTGCACTTTTTAAGACTTAAAAGTGATCGAAGGACTTCCACCCCACCGTCATTTTTCCCCAAATACATCCGAATGATATTTTTGAGATGACCTTTTCATTTAGAACAGATCAAAGGTTAAATAACTATGCCTCCAGGGTTCACAACCCCTAGCCCCTGGTGCAAGGGCTGTAAGTTATGCAAGTTGCCTATTGTTAACATACAAGGTGTTTTTTTATCAAGAAAAAAAGCTATGTTTGATCCTATAAATAAAAAAAGCTTGGAGCATTAAGGTCAAACCTTAGGGAAATGTAAGGGAGGATGCCAAACACAATCAAAAGACATGTTTTCCTCTATTGGTTGTAAAGAGGAAATACCAGCAATATCTACAATGGCTGATAGTGTCCGCCGTCACATCGTTCGGAAAATGTTTAGGAGCACCTTCAACCAAATCAAGATGTACCTTGTGCATCACAAGAAGACGTACCTGCAATGTGTCGAGAACAGCTGAGGATATATAAACCTGAGGGTATGAAGTTTAAAATATCAGGGCATGTTGAAGGAATGCTGAAAAAAAGGCTGGAGTGCAACCAGTCCCCCTCCCATATCCTTTTTAGGTGCAATCTCCTCAAAGACATCTCATCAAAATTCGTTATCTAGATTCACAAAGGTCAAATACTTTAAACAGATATGTTTATTACTTAACGTCCAGAAATATCTGATTCATCTGAAAAAAAGATAAATAAATTACCTTTAATGGTTTGTGACATCGGATCTTCTTTTTTTTTGCAAAAATAAAACAAAGTTTTTTTTTATGAATGATCTTGACAGGCGTTTATATCATGACTTTAAGAAACAAACAATTCCAAGAAGGATGAACACATAAAAATTCTAACTTGTGTTTTACCCAATGATATTGCCTCATATTTTTAGAATATTGAGTTCAGTGATTCAATTGCACGATGGTTCAGTTACACGACGGTTCATTTGGAAGGTGGTTCAGTTGCACAGTAGTTCAGTTGCACGGTGGTTCAGTTGCACGGTAGTTCAGTTGCACGGTGGTTCAGTTACACGGGGGTTCAGTTAAATGGGGTTGAGCTGCATGGGGATTTAGTTGCACAAGGGTTTAGTTAAATGGGTTCAGTTGCCTTGTGGTTCAGTTACAAGAGGGTCCAGTTGCACAGGGGTTCAACTGCACGGTGGTTCAGTTACAGGGGTTCAGTTGTTTGTGGTTCAGATACACGGTGGTTCAGTTACACGCACACCGTAAACTTGAAGCGACTCGGCCCAATAACTCTAAAATAAGGAAGAAAACTCTAAAATAGAGCTTAAGTAACCCAAACTCTAAAATAAGGAATTCTGATTACAATTAACACATCAAAAGAATTCGATTTTTATGCTGATTCTGGATACATAAAATTTATTAAGTTTAATGTTACCTATCAAAAGCTAAGAGCCTGATAGAGAATTTTAAGTTTTTGATGCAAATTTTGAAGTAAGTCTACAGCTCTAATTCTACCCAGAAACCTCTATCTCTCTGATTTTCAAAAAAGGGGGAAAACAACACCAAAAAGTCAAGCGATTTTAATAAAAATCGCAGCATCAGACAAAGTATCGAAGATCCCTAGTTTAGAAGTTTTAAGCCCTTATCTTGAAAAATGCGGACCTTTTTTTTCTCTCTCTTTCTTTTTTTGCAAGAAGAATAGCCACAGATGCATATTAATTTGTTTTTTAGGGGGGATCAAAGAGGCGTTTTCGTTCTAAAAAGTCACATAGTCCATACAAGATCAGTGGTTAATATGGGTATTTACCTTAATGATTAATTTAACCAAGGTGATTCAGTTGATTTTTCATGAAATTATGCGTAGTGATGCATAATTGCGTTTAGCTATAGTGAAGTAAAAAGAGTCTATGTATAGGCAGAGGGGGGGGGGGGGGGGGGGGGGGAGGGGGTGTGTCGGATGTTTAAGAGAGCGTATTTAGATACCCAAATTTCTCATCGCTGCGACCACCCAGACATCTTCCCATTCGGATTGGATTGAGGCATTGAGGATTGTGAGGTTTTCAGTGGTATTTTTGCATTAAAAAATTGTTAAATTTCAGCGATGCAGAAAAACTCTCCATGAGCCTTCAGATAAATATACAAAGAGGTATGGGTAGGGGTTCCCTTCATTTAGACTAAGCCTGAATGAAGATGATGCGGGGTGACACTTCTTGTTGCAGAAAAATATTCTTGACAATCATTTTGGAGCATCATTTAACTAAACGGATTTGCATCATATTTCATAAAATATAAAACATACATAGTGATGTGTAAGTGTACATTCACTATTATGAAGGAGGGGAATTGTGACTTTTTGCAGCCAGAGAGAGAAGGGGGAATTTGCTGACACCTCGAAGGGTGCACATTAATGCCCAAATATCCCACCTCTCATTGAGCCTCCAGATCAATACGAAGTGAATTTTGGGGAGGGGAAAGGGATTTGAAATACTAATTACTCTTAAATAAAAGTTCAAATAGGGATAAAATCCTTTTAATAGACAGTGATAGAAATTCACAAAAATACCAGATATTTCGGTCACATATACAGTGACCGTCATCAGTAGTAAAACTCACCAACAGGAGTCAACCAACAGGATTTTCTTCTACGATAAAATGAACTTTTATTTATCGTCATGGAAAGGCAGTGTGGTCTCCGAAATTATCTACGTCATAATTACTCTTAATTCCCGGAAAAAGTTTGGTCTACGCCTTTATTATGGTACTAGCGGAGATGGGGGGGGGGGGGGGTATATTGCCCTACTCATTGCAACAATCTTTTTCTATGTAGCTTAAAATATAACATTGACATACCCAACGCCAATGAGGAGGAACAGGTCAGGCGGGGCATCATGAGTCTCACCAGGATTTTTTTTTTTTTGGGGGGGGGGGGGGTGAGTGCTACCTCGAGTTTTTTTTCAGCAATTTGAAACGGTTACATTTTTTTTCTATTTATATACAATGTTTCAATGTATTTTAACATACGTATTCAATGTATTCAAACATCAGAGAACTCTATTTTAGAGGTCGCGATGCCTTCAGCTACAAATAAGATCAAAAGTCACGCAGAATTTTCCTCCGTATGAACAATAATATCCCTTTCTGTCCACAGGGCTGACAAAGGTTCAAGTAGTGACAAATAGGGACTAAGGGACCTCTTTTTAGTCGAAAAAGGGACTTCTTTAGGGACCATTCCGGACGTAAAATGGACTCCAAAACTCCTTCTTCAGAAAAATTTTGAAAGCAAAAGCAGTGACACAACAGGAAATGACATTTGACAAAGAAAAAAAAAATTGGTATAATCATTTGCAGAATGTCTCCGTGAGATCTAAGAATAGTCAGCTGGTCGGTAAGAAACCGACCACCTGAGAATCATCATGCCATGGGAGGAGCTTTTTCCTGCTTTTTTTCTGAACCCTTTACTTTCGAATACAAAATCAGATACAAAAATATGATGAAAGAGACAAGGGTATGGTGACTAGAACACACAACATATTTGTTTCCATTCTTTGGCACTTTCTTCTACTGGAACCGAGATGTGATCAGTAACTGCTTTTTTTTACTCTAACTGTTTCTGGTTCTTTGAGTCCCATCTATCATAGCCTGCGCAAGCTGTATCTCCACCATGTCCTTCTTTTTAGTGCCTTTTTTGAGTCGGTTATGAGCTTCCTTCAGTAACTCTCTGCGGCCTGTTCCTTGGAACCAGACGCTTCTTTTTTTTTCTTTGAGATTTTTCGAAAGTCTCTATTGTCTGTCTTTTCAAAGAGGTTTTAGCAAGCTGCTGCTCTCTGAACCGTTTTCTTGCCTCCAAATCCTGCCAATCTTTCTCAGTTTTTTCTTTCAAGGCCTTTTCCTGCTGTAGATACAAGTCATAGGTCTTTCTAGCGGATTTGTCCAGTTTTATCAAGTCTTCAGTGACAGCATTTTGCTCACGTCCTCCGTATCTGCCCCACATATTTATCAAAACAGTTTTGCATTCAAAGTTCGCTCATTCATTGAAGCTCTTTCTTTGCTGAGAACTCACACGGAAAGGGCGAAACCCCGCTCAATATTGGCAGACCCGTTTGACATGCTCAAAGCATTTTTTGTGACTTCAGACAAGTTTAGATATTTTCCTCCCTGAATCAAGTTGTTCCAGTTGTCGTAGATCCTTCCTCGCTCAGATGGAAGTCCAAAGAACTGGACTAGCTTAAATTTGTCAACTAATATGTCTTTTTGCGTCGCGATGGGTAACTTCCATGCAACATATAATAATAAACGGTGAGCAGAAACTGGCTTTGAAACTTCATCAGAATGCAGAAAAGTTAACACTTTCAACAACTGGTTTCTGTCGACTTCTTCAAGGATCATCTTCCGAAAACAGGGTCAAAGAACTTCGGTTAAAAAATAAGCAAACTTAATTCACCCAAAGGAAAAGTTTTTGACCACTGTATCTCGGAACATTTTTCCATATACATCTGCTATTCCGTCTGCAGATTTCCCAGAATAGTCAGAATCAATCATCTTCAGAGCCTGTGTAATTTTTGTAACTGTTGTTTCATCCTACACCACGTAAGCACCTACGTGCATGGGCAGTTTGCTGGTTCGCCGCTCTCCAAGGAAGATGCATCTGAGAGATAAAGTTGATTTAGCTTAAGCTTTATGGTAAATTTCTTATATGTTCAACAATTCTGGCGTTCTACAGTAAAGCGAAGGAGCCCTTATGATAGACAAGCGATATATTGCAGATAGATCAGTAGAAGGAGAGCAGATCTCGTGGAACGGCTCTACACCACTCTTTCATTTGGTGTCCTGTCGCATCTTTGTCTTCCAAGTCTCCCGGAATTTGCACTTTCCCATTCTAATTCAAACTGAAACTTCAAACCGTAAACTTTAAAAAAAGAAAAGAAGTTAATAGAAAAATATAAAGGCTATTACCAGAAATGTACTAAAATAAAAAAGGACACTATGAAGTAGTCTAACAGTACAAGAAATATATGTAAGCTCAAAAATCGCACAAGCAACCTGGTTTTAACACCGTCTCCTTTGTATTTTGGGCCATTCTCTTATTTTGTTTTCCCCTGTGTGCAACAAAGTGACACCCGCCTCCTAGCCTATTGACTTCAGAGGCAAAGGCGGTCACTCCTTTTCGTGACTAGTCTGTCTACACTGTCCAGACAGTAACGCTGTAGCCTCTATAACAAGTTTTGTCTTTCTTAGACAAACCAAAACAAGTTCCAAGAATCTCAATCAAAACAAAAATACTGAAAACCGTATACTCACAGGTATTGGTAGCCTTCAGGATAAGGAGCTTTAAACCAAAGCAAGAAAAGGACCTTTATCAATTTAAGGGACCAATAGGGACCTTCAATTGATTTTAGTGACTTTAGGGACTTTGTGGCAGCCCTGACTGTCCACCCAAAATTTTATAGTAAAAATATTATCAAGGACTTATTCAACAAAACTACTGTTCATCGAAAATTACGACTAAATATCCAAATTGTGTCAAAAATTTTAATTATAGTCCAACATTTTAATTCTAAAGCAGAATAACTGAAAAAACAGAACACTACCAGTCAATTTAAAATTATTGAAATATACATTTTAACAAAAAGAAATCGAGAGCCATGTTTAAGAGGCCGGTAGCCAACGTCATACATGGCTAGACATGGGCAGGATTTGAAAAACGACTAGAAATTAAATGAAAAAAAAATTCAACTAAAATTAAGGAGTAATATTGAAACTTAAAACAAACTGGAATTTGAGGGGACTGTCCCCTCCTCAATCCCTTGCTCTTTATGCTAAAGTTTGACTTTTTGTCCCAGTTCTTCAAGAACAACTGTTGAAACAAAGGGCCATTGAATTGGAATAAAAAGCTTTTTTAAAGCACTAAAAACTTCAATGTACCTTGCAAGGGATTGAAGAGGGGGCAACCCCTTCATAAACGCAATAGTTTCTGTCCGTTTTAAGTTTCAATATTACTCCTTACTTCACGATGAAAAAAATTTTCTTTTTAATTTAATTGTACTAAGACATTAAAGCTATTATAAACTTGAGAGCTACAGGACCTAAGAACAAAATCAGTTTTTTGTTTTTGTTTTTATAATAACTGTGGTTAAAAAAGGAGCCGAGCAAAATTATTTCCTGAAGTCATACATAAAACGATTGTAAATCTGCATATAAAAGGGGCAGGGGAAAGTCCCTGCCTGAGATTCATCCAAAAAAGCCAGTCCCTGAAAAATAGAAAAGCAATAGCCTAAAAAATATATATTGGGCTTTTCATAATTATAGTACCCCCCCCCCCCTCCAAGTCATAAATAATTTCAACTACATAACTATAGGTTTGAAGTACCTAGAAAGACAAAGAAAAACAAAGTACAAGAAATTTTAACAGACAAGAAAAACAAAGACAAAAACAAAATTATGAAACATTGCCTCAATTCGAACATCATTTCCTTAGATCTTTGTAGTTGAACTTCTTTCTGAATTGGAAGGGGAGGGGTTTATAATTATGTCTCTTAATGCTTTCCTTGATTTTAGGCACTGCATACCTATAGCAATTATTACAGGATAAGGTTTCTGGGAAAATCAGTTTGAGCTTTTCAGTGGCTTTACATTACATAGTTAGACAAGTCAAGGCCATGCCCTTTCTAAATCATAAATAAAGAAAACCATAGTAAAAAGAGTCATAAAAAGAAATCATAGTAAAAAGAACACCAGACCTTCCGAGGACCCCTCAGGCACAAATGGTCGCCACCACTTGAATACTGTAAAGCCATCTTGAACACGAATACTAAAGTCTTCAGTTACATAAACTAAGTTCTTAAACATCAATTTGCCAGCCAGAAAATTCCATGATATTGAATCTAAAATACACAGAAAAATAAATCCAAAACCAATAAATCATTCATTGGTAGTAACATAATTAGATTAGATTTGGAACCACTTGCTTCAAAAATGTAAGTTGCATTGAAATCTGATGTCAAACCTTCAATAATCTGGGAGGAAGGAAACTTTTAAATCTTGGTTCCTCTACCTTCTGCGGCCTTTTTGCGGCAGAACTGTAGCATTTTACAGTTTTTTCATCAAAAATAGGGAATACGACTGGTTTCATCTTATGCAGCTCAAATTATTTTTGAGCGACTGGTAGATTTTTGTCTCACACACAGTATGATTGTTAGAGGAACTTGGTTCCACACAAAGATGAACATAAGTATACTTGGAGATTTGCTTAAGGAATAACGCATAATCAGATCGACCATGTTCTCATTTTGAAGACCTGACAACAAACCGTGGCGCTGACTGTTAGACTGACCATTAGCTTGTTGTAGCCGAATATAAACTGAAAGTTAAAATCATGCCTTAAAATACGGTGAAAAAGTTTGCTGTATACAAGTTAACTGATAAAGTTCTGAGGCATAGGTATACGCTCTGAATTTATGAATTTTCGAAGTCCCTATAAGTATGAGGCTACAGATTAATATGAGTGTCCTAGACCAAAAAAAAGTATGACACCAAATGGAGTCCAACGTCCACCACAGCTTATTTTAAAGGATGCCTGAGCTTATTGATAGCACTTCTGAAGTTAATATAACAACATAGAGACAGCAGAACACAATATTTTATCATAAAAAATTTAATTAAGATAGCAAAAGTTAGTATAAAATTCACCATTAATTCTCCTTATCATAGTAACCGTAAGAATGCTAAACATAACAGGCCTCAGAATTAAACCTTATCTGAGTTCTCTAAAGAGACAGACGGGTCTACTCAAAGGATTCTTTTCAAGTGAAACCTAACATAATTAAAGCTATTCTAATATGAACATGATTTTTGAACAATAAGCATTTCTACACAGAAGAGGGCCATGCCTATTTTTTAACAGAGTGTCAAATCCGGATTCTAGATTCAAATTAAATAAAAAAAACAAGTTTTTTAAACTGAAAGTAAGGAGCGACATTAAAACTTAAAACGAACAGAAATTATTCCGTATATGAAAGGGGCTGTCTCCTCCTCAACGCCTCGCTCTTTACGCTAAAGTTTGACTCTGTCTCACAACTTTATTTTTTAAAACAATAAAAAACTTTAGCGTAAAGAGCGAGGCGTTGAGGAGGGGACAGCCCCTTTCATATACGGAATAATTTCGGTTCGTTTTAAGTTTTAATGTCGCTCCTTACTTTCAGTTTAAAAAACTTGTTTTTTTTTTATTTAATTTCTGATCGTTTTTTAGTTAATGCAGGGGATGTTTCCCCCCTCTTTAAAAAATCGAGTAAATTTTCTCAGGCTCGTAGCCTTTGATGAGTAATACTAAACTTAATAAAATTTATATATTTAGAATCAGCATTATAAACACATTCTTTTGATACATTTATTGACATCAAAATTCCGTTTTTAAAAGTTTCGATTACTATTGAGCCGTATCGCTTGTTTTTTTATTGTTTTTTTTATTACGTATATGTTATTACGTATATGAGGGGGTTCTCCCCTTAGTCAATACCACGCTCTTTACGTCAAAAGTTAAAAAAAAATTTGATTCACAAACCCCTGAATCACAAAGGCCGTTTAATTAGAATAGATAGCTCTTTTGAAAGCACTAAAAAAAACTGTAGCGTAAAGAGCGAGGTATTGACTTGGGGGAGAACCCCCTCACATACGTTATAATTTCTGTTCGTTTTAAGTTCTAATATTCCTTCTTACATTTCAGTTGAAAAAACTTGTTTTTTTTTATTTAATTTCTGATCGTTTTTTAAATAATGCTTGGAAATCCGGCGCCCCCTTCATAGAAATTTCCCTTACCCCAAAGAAACATCCTCCACGGAAATATTCTCAAGATTAACCCCCTCGTCTAGCCCCCCCCCCCCCCTCCAGAAAAAATCCTTCCTGAAAATGGTTGTATACTTCCCAATAACCAATAAATAATGCTGGCAAGTCCGGCGCCCCCTTCATGGCAATTTCCCTTCCCCCATGAAAACTTCCTTCATGAACAGATCCTCCAACATAACCACCGACCCACCCTTCCCTCCCACTACCAGAAAAAAAACCTCCTGAAAACTTCTGTATACTTCCCAATAACCAATACTATATGTTAACATTGGGTAAAGTTCATAACTTTTAGCCCTCCCTCTGGGAACTTCGGGGGATTAAGTCATCCTAAAAGACATATTTATCATATTTTAGACCATGCTGAACAAAATGGCTATCTCAAAATTTTGATCGGGTGACTTTGGGAAAAAAATAAGCGTGGGAGGGGGCCTAGTTGCCCTCCATTTTTTTTTGGTCACTTAAAAAGGGCACTAGAACTTTTAATTTCCGTTCCAATGAGCCCTCACACGATATTCTAGGACCACTGGGTCGATACGATCAACCCTGGGGAAAAAAAAAAACAAACAAACAAACAAATAAACACGCATCCGTGATTTTCTTCTGGCAAAAAATGTAAAATTCCACATTTTTGTAGATAGGAGCTTGAAACCTCTACAGTAGGGTTCTCTGATACGCTGAATATGATGGTGTGATTTTCATTAAGGTTCAATAACTTTTAGGGGGTCTTTCCCCCTTTTTTGAAAATCAGCCAAATTTTCTCAGGCGCGTAACTTTTGATGGGTAGCTCTAAACTTGATGAAAGTTATATGTTTGAAATCAGCATTGAAATCTGATTCTTTTGATATATCTATTGGTATCAAAAACCCGTTTTCTAGAGTTTCGGTTACCATTGAGCCGGGTCGCTCCTTACTTACAGTTCGTTACCACGAACTGTTTGATCATGGAAGCCAAACACAGCAGAATAATGGTGAAACCGTTACTCTTTGTGAATACTAGCATTCATTTAGTACAACCATTCCAAACGTTTCTATACTTTCTCTGCATTAGAAAAGACAACAATTTGCCTTTTAAAAGGCTGAAACAGAACACCAGAGCTTGGCCTATCACACACAACATAATGCCATATTTTTTAATGTCTTCAGCTGGGATCATGACTCCCACCAAACGTATGGGTACCTCTTTATCTTTAATTAATTAAAAAAAAAATTCCACAAAATAAGTTTTTCAAAGAAAAGTAAAGAACTCCATTAAACAAAAAATGAGCAAAAATAAAATAAAATAATCTACCAAGCGTGAAACTACCGCAAATCAGCATCGATAAATAAATAAAACCCAAAACAAACAGAAATTACAATAAATAACCGAGTCAAACTAAAAACGAGCAGAAATTAACATAAGTTGGGCGCAAAACCCCTATGCCTTCCCAAGGCCAGAACAAAATTTGCACTTTACTGAAAAAATACAAATGAATGTGCATTGTCAGTTTAATATACATATACTGATATTTAGTAATCAAAATGTTAAAATTATTTGATTTATTAAAGTTATAAATTTAAAAACATTTATTTTTATAGTCATAAAATGCTTTTTGAAGAAACTTGCCTTATTAGCAATGATTTAGGCATAAAACAGGTTGTTCGTGAGGCAATTGAAATTAAAATCAAAATAAATAGTAATATTTCTTTAAATAGAGATTTGGGGGAATATTCACGTAATGCCCTATACGCAAATCTAATTAAAAATGATTTAACTAATTATATTAAAAAACCAGTAAATAACTCCAGTCAACCTATTACGAATAGAACATCTAGGTTAGCTGCCCAGAAGGCGAGATTAGCTTTAAAATCTTGTCTGTAAGTATTTTATTTCCATCTGAATGAATTGTTCTCTGTCCACTTCGTTTGGAGTACCAGTCCTGGTTGAACTTCCTTGAAGTAATGATATTAGGGCTGTTTTAAAACATTTTTTTAAAAAACCTTTTAGTTTTAATGAGTGAATTTTAATGTAAGTTTCTTTTACATTGTTTTTATTCTCTTCGTCTGTTTTGCTGAGGACGGCCCTTGGATAAAGGGTCGAAATATTCATTTAAAGTTGCGTTCCACTGTCTTATATAAAAATTTCCCTGTTGTTCTACTTATTTGTTTATTCTTATATGCCCCCAGGTCATAAATTACAACCCTTGCCCTAAGGTCTGTTAGGGTGGTTGTCATTCTCTAAGACCGAATTTCCAGAACTTTCAACTACGTTAAACATAATGGCTATCTCAAAAATTTGATTGGACATGTTTGGGGAAATGGTGGGCGTGAGAGTAGCGGTAGTCGCTCTCCAATCACTTTTAACTACCAAAAATGGCCCTAGCCCTTTCAATTTCCAATAAAATGAGCCCTTTTGAAGTTTCTACGACAAAACTTTCAATAAAAATCTTATATGCCCCCAGGGAATAACTTACAACGCTTGCCCTGAGTGCTGGGGGGGGTGTCATTCTCAAAGACCAAATTTCCAGAACTTTGTACTACGTTGAACAAAATGGCTATCTGAAAATGTTTATTGGAAGTGTTTGGGGGAATGGTGGGCGTGAGAGGGGGGTTAGTTACCCTCCAATCACTTTCGACTATTACAAAGGGCACTAGCCCTCTCAATTTCCAATTGAATGAGCCCCTTTTGAAGTTTTACGACAACTCTATCTATAAAAGCCTTATATGCCCCCAGGGCAGAACTTACAACCTTTGCCCTTGGGGCTCTGGAGGGTTTGTCATCCTTAAATACATAATTTCCAGAACTTTCAACTACGTTGAACACAATGGCTATCTCTAAACTTTGATTGAATATTTTTGGGGAAATGGTGGGCGTAAGAGGTTAGTCGCTCTCCAATAACTTTCAACTATTAAAAAAGGCTCTAGCCCTTTCAATTTCCAATTGAATGAGCCTTTTTGAAGTTTCTACGCTTGCAATAAAAACCTTATATGCCCCTAGGGCATAACTCACAACCCTTGCCCTTGTCCTGAAGACAACATCCTTAAAGACCTAATTTCCAAAACTTTCAACAACGTTGAATAAAATGGCTATCTAAAATATTAATTGGATGTGTTTGGGGAAAAGATGGGCGTGAGAGGGGGGTTAGTTGCCCTCAAATCATTTTCGACAATTAAAAAAGGACACTAGCCCTTTGAATTTCCAATCGAATGAGCCCTTTAAGTTTCTATGACAAATATTTCAATAAAAATCTTATATGCCCCCAGGGCATAACTTATAACCCTTGTCCTGGAAACTGTGGGGGGAGTATCCTGCTCAAAGGTATAATATCCTGAACTTTGAACTGCGTGCAACAAAATGGCTATCTCAAAATCTTTATTGGATGCGTTCGAGGAAATGGTGGGAGTGAAAGGGGTGTTAGTTGCTTTCCAATCACTTTTGACAATTAAAAAGGGCACTAGCCATTTCAATTTCCAATCGAATCAGCCCTTTTTTAAAGTTTCTACGACAACGCGTTATATAAGAACATTACATGCCCCCTGGGCATAATTTACAACCCTTGCCCTGAGGGCTGGGGGGGGGGGGTTGTCATCCTCAAAGACTTAATTTCCAGAACTTAAAACTACGTTAAATAAAATGGCTATCTCGAAGTTTTGATTAGATGTGTTTGGGGAAAAGGTGGGCGTGAGAGGTAGGTTAGTTGCCCTCTAATCACTTTCGACTATTAAAAAGTGCACTAGCCCTTTGAATTTCCAATCGAATGAGCCTTTTTTTAAGTTTCTACGACAACACCTTCTATAAAAAAAAACTTACATGCCCCCAGGGCTTAACTTACAACCCTTTCCCTAAGGGCTTTGGGAGAAAAAATATAATTTCTATCTGGAAATCAACTACGCTGAACTAAATGGCTAGTAGAAAGGGGGGTGCTACTCTGACGCCCACAATACCCCTTCGAATCCCGATCCGGACACTTTTTTAAAAACTCCCACGCCCACACCAAATATGGGCATAGAGTCCCTAGGGAGAACACGTGGTTAATGGGGTCAATGACACTTCGTTCAAGATCAGTTGATTGTTGTTGTTGTTTTGGCCAAGTGCACGCTCGAGGCGAATGTCAAGGTGTCCAGGAATAGGAAACAGTTAGATCACACAGAAACAACAAATTAATTCCCCTTTCTTGACAAATCAATCAACCATGACATCATCTGTCAGACATTAAAAAACTTCGCCCAGAAACAATTCTCCAGGAATAGACCCAAGACATTAATGAACTTCGCCCCGGAAACAATTCTACTGGTCGAACTCCAAAGATATTAATAAACTTCGCCATGGAAACAATTCTCCAAGAAACATCTTAGCGATGAAGAGATTAACGCGTGAAAGGGTTTCCCAGGAATTTGAAATGTGACAGCGCAGGGATGCCAAAAACAAAAGGAACACGAATAAATTACGTTTAGGGGTTATTTGGGCGAAAGCGTTTTAGACATTTTAGGGAATTATTTCGGCGAAACAGTTAGACATTTTAAAAGATGATTTTAGAAGATGTTTTAGAAGAGGATTTGAGGGTGAAACTCTGTGGTCGTTATAATACACAAGTTCCATTTGAACAGTGTCGTGAGGTCCCTACCCCAACCCCAAAGGGCATCGATCCCCCTACCCCAACCCCGAAAGAAGCCACCGGTCCCCAAAGGCCCCCGGGCTCCCAAAGGGTCCCCCGGGCCCCCCAAAGGGCCCCCAGCGCCCCAAAGGACAACCCGGCCCCCCAAGGGCCCCCGGACCCCCAAAGGTCCTCCCGAGTCCCCAAAGGACCACCCGGCCCCCCAAGGGACCCCGGGCCCCCAAAGAGTCCCCTCCCCATTTTTTTATACTTTTTTAAGGCTTTATTATATCTTTTCAGAGCAAGTTATTTTCTTAATGTCCATCCTAAACCCATTTTCCAACTTGAAGTACTTATCTTTTTCACCCACATCTATACTTTACAGCTTTTTGGATACCTCAACACCAAGAAACACTTTTCAAAGACCCTTTCAGAGCAAGTTACTTTCTTAATGTCCCTCCTAAACCCATTTTCCAACTTGAAGTACTTATCTTTTTCACCCACAACTATACTTTACAGCTTTTTGGATACCTCAACACCAAGAAATACTTTTCAAAGACCATTTCAGAGCAAGTTACTTTCTTAATGTCCCTCCTAAACTCATTTTCCAACTTGAAGTACTTATCTTTTTCACCCACAACTATACTTTACAGCTTTTTGGATACCTCAACACCAAGAAATACTTTTCACAGACCATTTCAGAGCAAGCTATTTTCTTAATGTCCATCCTAAACCCATTTTCCAACTTGAAGTACTTATCTTTTTCACCCACAACTATACTTTACAGCTTTTTGGATACCTCAACACCAAGAAACACTTTTCAAAGACCATTTCAGAGCAAGTTACTTTCTTAATGTCCCTCCTAAACCCATTTTCCAACTTGAAGTACTTATCTTTTTCACCCACAACTATACTTTACAGCTTTTTGGATACCTCAACACCAAGAAATACTTTTCAAAGACCATTTCAGAGCAAGTTACTTTCTTAATGTCCCTCCTAAACCCATTTTCCAACTTGAAGTACTTATCTTTTTCACCCACAACCATACTTTACAGCATTTTGGATACCTCAACACCAAGAAATACTTTTCAAAGACCATTTCAGAGCAAGTTACGTTCTTAATGTCCCTCCTAAACCCATTTTCCAACTTGAAGTACTTAACTTTTTCACCCACAACTATACTTTACAGCTTTTTGGATACCTCAACACCAAGAAATACTTTTCAAAGACCATTTCAGAGCAAGTTACTTTCTTAATATCCCTCCTATACCCATTTTCCAACTTGAAGTACTTATCTTTTTCATCCACAACTATACTTTACAGCTTTTTGGATACCTCAACACCAAGAAATACTTTTCAAAGACCATTTCAGAGCAAGTTACTTTCTTAATGTCCCACCTAAACCCATTTTCCAACTTGAAGTACTTATCTTTTTCACCCACAACTATACTTTACAGCTTTTTGGATACCTCAACACCAAGAAATACTTTTCAAAGACCATTTCAGAGCAAGTTACTTTCTTAATGTCCCTCCTAAACCCATTTTCCAACTTGAAGTACTTATCTTTTTCACCCACAACTATACTTTACGGCTTTTTGGATACCTCAACACCAAGAAATACTTTTTAAAGACCATTTCAGAGCAAGTTACTTTCTAAATGTCCCTCCTAAACCCATTTTCCAACTTGAAGTACTATCTTTTTCACCCACAACTATACTTTACAGCGTTTTGGGTACCTCAACACCAAGAAATACTTTTCAATGACCATTTCAGAGCAAGTTACTTTCTTAATGTCCCTCCTAAACCCATTTTCCAACTTGAAGTACTTATCTTTTTCACACACAACCATACTTTACAGCTTTTTGGATACCTCAACACCAAGAAATACTTTTCAAAGACCATTTCAGAGCAAGTTACTTTCTTAATGTCCCTCCTAAACCCATTTTCCAACTTGAAGTACTTATCTTTTTCACCCACAACTATACTTTACAGCTTTTTGGATACCTCAACACCAAGAAATACTTTTCAAAGACCATTTCAGAGCAAGCTACTTTCTTAATGTCCCTCCTAAACCCATTCTGCAACTTAAAGTACTTATCTTTGTCACCCACAACAATACTTTACAGCTTTGTGGATACCTCAACACCAAGAAATACTTTTCAAAGACCATTTCAGAGCAAGTTACTTTCTTAATGTCCCTCCTAAACCCATTTTCCAACTTGAAGTACTTATCTTTTTCACCCACAACTATACTTTACAGCTTTTTGGATACCTCAACACCAAGAAATACTTTTCAAAGACCATTTCAGAGCAAGTTACTTTCTTAATATCCCTCCTAAACCCATTTTCCAACTTGAAGTACTTATCTTTTTCACCCACAACTATACTTTACAGCTTTTTGGATACCTCAACACCAAGAAATACTTTTCAAAGACCATTTCAGAGCAAGTTACTTTCTTAATGTCCCACCTAAACCCATTTTCCAACTTGTAGTACTTATCTTTTTCACCCACAACTATACTTAACAGCTTTTTGGATACCTCAACACCAAGAAATACTTTTCAAAGACCATTTCAGAGCAAGTTACTTTCTTAATGTCCCTCCTAAACCCATTTTCCAACTTGAAGTACTTATCTTTTTCACCCACAACTATACTTTACAGCTTTTTGGATACCTCAACACCAAGAAATACTTTTCAAAGACCATTTCAGAGCAAGTTACTTTCTTAATGTCCCTCCTAAACCCATTTTCCAACTTGAAGTACTTATCTTTTTCACCCACAACTATACTTTACAGCTTTTTGGATACCTCAACACCAAGAAATACTTTTCAAAGACCCTTTCAGAGCAAGTTACTTTCTAAATGTCCCTCCTAAACCCATTTTCCAACTTGAAGTACTTATCTTTTTCACCCACAACTATACTTTACAGCTTTTTGGATACCTCAACACCAAGAAATACTTTTCAAAGACCATTTCAGAGCAAGTTACTTTCTTAATGTCCCACCTAAACCCATTTTCCAACTTGAAGTACTTATCTTTTTCACCTACAACTATACTTTACAGCTTTTTGGATACCTCAACACCAAGAAATACTTTTCAAAGACCATTTCAGAGCAAGTTACTTTCTTAATGTCCCTCCTAAACCCATTTTCCAACTTGCAGTACTTATCTTTTTCACCCACAACTATACTTTACAGCTTTTTGGATACCTCAACACCAAGAAATACTTTTTAAAGACCATTTCAGAGCAAGTTACTTTCTTAATGTCCCTCCTAAACCCATTTTCCAACTTGAAGTACTTATCTTTTTCACCCACAACTATACTTTACAGCTTTTTGGGTACCTCAACACCAAGAAATACTTTTCAATGACCATTTCAGAGCAAGTTACTTTCTTAATGTCCCTCCTAAACCCATTTTCCAACTTGAAGTACTTATCTTTTTCACCCACAACTATACTTTACAGCTTTTTGGATACCTCAACACCAAGAAATACTTTTCAAAGACCATTTCAGAGCAAGTTACTTTCTTAATGTCCCTCCTAAACCCATTTTCCAACTTGAAGTACTTATTTTTTTCACCCACAACTATACTTTACAGCTTTTTGGGTACCTCAACACCAAGAAATACTTTTCAATGACCATTTCAGAGCAAGTTACTTTCTTAATGTCCCTCCTAAACCCATTTTTCAACTTGAAGTACTTATCTTTTTCACCCACAACCATACTTTACAGCTTTTTGGATACCTCAACACCAAGAAATACTTTTCAAAGACCATTTCAGAGCAAGTTACTTTCTTAATGTCCCTCCTAAACCCATTTTCCAACTTGAAGTACTTATCTTTGACACCCACAACTATACTTTACAGCTTTTTGGATACCTCAACACCAAGAAATACTTTTCAAAGACCATTTCAGAGCAAGCTACTTTCTTAATGTCCCTTCTAAACCCATTTTCCAACTTGAAGTACTTATCTCTTTCACCCACAACTATACTTTACAGCTTTTTGGATACCTCAACACCAAGAAATACTTTTCAAAGACCATTTCAGAGCAAATTACATTCTCAATATCCATCCTAAACCCATTTTCCAACTTGAAGTACTTATCTTTTTCATCCACAACTATACTTTACAGCTTTTTGGATACTTCAACACCAAGAAATACTTTTCAAAGACCATTTCAGAGCAAATTACTTTCTTAATGTCCCTCTTAAACCCATTTTCCAACTTGAAGTACTTATCTTTTTCACCCACAACTATACTTTACAGCTTTTTGGATACCTCAACACCAAGAAATACTTTTCAAAGACCATTTCAGAGCAAGTTACTTTCTTAATGTCCCACCTAAACCCATTTTCCAATTTGAAGTACTTATCTTTTTCACCCACAACTATACTTTACAGCTTTTTGGATACCTCAACACCAAGAAATACTTTTCAAAGACCATTTCAGAGCAAGTTACTTTCTTAATGTCCCTCCTAAACCCATTTTCCAACTTGAAGTACTTATCTTTTTCACCCACAACTATACTTTACAGCTTTTTGGATAACTCAACACCAAGAAATACTTTTCAAAGACCATTTCAGAGCAAGTTACTTTCTTAATGTCCCTCCTAAACCCATTTTCCAACTTGAAGTACTTATCTTTTTCACCCACAACTATACTTTACAGCTTTTTGGATACCTCAACACCAAGAAATACTTTTCAAAGACCATTTCAGAGCAAGTTACTTTCTTAATGGCCCTCCTAAACTCATTTTCCAACTTGAAGTACTTATCTTTTTCACCCACAGCTATGCTTTACAGCTTTTTGGATACCTCAACACCAAGAAATACTTTTCAAAGACCATTTCAGAGCAAGTTACTTTCTTAATGTCCCTCCTAAACCCATTTTCCAACTTGAAGTACTTATCTTTTTCACCCACAACTATACTTTACAGCTTTTTGGATACCTCAACACCAAGAAATACTTTTCAAAGACCATTTCAGAGCAAGTTACTTTCTTAATGTCCCTCCTAAACCCATTTTCCAACTTGAAGTACTTATCTTTTTCACCAATAACTATACTTTACAGCTTTTTGGATACCTCAACACTAAGAAATACTTAGGTTAGGCTAGATTAAATTAGGTTAGATTAGGTTAGGTTAGGTTATCCTACGTACGCTTCACTTAGGTTAGGTTAGGTGAAAGACAGGCAAAAAGTTAGGTGAATGCTTAGGTTAGGATAGACTAGATTAAGTTAGGTTAGGTTAAGTTAGGTTAGGCTAGGTTAGCCTACGTACGCGCGCGTACGTAGGCTAACCTAACGTAGCCTAACCTAACTTAATCTAGTCTATCCTAACCTAACCATTCACCTAACTTTTTGCCTGTCTTTCACTTAACCTAACCTAAGTGAAGCGTACGTAGGATAACCTAACCTAATCTAACCTAATTTAATCTAGCCTAACCTAAGTATTTCTTGGTGTTGAGGTATCCAAAAAGCTGTAAAGTATAGTTGTGGGTGAAAAAGATAAGTACTTCAAGTTGGAAAATGGGTTTAGGAGGGACATTAAGAAAGTAACTTGCTCTGAAATGGTCTTTGAAAAGTATTTCTTGGTGTTGAGGTATCCAAAAAGCTGTAAAGTATAGTTGTGGGTGAAAAAGATAAGTACTTCAAGTTGGAAAATGGGTTTAGGAGGGACATTAAGAAAGTAACTTGCTCTGAAATGGTCTTTGAAAAGTTTTTCTTGGTGTTGAGGTATCCAAAAAGCTGTAAAGTATAGTTGTGGGTGAAAAAGATACGTACTTCAAGTCTGAAAATGAGTTTAGGAGGGACATTAAGAAAGTAACTTGCTCTGAAATGGTCTTTGAAAAGTATTTCTTGGTGTTGAGGTATCCAAAAAGCTGTAAAGTATAGTTGTGGGTGAAAAAGTTAAGTACTTCAAGTTGGAAAATGGGTTTAGGAGGGACATTAAGAAAGTAACTTGCTCTGAAATGGTCTTTGAAATGTATTTCTTGGTGTTGAGGTATCCAAAAAGCTGTAAAGTATAGTTGTGGGTGAAAAAGATAAGTACTTCAAGTTGGAAAATGGGTTTAGGTGGGACATTAAGAAAGTAACTTGCTCTGAAATGGTCTTTGAAAAGTATTTCTTGGTGTTGAGGAATCCAAAAAGCTGTAAAGTATAGTTGTGGGTGAAAAAGATAAGTACTTCAAGTTGGAAAATGGGTTTAGGAGGGACATTAAGAAATTAACTTGCTCTGAAATGGTCTTTGAAAAGTATTTCTTGGTGTTGAGGTATCCAAAAAGCTGTAAAGTATAGTTGTGGGTGAAAAAGATATGTACTTCAAGTTGGAAAATGGGTTTAGGAGGGACATTAAGAAAGTAACTTGCTCTGAAATGGTCTTTGAAAAGTATTTCTTGGTGTTGAGGTATCCAAAAAGCTGTAAAGTATAGTTGTGGGTGAAAAAGATAAGTACTTCAAGTTGGAAAATGGGTTTAGGAGGGACATTAAGAAAGTAACTTGCTCTGAAATGGTCTTTGAAAAGTATTTCTTGGTGTTGAGGTATCCAAAAAGCTGTAAAGTATAGTTGTGGGTGAAAAAGATAAGTACTTCAAGTTGGAAAATGGGTTTAGGAGGGACATTAAGAAAGTAACTTGCTCTGAAATGGTCTTTGAAAAGTATTTCTTGGTGTTGAGGTATCCAAAAAGCTGTAAAGTATAGTTGTGGGTGAAAAAGATAAGTACTTCAAGTTGGAAAATGGGTTTAGGAGGGACATTAAGAAAGTAACTTGCTCTGAAATGGTCTTTGAAAAGTATTTCTTGGTGTTGAGGTATCCAAAAAGCTGTAAAGTATAGTTGTGGGTGAAAAAGATAAGTACTTCAAGTTGGAAAATGGGTTTAGGAGGGACATTAAGAAAGTAACTTGCTCTGAAATGGTCTTTGAAAAGTATTTCTTGGTGTTGAGGTATCCAAAAAGCTGTAAAGTATAGTTGTGGGTGAAAAAGATAAGTACTTCAAGTTGGAAAATGGGTTTAGGTGGGACATTAAGAAAGTAACTTGCTCTGAAATGGTCTTTGAAAAGTATTTCTTGGTGTTGAGGTATCCAAAAAGCTGTAAAGTATAGTTGTGGGTGAAAAAGATAAGTACTTCAAGTTGGAAAATGGGTTTAGGAGGGATATTAAGAAAGTAACTTACTCTGAAATGGTCTTTGAAAAGTATTTCTTGGTGTTGAGGTATCCAAAAAGCTGTAAAGTATAGTTGTGGGTGAAAAAGTTAAGTACTTCAAGTTGGAAAATGGGTTTAGGAGGGACATTAAGAAAGTAACTTGCTCTGAAATGGTCTTTGAAAAGTATTTCTTGGTGTTGAGGTATCCAAAAAGCTGTAAAGTATAGTTGTGAGTGAAAAACATAAGTACTTCAAGTTGGAAAATGGGTTTAGGAGGGACATTAAGAAAGTAGCTTGCTCTGAAATGGTCTTTGAAAAGTATTTCTTGGTGTTGAGGTATCCAAAAAGCTGTAAAGTATAGTTGTGAGTGAAAAAGATAAGTACTTCAAGTTGGAAAATGGGTTTAGGAGGGACATTAAGAAAGTAACTTGCTCTGAAATGGTCTTTGAAAAGTATTTCTTGGTGTTGAGGTATCCAAAAAGCTGTAAAGTATGGTTGTGGGTGAAAAAGATAAGTACTTCAAGTTGGAAAATGGGTTTAGGAGGGACATTAAGAAAGTAACTTGCTCTGAAATGGTCATTGAAAAGTATTTCTTGGTGTTGAGGTACCCAAGAAGCTGTAAAGTATAGTTGTGGGTGAAAAAGATAAGTACTTCAAGTTGGAAAATGGGTTTAGGAGGGACATTAAGAAAGTAACTTGCTCTGAAATGGTCTTTGAAAAGTATTTCTTGGTGTTGAGGTATCCAAAAAGAAGTAAAGTATAGTTGTGGGTGAAAAAGATAAGTACTTCATGGTACTTCATTCAGTACTGAAATGGTCTTTGAAAAGTATTTCTTGGTGTTGAGGTATCCAAAAAGCTGTAAAGTATAGTTGTGGGTGAAAAAGATAAGTACTTCAAGTTGGAAAATGGGTTTAGGAGGGACATTTAGAAAGTAACTTGCTCTGAAATGGTCTTTGAAAAGTATTTCTTGGTGTTGAGGTATCCAAAAAGCTGTAAAGTATAGTTGTGGGTGAAAAAGATAAGTACTTCAAGTTGGAAAATGGGTTTAGGTGGGACATTAAGAAAGTAACTTGCTCTGAAATGGTCTTTGAAAAGTATTTCTTGGTGTTGGGGTACCCAAAAAGCTGTAAAGTATAGTTGTGGGTGAAAAAGATAAGTACTTCAAGTTGGAAAATGGGTTTAGGAGGGATATTAAGAAAGTAACTTGCTCTGAAATGGTCTTTGAAAAGTATTTCTTGGTGTTGAGGTATCCAAAAAGCTGTAAAGTATAGTTGTGGGTGAAAAAGATAAGTACTTCAAGTTGGAAAATGGGTTTAGGAGGGACATTAAGAAAGTAACTTGCTCTGAAATGGTCTTTGAAAAGTATTTCTTGGTGTTTAGGTATCCAAAAAGCTGTAAAGTATAGTTGTGGGTGAAAAAGATAAGTACTTCAAGTTGGAAAATGGGTTTAGGAGGGACATTAAGAAAGTAACTTGCTCTGAAATGGTCTTTGAAAAGTATTTCTTGGTGTTGAGGTATCCAAAAAGCTGTAAAGTATAGTTGTGGGTGAAAAAGATAAGTACTTCAAGTTGGAAAATGGGTTTAGGTGGGACATTAAGAAAGTAACTTGCTCTGAAATGGTCTTTGAAAAGTATTTCTTGGTGTTGAGGTATCCAAAAAGCTGTAAAGTATAGTTGTGGGTGAAAAAGATAAGTACTTCAAGTTGGAAAATGGGTTTAGGAGGGATATTAAGAAAGTAACTTGCTCTGAAATGGTCTTTGAAAAGTATTTCTTGGTGTTGAGGTATCCAAAAAGCTGTAAAGTATAGTTGTGGGTGAAAAAGATAAGTACTTCAAGTTGGAAAATGGGTTTAGGAGGGACATTAAGAAAGTAACTTGCTCTGAAATGGTCTTTGAAAAGTATTTCTTGGTGTTGAGGTATCCAAAAAGCTGTAAAGTATAGTTGTGGGTGAAAAAGATAAGTACTTCAAGTCTGAAAATGAGCTTAGGAGGGACATTAAGAAAGTAACTTGCTCTGAAATGGTCTTTAAAAAGTATTTCTTGGTGTTGAGGTATCCAAGAAGCTGTAAAGTATAGTTGTGGGTGAAAAAGTTAAGTACTTCAAGTTGGAAAATGGGTTTAGGAGGGACATTAAGAAAGTAACTTGCTCTGAAATGGTCTTTGAAATGTATTTCTTGGTGTTGAGGTATCCAAAAAGCTGTAAAGTATAGTTGTGGGTGAAAAAGATAAGTACTTCAAGTTGGAAAATGGGTTTAGGAGGGACATTAAGAAATTAACTTGCTCTGAAATGGTCTTTGAAAAGTATTTCTTGGTGTTGAGGTATCCAAAAAGCTGTAAAGTATAGTTGTGGGTGAAAAAGATATGTACTTCAAGTTGGAAAATGGGTTTAGGAGGGACATTAAGAAAGTAACTTGCTCTGAAATGGTCTTTGAAAAGTATTTCTTGGTGTTGAGGTATCCAAAAAGCTGTAAAATATAGTTGTGGGTGAAAAAGATCAGTACTTCAAGTTGGAAAATGGGTTTAGGAGGGAAATTAAGAAAGTAACTTGCTCTGAAATGGTCTTTGAAAAGTATTTCTTGGTGTTGAGGTATCCAAAAAGCTGTAAAGTATAGTTGTGGGTGAAAAAGATAAGTACTTCCAGTTGGAAAATGGGTTTAGGAGGGACATTAAGAAAGTAACTTGCTCTGAAATGGTCTTTGAAAAGTATTTCTTGGTGTTGAGGTATCCAAAAAGCTGTAAAGTATAGTTGTGGGTGAAAAAGATAAGTACTGCAAGTTGGAAAATGGGTTTAGGAGGGACATTAAGAAAGTAACTTGCTCTGAAATGGTCTTTGAAAAGTATTTCTTGGTGTTGAGGTATCCAAAAAGCTGTAAAGTATAGTTGTGGGTGAAAAAGATAAGTACTTCAAGTTGGAAAATGGGTTTAGGAGGGACATTAAGAAAGTAACTTGCTCTGAAATGGTCTTTGAAAAGTATTTCTTGGTGTTGAGGTATCCATAAAGCTGTAAAGTATAGTTGTGGGTGAAAAAGATAAGTACTTCAAGTTGGAAAATGGGTTTAGGAGGGATATCAAGAAAGTAACTTGCTCTGAAATGGTCTTTGAAAAGTATTTCTTGGTGTTGAGGTATCCAAAAAGCTGTAAAGTATAGTTGTGGGTGAAAAAGATAAGTACTTCAAGTTGGAAAATGGGTTTAGGTGGGACATTAAGAAAGTAACTTGCTCTGAAATGGTCTTTGAAAAGTATTTCTTGGTGTTGAGGTATCCAAAAAGCTGTAAAGTATAGTTGTGGATGAAAAAGATAAGTACTTCAAGTTGGAAAATGGGTATAGGAGGGATATTAAGAAAGTAACTTGCTCTGAAATGGTCTTTGAAAAGTATTTCTTGGTGTTGAGGTATCCAAAAAGCTGTAAAGTATAGTTGTGGGTGAAAAAGTTAAGTACTTCAAGTTGGAAAATGGGTTTAGGAGCGACAGTAAGAAAGTAACTTGCTCTGAAATGGTCTTTGAAAAGTATATCTTGGTGTTGAGGTATCCAAAAAGCTGTAAAGTATAGTTGTGGGTGAAAAAGATAAGTACTTTAAGTTGGAAAATGGGTTTAGGAGGGACATTAAGAAAGTAGCTTGCTCTGAAATGGTCTTTGAAAAGTATTTCTTGGTGTTGAGGTATCCAAAAAGCTGTAAAGTATAGTTGTGGGTGAAAAAGATAAGTACTTCAAGTTGGAAAATGGGTTTAGGAGGGACATTAAGAAAGTAACTCTCTCTGAAATGGTCTTTGAAAAGTATTTCTTGGTGTTGAGGTATCCAAAAAGCTGTAAAGTATGGTTGTGGGTGAAAAAGATAAGTACTTCAAGTTGGAAAATGGGTTTAGGAGGGACATTAAGAAAGTAACTTGCTCTGAAATGGTCATTGAAAAGTATTTCTTGGTGTTGAGGTACCCAAAAAGCTGTAAAGTATAGTTGTGGGTGAAAAAGATAAGTACTTCAAGTTGGAAAATGGGTTTAGGAGGGACATTAAGAAAGTAACTTGCTCTGGAATGGTCTTTGAAAAGTATTTCTTGGTGTTGAGGTATCCAAAAAGCTGTAAAGTATAGTTGTGGGTGAAAAAGATAAGTACTTCAAGTTGGAAAATGGGTTTAGGAGGGACATTAAGAAAGTAACTTGCTCTGAAATGGTCTTTGAAAAGTATTTCTTGGTGTTGAGGTATCCAAAAAGCTGTAAAGTATAGTTGTGGGTGAAAAAGATAAGTACTTCATGGTACTTCATTCAGTACTGAAATGGTCTTTGAAAAGTATTTCTTGGTGTTGAGGTATCCAAAAAGCTGTAAAGTATAGTTGTGGGTGAAAAAGATAAGTACTTCAAGTTGGAAAATGGGTTTAGGAGGGACATTAAGAAAGTAACTTGCTCTGAAATGGTCTTTGAAAAGTATTTCTTGGTGTTGAGGTATCCAAAAAGCTGTAAAGTATAGTTGTGGGTGAAAAAGATAAGTACTTCAAGTTGGCAAATGGGTTTAGGAGGGACATTAAGAAAGCAACTTGCTCTGAAATGGTCTTTGAAAAGTATTTCTTGGTGTTGAGGTATCCAAAAAGCTGTAAAGTATAGTTGTGGGTGAAAAAGATAAGTACTTCAAGTTGTAAAATGGGTTTAGGAGGGACATTAAGAAAGCAACTTGCTCTGAAATGGTCTTTGAAAAGTATTTCTTGGTGTTGAGGTATCCAAAAAGCTGTAAAGTATATTTGTGGGTGAAAAAGATAAGTACTTCAAGTTGGAAAATGGGTTTAGGAGGGACATTAAGAAAGTAACTTGCTCTGAAATGGTCTTTGAAAAGTGTTTCTTGGTGTTGAGGTATCCAAAAAGCTGTAAAGTATGGTTGTGGGTGAAAAAGATAAGTACTTCAAGTTGGAAAATGGGTTTAGGAGGGACAATAAGAAAGCAACTTGCTCTGAAATGGTCTTTGAAAAGTATTTCTTGGTGTTGAGGTATCCAAAAAGCTGTAAAGTATAGTTGTGGGTGAAAAAGAAAAGTACTTCAAGTTGGAAAATAGGTTTAGGAGGGACATTAAGAAAGTAACTTGCTCTGAAATGGTCTTTGAAAAGTGTTTCTTGGTGAGTGTGCGTTTAGAGTGTACATTTGCTGACCCATTACCTGAGAGTATTGCACTAATCTAATTAAATCAATTTGAAACCTATTGGGAAATCACTCCCGAAGGCAATGTTCTACTAGACCTTGCACCATGAACACCAGTCAAATAATCAATGTATTTAATATGGGCCCCTACATGTCCAAATACAGATCCTATCGTCTACCCTCGGAATTCCTTGGAAAAATTCAAAGTGCAAATAATGCCCTAATCATTGTTAATAGCAGTCCTTCGACTGATAATACCGGCCATTGGTTGTGCACCTTTCAAACAATGAAGACGATTGAATTTTTTGATCCTCTCGGCCTACCCTATACATTCTACACTCCACACATCAGCAACTATATTGAGAGCAGTGGCAAAACTATTATTCAAAATCGGAAGACTAAAGGATCTGACGACTAAAAGCTGTGGTTTCCATGCGCTACTATATTTCGTGTTCAGATGTCGCGGCTATACTTACAAGCAGTTTCTCAACATTTATGTAGACAATCCACGTCTAAACGACTTTATGGTGGAAAAAATCCTCTCAGGCCTATATAATATTGATTTTAGTATCCTACCAGTAAAGTGCTTAAAAAATGTCCGTGAATTTGTTTATTAATAAAGAGAAGATGTATATATATACAACAATGTCTTTATTCTTCACTTTAGATTTCTTCTTCGATGTATAGGCAACTGACGAGAACCACTAATGCTGGTAGATCATTGAATTCACTGTATATTGATCTTGATTGGCCGCAAAGTCAGGGTCACATTTTCTACAGTACAATGTAACTTCACTCTTATCGTATCTTTTTGTATAATCAATGATACTATTTGCATTCATATTGTGAAATTCACGTGTTTCAATCTGTCTATTTGAAGCAATATCACATACAGTGTTTTCAAATGGTGAATCACATTCGGTAACTGCCAAATAAAAATCACTTGGTTTATAGTTATAATAGACAGTGTTGTCACAATGATGACGTAGAAACCAAATTGTCTTGTTACCCCAACTGTTGAATCGTAGACCAGATTCCTCTTCCCAGAATAATTTAAATCCACGACGATACCAATCTCGTAGAAATAAACTAAAATCACGTTTGGGATTCTTTCCAATCATAGCGGGGTAAGTATTCTCCCACTGATCACATTTATCATAGTGACAATTGGAGCACAGATGCCCTCTAGGATGAGAGTCACACACCTCTTCAAGACATGAATTACAGCCTTTAATTAGTACTACATATCCTCTATGTAATTTACAGGGATTGCATAATTTGCAATTTTCATTATATTCATCAATAATTGTACAATTCTCACATGATGACCAACTGCCAAGAGTGTAAATACATAGTGGGCATGTATAGAACATTTTTTTTTGGTTTCCGATGTTAACTCTTTCAAAGCTAAAAAGAAACTGATCCACGTTCAAAAAATTCAGAGAGGGAAGGGAGAGGAGTAACTCTGTGACGTTACATAACCTCTTTCGAAGGGGGGAGCCATCTATATATAATCTATAGCAATGTTGTCAAAAGTATATTCACAATATTATTCTGCTTTGATTCAATTAATATATCAATAAATTGAGTAAAAGCATTTGAGTCACGTTGTAAAAGCTTCATACAATAGTCCAATGGTAGAGAGTCAGTTTTCATTATATTGTCCAGTGTTCCCTGTGTGAATATCTTCCGTTGAAGTGATAACTCAAGAAAATCGTCAATCAGAATCAAGTGTTTTTCCATAATCAAAAGATTTGATCTAATTCTCTCTTTCTCAAATTTATTCATTTTTTAATCCTAACACTCTCACTGCTGACTCTAGACTAACCACGATTCGTTCTACTTCAAGAATATTCGATAACCAAAAAAAATCTAACAAAAAGAAAGGGGACATTTAAGATTTCGAAACAATTTTATTGAGCGTGATCATACAACAATAATATATATTACACATATACAATTACAGATATAACTTATTGTCCTCTATATACTTCACTATTGCATTTAAAGCACTTTGAAGTCTATTCACGTGTGCTATATCAACTTTTGCAGCGAAGCATAACTGATCCTCCAATTTAAATTTGCTCAAAGGTAACACGTATCTTGCATATACTTCATCCCAATCAATACAAAGCCATGATCCTCTCGTAATTTCTACCGCAATGTTTGGTGCTCTTGAATCATTGCTGCTGCTACCAACTCATCAACTTCTAATAGTGTAAACATTCCACTCATTATTGCAAATATATCCTAATGAATAAATATAGTCAAACTGTTCTTACTCCTTGAATTCTACTATCACACTAATAACAACTATACCAAAAATCCTTCCTTATATCTGTTGCGTCACTCCCGTTCGTATATCTAAGTCTCTGATTGGTCTAGAAAGAGGCGTGGTTTTGTACTCGTGAGATTCTAGGCCTCTGATTGTAGGTAATCTTGTCCCGTTCGAAATTAGAGAAGGGTACCTACTCACTAGCCCTTTCAATTTCGAATTGAATGAGCCCTTTTGAAGTTTCTACGCTTTCAATAAAAACCTTATATACCCCCAGGCCATAACTTACAACCCTTGCCCTGAGGCTGTAGAGGGGGAGGGGTTGTCATCCTTAAAGACCTAATTTCCAAAACTTTCAACTACGTTGAATAAAATGGCAATCTAAAATATTGATTGGATGTGTTTGGGAAAAAGATGGGCGTGAGAGCGGGGTTAGTTTCCCTCAAATCACGTTCGATTATTAAAAAGGGCACTGGCCCTTTGAATTTCCAATCAAATGAGCCCTTTTTCAAGTTTCTACGACAAAGATTTCAATAAAAACCTTATATGGCCCCAGGGCATAACTTATAACCCTAGCCCTGAAGACTGTGAGGGGAGTGTCCTGCTCAAAGGTATAATTTCCTGAACTTTGACCTGCGTGGAACAAAATGGCTATCTCAAAATCTTTATTGGATATGTTTGGGGAAATAATGGGCGTGGAAGGGGTGTTAGTTGCTTTCCAATCACTGTCGACTATTAAAAAGAGCACTAGCCATTTCAATTTCCAATCGAATGAGCCTTTTTCAAAGTTTCTACGACCAAGCGTTCTATAAAAACCTTATATGCCCCCTGGGCATAATTTACAACCCTTGCCCTGAGGGCTGTGGGGGGTTGTCATCCTCAAAGACTTAATTTCCAGAACTTAAAACTACGGTGAATAAAATGGCAATCCCAAAGTTTTGATTAAATGTGTTTGGGGAAAAGGTGGGCGTGAGAGGCGGGTTAGTTACCCTCTAATCACTTTCGACTATTAAAAAGGACACTAGCCCTTTGAATTTACAATCGAATGAGCTTTTTTTTAAGTTTCTACGACAACGCCTTCTATAAAAACCTTATATGCCCCCAGAAATAACTTACAACCCTTGCCCTAAGGGCTGTGGGAGACTGTCCTCCTCAAAACATAATTTCTATCTGGAAATCAACAACACTGAACAAAATGGCTATCTCTAAATTTTGATTGGATGTGTTTCGGGAAATGGTGAGCGTGGAAGGGGTGTTAGTCACCTTCCAATCACTTTCGACTATTAAAAAGGGCACAAGCCACTCCAATTTCCAATTGAATGAGCCCTTTCGAAGATTCTACGACAAATTTTTTGATACGAAGTGCCCTGTTCTAAAAGAAAAAATTAATAAATAATACATTGTGTCAACATCGTTCTTATATACCCCCAGGGCATAACTTAAAACCCTTGCCCTGAGGGTTTTGGGGGAGTGTCCTCCTTAAAAACATATTTTATATCTGGAAATCAACTACGCTGAACAAAATGGCTATCTCAAAATTTTCATTGGATGTGTTTGGGGGAATGATGGGCGTAGGGGAGCGGGTGCTATTTGCCCTCCCATCACTTTCGACTATTAAAAAGGGCACTGGCCACTCCAATTTCCAATAGAATGAGCCCTTTCGAAGATTCTACGACAACTCCTTCGATACGAAGTGCCCGGGTATGGGAAAAAATAAAAAATAATACATTGTGCCAACATCGTTCTTTACTTAGGCAGCGCGATCGCGCTGCCTATGATTTATACAACAACTTTATATATTAACCTTGTATGCCCCCAGGGCATAATTTACAACCCTTGCACTGAGGGCTCTGAGGGGGTTATCATCCTAAAAGACCTAATTTCCAGAACTTTCAACTACGTTGAACAAAATGGATATCTCAAAATTTTGATTGGATGTGCTTGGGGAAATGGTGGGCGTGAGAGGAGCGTTAGTCACTATCAAATCCCTTCCAACTATTAAAAAAGGCACTAGCCCTTTCAATTTCCAATTGAATGAGCCGTTTTGAAGTTTCTCAAACAGCTATCTCAAAGTTTTAATTGGATGTGTTTGGGGAAATGGTGGGGGTGAGATGGGGATTAGTTGCTCTCCAATCGCTTTCGATTATTAAAAAGGGTACTAACCTTTTTAATTTCCAATCTAATGAGCTTTTGTTTTGGAGGTTCTTCAACAACGCTTTCTATAAAAACCTTATATGCCCCAAGGCATAACTTACAACCCTTGTAATGAGGGCCCCAAACACATCCAATCAAAATTTTTAGATAGCCATTTTATTCAACGTAGTTGAAAGTTTTGGAAATTAGGTCTTTAAGGATGACAACCCCTCCCCCCACAGCCCTTAGGGCAAGGGCTGTAAGTTATGCCCTGGTGACATAGAAAGTTTTTATTGAAAGCGTTGTCATAGAAACTTCAAAAGGGCTCATTCAATTAGAAATTGAAAGGGCTAGTGCCTTTTTTAGTAGTTGAAATTGATTGGATAATGACTAACGCCCCTCTCACGCCCCCCGTTTTCCCAAACACATCCAACCAAAATTTTTAGATATCGATTTTCTTCAACGTAGTTGAAAGTTCTGGAAATTAGGTATTTTAGGATGATAACCCCCTCAGAGCAAAAAGAAAGGGGGCATTTTCGATTTCGAAACAATTTTATTGAGCGTGATCATACAACAATAATATATATTACACATATACAATTACAGATATAACTTATTGTCCTCTATATATTTCACTATTGCATTTAAAGCACTTTGAAGTCTATTCACATGTGCAATATCAACTTTTGCAGCGAAGCATAATTGATCCACAATTTAAGTTTGCTCAAAGATAACACGTATCTTGCATATACTTCATCCCATTCAAGACAAAGCCGTGATCCTTTCGTGATTTCTACCGCAATGTTTGGTGCTCTTGTATCATTGCTGCTGCTACCAACTCATCAACTTCTAATAGTGTAAACATTCCGCTTATTATTGCAAATATATCCTAATGAATAAATATAGTCAAACTGTTCTCACTCCTTGAATTTTATTATCACACTAATAACAACTATACCAAAAATCCTTCCTTATATATGTTGCGTCACTCCCGTTCGTATATCTAAGTCTCTGATTGGTCTAGAAAGAGGCGTGGTTTTGTACTCGTAGGACTCTATGCTTCTGATTGGAGGTAATCTTGTCCCTTTCGAAATTAGAGAAGGGTTCCTACTAACTAGCCGTTTCAATTTCCAATTGAATGAGCCCTTTTGAAGTTTCTACGCTTTCAATAAAAACCTTATATACCCCCAGGGCATAACTTACAACCCTTGCCCTGAGGGATGTGGAGGGGGAGGGGTTGTCATCCTTAAAGACCTAATTTCTAAAACTTTCAACTACGTTGAATAAAATGACAATCTAAAATATTGATTGGATGTGTTTGGGAAAAAGATGGGCGGGAGAGCGGGGTTAGTTGCCCTCAAATCACGTTCGACTATTAAAAAAGGCACTGGCCCTTTGAATTTCCAATCGAATGAGCCCTTTTTCAAGTTTCTACGACAAAGATTTCAATAAAAACCTTATATGCCCCCAAGGCATAACTTATAACCCTAGCCCTGAAGACTGTGGGGGGAGTGCTCTGCTCAAAGGTATAATTTCATGAACTTTGACCTGCGTGGAACAAAATGGCTATCTCAAAATCTTTATTGGATGTGTTTGGGGAAATGGTGGGCGTGGAAGGGGTGTTAGTTGCTTTCCAATCACTGTAGACTATTAAAAAGGGCACTAGCCATTTCAATTTCCAATCGAATGAGCCTTTTTCAAAGTTTCTACGACCAAGCGTTCTATAAAAACCTTATATGCCCCCTGGGCATAATTTACAACCCTTGCCCTGAGGGCTGTGGGGGGTTGTCATCCTCAAAGACCTAATTTCCAGAACTTAAAACTACGGTGAATAAAATGGCTATCCCAAAGTTTTGATTAGATGTGTTTGGGGAAAAGGTGGGCGTGAGAGACGGGTTAGTTGGCCTCTAATCACCTTCGACTATTAAAAAGGACACTATCCCTTTGAATTTCCAATCGAATGAGCTTTTTTTGAAGTTTATACGACAACGCCTTCTATAAAAACCTTATATGCCCCCTGGGCATAATTTACAACCCTTGCCCTAAGGGCTGTGGGAGACTGTCCTCCTCAAAACATAATTTCTATCTGGAAATCAACAACGCTGAACAAAATGGCTATCTCAAAATTTTGATTGGATGTGTTTCAGGAAATAGTGGGCGAAGAAGGGGTGTTAGTCACCTTCCAATCACTTTCGACTATTAAAAAGGGCACAATCCACTCCAATTTCCAATTGAATGAGCCCTTTCGAAGTTTCTACGACAAATTCTTTGATACGAAGTGCCCTGTTCTAAAAGAAAAAATTAATAAATAATACATTGTGCCAACATCGTTCTTATATGCCCCCAGGGCATAACTTAAAACCCTTGCCCTGAGGGTTGTGGGGGAGTGTCCTCCTTAAAAACATATTTTCTATCTGGAAATCAACTACGCTGAACAAAATGTCTATCTCAAAATTTTGATTGGATGTCTTTGGGGGAATGATGGGCGTAGGGGAGGTGGGGGGGCTATTTGGCCTCCCATCACTTTCGACTATTAAAAAGGGCACTAGCCACTCCAATTTACAATCGAATGAGCCCTTTTCGAAGTTTCTACAACAACTTCTTCGATACGAAGTGCCCGGGTATGGGAAAAAAATAAAAAATAATACATTGTGCCAACATCGTTCTTTACTTAGGCAGCGCGATCGCACTGCCTATAATTTATACAACAACTTTATATATTAACCTTGTATGCCCCAAGGGCATAACTTACAACCCTTGCACTGAGGGCTCTGAGGGGGTTGTCATCCTAAAAGACCTAATTGCCAGAACTTTCAACTACGTTGAACAAAATGGATATCTCAAAATTTTGATTGGATGTGTTTGGGGAAATGGTGGGCGTGAGAGGAGCGTTAGTCGCTATCCAATAACTTTCAACTATTAAAAAAGGCGCTAGCCCTTTCAATTTCCAATTGAATGAGCCGTTTTGAAGTTTCTCAAATACCTATCTCAAACTTTTAATTGGATGTGTTTGGGGAAATGGTGGGGGTGAGATGGGGATTAGGTGCTCTCCAATCACTTTCGATTATTAAAAAGGGTACCAGCCTTTTTAATTTCCAATCTAATGAGCTTTTGTTTTGAAGTTTCTACAACAACGCTTTCTACAAAAACCTTATATGCCCCCAAGGCATAACTTACAACCCTTGCACTGAGGGCTTTGAGGGGTTATCATCCTAAGATACCTAATTGCCAGAACTTTCAACTACGTTGAACAAAATCGATATCTGAAAATTTTGGTTGGAAGTGTTTGGGAAAACGGTGGGCGTGAGAGGGGCGTTAGTCACTATCCAATCAATTTCAACTACTAAAAAAGGTACTAGCCTTTTCAATTTCTAATTGAATGAGCCCTTTTGAAGTTTCTACTACAACCCTTTCAATAAAAACTTTATATGTCACCAGGACATAACTAACAACCGTTGCACTGAGGGCTGTGGGGGGAGGGGTTGTCATCCTTAAAGACCTAATCTCCAAAACTTTCAACTACGTTGAATAAAATGGCTATCTAAAAATTTTGATTGGATGTGTTTGGGGAAAAGGTGGGCGTGAGAGGGGGGGGGGGGTAGTTGCCCTCAAATAACTTTCGACTATTAAAAAGGGTACTAGCCCTTTGAATTTCAAATCGAATGAGCCCTTTTTCAAGTTTCTACGACAAAGATTTCAATAAAAACCTTATATGCCCCCAGGGCATAACTTATAACCCTTGCCCTGAAGACTGTGGGGGGGGTGTCCTGCTCAAAGGTATAATTTCCTGAACTTTGAACGTCGTGGGACAAATTGGCTATCTCAAAATTTTTATTGGATGTGTTTGGGGAAATGGTGGGCGTGGAAGGTGTGTTAGTTGCCTTCCAATCACTTTCGACTATTAAAAAGGGCACTAGCCATTTCAATTTCCAATCGAATGAGCCCTTTTTAAAGTTTCTACGACAACGCGTTTTATAAGAACCTTATATGCCCCCAGGGCATAACTTACAACCCTTGCCCTGTAGGCTGTGAGGGAGTGTCCTTTTCAAAAACATCTTTTTTATCTGGAAATCAACTACGCTGAACAAAATGGCTATCTCAAAATTTTGATTGGATGTGTTTCGGGAAATGGTGGGCGTGGAAGGGGTGTTAGTTGCCTTCCAATCACTTTCGACTATTAAAAAGGGCACAAGCCACTCCAATTCCCAATTGAATGAGTCCTTTTAAAAGTTTCTACGACAACTTTTTCGATACGAAGTGCCCTGCTCTAAAGGAAAAAAATAATAAATAATACATTGTGCCAACATCGTTCTTATATGCCCTCAGGGCATAACTTAAAACCCTTGCCCCGGGGGTTGTAGGGGAATTTCCTCCTCAAAAACATATTTTCTATCTTGAAATCAACTACACTGAACAAAATGGCTATCTCAAAATTTTTATTGGATGCTAGTTGCCCTCCAATCACTTTCGACTATTAAAAAGAGCACTATCCACTCCAATTTCCAATCGAATGTGCCCTTTTCGAAGTTTCTACGACAACTCCTTTGATACAATGTGCCAAGTTATGGAGAAAAAAAATATTAAATAATACATTGTGCCAACATCGTTCTTTACTTAGGCAGCACTATTGCGCTGCCTATGATTATTGCTTAGACACCATAAACATTTTTGCAGTATACAGCTAAAAAAAAATTTTATTTAAAATTTTCAGGAATTATTCTAGTTTCAGCTGACAAATCAGATTCTTTGTTAAAATCCCCTAAAATTACTGCATTTTACATAACTATGTCTACATGCTTTTTATAATGGTAAAAATCCTATTCTGATTTTCGTATGCAGGGAGATGTTAATAACATTTGCTACTACAGAGTTACAGAAAAATGCAGTTTTTCGTCAATAGAACCATTTATGGTTCTAATAAAACTATGACAACATCTATTATCTAGTATATGAAAATGAAGTTCTTTCTTTTTAAATACTTTTTCGTTAAATACAAAAGCACGTAGATGTGACAAATTCCTGATGTACCAACATAAGTGTTATAGAAAAACACAGTTTTTTGTAAAAAAAAAATTATTTTACAATTTCTTTTTTTAATTACCAAAGGTTTTTAACCACGTCAATTTCCTTTAAAATGAGCCATTATTCAACTCTCTACAATGTTCCAGTGCCAAGCTATCTGAAGAAGGGAAAAAAGATGCCGCATATGCAGAATATTGTGGTTGCAGCCATTTTTCTTGATTTATTAAGCCAGTATATTTCCCTTGTGTTCAAGCCAAGGGAAGGTTAGACACTATGGTGAGAATTTGAGAGGCGCTTTCCAGGCACAGTCAAATTGCAAACTTAGTTTGTAACTTGACAATGCAAAGGATTGATAGAATAATTTTAGAAAAACAGTGTGAAGAAGCAGAAGGTGTCTTAGAGAGGAAAGTTCAAAATGCAGCTAGGAATTTTAGCAAAAACGCTTTAAGCTTGGTAGAAAAGAGAAAGGGCTTGTAAAATAACTTTATGAGCAATAGGCTACATCATATGATAATAAGAGGAAAGTAAAAGCGTTTTCATTATGGCTTTTTGAGCATTCACCCATGCTTTTTGACATTTTGTGGAGGCTACCATCTCTGTTGCTTCTTTTTCTCCACGGAAAGTAAAATACAGAGAACAAAAGGTGTTTTCCCTGACCAGATATTGCCTGAAAAAGCCATAACAAAGATGCAGCTTAAGAGAAGTAGAGAAGGCGCTACAGTATTAACAAGGAAGGTGTAAAATGTAGGCCATGGATAAAATTGTTGAGGATCTGGAAGATGAAGCTAGGCAGCATAATAGTAAAATATTATATTGACATGTTAAGATATTGAAAGGATGTAGTCAATCTTGACTTGTCCTAGCTAAAGTGTTAAGAGAGATACACAGAAAAATTTGAAAATGTGCTGAACCATGATAAAGTTGTAAGAAAGCAGTAGAGCCCTCACTAAGTGAGTGGGAAGAAATAATATAGAAAAGAACAAGAATTTTTTGGAAGTGAAGGAATATTTACTTTGTGAAGGGAAGTTGGGGAAAGTACTAAAAGAACTAGAATATACGAAGGACTAAAGTGTTGATGGCGTGGTAAATGCTTTTTTGAAATATAGTGGTTTAGTGCAGCTAGAGATAAATTACTGAAGATCAGTGATATGATTTTTGAAAAAAAGTAAAGTCCCTCATGATCTTAGGAAAACTTTGATTAAATTTTTTTATTAAAAGAAGTAATGAAAGAGTCCTAATAATAGAGGCGTTGGCTTGATTTCTACAGGAAACAAATCATTTAGCACAATGATCCTTGTTTAGACTAACAGATTCTGTAAATAAAGTTGTAAGACAATATCTCAACCAACTTGTTTCAGAAATGGTTAAGCTTCTAACACTCTTGATCTGGTTTTTCTCAGCAATCCAGACCTTCTCATTAAGAATGTATATTAACACCTGTAACAGTGGCCACATAGTAATTATTTTGGAGTTATTTTGCCTACTAAGCAACCTTCTTCTAAACAACGAAAACACATCAATTACGAACTAATTTCCAAAAGAGTTGCCAATGTCAGTTGGAAACAGCTTATTACTGATAGTATTGATGTGAATTGGTCTAACATGACAACTGAAATTTTGCATGCTGAAAAGTCTTGCACTAGAATTTTTTGTGCTAAACAGGCCAACTACTTTAACTACTGAAATAAATAGGCTAATTAATAGAAAACTTTCAGCTGGAATTCGTACAGAAAAAAGAAAAATTCATAAAATTATCAAGTCTTCAAAACCTTTTGTAACCAGGCAACTAACCAAATCAAGGAGTCGAAGAGAAAACTTGAGGAGAAATTGGCTTAGGATGTTAGCAATAAACCTAAATCTTTCTGGTGTTAAGCCTCTTAAATGTGTCACAACAGACATACAGTTCCTGATATCTTGCACAATACTCAACCTGTTGCTGATCCTGAGCTAAAAGTTGAAATTTTCAACCAACAATTCTCATCTATTTTTTCTCTCCAATTCCAGTACTATTTTTCCGTGCCTCCTATATATGATATATCAGTTAAGATGGAACCAATTTTGATTAATGATACAATAGTTCTAAATGAACTTATGTTTCTTAAAATGAATAAATCTGTTGGTCCTGACTGTATTTATCCTTGTATCCTTCATGAATGTTGAACAGTCTTGTGTCAACTAATTTCCTTGCTATTCAACTTATCATTGAATCTTTCCAGACTACCTCTGGATCGAAAAACACCCCATATCATTCCAATATTTAAGGAAAGTGCAAAGGACCTTGCTGAAAATTATTGAACTATTAGCAGTAGCAGTTGTTAATGTTCTGGAAAGAACAATAAGTTCTGCAGTTTTTTAGACATCTTGAAGCAAATAATCTCTTGCACAGCTCACAGCATGGCTTTTGTTTGGGAATATCTGTTGATACCAATCTCCTTGAATCATAAAACCACATCACTAAGTTAGTTGATACTGGGGTGCCTGCTGATATGATTCTGCTTCACTTTTCTAAAGTTTTTGCCAATGTTTGTCAAAATCAACTTGCAATCAAGCTAAGTGCAGTCAAGCTTGAAGAGAAATCCCTGCCCTGGATTTTCTTCACCTATGATATCAATGTGTTCAGTTATTTGATGGCTCTGGTAACTATATTCTTTCTTCTTCTAAGCGAATTTTGATGGGTTCCTAAGGGGAGTGTTTTAAATCCTACACTAGGCTATTTAATATCTTTATCAATCATGCTCCTTCTGCTATTAACACTAAAATAACACTCTGTGCTGATGACTCGAAGCTTTTCAGACCAGCCTTGTCATGCATAGATCATGCCCTTCTACAAAATAATCTTGGACTGCTTGGTCAATGGGCTGAGGCTTGACTTCTTGAATTCATTGTTTCCAAATGCCACGTCATTCACTCTGGAAAAATAAATCCTTGTTTCTTTTCTTTTATCTCAGGCCAACCAATCTCATCTGTAAATAACGTCTGTAACCAATCTCATCTGTAATAATTCAAAAATCTTGGAGTCACTATTGACAACAAACTAAAATTCAGTACACATGCTAAGAAGTCTGCTGCTGGTTCTTGTTCAACCCTGGGGTTGATCAAGTGTTCCTTTTCCACTTGTTCCCCCAAAGTCATTAGTCTTCTGTATAAGGGACTTTGTATAAGGGGTGTGTCCCTGGCTTGAAGTTGGAATGTCTATAGCCTCCCTGTATTTTATAAAAGACATGAAAGTTTTGGAAGATGTGCAGAGACATGCAACCCAAGTGATATCTATCATGCAGGAGCTTTCCTACTCTGCAAGACTAGCTAAGCTGAAACTCCAAACACTTGTATACATGAAAAATACAAGTGATGCCATACTAACCTATAGGTTAATAAAGGATAACACTCTTCCAGCATTGTGTCCTATTCTTGTCCTGATTCAAGAACCAGAGGTCATCAGCTGAAACTTGTTAGGCAGTCAACCCTATCCAGAGTCGGCACTCAATTCTTTTCCTTTAGAATTGTCAATGGTTGGAATAAACTCTACAAAGACACAGCTACTGCTCAATCTGTTGATATTTTCAAACAAAGGCTAAGTAATCCTCAAGGGAGTGCAAACTCGACTGGGAAGCTACCACAGCTAAACAACACTGAAAACAACTTGTAACATCATCTCTGGAGCTTCACAAGGAAAAATCCCTAGATTGCTCCAAGCTACAATTTAAGGTAAGAGAAGAAGAGTGTGGTTTTAAGATGGAAAGAGGATGTATTGAAAGGTTAAGATGCTTAAGACAAATTGCATGGATGAAGGATGACATATTTCTGAAGATTATTCTTTTTGATCATCCATCTCAGGCAAAACAAGTGCAGGTAAGATAAGATAACAAAAAAAAAACTTCATACCCCCCCCCCAAAAAAAAACTTCATAGATTTACATACATTATATGTTCTTCAATCCATGATTATTCAAGATAATTCAGGGAATAAATGATTAAATCTAACAATACTAAATCATTAAGACAGAACTATATTTTTGTATATAAGAACGCATGAAGTTGATATTTCACAACATATATTTGAATTTTGCCAAAATTATTATGATAAAATCCTGTAAATTTCTAGATGGCCATATAATTTAGCTAAGATGAAAGTGAAAACGTCATTTGATGCCTTCTTTTATGCTCTTCATAATTCAATAATTGCTTCTGGGGCTAATTGTATCTTGATCCCTTAAAGGGGCCCCAAAGGTATTTTATGTGAATTATGAAAGAGCATAAAAAAGCACCTAATGATGTTTTCACTTTCATCCTAGCTAAATTATATGGCCCACTGTAAATTACCATAAACCTTACCCCTACCCCCCTAATGTGCAAATATATACCCTGAACTGGAATATACCTTGAATTGTCAACAGCAAAGTTTCAAATTGCAAAATTCATCACTATTTTTGTTGACAGCATTGGAAAAACTTGAAACAGTAGGAAAACAGTTTATATTTGAGTTGCCTAACAAATGAGGTTTCAATTGTTATAAACAAGTATTTTTGGAGTATATTACTCTTTAACATTTTATTTATTAGCTAGTGATATGTTTTTAACCACTTTTCAATAACTTAACTAGTGTTGATAACTTCTTTGTGTGGTTACAAAAATGAAATACTTTGGGGCTCCTTTAAGGGCTCAAGATGCAACTAGCCCCAGAAGCAATTACTGAATTATGAAAGAGCATAAAAAAGGGCATCAAATGATGTTTTCACCTTAATCTCAGCTAAATTATATGGCCCACTAGAAATTTACCTAAAATCCTAGTTTAGAAGCTTCTTGCTATTTTGGAAAGTAATTGATTCACATGGAAAAAAAATCTAAGAAATGTATTAAGAGCTTTAATAATATTCAGGGAAGTTATTTTGAAGCACATAATTTTACTCCTTCTCCCTCCAGAGAGAACTAAACTTTGATGATGTTTAACAATATTTGTGTTATAAATGTGAAGCCTTGTAAAACAGATCTTCTTCTCAGACAAGGTACAAGAAAAGTGTTATAAGCCTCATACCTTAGCTAGATCCTATTTTTTAAGGATTAAAGATCGGCAAATCTATTTCATAAATTTAGGGGAAAAGGCCTTGATATTGCTTAAAATGCTATTGAAGACATAGATATTGCACTTTGAAAAACTAAAGCCAATGAAAAAGAGATTTAGAACTAAAAACTATGGTATAATGTTTATTGCCAGAATTCAGATAGGCATAGCACACCCTTTGATGTATATAACCCTCTATGCCCTAGAGATAAGAAAACATAGACATGGTAGCTTGGCAATACCATCCTAGAAAATAATTTTGGTCCTAAATTCATTCCTAAAATTTCCATTTGCCAAAATCAACTTCTTTAGAATATAAAAAGAAGCCCCTTAACTAAAATTTTACTGATGCCAAACTGACATAGAAAAAAGGTGAACATACTACTTGCTTACTTTTTATGCTCATTCTAAAGATACTAATCAATTCACTCCCAAATACACCCCATCTTGATAGTCCCATGTATAAATCCTAATAGGAAGTTCTCTATTAGATAAATATGGTCATATATTAACTTATAGCTCCTAAATTAAACAAGTTATCTTCTCAGTCTGCAATTTATCTCCATCTGTGATTAAGAGCATAATTCATCAAAATATTACATGATAAGATTGAAAAGTATATCATAATGGAAGAAAACATGATGACTTTAGGCTATTAATAAAAAAGATCCTGCATATTATTAAGTGAGAATTTTGTTGTTTAGGCTTATGCTTCCTTTTAATTTTAGGTATGCCTGGCTGCAACCTTCCAAAGTTGTCATGAATGTGATGTTTGGGGAATCAGTCATCTGAAACCTGAAGTTGAAATTCTTGGAAAACATGAAAAAACAGTAAAATTCTAGTTTAGGGGCTTCTTGCTATCTTGAAAAGTAGTTGAGTTAGGTAAATGAAATTTTGAGGAATGAATGCAGGGCTGAAAATACACCTTGGGAAGATATCATCAAGTTACCAAAACCACCCTTATGTTAAAACTAAGGCTTAGAAGATTGCATAATAAGACAGATCTGCACCAATGTGAATTCTGGCATAAATATGTTTAGGTTAAGGTCTAGAATTGGAATTATTGAGAAAGAAACACGTTAAGGAAACCATTCTTATTTTATAATATGAAGAATAATTATAGCTAACACATTTTGACAGCAGTTCTATAATATTTTACTTTCCCAAGAAACAAGAGAGGCATATGGTGGAATGCATTTAAAATAGCATTTCTATAATATTTTACTTTCCCTCCTAATGTACAAGTAGAGGATACAGCCTGAATTGTATATTTTTCATGCATTCTGCCATATGTCACTCTTTTTATCATAGTTGATCTAATTTAGAGCTACACAGGTAGAAACAAGAGAGGCATATGGTGAAATGCATTTAAAACATATGATTTAGGCTATATATTTTCACATAGGGGGGGGGGGGGGTGGGTAAGGTATAGTGGAGCTATAGTCAAAGTGGGCAAATTTCTAGGTGGCACTAAAATTTAGCTAGGACAAAAGTGAAAACATCATTTGATGTCTTTTTTTATGTTCTTTTATAGTTCAATATTTGCTTCTATTGCAAATGGCATCTTGAGCCCTTAAAGGGGCTCCAAAGGGGTTTCACTTTCATCCTAGTTAAATTATATGGTCCACTGCAAATTTACCATGAACTCTACCCCCCCCCCCCCCCTCCACCCCACTAATGTGGAAAAATATACCCTAAATTGGAATATAAACCTGAATTGTTAATGGCAAAATTTCAAATTGCAAAAATCAGCATTATTTTTGTTGATGGCATTTGAAAAAATTAAAATAGTAGGAAAATGGGTTGCCTAATAAATGAGATTTGAATTGTTATAAATAATTATTTTTGGAATACATTACTCTTGAACAACTTATTTATAAACTAGTGATACATTTTTAACCACTTTTTAATAACTTAAGTAGTTTTGATAACTTCTTTGTGTGGTTACAAAAATGAAATACCTTTGGGGCCCCTTTAAGAGCTCAAGATACAATTTGCAATAGAAGTGATTATTGAATTATGAAAGAGCATAAAAAAGGCATCAAATAATGTTTTCACTTTCATCCTAGCTAAATTATAGTGCCACCTAGAAATTTACCTCAAAGTGTTTTAGCTACAATTAGCCTATTCTTTATATTATGCAGTAAGAATTGTTTTCTTATTGTGATTCCTTCTTAATGGCCCCAATTTTAGATCTTTGAAAGTGTTTTATCTTCATTCTAAGCTTCCAATCTCTTGTGCATTGGCTTTAATGTTTAGATATATAACTCAGTTACTTCAGTATAATTTTAAGCCATATCAAGAGTTTCCTTTCTAAATTTGGCAAGCAGAATTACATATCTAAAACCTTATAAATTGGAAGTCAGCAAAGGTATGAGGCTTAAAACATTTTTATTGTGCCTCATTTGAATAGAAGATCTATTCTGTAAGGTTTCATTTTTATAACATAGAGAAGGTTAAATGTCATGGACAATCAGTATTCTTTGGAAGGAGCATGAAAAGAGATATTTGCTTTGAAATATTGGTAAAATTCTACTTTAGCTACTTTTGGCTATCATGGGAAAGGGTTAGGTTAGGAAAATGAAACTTTCAGGGATGGGGGTACAGGCTAAAGTGTGTCCTAGGAAGGTTATTTTGAAGCACCTACCTCCACTCCTTCCCCCTCTTGAGGGCCCTGACCTTTGACAACCTTTAAAAATGTGTGTGTTATAAAAGTGAAACCTTGCAGAATAGATCTTCTGCTTAAATAAAGAGCAACAAAATTGTTTTCAGCTTCACAACTTTGCTCTATCCTAATTTATAAGGTTTTAAAGATATGCAAATACATTTCCTAAATTTTGAAAAAAACATTGATATGACTTAAAATTCTCCTCAAATAACAGGAATTGTATTTAAGAACTAAAACCAGAGAAAAAGAAACTGATAACTGAAAATTAAGGTAAAATGTTATTTTGTCAAAATTTCAATAGGTCCCCCTTTTCAGGACCCCCTAGAAAGAGAAGGAGTGGAGGTAGGTACTTCAAAATACCTCCACAGAACATACTTTAGCATGTAGACCCATCCCTGAAAGTTTAATTGGTCAATATATACCAAATCATATTATTGAGTTAAGACTAAAGTGAATATACCATTCAATGCCTTTTTTTATGCTGATTACGAATATAATAAGCATTTCTATCGGAAATGAATTTCAGCCCCCCCCCCCCTATATATGCCAATTCAGGGTTAGGTTAGGTATAGCCTATAGGGTAAGACACCCAGTAGTCGGCCACCTGCCTATTCTCGGACAGAATGTAACTAACAGGGAACCTAGCTCCTTTTTAAAACTTCCTTTATAGTATTATAGTAGTGCATAAAAACTTTCTAAGCACATTAGCCAAGAGCTAGGTTCCCTGTTAGTTACATTCTGTCCGAGAATAGGCAGGTGGCCGACTACTGGGTGTCTTACCCTATAGGAGGGGGGCTGAAATTCATTTCCAATCGAAATGCTTATTATATTCGTAATCAGCATAAAAAAGGCATTGAATGGTGTATTCACTTTATTTGAAACTCAATAATATGATTTGATAGCCTATATATTGACCATTTAATTTTACTAACCTAATTCCTTTCTAAGATAGCCAAAAGTAGCTAAAGTAGAATTTTACCAAAATATCTTCTCAGGACATTGTTTAGGCTTTGGATGACTTCCAGAACTACTTTCCAAGATAGGCTATCCAAAATCCTCTTAACTAGAATTTTTCCACAGCATTTTTTAAATACTGACCATTACTTCACTCAGTAGAAACTTACCTAAGCTTATGTATCCTGAAGAAAGTATGAACTTATTGAGTATTTTTGTAAGCAAATGGCCATAAACTCTAGAACTGTAGAACACTAAAAATAAAAGCCATATCACAGCTAAAAGCAAAGACCCAAGGTGCAAAATAAATCCAGGCTTCTTTAAATCTTCCTCTGTTATTGAAAAATTATCTTGCCATGAAGAGTTTGTAGAATTACTCATTCTTTACAAGCGTCAAAACATTTAAGCATTTTAAGTAATTTAAACTTGCTGCGAAAAAAAATACAATTGATCAGTTACATGGAAAAAGTTCTGTCTAGAGGGATAGTACACTTTTTTGCCAGAACTTTCACTGTTTTTTTCTTGAGAACAGTTAGTACTATAGACAAAAGATATCTAGTATATAACCTAATATAATGGATTTATTAAAGACATTTTGTCCGTACTCAGTACAACAGTTTTTAGCGTTTTTTATCGTAAAGAACCCGTAAAAAACCTGCAGCGTGCAGAGTTTTGCGTTTTATTTACGTTTTCTGAGAATAATAAGGATGATTATTAGGATAACATCATAAGATCAAAAGACTTAGCTTCCGAGATACTACACTCAAAGCAGCTTATCAGCCTATGGAAGATCACAACCTTATATGCAAATGTGAATTTGTCTGAATGGGTGTTCCTATTCCAGAGATGTGATGCAAATTCGAAAAAATCAGCGAAACCAATAGCACTGCGTCTAAAATACAGGAGAAAGTAAAGAAAAAGTAGAAATTTGGCTTAATGGAAGGGGCTATGAAATCCAATGCTAAAGCTGCGTACAAGTGTCCAATTAAAACCAATTGAAAACTAAAACTGAATCAACCACAATAAATATCTTTGTTTAACTTTGCATTTAAAGTCTACTCATGAAACTTTTTCCTAGGTTAAGGGTTAAGTTTTAAAGTGAACATAGTCCTATTTTAAGTGTCTTTTTCATAAAAGACACATTTTGTCATTCCTGAAAGTGTTTTTTTCAGAGGGAGATCGTTTTTGGTTTCTATATATGAGTAATGGATGTGTGAACATTGATATGAATATTAATAATTTTGCTAGCTTGGCGAAAAGATATTCTTGTCTCAATTTTGTTTACTTATTAAGAAAGGGAAGTTATTAAGAAACATTTCTTGTTTCTTTCTGCTTTTTTGGTATTTCTTTAGTACTTTCAACCGAAAGAAATTAATGAACAAAGTTGGCGGTGGAAATTGATGTGTGTTTCTGAAAAAAAAATAAAGAAATTTGGTACACATTTAGAAATTTAGGAAAAATTGATTTATATTTAGGACATTTAGGGACCTTAGCTGTCTGCATCAAACGCATAAAAAAATTGATTATATTCGCTTTTTTTTACATTTTTACGAGTCGGACAAACACTGTTTTTGAGGGGGAGTTTAAACCCCCTACCCCCCCCCCCCTAAGATGCGGCTTTGCTTGGAAGTATTACGTTTCAATTAATGTTGTTTAAACCCTTACACCCGTATTACTTTCAATGCAATTATTTTGTTATTCTAAGATATTAATAGGGGGAACCGAGTGTCTTGGAAGCCCTGTTGATTTTTTAGGAATTAACTAGCACAAACTTTAAGACACAAAAAAGATATATAAGACAAAAATAAAGATATAACGGTGCATGCGACATCATCTAAACTGATAGAAATTGTTTGATTGTGTCGTCAGACCTTTGTTTTTTGTCGTTTATGTTGTTTATTCTGTGTGGTGTTACATCCTCTTAACTAGTACTATGGAAGTTTGTGGCAATAAAATTTTAATTCCAAATATTAACATGTACATAGAAGAACAAATGATATCACGATATTTACTAAGATACCTGAGTCAGTAACTGCTCTCTATGGTAATAAAAAAAAATAGTCCAGGTGCCAGTGGACAAAATTCACTTATTTTTAGATCGTTTTGACGCATCTGTTTCAAAGGGTCTGAAAGCATTTTCTAATCATATCAAACCCTCTGAATACGGTTATACCTGGTAATAGGCTTCTCCGAGGGGTGCTTGCCCCTAAAAAAATGACCTGAAAGATTAAAGTGTTATCTTGCGAGTTTCATTTGCACCTGTCTCAGATTCACAGTGCTACCTGTTGTAAGGCACGTACTTTCAAGAAGAAGAAAGTATTAGCACCAAATTAAGTAACCACTAGTTAAAAGCCTAGCTGACCTCATCCACTCAACCATTGTTGAATTTAAAATATGCGTAAGGTATATCCAGACTCAAGTCAACGGAATCCAAAAAGCTACTACAGGACATATAAATTTTAGTAGACTGTAATATTTTACTACATTGGGTATAGAAGGAGAAAAAGAAATGGGCTGAATATTTTTAACTGAAAAGCTTATGATTTTTAGCAGAACAAGAAAAAGAACTATTCTTATTCGTCGAAAAATTTTGAAATAGAAATAATTGTTAATTTTGGATAGAGCATTGAATTCTGAACCAAATGGCATAATAACTTTTTATCTATCTCATTACTCAGTGAAAGCAAAATCTATCAAGTACAGAACGTTTTCTATCAGTCTTTTTTTTATTTTATTCCTCACCTCGATTTTTTAGTTTCATTTCATTTCATAGTACCAACATTGGTTATAGTTCCAGATGATAGTTTTTCTTGTTACTATTTTTGAAAGTAGCAAAGTTAGGTAGACTAAATAAAACTTTCAGGAATGAATCAGGTCCTAAAGTACACCACGGGAAGTTATTTTTTAAGCTACTATTCCTATCCCGCCCTAATTTCTAGGGATTATAACATTGCATAGAATACGGGTAGGTGAAATAGGAAGACACGGAATCCAAATTTTCACAAAAATTCTAAATGGCACTTCTGACAAGAGCATCTAAACTTGGTAAGTCTAATGGCCCACTAAATGATATATTCTGTCCATTATAAGTGCGCTGGTTATTATATATATGACGGAAAAGCAAGTTGTTGGAGAAGAAGTACGTGCAAAATCAATGTTTGCCTTTTTCAGCGTCAAGCGCAAGAAAAGTTCAATAAACCTTGTGGCACCTGATCTTGCCCGTAAAATAAGCCTAAGCCTGGAAGCTAAGCAAAAAGTGGTAATAGAGGTGTTAAGTTAAACCCTCTAGCCGATTCAAAGTGGGCAACTACATTACGATTTTGTATGAAATTTCAAGAATGCTATGCCAGTTGGCTGGAATTGAAGGAATTAGTGATTCTGATAATGAACCGGCTAGGGCGGAAAAAGTGATTCTCCCAGTTTAGAAGACTCTGACTTTCGTTGATGACAATTTAAATCCAGTCAGATATTGTGAAGACGCCTTGACAATCATAATGACACCTGAAATCACCAATGAAGCAATGGTTTCTAGTATTTTGCAAAACTGCAGAATATATAGGCCAGAAAACTATTCAAGGTTTTCTGAGTGGACAAAGTTACAACCCTTGAGATACCCAAAAACTGTTTTATGGGGCCAAAAGTGTAGCTGCCACAGCATCTCTAAAACTAGACGTGACCAAAAAGATCAAGTCGGCGTTACAAGTTGGTCAAGACTACCGAGTGGATGCCCTGGAGAAAATCTTATTATAGAAATTGCTTCTATTTTCGATTATAATTTGTAAACAAACAGAAGGCGTTCTGAAACTACATGATGGTAAAAAATCATCTTGGCTGGATCTATTCAAGACCTATTTGAATAAAGACTCTTGGTCAGGTGTAAGCAATATAAAACCCTCCCATGGAAAATGTTTTCCCCAAGAGAGATTAAACCTATCCCAAACCTTACAGAGCTCGGGTTGTTTCTCAGTCTATTTCTATTCCTGTAAGAAAAACCATGCACGGTTTTTCTGATTCTATCAATTTCTTTTGGGTTAAAACACTTAAAAAATGCAACAGTTAAAGTTTAGTCGTATGATTTTAGGTGATTCAAAATAGGTCTGGGTAATATAGATTATTTGATAAATTAAACAAAAACTTACCAAGTTTGAAGTTTGATTGTAATTCTACTCCAAAGAAGGAGCGCCAGCGTAGCTGAGAGTTCAACTGAGATAGACGCGTGCAATCACCTCGATTGACCGAAGCAACACCAGTATTTTAAAGTCATTATAATATGCAGTGGTTAAGCTCATGATGAAATGCTGAGAGTTCAACGGGAAGGAAAATTGGGAGGGCAGTTGAACTCTCAGCTACGCTGGCGCTCCTTCTTTGGAGTAGAATTACAATCAAACTTTAAACTTAGTAAGTTATTGTTTAATTTATCAATTCTACTCCAAAAGGAGCGCCTTAGCTCCGCCTTCGAGTTCAACTGAGATTTTAAAGTTCAGCATGAGCTATACCAACACTAATGATGAATAATAGCCCTATTCATTAAAAGAGGCTGTTGTACAAAAATTCATTTATAGGAAGATATTTCAAATATAACAAATTACAGTGAATAGAGTCAAAAGACAGATAACTGTTGACCCCTATCAATTGGTTTATTATAAAACCTTGCAAACGTTTTGGCATTTGTCCAGCCTACATATTTTATGATTTGATCTACATCAATTCCTCTTGCTTTAAGTTGGGACGTTGAGGCAGACCGTGTGCTATGAGCACCATAAACACTGATATCTATACCTGCAAGAAATAAAACTTCTTTTATCCATCTAGAAATAGATGACTTGGACGCAGCAGTATGAGGCTTACGATATGTAAGAAAAAGTGCGTCGTTTCTATTCGGATATGATGTCATTCTAATTTTCAATATACCTAGCTAGGTGCGTCACCAGACACAGGAACGACTCTTGAAAAGGCCGAAATTTAACTACTGATTTGTAGTTGCCCGGTTTCGATGTTTTTAACAACACATTGATTTGAAAATCAAAACTTCCATCGTCATTATGTACCATATTACTAAGTGATAAACTGGTCAAAAACTGAACTCTTTCAGAAGCTGATAAAATCAATAAAACTGCTAATTTTTGTGTCAGTGTCTTTAATTGAAGATTTTCGATATCCCAAGCTGGCAGTCTAAAGAGATCGAATACACATTTTACATCCCAAATACTTGAAATCTTGGGTAGACTAGGCCTTCTATTAAAGACACCTCTCATAAACTTCTTGGTGATGTGATTACTGCCTAACTGAAGGCTTGGTAGAATTGCCGATAAAGCACTCCTCGCAGTATTAATAGAACTGTATCCAACACCTGAGTGAAAAATTTCCGTAAGAAATGTCAAAGTCTCCGGTAGAGTTGCCTCCAAGGCCTGGATTGTGTTTCTTCCACAAAAATCGATCCATTTTTCAATGTAACTTTGTTTACACAAGTCGCTAGGTGTAACGTCTTGGACAATGGATGGTGCAAGGTCGGTTTCTGTGGGAGAGACAAAGTAAAAATATCATTTGGTAGAAATATTGGACTTCCTATTAAAAGCTTTAATAGTAAGGGATACCATACTTGTGTGGTCCAATTTGGAAAGATCAAAATACCAGTGGCCTGATCTGTTTCCACCTTCTGAAGGGTCCTGAGAAGTAAACTGAATGGGGGGAATGCATAAAAGAAATAATGCTTCCAGTTCATTGCAAATGCATCTACAAAAACATATTCTGGATCTGGTTTCCAAGAAACAAATGGTTTAATCTGAAAATTTAATCTAGTCGCAAACAAATCAATATCTATTGACTGACATACCAAAAAATTCAAAATAGTAAATATTTCAGAATCCAATTTCCATTCTTTTTCATCATCAAATTTTCGTGATGCTTTATCCGCGATATTAGCAACCCCAGGCACATGTTCTGCAGATATCCACCCTTTGCCCTGCAATACTACCTGCCAGACTTTATTTGCGAAATAATTACAAAATTTAGATTTTGATCCTCCCATTTTATTTATATAAGCTACTGTGGTTATATTGTCAGAACGCAGCCGAACATGCATGCCTTTAATATCATGGGCAAAACATTTTAATCCCAGATAAACGGCCTTCGTTTCTAAGACATTGATATTAAATCTCTTCTCTTCTGAGGACCATTCACCTGTGGCCGTTTTCATGGAATATTCATCCACGAGTACCCAACCTAGTTTCGACGCATCACTACACAAATATTTGTCAATTGATCTAGACTCAATTGCTTTAGAAGCATGATTGGCAATATCCAACCACCATTGTAGTTCTGAATTTACATCGGATGTTAAAATTATCCTTGCCTCAAAATCATCCTTCGCGTACCTTAATGCTTGAGTTTTCAACGATTCCGCTTTTCGGTAATATAAAGGCCCCAATTCTACTGCTGGAAATATTGAAACAAGAACGCCAAGAGTTTCGGCCAATTCTTAAATCGTAGTCAATTTTTGACTAAGAATTTTTGAAACCAAATGTATAACTTTTTTAATTTTTCTTTCCGGCAGGAAAATACGCATTGATCGCGAATCTAACAAAAAGCCCAGAAATTCTATTTGTTGGCTTAGAATGAGAACTGACTTTCCCGGGTGGATCACAAACCCCAGCTCTGACAGTAATTTTGCTGTTTCATAGACATTATTTTGACATTCTAAATATGACCTTCCCAGAAGGAGAGAATCGTCTAAATACGTAAACAAGTAACCCTTTCTTCGAAGCAGAGATAACAGGTTTCATAAGTTTCGTAAGAACCCTTGGGGCAGATGATAAGCCATTCGGCATTGAAGTGAACGCATAACAAAGGTCAACTTGAAAACAAAGCCATATTTGATCATCAAAATCAACAGGGCATGAATAACAAAAATCGAATAGGTCAATAGAGGCCATATAACAATTTTTTGTCATCAAAAGAACCGCATAATGAACACTTTCCATTTTAAATGGAAAGTGTTCATTTAAAATTTAATGTTTTAATGTTAAAATTTAATGTAATATTTAATGTTTTCATTTAAATTTTTAAGATTAAGAATAAACCGAGTAGGCCCATCTTTCTTGGGACTGTAAAAACGGGAGAAATACACCGTACTTCCTTTATTCTGAAGTCGGGTACTTTAACAATAACACCTTTATGCAATAAAATATCAACTTCTTTTCTTATAGCCTGTATTTCTTCAAACGTAATACTCTTGTTTTTTGTTTTCAAAGCTTTTAGTAGTGTTTTCTCAAATTCAATCTTATAGCCTGAGGCTACAATATTCAAAATATTCAAATCACTGGTTATTGACTGTCATTTTGAGATGTACTTACTAATTCTCCCAGCTTTAAAGTTATCGGCCAAATGTTGTGACTGCCTATTGAAATTAACAACAAAATCATAAAAATCAAGAGCAGGGTATGTTAAATAGTACATACCAGCTATTTGCGATCCCTTTTCTGGAAATTCTGGAATTTGGACCTCTCTTGACGGTCCTGGCCCTGCCTTCTGCGATAATTTGGACGGGGGGCCTCGTTCTGCCATCGGCAATAACGGTAGGCCCCCCCTCCTTGCACGTTTTTTGGTTTTCCAAAAGATTTTTTCAAATCCGCCACGGATTTAGCTTTAGACGTTGTTTTGGCAATATCTTTGCCAAAAAGATACTCCGTGACTTTGACTTCAGGAGCACATAAAGCTGATGCTTTAGTGGGATCTGGGCTTAATTCGAATTTCATCGCAAGAAGTCTTTTTAAACTTAGATCGTAATTGGTGAGGCCAAGCATGTGAACTGCATCTCTAAGGTTTTTGACAACTTTTTCTTTAATATGCTCATTTTCTATCTCAAGAATCGCATTTGCTGCCTCTAAAACACAAAATGTTGAGTGAGCAATTGTCCGCTGCACTTGAAGTGCCTTAGCATCCTTCTGTGTAGCCTGTGATGAGAGAATAGCCCAAATTTCACTATTCACCTTTGGAGGAACAATTATTTCAGTATTCGCAGGCCTAGGGTGGTGCTCAAATAACTCTTTTAGCTTCACTATTTCCAAAGGCTCAGAAAAAGCTCTATTTGCAACTTTGGCAAGTTTCTTATGGATCTTGGGACCCTCTTTGGTACCAGAACGTTCTTCAGAAATCTTTTTGAATAGAGCGTCATTTGACGTGTTTTCTTTTAATCTTTTACCTTTGTGCTTTTCCGAAGAAGTCTTCTGCTTTGTGTCATGGATTTTTGTGGGGCTCCAAGAGCAAGATTTTTCGTTCCTAGAACTAATTTCAGGGCTCCGAGAGCCATACCGAGCACGAATTTGAAACTCTGGGCTCCGAGAGCCATTTGTTTGATCGCTATCACTCTCACTTGAGAGTATTCTGCGACGCGAATGAGCTTTATATTGCCTTCCACGCCTCTCACGATCATAATCTTCATCAACTAAATTGTCCAACAATCCAATCACTATCTCACTATCACTCATTATTTAATTTGGTCCGAATCAAAGCGAATGCTAACGTCAACTGGTGTTGCTTTGGTCAATCGAGGTGATTGCACGCGTCTATCTCAGTTGAACTCGAAGGCGGAGCTAAGGCGCTCCTTTTGGAGTAGAATGATGGATTTTGTTTTCTACCTCTCACAAATAAATCTTCAATTTTTTTCTGATCTTTTTCTGTTACAAAATCGTCAAAGATAACTAATTTTTTTTACATGGGATCCAGGTCATTTATATCAATGATATCGCTTATATCGTTGCTCGTAACCAAAAGATCCATGTCGGTTTTTAATTTTAAGACATTCATTTTAAGCATTAAATCTTTATATTTATCTTCTTCAAGATCGTTACCATACAGATACATTTTTTTTAATATAAGTAATCATAAATCAATTTCAAGAGTAAATTGGTTTTACCTCATCCAGAGTTTCCACAAATCAATAGTCGAAAAGGCATTGAGGTGCTATCATATATTTATTTTTAAAGCGATATTTATTTTTTCCACATTCATATACTTTAATAGGTGCTTTTCCATCGCTTTACTTGGTAAAAATTTTTGTTAAGTAAAATTCAATTATGCAGCTTATAGCTTTTACAGCTTTGAAGCCAATACCTTTGAAGCTTACAGCTTATAGCTTCGAAGATTACAGTATTTATCTTTGAAGCTTATAGCTTTGAAGCTTATAGCTTTGAAGCTTATGGCTTTGAAGCTTATAGCTTCGAAGCTTATAGTATTTAGCTTTGAAGCTTATAGCTTTGAGACTTATAGCTTAGAAGCTTATAACTTATACCTTTGAAGCTAATAGCATCTAGCTTTGAAGCTTATAGCTTAACTTTATGCCTAACTAGCTTAAGTGTAATAGCTTAGTTAGCTTAACAATACTTGAACTAGCTTATATATTGAAGAGATTAAATCGCCAGGGTACCGAGTTTACTTTATTTTTCAAAACTTTTCCTTTAATTTCATTAAGGTCTAGACCTTTTTATTTCGCTCTTCTAAGAACATTCTATGTTTGTTTGCTCTTAAAGTATACTGAGTTTCTAATAAGCTTTCCACTTTTCCGAATAATACATCTTTATGATTCTATAATGTTATTTATTTTTAACGATATTCATTTTAATGCCTTTGAATTTTTCTTTGCTTTGGTTTCATTGTCGCCTCTTTTATATAAGCGTATACTTTTGATCTTAAATCTACAAACTCGAACATTATTATTCCAGATAATTCATCCTTCATCATACCTATCAAATTTTATTGACTGCAGGGAAGTTATAAGGGTTAAATTTTTATAATTCGAAGCATCATATTTTTCTTGTAGGTGAGCTTTAATATCTTCATAAGAATTCTCAGTTCGAATATCATAAATAAAACTATCCGTATCCATGTAGCATAAACGAATGTTCTCATTATATTTTGGTTTCATGTATTCATAATGAAATTCCTACATCAGTAACTTAGATATCTCTAATACAGCGAATCCACTAAAATAGGTTTATCTAGATTTATTTTTGACTCGGCCTTTCTGGCTACCGAGAAATTCTCGCTAAAGATTATTTCCGATCTAAAGTTATGTTTTTTAATTATTTTTTTCTTTGTTAATCACTAGTAATTATTTCAATACTTGCTCTTTTTCTAACATTTTCCATGGTTTTCCCAAATCAAGCATTATTCATGAGTTTAAAAAAATCTTTCTAGAAATCATTCGTTCTCTTTTGTGGTAATTTAGTATTATGATTGATATATTCTTTTAAACAGGGTGACTCAGTAAATGCTAGTACTCTATGTACTTTTTTCAATACTAAGCCATGTTTTAGATACAATTCTAAATTCTTATCATGCAAAACATAATTAATTTTTTTGTTTAAAGTTGTAATTAATTTATATTGAAAATGTTAAGGAGCTAGCGGTAAATCCTTATGTAAATTGTGTAACTTTGTCGGATATTCTAAATCAAGTTCGTAAATGGCTCATATATTATCATTATTCATTTCTGATTGAACGTGATCTTTTAATTGTTGGTATTAGTCGGAGGTGTTGTTGTCTTTTAAAGGGTTGGATATATTAACAAATTTAAAATCTTGTTCAGGTAAATTTTGAGACATTGCCCAACCGTATAAGTTATTAGAATCTAAATACATTAAATAATTTGAAGGTTTTGTTTTATCAGAGGTTTTCATATATTTATTATCAGCTTTAGTATATCTTCTCATACACTGAGATAAACCTCCTCTTATTCCTTTTTCAATAAAAGTATACATATCTTTATCAGAAAATAATGAAATTTTAGCTTTAGAGTGTTTGACAAAAGCTTCTCATGCTAGTCCTGGTGCTGATAAGAAGTGCAGTGGGTCTAGTTTATAATTATTTAAACATATATTTATAAAATTTTCAATCTGATAGAAAAATCACTTTTTAGATATAATTTAGTATAATCTAAGTGAGTTTTACATTTAAGTAATTTTCCAAATATTATTTATTAAATTATTTATTACTTCTTTAAATTCTTCAGTATTTTGAAATACATCAGAAGTATACTTAAAATTATTGCTTAAACAATTGCAATTCAAGTTTTATCAATTCACTTTACATTTACATTTAGCTAAATTTTCAGAAAGCCTAAATAACGATGAAGCCATAAAAAGGAGTGGATCTATGAAACGCATTTCGTATTGGGTTTCATTAACAGTTATTTATTTAAAAAACGATATAAAATTCTCCGCTGAATCAAAAATACCGTTATCAGGTACTAATTCTCTAAGAAATAAATGAGAGTCATATTTTGAGAGATTGTGCATTGCAGTAGGGATATGTTTAGGAATTATGAAGTTTTTATTACATTCTACATGAGTAAATCCACGTATATTACCAGTCATATGGCCATGATCTAAATGAAAATTATTATCTACTATTTCTGTTTCACAAATATGACAGATTTTATTACTTTTATTATTCCATTTTTCTCTTACTTATTCTTGTGTATGACCATGATATCTCTGTCTTTTTTCATAGTCATTGGCTATTTCTGTACGCACTTCTGTTATGGTAGTTACAAAATGCCCGCTGGCATCTTCACCAAACAATTTGTAATATTTATTTTGTGTTGTATCAAAAGAACAACATACGTGGAATAAATAAGCAAGTGGCTTTTGCTCTGCTGCTTTAACTGCCTTTCTTTTGATTAAATTTTTCATTATATGATTAAAAATTAGTTTTTATGGTATAGGGTACGTTCACTTGTTTAGCGATATTTTTAAATTCAATTTTAGATCCTTGTTTTGGCATAATGATGTCAGGATCTTCACAATTTTCTTTTTTATTATGTTTTTCAATTTTTTATTGTTCATGAAAGTGTCTTCCAAAGAATATACATAGAAGAATTTTATGCCCATTTTTAGTCATCATAGATGCAAGTCATCTACTTAAATCTTTAATTAAAACATAATGATTATAAAAATTGATTAAATCAATCACATGTGTAGCAGTTTTCCCATTGATCTTAATTTTAGGAATATGAGCTCTAACCACTTTATTCTTACCTATTTCAAATAAGCAAATTCTAATATTATATTTGTTTTCAAACTTATAAATATCTTGAATATCCATAGGAAAATTAGTAATCCCTTTAAAGTTGAATTCATTTTCAGAGGGCTTATAATTTGATAGTATGTCAACATGTCTGTCATTCGCTGGGTGAAGATAAGCGAGTATTGACCAAAGAAAACATTTACTATCATTATTTTTATATTGATGCAAGCTTCTTTATTTTTTTTTTTTTACAAATTCAGGTAGTTTTTTATAAGTACCTCCCACATAATTTGGTAATCTTGTCATTCTATAATCTATTCCACCAACTCTTTCAAATTGAAATCCTGATCTGGGTGTATTCTCTACGACTAATGTATATATATTCCTGTGAATACTATTTAGATGGCTTTGATCGATATCACTATCAAACAGTTCGTGGTATCGAACTGTAAGTAGGGAGCGACCCGGCTCAATGGTAACCGAAACTCTAGAAAACGGGTTTTTGATACCAATAGATACATCAAAAGAATCAGATTTCAATTCTGATTTCAAATATATCACTTTCATCAAGTTTAGTGCTACCCATCAAAAGTTACACGCCTGAGAAAATTTGGCTGATTTTCAAAAAAAGGGGGAAAGACCCCCTTAAAAGTTATAGAACCTTAATGAAAATCACACCATCATATTCAGCGTATTAGAGAACCCTACTGTAGAGGTTTCAAGCTCCTATCTACAAAAATGTGGAATTTTGCATTTTTTGCCAGAAGAAAGATCACGGATGCGTGTTTTTTTTTTTTTTTTTTTTTTTTTTTTTTTTTTTTTTTTTTTTTTTTTTTTTTCTCCAGGGGTGATCTTATCGACCCAGTGGTCCTAGAATATCGTGGGAGGGCTCATTGGAACGGAAATTAAAGTTCTAGTGCCCTTTTTAAGTGACCAAAAAAAAATGGAGGGCAACTAGGCCCCCTCCCACGCTTATTTTTTTCCCAAAGTCACCCGATCAAAATTTTGAGATAGCCATTTTGTTCAGCATGGTCGAAAATATGATAAATATGTCTTTTAGGATGACTTAATCCCCCGAAGTCCCCAGGGGGAGGGCTAAAAGTTATGAGCTTTACCCAATGTTAACATATAGTATTGGTTATTGGGAAGTATACAGAAGTTTTCAGGAGGTTTTTTTTGGTAGTGGGAGGGAAGGGTGGGTCGGGGTTATGTTGGAGGATCTTTCCATGAAGGAAGTTTTCATGGGGGAAGGGAAATTGCCATGAAGGGAGCGCCGGACTTGCCAGCATTATTTATTGGTTATTGGGAAGTATACAGACATTTTCAGGAAGGATTTTTTTCTGGAGTGGGGGGAGGGGCTAGAGGAGGGGGTTACTCTGGAGAATCCTTCCGTGGAGGATGTTTCTTTGGGGTAAGGGACATTTCTAAGAAGGGGGCGCCGGATTTCCAAGCATTATTTAAAAAACGATCAGAAATTAAATAAAACAAAAACAAGTTTTTTCAACTGAAAGTAAGAAGGAACATTAGAACTTAAAACGAACAGAAATTATAACGTATGTGAGGGGGTTCTCCCCCAAGTCAATACCTCGCTCTTTACGCTACAGTTTTTTTTAGTGCTTTCAAAAGAGCTATCTATTCTAATTAAACGGCCTTTGTGATTCAGGGGTTTGTGAGTCAAATTTTTTTTTACTTTTAACGTAAAGAGCGTGGTATTGACTAAGGGGAGAACCCCCTCATATACGTAATAACATATACGTAATAAAAAAAACAATAAAAAAACAAGCGATACGGCTCAATAGTAATCGAAACTTTTAAAAACGGAATTTTGATGTCAATAAATGTATCAAAAGAATGTGTTTATAATGCTGATTCTAAATATATAAATTTTATTAAGTTTAGTATTACTCATCAAAGGCTACGAGCCTGAGAAAATTTAGTCGATTTTTTAAAGAGGGGGGAAACATCCCCTACAAGTGAAAGAATTTTAATGAAAATCACACCTTCAGATTCAGCGTATCAGACAACACTATTATATAGGTTTCAAGCTCATATCTGCAAAAATCTGCAACTTTGTATTTTTTGCCAGAAGAAAAATATACGAATATAGAAGTTAGTTAAGTAAGTTAATTTGTAAAGACATCCATTTAGCAAAAGAAAAGTAAAATTTTTATGCAAATTTTGTTTACTTATTCAATGACGGTTAGCCAAAATAAAAGCTGCATTAACTAAAAAACGATCAGAAATTAAATAAAAAAAACAAGTTTTTTAAACTGAAAGTAAGGAGCGACATTAAAACTTAAAAGGAAATGGTGATTTGACCTGCGGGCTATTTAGAACAAAATGGCTCTCTCAAGATTTTTATCGGATATGTTTGGGGAGACAAAGGCGTGGAAGAGGGGCTTGTTGGCCTCAGATTACCTTTGACTCAGAAAAGGGCATTGGGGTATCAATTTGTAATCGCGAAAGCACCCTCCGGCGTTTATATGAACACCTGTTCCATATTAAGTGGCTGTTGGAATATTGGAAAATAATAATACATTGAAGCCTTATGGCTCATTAGTATTGACAATGTGATAGCGTTGCCTCTGATTTTGCTATGGCTTGTCCTTTATTTTTTTTTTTTTTAAGATGTTCCCTCTCCCTCAACTCGTCATAAAATTGATTGTCGGAGACGCTTATTGTGCCTATTAACTTTACAGTTACATTTTTTTAATTAAAATCAAGTTGCCATCAAGCCATGGCTAATTGGAGAAAAAGCCAAGACAGATAGTCTGAATGAGAGGCAAAGCTGACGTGTGCCTTTTTCAGAATTGTATAAAATTGTATTTAAATTGTACGTATAAAACTATCTCTTGTTGATAGATAGTCTATCATCCATCCATCCTTGGGCAGAACTAAGATATATAGTCATGGAATAAGGATAATTCAAATAGTCTTTGAGTTTCTATGAGTTTCTATGAGTCTTTGAGGTTTCTTTCATTTTATTCTAAAGTGGAATTTTTTTTTTCTTTTTATCATGCTCTATTTTCATTTTTATTTTCTTTATTTCCCTTGATTTCTGTATTGTTTTTTTCTTATTCTTTTTCTGTATAATATTTTATTATTTTTTTATATTATTTTCTATTCTTTTATAGCTTCTTATTTTATCATTCACTTCTTTGATTCTTTGAATTCAGTAACCATTTTGTATTCGTTGCAAGAGCGTGGCTCTTCTTCGTTTTATTTTGTGTTTTAGTTTCGGTGTTCTTTTCTAGTGATTTTTATCATTTATTGGTCTGCTTTTATATGGTCATTCCCTTCTTTATTTTTCTTCTTAAATTTGTACCGCTGAAGACAGCTTGGCGGAGGCCCTGCCCAAAATATCTTATGTTTCTTTCTACATTTTGTTTCACTGAAGGAAAATCTACCTTTTTGGTTTTTATCCGTTGCCTTTTGTAGGTTCAAGTGGTTAATTATATTTATAAAAGGTAATATGCCTTGATTTTCTAAGTGGGTACCAGACTTTTAGGTTTATCTACGTGCCTGACTGCATTCATAAATTGAAGCCGAGGGAATAAGTCATTGGATAAATTTTTCAAATAAAGACCTAATCGGACTGTGGTGTTGCCCACGGTGCAGCACGTCCATTAAATGAATATAAGTAGGGGCACTTATGAAAGATAATTTGCCTTGATTTCTAAGTTTTTATAAAAAAAATTTAGGCTTATCTACTTACCTGACTGCCGTCTTGCAATTGAAGTCGAGGGAATGGAATATTGTATGTATTCTTCAAATAAAGACCTAGTTGGACTGTGGCGCTGTCCATGGTGCAGCACATCTATTTCTTCCTTTATTGGTCGTTACTGCGTGGCTGGCATTTGTAATAAAGTTGAGGCATAATTTTTCCTTCGTCCTTTAAACACTTTAATTCGTTCTTAAACTTAAAGTGTTTAAAAGATGATGGAAAAATAACACCTCAACTTTATTACAAAAGCCTGCCACGCAGTTCCTTATGCCCTAAATTATATGGACTTCCCAAAATTTATAAGCCTAACCTACCATTACGACCAATTGTGTCAAGTACAAGGTCACCAACAAGTGTTTTGAGCAAGCGGTTAGTGTCAATATGTAAACCACTTTTGTCTACACAAATTTCGTATATTAAGAATTCTTCGAATTTGGTTGAAAAACTGAAAAAAGTAGAAATATCTTCGAGTTCTTTACTTTCAAGCTTCGAAATTGTATCAATGTACACAAAAATTGATGTAGAAGCAGCTGAAACTCTTCTAGAAGGAAATCTGTTAAGAAATTTGAACTTGATTAGTGGCAAAACAGATTTGGAAGTTTCTGTAATTATGTATTTAGTAAGGTTGTGCAATAAGTTCTCTTATTTTTTTCAATTCAGAGGGGAGTATTTCGAACAAATAAATGGTTTACCTACGGGGGCCCCTTTATCCCATTTGTTAGCTAATATTTTTGTGGAGAGTATTGAAACAATTGCGTTAGATTCATATTTTTTTAAACATATTTTCTGGGGCCGGTATATGGATGACAATATTTCAGTATGGGATTATGGGGAGGAGGAATTAAAAGGATTTTTGGAACATCTTAATTGTTTGGGGGGGGGATTTAAAGTTTACTGTTGAATTGGAAGAGAATGGGAAACTTCCTTTTCTTGATGTTCTTCTTTTGAAAAATCAAAATAGTCTGGATTTTCAAATTCATAGAAAACCGACAAATAACAGTAGATTTTTGTCTTATAGTTCCGGTCACGCTCGCCAAGTAAAAATTGGTTTGATCATTTCTTTAACTGACCGGATTTTTAGTATTTGCTCTCCAAAAATTTTTGAGGAGTTGTCTTTTCAAAGGAAAATACTAATAAGCAACATGTATCCAGAGTGGTTAATTGACCAGACTTTTTCAAAAAGAAGAAAAAGGTTTCTAGAGATTTCTAAGGAAGTCTTGGAGACAACTCGGGAGAAGGATGTTTCTTGTTCCTTACCATATGTACCCGGGTTAAGTGAAAAACTTAAAAGAATTTAACAAAGCAATGGTCTAAGGGTAGCTTTAAAGAGTAATAATACTTTGAGTAGTTTTCTAAATTCTGGGAAGGATCTAATTTCCTTGGGGCAATAAAGTGGGGTTTATCAGATCCCATGTACTTGCGGAAACTCATATGTGGGACGTACTAACCAGAGCTTGGAAAAGAGATTATTACAACATAAAGACTATATTTCTTCGGCTTTAAAGCAAGGTTCTAAGTCTGAAGATTTTACTTCAGCCCTTTCAGAACATATTTTCAATTTTCCAGACCATTTTATTTTGTTCGAGAATGTCTCTTTGTTTTCTAGGGATCGGGGTTTAAAGCAAAATTTTCGTGAAACTCTTGAAATAAAGAAAATCTTATTCAAGTAATATTGCTTTGAATCGGGATACAGGTGAATTCAGGCTGAACTCTATCTATGATAATTTATTAAAATCTGACAGTAAAGTTCAAATCACCCAATCTAGTTGACCTTTGTCCAAACGTTAAATCATTGAACGCTAATGAACCGAATCCAAGAAGTTCAAAGAGGCTAGCTTCCGCCTTTGCTTTGAAAAGAATTAGAGATTTAAACAATATGTAGTTTTATTTGATTTCGTATATAAACTTTTGTTTTAAATTGTTTTAGTTTAGTTTTAAACTGATGACGGTCACTGTATATGTGACCTGGTATTTTCACTGTATATCTGGTATTTGTTTTGTGAATTTTCTATGCACTGTCTATTAAAAAAGATTTTATCCCTATTTTGAACTTTTATTTTATCGTCATGGAAATGCAGTGTGGTCTCCGAAATTATTTAATAAATTTACTGGTTTAAATTTATTTTAATTATTTTTTTCAAAGTTGAATCGTAAGTTTTGCATCCTTCACTTGTTTTGAAAAATAAGTTTTTCATTCCTTTGCTCAAATTTCTAAATTTACTGCAAGACATTAGTAGTTTATAGAAAATAATGACTATATAGGACGAGAAGCTGTATTTTAACACCATTAAGTTTCCAGTTTAACAAGAAAAGAGGCGCGGAAAATTGGGGAGGGGGGATGATGTTTAAAAATAAAGGTTTAAAACTGCGCTTCCTGGAGGTAGTGCTTTTGTTTAATGCTAATTAAGTAGTTTTAAATGAACCTAAGAAAACAATTAATGGTTTAATCATCACAATTAATTATTTCTCTTCTTTATTATTATTAGTTAATCATTATCTTTTGTTGAACAATTGTTTTTTTTAATAATTAATTATTTTCTCTATTAATTATTTCTCAGTCCAACTAATTTTATTATTTAATTGATTAGAATCTAAAATGATTTGAAATTTTAATGGTAAAAATTAATTAATTTTAACCGTTATTTTTAATTAATTAAATTAATATTTAAGATATGAATCGCAAATTCTTGTACACATGCTTTGAAATAATAGGTTCTTTGATTCTACTGTTCAAATTTCCAATACTATTGCAATATGTTAGTATCCTATAGAAAAATTATGATTATATAACAATTATGATATATGATAATGTAAAATTATATGATATATAAAAATTATAAAATTATGATAGAAAAATTATGATTGTATAGGAATACGAAGCTGCATTTTTAGCAAAATTAAGTTTCCATTTTAAAAAGAAAATAAATTTTGGAAAATGGGCATTTAAGCTGGACTTCCTGGAAGTAGTGCTTGAACTGAAATCTGATCATTCATTTCAAATCTGCAATATAATGGAGAAATAATTATTGGGTCCAATATTCTTTAAAAACGGAAAGACAATGAGTTTACGTTGTCCATCTTTTTACTACATTAACAATTTTGTAATATATTTTAATTGGTGTTTTTTTTTTGTAATTTAAAATACAGTTTTCAACCATTTTCAGTAGTTGAAGTAGGATAAACATGCATATTTATTGTAGCCCCTTATAGTTTTCTTGTCTTTTTTTAGGGGATTCAAATATGGCTCAAGCTGTATCTCGACTGAAAACTCAACTTAGTGGTGTAGTTAATAAGGTTAAAAGGAAGAAGCAAGTCAAGTTTTTGCAGTCAGGAGCGATGATATGTTTGAGCTCATCCAAGTAAGTAACACATCTTCTAGCATATGAAATCAAAACTTATGTCTTTCCATTCGACTTTCTTTCCCTATTTTTCTTGTCTGTGTATATATTTATGTGTTTATATTTTCGTGTATTTGTGTGTTAGTGTATTTACGTGTATTTGTGAATGTGTTTGTATATAATCTGAGTTTTTTTTTGTGAGTCCAATTCTTTGTGTGCTTGTGTAATTTTGGATGTTTGTGTGTTCGTGCTGCCAATGGAGGAGTATTTTAGGAAGTCTATGATCTGGCATACGGAAGGGGCAATTCACCTCCATCCCATTTGAATTCACCTCCATCATCATATTTGGTTTAATTTCTGCTCGTTTTGACTTTGACTCGGTTATTTATTGTATTTAATCTGAATAGGGTTCTAAACCCTATGCTTTCTAAAAGCCACAATATAATTTGTACTTTACTGAGAAAAATTCAAACGAATTACTGAAAAAAATCTGCATTGTCAGTTTAATATACATATGCTGATATGTTTTCCTTTAAATCTTAATTGATTTTTGATTTCTTAAAGTAGAAAAGTGAAAACATTTAAAAGAATTTTTCTCAGTAAAGTACAAATTATATTCTGGCTTTTAGAAAGCTTGGGGTTTAAAACCCTCCTCATATTAATTTCTGCTCGTTTTGAGTTTGATTTATTTTAATTTCTGTTTGTTTTGGGTTTTATTTATTTATTGATACTGATTTGCAGTAGTTGTGTGCTTGGTGGATTATTTGATGATATTTTTGTTCATTTTTGGTTTAATGGAGTTCTTTACTTAAAAGAAAACCTTATTTTGTTGAAATTTTTTTTTTTAATTAATTTTTGTTCGTTTTATATTGACATAGTCTTTTTCAGGAGAAAGACTGAGCCCCTTCTAAAGTGAAACAACCATCCCTTCCATAAAAACCTTAAATACCCCCTGGTCATAACTCAGAACCTTTGCCCCTAATCTCTGGGGATTTTTTCAACCCCAAAGGCCTTGTAATATGATAGACCATTTTGAATAGAATAGTTATCTCGAAATTTCTATTAGATGAATTTCGGGACAATACGACTTGTGTGTGTGTGGGGAACGGTAGCTGCCCTCTGATCACTTTGACTCTTAAAAAGAAAACTAGAGCGTCTGATTACCAATCCAATGAGCCCCTTCCAAAGTTTATATGACCACGCTGTCTATAAAAACCTTTTATGTCACCAGGGCATAACTTACAACCCTTGCCCTGATGGTTAGGGGTTTTTTTATCCTCAAAGATATAATTTCTAGACCATTCTCATACGCTGAACAAAACGGCTATCTCAAAATTTTGATTGTAAATTTTTGGAAAAATTATGGGTGTGGGGGGGGAGTTGCCCTTTTATTACTTTCTACTAATAAAAAAGGCACTAGTCTTCTCAATTTCCAATCAAATGAGTCCTTTATGAAGCATCTAGGACAAAACTTTCTATAAAAAAATTTATATTCCCCAAGGGCATAACTTACGACCCTTGTCCTGAGGGCTACGGGGGGAGGACTGACATCCTCAAAGACATAATTTCCAGACCTTTCAACCACGCTGAACGAATTGGCCAGACCAAATTGTTGATCGGAAATGTTTGAGAAATGATGGTCGTGGGAGGATTCTCCCTCCGAATACTTTCGACTAATAAAAAGGGCAATAGCCCTTTCAATTTCCCATCGAATGAGTCCTTTTTGAAATTTTTACGACAACGCTTTCTATAAAAACATTATATGCCCCCAGGGCAAAGCTTACAGCCTTAGCCCTGAGGGCTGTGGGGGGGGGGTGTCATCCTCGAAGACCTAATTTCCAGAACTTTAAACTACGTTCAACAAAATGACTATCTCAAAATTTTGATTGGATGTGTTTGGGAAAATGGTGGGCGTGACAGGGGGATTAGTTAACCTCAAATCACTTTCGACTATTAAAAAGACCACTAGCCGTCTCAATTTCCAATTGAATGAGCCCCTTTTAAAGTTTCTACGATAACGCTATCTATAAAACCTTATATGCCCACAGGGTATGACTTACAAACTTTCCCTGGGGGCTCTGGGGGGTTTGTCATCCTCAAATACATAATTTCTAGAACTTCCAACTATGCTGAACAAAATGACTATCTCAAAACTTTGATTGAATGCGTTTGGGGAAATGGTGGGCGTGACAGGGGGGTTAGTTGCTCTCCATTCACTTTCGACTGTTAAAAAGGGCACTAGCTCTTTCAATTTCCAATTGCATAAGCCCTTTTTGAAGTTTCTACAACATCGCATTCTATAAAAACCTCCGGTGCCTTCTCCAGGTTTATCCAGGTACCCATTAAAAGCTGGGCTGGCTCTGGCTAAGCTTACAGATTCCCCGCACCGGCCCATGTTTCAAATCAAATTACCAGAGCTGACTCAGTTAGCAGCCAATTAATAATTCATACGAACAAAGATAAACAAGCAACAATAAGTAAAAACCTGAAGATATTATAAAATAAATATCGGTGGTTAAATACATGAAGATTTTAGGACCCCCTTTTGTCTTCCCTGACCCCAAAAAGTTGCGATGGTCGATAATAGTGGGTTGTATAACTATGAAAATTATATTTTCCAAAAATGAAATCTTTCCAAAAACAGATAAAGCGTTTCCACGTGAACATTTGAGATATTTTTTTCCCCAAAAGGATATATCCTATGGGATAACCATGGGGCTGGGGGAGGGTGGATACCCTACTCTATTTGTGGGCAAATACCCAATAAAAGAAAAAAAAGATTTCAACTATCTGAATTCTTTATTCCAACAACTTATGTATTTATTCCAACAAATTTTAAAAGAATTCAAATTTCAGCGAGCTCAGGCCCCCCGTTTCTTACTTCAATTTTCAGTCCGTTTAATATTTTGGTTCAGAAGTATCAACTATAAAAATGAAACAAAAATTTACCAAGACAAAACAATGCAATTTAATTTAGTAAGATAGATTTAATAAGAATAACAAATTTGAACACAAATAATAAAATTCCTTATTATGGTGAAGAAAAAAAAAGAAAAAAAAAAACAACCATTTAGCACTGTTTTTACTGCTTTCTGCAAATTCATTCTTGTGTCAAGCTCCATAACACAAATACAAAGTTTTGAACATAGGTGTACTTAAAAGATAGTACGGTAGTAACATTTCAGAAGCTCCAAGTGTGCAATCTGTCTTCTACTCCTTCGACAACTTCTTCGATACAAAGTGCCCTGGTCTAAACAACAACAACAACAACAAAAATAATACATTATACCCACATCGATCTTTACTATAAAAATGTCAAATCTTCCAATCACTTTCGACTATTAAAAAGGGCACTAAGCCTTTCGATTTCCAATCGAATGAGCCCTTTTTGAGTTTCTACGACAACACCTTCTATAAAAACCTTATATGCCCCCAGGGCATAACTTAAAACCCTTGCCCCAAGGGTTGTGGGGGAGTGTCCTCCTCAAAAAGATATTTTCTATCTAGAAATCAACTACGCTGTACAAAATGGCTATCTCAAAATTTTGATTGGATGTGTTTGGGGGAATAATAGGCTTGGGGGGGGGGGGGGGGCTAGTTGCCTTCCAATCACTTTCGACTATTAAAAAGGGCACTAGCCCTTTGAGTTTCCAATCGAATGAGTCTTTTTGAAGTTTCTACGATAACGCCTTCTATAAAAACCTAAAGTATGATAACACAGTGGACAAAAACTTGAGCAAATATTTATTTTCAAATGCTGTATAATTTCAAAAGTAAAATACGTCAAACTTAAACATAGCACAAAAAAATACACAGGGGGAAAGAACCTTTGAATACAAACTTGACTAACAAATTTAAATGGATTACTTATAGCTATCTTTTTGAATAACCTTCCCCCTCCTTTCCACGTCAAGGTTGAATTTTCATTTTCTTTTGCGGTTATTCTAGTGGTTCTACTAGATTTACTAGCCTAAACGTTTTTAACCACTTAATACCTTTGTCTCCATCTCCCCTTCAAGGGGATATTTTACTAAAATTTTCACCAGAATTATATATATTTGAGTTCTCATTAAACTTTGAACAATGATTTTTTAGCGGTTATTTTTGTCATATTAAAAAAAAAATTCCAAGGTCACAAAGCGTTACAAATTTTCAACAAAGATGCCATACACGAGTCACCAATTAATCATTTCTTTTTTTGAAAAACGTGACGATTAAAAGATAACATTAAAAATCGCAGGAACGGAAAGCGGCAACGATAATTACTTACAGTATATCAAACGAAAAAAAATAATAAGTGACTATGAGCAGTGGGTCTCTTATTGATATTCCGGCGCTTTTGACAAGAATTCCCTTTTATGTTAACTTAAAACTAAAAAAGTGAAAGTTCAACGTCACCAATTCATCACTTTTTAAAAAAACAGTGGGGTCAATTCACGAGAGTTTGGTGTGGAAATATACTTTTCAAAATATAAAAGGGGAGAAGGGGGGATTCATCGTTTTTTCCAATATTTTTAATAAAAATACTAAACGGGCAAATTCAATGAAAAAAGGTCTTTTCTTCAAAATCTAGAAGAGGTGAAAAACCTAGGGGGGCAGATGCCCCCTGCCACCTTCGCAACTGACGCCATTGCGAAAAGCATCCCGAATCAAAACATAAATTTAAAGAAGGCAAGGAATGGAAATGGCAACACCGACTTCTTATATTAAATTGGACAAAAATATAAGTATAAGACAACGATTGCAGTCAGTCAGTAATTGGTATTTTGGCACTTTTAAGTAAATTCCCTCTAATGTCAACTCTAAAATAAAGACTGTGAAATACAACATGTAGTCGCTTAACTCATTAACTTAGCCCTATCCTGATTAAATGGCATTAGTACGGCCATCTGGGTAACTCAAGTTATCGGATATAATCTACATGTTGACGTAAACGTGTGATGTAGCTGCTACATTTAACACCATTGTCGCTAACTTGGGCATGGTATTCAGGGCAGAGGATTCTAGTACCGACTGTTTCTCCACTAAGGCATGAAAATGACCTGGATATGATATAGATTCCTTTAGTCTTACCCAACGAAGTACTGTTCCCCTAAGAGATTTTTCCATGTTAAATAGGATTTCTTAATGTGAAGAACTTGGTCTTTTATCTTTTGAAGGAGGTAGGATATTTTTTTTCATGGATGTGTTTTCTATTTTCCAGACTAAAAACATACAATCCTCTGGGATGTTCATTGTTTTTGCAACTTATCGATCTAATATATTTAGCAACTTTTGCAACTTATCGATCTTTTAGGATTTTTTTGATAGTGCAATTACTGATATGTCTTTATTTTGCGACTTAAAATTTTCGATAGGATTGCTTTCTGTAATTTTCTAAGCCTTTTTGCCTTACAATTCATGCTAACATCAAAATTATTGATGTATTTATGATAATTTCGGGAGCCTTAGTATTTTTCATTTTTTCAAATGAACTCTGATTTATAAGGGTCATTATAAGGTAAGTACCAGTCGTTGGCCGTTTTAAGAAAGTCATCCTATTTTTCTTTTCAGATATTATCAATTGTTCCGAAGAACAAAAAGGAAGAAGTTCAAAATCTTATAAAATCTTCTTTAGAGAGAGACAGAGAGATTCAAGATGGGAAAGGCCAGAGCCTTGTTAAAAAAATACTGGATAAAACAGAGGATAATATTTTTATTTATTCGAAAAATAGAAATCTTCTTCCTCAATGGTTTTCCACTGCTTATAGGAATAGGAACCTCCCATCGTGGATGCTGCTTATTCCCTGTAACCATGAATTTATTCACCTAGCTCAGGTAGAGAAAGAAAGCAGGCCTTATAGCCTGTTTAGTGCGATTGACATATTCAGAGCAATGTCAGCAATTTTACTAAGTGTTGATTCTCCTGATATATCATGGTTAAGCAGCGGCAGTGCAGAAGCTGTAGGAATTGAACTTAGTGTACGAGTTGGTGACAAGTTGAAGTATCAGACTATTCGGTTTTATAACAATGAGAGCAAACGAGTTCCTCAATTAAGTGAAATACCCAAATTGTCTCCTCTTGTTCGACTTGACTTTTTCAAGGATGTCTTAAAGGTTGATGAGGCTGGTAGCGGCGTAGTTGATTTATTTCCAGAAAATATCAAAATATTTATTTGTTCGATAATTTTTTTGGTTCAAGTTTCAAGTCCAACCTTGAAACAATTTCAAAGCCTAGTATTAATGGCATTGATGTTTGAAGCAGTTCCTCACCAAATAGGCTGGGTTCAAAGTGCCGAAACAACAGAATGGCTAAAAGAAAAATTCAAATCAAGTGATCGCAGTATTTGTCAACTTTGGTGCAATTTACGTACAGATGACTGTCTTGATACGAAAGAAAAGCTTCTAAGATTGTATCAATTAGATCTTTTTGAATCGATTGGCTATGACAAAGATACATTGCACACGTTTACTGAGCTTAAAATGATTCTTTCGTTCGCAATCACTTTAAATCAGCTGCTTGAGCGTCCGTATCCTGAAACTAATATGATGACACATTACAATGGACTATTTCTCCATAACGCAGTGAATTTTACATCTAGGATGCCGGATTGGATGCAAGAAGTTAAAAATGCATGTTCAGTACACTCCTTACTAGAAAAGGTTTTTGACGCGTTTTCTGTACTTACGGTGAACTTGAAAAATTTACCCCAAGAATACAAAAAACCAAAAACGGGTGAAGTACCCTGTTCAAGAAGCCCAAATGAATATTATTCCTTGTGATTTTTGGCTTGTGACCTTGTGACGTTGGAGTACACGTACTTAATGTTTTTATTCGTCGTTATTATTTTCCTTGCGTTTCAGTCAACAATTTGCTAGATAAGTACATAAGTACGTATTACATCCTGGGAAGTCAGTGTTAAGATCACACTATTAGTGATTTTATTTTTTCATGTTTTGGCAGAGAATTTAAATTCAAAAAAAAATCTGGTGACAACACGGAAAAAGATCGATCAAAATATTGGTGAGCTTAAACACCTTCTTCGAATCAAGCAATAAGTATGGCCTAAGAAATTATCTTACAATTTGCAGAACAATTACCATTCTTTTTGTTGCAATAAATGACAGTTTTATGACCACATGGCAGTAAATTCGTCAGTTTTACTAGCTCTCTGCAATCATCCACTGAACACTACTCTCTGCACGCCTTTTTACATTTGTGACCACAATCGAGGACAGATGAACAGTTTTTAGCCTAAAATTAAATATAATTTAGTTAAAAAAAACTGAAGTTACAATAACATATAGACCAGACACGCCTAAAAGATGAAAAATAATACAGAATCGAACCTCCTTGGCTAACTTCTCACCATAACATGAACAAACAACACCTTTTAACACAGATGACACAACATACAAACAAGAGCGAAGATTAAAAAAAAAACAAAAAAACTTAGCTATGGACAAAGTTAAACTGAATACAAAACCTCATCAACTTACATATTTGAGACGCAACGATTATGACTGGTTATGACGCGATGTTCAGGCTTGTGTTCCTGCGATATTCCTCCATTAACTTGATACGGACATCTTCCAAGGGAAATTTTGGAGTAAGAACTGTTTCTTTTTCTTTCCGTAAAATTTAACAGTTAATGGAGGAAGGGGGTCGGGTTGAACTTCTTGAAATTTTAAATTTCCCTGTATTATATACTTCCTTGTTTTCAGAAAATGGGTTTGTTTAGCCTAAATATAGATGAGTAGTGGCAAATATACAAAAGTGTGACATTCGTCTATATTGCCCCGTCTCCTTTTCTGTGCCTTAGCCATATATTGTTACGGCTACAAATAGTCTGAAATTACACTCAGTTTGCTATAAATTAGTTCATATTTCACTTACTACCGTGAACAAGCGACAGATATGTTTCGTCGTCAGATAAATTTCGAAGGTCTCATCTTCCATTTAAAGTAGTAGAGAATAAAAACACAACTGGGAGACACAAGGCTCATTTGCAAAAATCGGGCTACCCACTGGCGGATCCAGGGGGCAAGGGGACCAGAAGAAACAACCGCAACGGATATTGCTAATGATAAATTTTTATCAGTCTTGGACCCAAGAGTCCAACACTTGGGTCTCGATTCTTCAAATGTAGTTGTTTTTTGTGTTTGGTCTTTTGTTGGTGTCTTTCATGCTTACTCCCGCCATTTACCCGTGCCGCAGCCATTTAAACATTTGCCTCTCAATTACTTGGACTATCTGTCTTGGCTTTTCTCTTTCTACAATTAGCCATGTCTTGATGCAACCTACTGTAAAATACTTGATAACTTCAATTCAAAATCAAGAAATTACTGTTTGGTGGTTCTTGTTGTTCTGGTCCATCCAGGGGCGTCGTTTGTGGGGGAAAGGGGGTCAGCCATTTATCTTCGGGGAGGTTGATTAGTAATAGGCGAATTTGTTCATTATTATTCACTGGTCAAGAGTGCAAGAGGAGAGAATAGCTTCAAAGTATAGATGAAAAAGACACAAATATGCTCGACAACACAAGAAAATAGAAAACCTTCTAGGTAAATGAGAAAGACACAAGTAAATATATAAAAATGAAATCAACTTATTGTACAGTGGTTTTGAGTACATGGGACAGGGCGTCAATTTATAAAAATATAGAGGGGGGGCTTAGCGTATTTGTACAAATCTATGAAGGCATTAGTTTTTTCAATGAAAAGGCAAATAAAGGTATTTCAAAATAAAGGTGGAGGCGGGCGAAACATTTGCCCTCCCCCAACTGACAGCCCTGCAAAAGAACAGAACACCTAAGCATATATGAAAAATACCCAGCTTAAAAGCGGAAGAGAAAGGCGAAATGACGACTTAAGACTCAGTAGTCAAAAACGCAAGAGGACAAAACCTTCAAGACAGATATGAGAAAATTAAAACTTAAAAGTGAAAAAAATAAACGAACAAAAGATGACTGCGCAGCTTATGGGTCTCAGATCAATGACCAAACAGACACACAAGATTCAAGATAAGTGCTCCTACTATCACCGATTTTCTAGGCATTTTCCTGGAATTTACTGGTTTCCTCGAAAAAAATCAGTCACACCAAAAATTAAATAAAAAGATAAAATATTTTCAACGAATTCCATCAGAACTTGTTGTATTGGCAGCAAGAACATGTGCCTGTTGGCGCAATTTCGACCAATTTTGCAGTAAAACGCTTCAAAATATTAGGTGGTGAGTTACCTATAAGAGCATCCTTTTGGAAAGACAAGTTATCCTATTTTTTCATATTTATCCCTTCCAAATATTTATTCCAAAAGTATCACTTTTATTGCTTAACTTGTATCACATAAAAGTACAAATATTATGGCAGCCGGCGATTACCCCCCGGAAAATACCCCCCCCCCCGTGGAAAATAAGGCTTTCCTAATTTGAGAATTTTACTAGTTTTTTTTCCGTACGGAGAAGGAATTTTGGTACTTGTGTATTATGCGCCAGTCACTCAAGTTTACGCTATGTAAAATTTGAGAACTCGCCAGTTTTTTCGTTAGTTTCTTCGTTACTTTAGAAATAAATTTGGGTTATAGGCCTGCATATTAGGGGGGGGGGTGAAGTATAGCGGGTCTGCATGCAAAATGTGTTTGGTACAAGTATTCTGCATATTAGATAGATATATAGAAAAGTGTATTTTAAAGCCAAATATACGGCAATGAACATAGTAAAATAACATAAATGAAAGGCACAGATAACATAAACTTTGATCAGCGATCATCATAAGACACATAAATGAAACACTACATTAACCTAATAATAGTACTTAATACTTGGAAAAACGGTCATTAGAAAAAAACATTTAACCCTTGGAAAAAACAATTAAACGAAACATTAGATTTACTATATAAGTAGAGATGCCTCAGGAGGTCCCACGCCCACACCATATATGGGCATAGAGTCCCTAGGGAGATGGTTTTTGTCAGTGAGAATGGAAAAACAGTATTTTTCTCACTTGAAAAAACAGGAATTTTCTCACATTGATGGTTGTTTCATGGACGGTTATGTGTGTTGGTCAATTTATTTGATGTTTTTCATGGATGTCAACATCAATTTATGTCTGTTTTATGGTTTTTGTCAGTGAGAATGGAAAAACGGGAACTTTCTCACTTTGATGGATTATTGAGTCTAATGGGGACAGGTCAATGACACTTCCTTCAAGATCATGTTGTTGTTGTTGCTCGAGGCGAATGTTATGAGTTTCCTGGAAACCGTTAGATCACGTGTTTCCTTCTCGGCCAATCAGAGGGCTGGTTACATATCCTTTCTCAGCCAATCAGAGGGCTTGTTACATATGATTTCCCCGTTACATAACAATTCACCCTTGAGATTTCGTATATAACGGACATGCAATGTGATTAAATTATCAGAAAGTATTTTGACATACTTCAAAAAACAATGGATAAATTTGATGAATTAGAAGCCATACCAACTTCAATTTGCAATGTAAGTACATTTTCATTTTTTATTTTCAAAATAAAATTATTTTCCTTGGTCACCCTCCAGTATATTCAGGTAAATCCCCCCTTACAATACAAACATCACTATACAATCTTTATACTCGATAGAAAACATAAAAGGTGTTCTTTTACCCTCGAAACCTAACCCCCTCCCTCATTGTTTTTACAACCAAATTCTCGCAAAAAGAAATAATTATCCTTTCGAAAAATTTAGCTTTTCCATATTGTAATCTTTTCTCTAACTGAGACTTCCGTCACTGTTGTTATTAACCGTTCTGTTTTGACATAATGCTCTACGCGAGGTTAAAATTAGCTGTCACCCCTTTTCCTGTTTGTATACATTAGCTGGTTTTAGGCAATCGAGGTTTTCAGTGCTTTTACGTAATTCAGTGTTTGTCTGAAAATAGCGGTCTGCTAATTTTGTCTGCAAATTAGCGATAGACCTAGGGTGGGTTAATTTTCCTAAATTTAGGGGAGGGGGCGTGAATCCGTGATTTTTGTTGGGGAGGGGGTTAGCACTTTTAATAGTGACAAAATAGAAATGAAAAGACAATTGTTTCTTACTTCAGTGTTTAACCATTTCTCTTCGAAATTTACCGATTTAGCTATAACATTTGAATAAAAAGGCAGTAAGATATATTCTTTATTGATATGCCTTTCGCTTGAATAAATCGCAAGATTAACTCAATGAGAGGGTAGGTTAATTTTCCTAAATTTAGGGGGAGAGAGTCAATTTGAATCCAGGATTTTTGTTGGGGAATGGGTTAACTCTTTTAATAGTGACAAAATAGAAATGAAAAGATAATTGTTTTTATCATAATTGTTTTCTATTTCAGTGTCAAACCATTTCTCTTTGATATTTTAGCGATTTTAACTATAGCATTTGAATAAAAGGTAGTAAGATATATTCTTTATTGATCTACATTGCGCTTGCAAAAAAAAAAAAAAAGATTAACTCAATGAGAGGGCAAACCTATATGCATTTTTACTTTTTGCTTTGCTGAAAAAGGGTGGAGGAGGGGGCTTCTTAGTGATAAGTGCTTTTCTAGACAAAATTATATGGATGAGGGTGCTAACTTTCTTTCTGGAAAAAGGGGGAAATTATTTTTATACTAACTTTTTTCTCTTCTTTAAGGCAAATTGTGAAGAATGTGCCCCACCTCCTAGTAAGAAAGCAAGAGAGGGTGAGGCAGCCCCTGTAAGAGCATCAGTTGTTCAATATGGCCGTTGGCCGAAGCCCCGCAGCTCCTCACCACCTGCCCAAGTGCAGCCATCGGTGCAAGCCCCTCTTAATCGAGCCTCAATGCGGCCTCGTCAAGTTGCAGCCTCGGCTGCACGAGCCCGGTATATCACTAGCCCGACTGCGAAAGATAGTGATGGACATGATATGATCCATTTGAACCCCAATCGTACAGCAGGGCTTTCAGGACAAGATACAATGCCAAACATTGGAGCCAAACATTGGCTCCTTTTCACGCAATATCTGAGTTATCAGCTCCCCATCAAGTGTCAGTGCACTCTCCTCAGCTATCTCCGTCAAGTCCTGAGCCTTCCATGCAAGATAGAAGGGTTGGCTTCTTCAGGCAAGTCATAGACCAACCAATGGCTCCCTATCATGTAATGGTCAAGCCCCCAGCTTCCAGTCAAGTGGTTGATCAATTTGAAGACGTGAGTATTTTTTTCAATCAAATAAGCTATTTTTTAGCTGTTAGAGAGCCTTTTACTCTTTACTTTTGTCTTTTCACTTTTTTCTATTATTCAGGACCAAGAAATATCTAAACAAACCGATTTTTCAACCTAATACAAGCTTGTTGAAGACATTAAAATGTTATTTTCACTATAATCCCCCCCCCCACCCCAACACCTCATTTTAAATTTCACTGCTCCCCCCTCCCTCGGAGATACCTAAATATAATTTTTTTGCTTGTCAAACTGCTCTTTTTTTCTAATCTTTACTATTTTCTATGTTGCTATCTCTTCGCCGCTATCACATATAGTTTTAGGTACCTTTGAAACTCTGTGAATGCTATTTTTCACATAGTTTTAAGAGAGATTGTTCCATTTTATCCATCTGTCAAATATCGGCGTTCTAATTTACACTAAATATTTTTAAATAGCTTTCAATCTTGCCAAGATTTCAGCGAGGGGAAACCAAGCTAACGGTTCCCGACATTTTCCTCGTCTGAAGTTCAATCTTTGGAAATCAGAACACTCGCGCGCGATAGGTTACAATAATTAAACTCATGAGTTCACTGAACCAGTATGGAATTAGAGAAAAATATTGACTTATTTCAACTTTTGACGGGCATTATGTAAAGGGGGGCGAGAAGCGCTGCGGGAAGCGCTGCGGGCCCAAGAAGCACCGCGGGGAAGCGCCGCGGGCCCCGGGGAGCACTGCGGGGATCGCTGCGAGATGCGCCGCGGGCCAGAGAAGCGCCACAGGATGCGCTGCGGGCCCGAAAAGCGCCGCGAAAAAAAAAAAAAAAAAAAAGCACGTAATTATTTTAGTTTTAGTAGTTTAAATATTTGAATATCTCTTTTTTTTGAACACATTGCCGCCTTCTATGTAAAGCGATGTTTTAGATTGTAAATATCTTAAATTGGAAATTGACTGCTTTCAGTTGAATTAACCAAATGCTATTAAGCGTGTTTTAAGCAATAATAATCCAAATTTTAAAAACAGTAGGGATGATTTGAACACTTTGAAAATAAGCTATTTTTCATTTATAGGTTGGAGCATTGGTCCCATATTCACCATCGTCATCAGGTGAAGAAGAGGAAGAACTCATTGAAGGGGCAATGGAGTTTCATGACATTCAGGACAATGAAACATCAGCTATCAATGACTGGCATGGTATCATTAACTCTGATGAAATACCTTTTAATATTGATGAGTTTCTATGTAATTATTTCAATGTAGAACTTAGCACAGTTGAGCAAGGTAATGTTCCTAGTTCAGAGGGGGACTTGCCTTTGCTAAGTCCAAATACCCTACAAATTTTAGAGGATTTCACAAACTAATTAACTGGGAACCCTCCTCCTCCAGCCTCCGATACCCAAATATTGAGAGCATAGCCCAAATATTGTTGTACAACTTGGGGGAGGGGTAATATACAAGAGGGGGGTACGACTTTTCCAGACTTTCAATTATCAAATTCAATATTAAATAATATAGTTGTTTTCACTGCGACTTTTGGGGATCCCTTTAATTCACTTATGGAGGGAAATTTTGTGTTTGATCCTGTAGAAATTGTGCATGCCTATGTAGATAAAATTCGTGCACTACTGGAGAAGCAAATTCAGTTGTGGGGAGGTAGGGATTCAATTAAGGTTTCTATTGTTTTAAAGGTTTTTTATTTAAATGAGGGGAAAAGTGAAGTTTATTATCATTATATACATTCCGAGATGCGCGTAATTTATCCAAATTTAGAAAATTTTGAGGGTGTTTTTAGCGAGTGGGTAGGACAAACTATTGCGCATCTCGAGAACTATAACGAAAATGGGAGCGGTCTGTAGTTTTATTTATTGAAAATTTAAGTGTAAATATTTGTAAATTTAAGAAAGATTTTATTTTAAGAGGGGGGCATGGGGGAGGGAGGGCAGTTGAATTAAAATATAATCCAGATCTAGTAGGTTGTCGTGGTGTCCAGAAGATCTGTTTTGAAACAGATCAAAAATGTTTCAGGTATGCTTTCCTCATATCAGCATTTCAGCCTCTAGCAGATGACGCTACCAAGACGAATTTAGATCACTGGGCTGTACATGGGAAGGACGGGTCCGATTTTCCCATTGTAGATTTCTCTTGTTTAGAAGGAAAATACCCAGTAACGCTACGATCTATTGACATTTTTGAAAGGGCTAATGCCCATTTAAATATCGGCGTTACTGTGGTACAGTATGAAACTGAATTTGAAGATGGGGTTCGTTCTAAAAAGAAGGGGGTGGTTTTCCCAGTAAGGGGCCCGTCAGTTGATTTGGTCAAACACTGGGTTTGGTTGTTATACACACCACCTAGTGAACCGAATGCAATTGGCCATTTTAATCCGATTACCGACATTAGTAGAGTTCTGGGGGAGGGTAAGAATAAGGGGGTACGTTTCTACTGTCCAACATGCCTCTCTAGATTTTGGACTGAATTAAAGTTGCGAAATCACATGAGACACTGTAGACGGCATGGATATCAGACAGTGGAAACGGTTACTGGGGATAGGGCCATTCTACGCTTTAAAAATTTCTAAAACACCCTCCTCCAATGCAACAAATATCTTTAGACTGTGAAGCTAAGCTGGTGGAGGTGAACGATCCCCAATATCCAAACCGAATCAAAGAACACCAGGCTATTGCAGTGTCCTATGCACATGCGCAAAGAGACAGTTCTAACACCATGCGGTTGTTAGAAATAGTTGAGACATTGGATGAGAACGAGTGCATGGTCAAGGCATTGACTAAACTAATTGGCACGGCTAATGGCACTATTTCTCGTTTGAGAAATAAGCATTATCCAATGGTGCTGTCTGCAGAGGATCGTCTCGCGATTAAAAATCAAAAAATATGTTGGGTTTGTAAGGGGGAGTTTGTAGAGGAGGATAAGGGGACTAAAGGGAAAAGAGGGGGGAGGGGGAAAGTCAGAGACCATGATCACGTGTGGCAGGAAATATCATCTGGGGGTAGTAATTTTAGGGGGGTAGCGCATCAATCGCGTAATTTAAATGTTAGCCAACAGTTTTTTATCCCTGTTTTTATCCACAACTCTAATTATGACTTACACTTTATTTTACCGGCACTGGCACGTATGCACAGGGAGGGAGGGGGAGTAGACAGTCCATGGGTAAATAATTCATTTACCTATAACATTATTCCCAAATCGGCCGAGAAGTTGTTGCTTCTCGAACTGAAATGACAGGTAGTGGATAATGGGCATACGTGCTGGAATAAAATCAGGTTTTTAGATTCTTTTAGTTTTTTTCCAAAGGCATTGAGTCAATTGATTCAAGTGCAGAAAAGCGACAATTTTGATAGCTTTCCCTTGCTTAAACAGCACTTTCCAGACAGTGAAATGTATGACTTATTAACCAGCAAAGGTGTATATGCATATGATTATTACTGTTCTGGCGCTCGCTTAAGCGAGGTGAAACTACCTCCAATTGAAGCTTTTCACAATTCACTGACCAACAGTGAATGCACAGCCGAGGAGTATGAGTTTGCCAAGAAGGTGTGGTCCAAGGGGAATTGTAAAAATGGGTGGGATTATTGTAGACTGTACTTGGCCAGTGACGTTTTAACTCTGTTGGATATAGTCTGTATGAATACAGACCAAATCTATTCAGAGTTCGGGTTAGATATAGGATATTATTTTTCCACACCCCATTTAGCGATGGATTTAATTTTAAAAATTAGTAGGGAGGAAATAGGCCTAATCACCGACGTAGATCAACACCTTTTTGTAGAGCGTTCAATGAGGGGAGGGTATGTTTTTCACGGGGACCGCCTCTTGTCAACCGATCCGAGCGGACAAAGCACCGGTGTAAAGTCAAATGCAGTGTTCTCGGACATGAACTCGTTATACCCCTCGGCAATGTCCCACTACTCTTTGCCGTGTGGGAACTATCAATGGCTTGAGAATCCTTGTGAGTTCCCCGACATTACCACCGTCGAGGACAACGGGCCACAAGGATGGTTCTTTGAAATTGATGGTCACATTCCGCTGGCGCTTCACAACTCAGTCAAAGATTTTGTTTTTCCCTGTATCAATCGACCAGTGACCAGGGACTCGCTGAGCCCCTACAATCGATCATTGGTTGAGGATATGGGGATGCATTGGACCCCCTCTAAGCAAAAACTGATTGCTGATTTGGACCCTAAGGAGAATATCGTTGTTCAACATGTGCTTTTGCACTGGATGGTGAACAATGGTTTCAAGATCACCAAAATACATAGGGTCCTGCAGTTAAATCAGCGACCATATTTAAAAACGTTTATCGATACTTTTGTCGATAAACGCTCTAGGGCAAACTCCAAGGTAGAGAAGGAATTGTACAAGCTCATCCTAAATTCAGCGTTTGGCAAAATGTGTGAAAGCGTACGTAATAGATCTCGCTGCGACGTCGTGACTGACCCTCTAGAGTGTGCACGAATTATTGCCGATCCCAATTTTACATCATTGACGAGCATAGAGGCTGGCATGGTTCTTCTACACAGGAAAAAGCGAAATGTGGTACTGAACAAGAATACAGCAGGCGGTAGTTCAGTACTAGAAATTTCAAAAAAGCTCATGTTGTCGTTCTTTTACAATGTGTGCAAGGTGCAATGGCCACGGGAGGGGGAGGTTCAAGTTTACTATGGGGATACAGATTCTCTGCTGTTAAAGGTAAATGGGACTGAAGATTTATTGGGTGATTTAGAAAAGGGGGAACACATCAGCTCGCGGATGGATTTCACCAACTGGAATCCATCCCTCTACCCCGAGTTGGTGAAACGTCAAGCCCCCAACAAACTATTAATGTTAAAATCAGAGACGGGGAGTGATTTGATATCCAGGGGGGTGTTCCCGGGTCCCAAAGTTTATTGCGTTAAAACACACAGTGGGGTTGAAAAGAAGACATGTAAAGGGGTGCCTACACATTTTGTAAAGAGCAATTTCAACATGAGCGTGTACAGAGACTGCGTAGAAAGTAGCCTAGTGCCGCGAGCAAAAGTGCTTGCAATTCGCTCTCTACAGTATAGAAATTATACTGTGAGAGTGGAAAAAAATGCAATGTCATGTATATCTGACAAAGTCTATGTGCTCGAGAAAGGTGTGAGTGTCCTGCCTCATGGCCACTATCGTATTTCAGACCGAGATGAATGCAGAGACTATCGTAATCAACTTGGTCTGGATAAATTAACCTAATCTGAACTAACCAACTAACCACCACCACCACCACTGACCCAACTAACCCAACCACTAACCTGTAGCAGTGACGACAACTATTGTTTTTACCTCCGCGGCTCCCGAGGGGGGGGGGACCCTTCCCGCGGCCGGCTTCCGGGGGGGGGCCTACCTTTAAATTCACTGTAATGTTCAACTGTGCTAGTTCATGTTCCAAGTGTTTTTTTTTGTTGTACAGAAAAGTGTTTAAAGACAATAAGTGCTGTAGATGGACAAAAGTGTTGTACAGAAAAGTGTTTAAAGACAATAAGTGTTTTTATTTATAAAGTGTAATCATTGTTCATGTTGAACAAATAGAGTTTTCATGTTGACCATGAAATTTTGTCGGGTCCTTGCTGAACAAGTGTTATTTTTATCATTGTTCATGTTGAACAAATATTTGTTTTCATATTGCCGAAATAAATGCTGCCATGAAATATTGTTTTTTGTTGTTCTTGAATAGATAGATCAATGGAAAATTACTACTTATTCATTGGACACGTATGATTTACAGTTAGTTGTAGTCCGACTGTTGTCAACAGCATGTATCAATTTAAAACACCCTTCAGATCGTTTCTGTGTGGGCCCTCAATGTCGGGGAAAACAACACTTTTAGCTAAAATAATTCAAAATTGCGATAAAATGTTTTTGGAAAAACCGAAAAAAATCTACTATTGCTATAGTATTTGGCAGGAGTCCTATGATAAAATAAAAGCTATTGCCACAACCATACCAATACAATTCATACGAGGACTTGATGTTTTCAATAGTATTGAACCGAACTCGTGGCTGATTATGGACGATTTGGCTGAATCCATTGAACAGTTCTCACAGGAAATGCTACAACTGTTCACCGTTCGCTCCCACCATGAACACATTTCCGTTACTCTGGTTCTACACAATCTGTTTCATCAGAGCAAATGTATGCGAACCCTTGCTTTGAATTGCACTATCTATATTATCTATCGAGTTGTTCGTGATTCTAGCTCACTCATAACTCTCAATAAACAGATATACCCCGGTGCCCCTAAATTTCTGTTGTCAGCGTACACTCAGGCGACTAGCAAGCCCTACGGTTACATTTTGCTGGATCTTAATCAGAGCACGCCCGAGGATCTACGTGTAGTCACCGACATTTTCGACAATGAAATTACAGTATATCTTCCGGTGAACAGTAGAAAAGGCTATTAGTTGCCATTATGACACTGAAGAAACTACACGAACAACGGCTTTTATTTTCCGTTTTAAGCACTTCAAAACCCTTGCTTAGGAAGGCCATACTCAAACACGGTGTTGACAATGATTTCATTAATCTAATATCTGAACTTTGTTTAAATTTAACTGAGGGCAATGTTCAACTGCCAGAAGGTGTTAGACAACAGACAAAGCAACATCGTTCCACTGTACGTGCCTTGGCTTGTAAAAACAAGGGAAACAAATTTAAAAGAAAACGGCTCCTTCAGGCAGGCGGTAACTTTTTCACACTTTTACTGCCAATAATTGCAGGACTTGTAAACAGTTTTCTCTAGAGAATGGCTAAACCCTATAAATTGACACCATTTGAACTTGTCCTCTCGCCCGTCGAACATTTTGAAGACAATCTAAGCAAATTCATTAATGACGAGAATATTGCCGATGACAAAAAACTGCTTTTACTTCAAGATGCATTGCAACGTGTAGACAAACATAAACCTTATCGTGAGAGACCCGCCGCCGATCCCTCTAAACAGGAAACATCTCTTCAAGATTCTGCACAATCAAAGGAGAAGGAATTGAATTCGATTGTATTGAAAATTGGAAACCTATTGCCACTGACCTATCGAGAACAGAGTAAAAGAGTATTATCTTATCTCGTGTTGGAAACTGGTGATCAAGTTCAAGTCGACAGCACAGGGAAACGAATTATAATTCAGGGAAAAGGTTATAATCTAGTTGATTTAATTTGTGATATGGTGACGAATCGTAAAGGACTCTTATCCTTTGACGATAATCTATACACCTTTCTAAGTGTATCAAACTTTCCCAAAAGTCTTATTGGCAATAAGCAAATTCTTAAGAAACTAAGAGAATATAGTCCACCAACAACGCCAACACCATTTAAAAAAGAAGAAGATTCAATATTTGAAAATACTAGCACTACTGATTTTACAACACCTGTGGCTGCTAGTCAAAAGCGAAGACGAATTGATTCACCCTCCATTGTGCAAAAGGGGAGTGGACATTACACTACGTGTTTGCGTTCAAAATGGATGAAGTTCTGAAAGGTGTCTATGAAAATATTGGTGAAGCGGGAAGTTTAAGTTCTCCCAAAACGCTTTCTAAAGCACTCGACGGCACCAAATTGAAAAAAGCAAAAGAGTATCTAGAAAATGAACCGAGTTACACACTACATCGGAATCATAGGCTTCGTGGCAAACAATATCGACAAACTAAAGCCTTTTTCCCTCTGCATATAATGCAAATGGATCTTTTAACTTTAGACGCAGTTCAACGGCGTCACAATGCACCCTACAAATATATTCTGGTGGCAATCAGTGTCTTTAGTCGCTATGCCTATGCCATTCCACTACGGTCAAAGAGAGGTGTTGAAGTTGTTCGGGCCATTGAAAGTATTCTTGAACAGGATTCATATAGAAAAATTCAATCGGATCGTGGCAGTGAATTTGTTAATCCCCATGTGCAAAAGGTTCTATTGAAATATAATACATCACTTTATCATAGTCACAGCCCGATAAAGGCTACATTGGGCGAGCGATTAATAAGAACGATTCGTCTATTAATTTCAAGATATTGTACATTGAAAAATACATCGGCTTTTATTCATGATTTAGATAAAATCATGCAGATATACAACCATCGACCTCATCGATCTCTGTCCAACTCTAGCCCTCGGGATGTTCATTACAGTGAAAATACATTTGATGCTTTTCTAAAGCAATACTCCAATGGTAATGAGAAGAAAAAGAAGAAAAAATTCAATGTTGGTGATACTGTTCGAATTAATAGAACCACCAATATTTTTGAAAAGGAGAATTATTTATGGAGCACCGAACTTTTTAAAGTGTCCAAAATCCTAGACACCGAGCCCACAACATATCGACTACGAGACACCAAAGATGATGAGATTCTCGGTGGTCTTTATGAATATGAACTGCAAAAAGTTAGAAACACTAGTGAAATTTATCAAATTGAAAAGATATTAAAGAGTCGTACACGCCATGGCAAGAGACAGTTGCTTGTTCGCTGGCTAGGATACAACTCGGATTTTGATTCTTGGGTCAGTGCTGAAGATATTAACAATGCCCAATGATTTCTATGTGACTTTCATGTCCAATGTTTCTGATCCTCTCTACAATGATCTGAATAAAACAAGTGATTTTTGGACAAAACTCTCCCCCACCATCAAATTTGACGGAAAGTATGAAGTGGCTCTTGTCGATTGTATTCTTAAAAATACCTATGACATCCTGAGAAAAGATCGTAAATATGAAATAAAAATTACACCCTATGATTGGCCGCCACCACCAGGTGATCAAGAACAAATTCAAAAAATCAATTGGATGGATTATCCATATATTGAATTACCCTACGAGGAACTCACCTGTATGAATGATTTATGTCGTACTATCAATAAAAGAATTTCCGCTCGTAAAAAAGGAGCTTTTCATTTCAACTATTCAAAGGAGGAGGGCAAGATCTACATTAGTTCACCTATTGCCAGCGAAAAGATTATTCTCAATGATAACCTAAAGGATGTTCTTGGCTTTAAGCTCAATATAATCAATGGTAAAAGTGCCGGAAACACTAATTTCATTTTTGCTGACTACCCGCCTGCCTTCTCCACAGACACTTGTATATTTCTCTACGCCTCATTTGTGGAAACATCTCGGGTCGGTAATTCAAATGTTCCCCTCCTACGAGTTCTTGAACGAAAAACCAATCAAGAGCATATTCATCACTACAATATAAAGCATCTTCAGTATATTCCCGTAAACACTTCCTATTTGGAACTCTGTCAGTTAACACTAAGAACTGAATTAGGTGATCCCACAGTAATTTCAAAAGGTTTGGCTGTGATTACACGCCATTTTCGGCCCATCGTTCAAATTCAACAAGATGTCTAATAGAAAAGTGGTATTCACTTGTCCTGATATTGACTGCTATGTTAATACTCTTGGCCCAAGACAACAGGGCAATGGAATGGACTATTACAAGGGTCGCTCGTCAATGTCTGGCTACGGTCTTGGCAGTTGGTTTGCTAAGCTTTTTCGCTCTTACCTACCACTGGCTAGAAAATATCTTGTACCGGCTGCGACAGATTTTGCATCCTCTACGCTATACGATTGGGGATCTGGCAAGGATTTTAAAAAAAGTGCTACGGAAAATCTTAGGTCCAATGCGCGAACCCTTGGCGAGAAATTAAAACAAAATGGTAAAGGTTTAAAAAGGTCAAGAAACAATGCATCACTCATCAGTCTCTACTCAGGACGGAAACGAAAGACATCATCCCTTTTGTCAAAGAAAAGAAGGAAAAAGCCGACACGTAGTGTAAACAGAAGCCCCAGGAAGAAAATTGTTAGATCGAAACTAGATTTCTTCACTTAAGATGTCCTACCTGCCGCATAAGGATTCTCAACCTTCAATCACCGCCTCATTGAATCTATTCAATGCTGAAAATGTTGATGTGAGTGTCAAGCATGGATACAATGAACAATTTTATCCACTACAACCCCTCTCCGATAATATCCACTTTCAAATTTATTCCAATGAAGACTACTTTATGGACATGTCTTCAACATTTATAGATTTACAAATGAAAGTCCGGAAATCCGATAATATAATGCCAGTTCGAGCCGATGGGATATCCTATGAAAATTGTATACTACATAATTTATTTCGTCAAATTAGTGTCTACATCAATGGCACGCTGGTGAGCACAAGCAACAATCTCTCAAACTATACAAGCTATATACAATTCATGTTGATGACACCCAAGTCATACAAGGAATTGAGAGGCGCCTCCAATGGATATGAATATATTACTAATACTGATAGTACAGATGCACTTAAAAATGCTACAACTAGTGAATTACATCTAGTTGGGAAAATATATCATGAAATATTTAATATACCCCAATGGCTGCCGCCCAATGTTAAAGTGGATATAAAATTGACGCTTGCACCATCCAATTTCATATTGAGAAAAGAACTTGCTGCCAATCCCGATGTAAGTCTCTCCCTCACCTCAGCAATACTTCATGTACGCAAACAACAGGTCATGAGTTCTGTTGCTTTGGCCGTGGAAAAACTGAGAGCCAATGGAAATAATATTAAACTACTTGTTCCTCATACAATCACCAATCAACGTCATATTGCCATGGGCTCACGCACCTTCACCGATTCATCCTTTATCAATAGCGAAATCCCCTTGAAACTTGCATTGGCATTTGTAAAAAGCGCCAGTGCAATAGGATCGTGGACTGAATGCCCACATAAATTCGAGATGTTTGGACTTTCATCTCTTGTGTGCAAAGTAAATGGTATCCCACTCTACAATCTATCCTTTGATATATCCTATAGAACATTGTATGAGTTGACCATGCAAACCCTAGATCATGATTCGCAACTATTTGAAAATGGTATAACCGAAGAAATGTTTGCTAAAACACATGGTATCATTGTATTGGATTTGTCTGGCACACAGGATATGAGTATAGTACGTACGGGGACTGTGCGTTTAGAGTGTACATTTGCCGACCCATTGGCTGAGAGTATTGCACTAATCTCACTAAATCAATATGAAACCTATTGGGAAATCACTCCCGAAGGCAGTGTTCTACTAGACTTGGCGCCATGAACACCAGTCAAATAATCAATGTATTTAATATGGACCCCTACATGTCCCAGTACAAATCCTATTGTCTACCCTCAGACTATCTTGGAAAAATTCAAAGTGCGAACAATACCTTGATTATTGTTATTAGCAGTCCATCGACTGTGCTGACGGGTCATTGGCTGTGCATCTATCAAACAATGAAAACGATTGAATTTTTTGATCCTCTTGGTCTACCCTATACATTCTACACACCCCACATCAGCAACTATATTGAGAGCAGTGGGAAAACTATTATTCAAAATCGAAAGAGGGTGCAGGATCTAACGACTAAAAGCTGTGGCTTCCATGCACTACGCTATATTTTGTGTTCCAATGTCGTGGCTATACTTACAAGCAGTTTCTCCACATTTATGGTGACAATCCACGTCTGAACGACTTTCTAGTAGAAAATATCCTCTCGGACCTATACAGTATTGATTTCAGTGCCCTAAGAGTAAAGTGCTTTAAAAATGTTTGTGAATTTGTTTATTAATAAAATGTATATATACAACAATGTCTTTAAATCTTCACTTTTAGATTTCTTCATCGGTGTATAGGCAACTGTCGTGAACCACTAATGCTGGTAAATCATTTGGATTCACTGTATATTGATCTTGATTGACTGCAAAGTCAGGGTCACATTTTCTGCAGTACAATGTAACTTCACTCTTGTCATATCTCTTTGTATAGTCAATGATACTATTTGCATTCATATTACGAAATTCACGAGTTTCAATCTGTCTATTTGAAGCAATATCACATACAGTGTTTTCAAGTGGTGAATCACATTCGGTAACTGCCAAATAAAAATCACTTGGTTTATAGTCATAGTAGGCAATGTCGTCACAGCGATGACGTAGAAACCAAATTGTCTTGTTACCCCAACAGTTGAATCGTAGACCAGATTCCTCTTCCCAGAATAATTTAAATCCGCGACGATACCAATCTCGTAGAAATAAACTAAAATCACGTTTGGGATTCTTTCCAATCATAGCGGGGTAAGTATTCTCCCACTGATCACATTTATCATAGTGACAATTGGAGCACAGGTGCCCTCTAGGATGAGAGTCACACACCTCTTCAAGACATGAATTACATCCTTTAATTTGTACTGCATAGCCTCTATGTAATTTGCAAGGATTACATAATTTACACTTTTCACTATAGTCATCAATAATTGTACAATTCTCACATTGAGTCCAACTGCCAAGAGTGTACAAGCACAATGGACATATATAGAACATTTTTCGGTTTCCAATGTCAACTCTCTCACAGCTAAAACGAAACTGATCGTCCTCGCTCCATAAATTCAGTGAGAGGAAATGTGGGGAGAGGAGTAGCTCTGTGACGTTACCTCTTTCGAATGACGGAGGAGCCATCTACATTGAATCCATTGGCAATGTTTTCAAGTATATCCACAATATGATTCTGCTTTGTTCCAATTAATATATCAATAAATTGACTATAAGCACTTGAGTCACATTTTAAAAGTTTCATACAATAGTCCAATGGGGGAGAATCAGTTTTCATTATATTGTCAAGTGTTCCCTGAGAGAATATCCTGCGTTTAAGAGATAACTCGAGAAAATCATCATCCAAAATCAAATGTTTTTCCATAAACACTAGATTTGATCTAATTCTCTCTTTCTCTAATTTATTCATTTTTCAATCCTTTCACTCAGACTGCTGACTCTAGACTAACCCAGATTCGTTATTCCTAACCAGAAAAGAAAGGGAACATTTTCGATTTCGAAACAATTTTATTGAATAATTATAACATCAATAATACTATGCATGTACAATTAGCGATAGAGTTTATTGTCTTCGATATGTTTCACTAATGCACTTAAAGCACACTGAAGTCTATTCACATGTGCTATATCAACTTTTGCGGCGAAACATAATTGATCTTCCATTTTAAATTTGCTCAAGGATATCACATATCTTGCATATACTGCAATGTTTGCAATGTTTGGTGCTCTTGTATTATTAGCATCAACTCCACTATCAACTTGTAATAGTGTAAACATTCCACTCATTATTACAAATATATATCCAAATGAGTAAAGTCAAAACTGTTCTTCTCACTCCTTTGAATTCTATTCACAGACTAATAAAACTATAGCAAAAATCCTTTCCTTATATTCCCTACGCCGCTAATATGTAAACAAGCCCTCTGATTGGCTGAGAAAGGATATGTAACCAGCCCTCTGATTGGCTGAGAAGGAAACACGTGATCTAACGGTTTCCAGGAAACTCATAACATTCGCCTCGAGCAGCAACAACAACATGATCTTGAAGGAAGTGTCATTGACCTGTCCCCATTAGACTCAATAATCCATCAAAGTGAGAAAGTTCCTGTTTTTCCATTCTCACTGACAAAAACCATAAAACAGACATAAATTGATGTTGACATCCATGAAAAACATCAAATAAATTGACCAACACACATAACCGTCCATGAAACAACCATCAATGTGAGAAAATTCCTGTTTTTTCAAGTGAGAAAAATACTGTTTTTCCATTCTCACTGACAAAAACCATCTCCCTAGGGACTCTATGCCCATATATGGTGTGGGCGTGGGACCTCCTGAGGCATCTCTACTTATATACTTTTTTTTTTAGTTAACAAAATTTTCAGATACCTCGCTATTCCTCTGTAATTTTTTAGTGGATACATACCTAGAAAAAAAAAATAATTTCCGACTTCAAACTGTCCAAATACTTTACTAACCCGGTAAACACCGCCCCGGAAAATATCTCCCCCCCCCCCATGGAAAAGAAGGCTTCCCAAATTTGATAATTTTATTTGGGTTTTAATTTTATAATTTCCGTAGGGGAAAGGAGTTTTGGTACTTGTGTATTATGGGCAACTCACTCCAGTTTACGCTGTTTAAAACTCGAGAACAAACCGGTTTCTTCGCTAGTTTTTTTTTAGCTTAGCGCGAGACAAGACAAAAACAAGTGACAGAATATATGGGAAATATATAATTTGGGCTATCTCTAGTTTCTCTTCATTCCAAGGAATATTTTGAGATTAAACCTGTAATATGAGGGCTTCGGGGGATAGCTTACCTTTTTTTGCAGAAACTTTCACCTAATTTTAAAGTGTAATGTAAAATACTAGGCTTATGTTGTTATGTGGACAGAAGAGAAAGACATCGAGGGCATTATGAGCGTCCCTAGGAAATTTCTCAGGGTTTTAGACATTTTAAGTAATTTTTAATACCTTCTTGTTTCCCACGAGAATATTCACCACCTTCACCCACCCAATGTCGGCGTCCATGGGGTGAATCCCGATAAAATAATAGTTCGAATGAGTACCCTTATATACCGTGAAAATAATGGCCGTAACATTCATTTTTGATATTTTAACCCCTTCCCCTCCTGAACAGTATTTGAAGTAAATATTTTCTTAAGGTTGTTTATCCTACTTGACGTAGTGCCATACGAATATTAAAGCTATACGTAAAAATGGGGGGAGGTTGAAGGAGGGAGGGAAGTTTTCCTCACATATAAGAGAGAATTGGATCAGATCAATTAATTTTAGTGCTGTTCATCAAAAGTTTTAGCAAATGGAAACTTATATAACGTTAACAAAACGATAAAATTTCCCCCAAAAAGCAGCACAATTTTAATTGAAACCCAAAATGTATTAGAGCCCTTGAGTCACAATCTATAAAACATGAAACTTCTTATTTTGTAGAAAAGGATGGTCACGGACCACCCACGGGTGGTCTTATTGACCTTGTAGTCGTAGATTATTAAAACAGAACTCATTCGATTTAAGGTATAAATATCTAAGATCCGATTAAAGTAAAAAAAAGATATCAACCTACAGGAAAATGTCAAATTACAGGATGTTGGCCCGTAAAACAGACAATTTTGTTAGAAACAAGAACAAAAATTTTTTCAAGCAAAAATTCTGAGACCTGTTGGAAAAGATATTTAAAAAGCTTCCCAGTTTCAGAGACTATACTAGCCGACGGTGTATCATTTTTCCCGAAACATCCATGCAGCCCATAAAAAATTAACTGTGATTATAGACCATTTATCCAATAAAACTAACGAAAATAGAGTATCGCAAAACTGTACAGCATTTATTAGGATGTCGGCATATAGATTCTTTATTGGGGGAGGGGGGTAACTAGCATCTCGAGAACTCTCATGCCCAAAAAATTTGTTGGGGGCAATGGCCCTGAAAACTAGGGCCAGATTCTGTTTTATTTAGATTGGCTTGTAACTTAAATTTAGAAAGCCTTGGATTAGGGAGACCTCAATTCGGAAAAAAAAAAACATACAATGCATCCGCAAAATTGCGGCCAAAAGACAAAAAACTTTTCTCATTTGCTTGAAACTTTCAAAGATCATTGCTTCAGCTAAGGGAGCTACACAATTTTGTATAGGCAAAGAGGTGTTAGGGGGCCCTGAAGTGTGCCAAAACCTTATTGTCCCAGATCAGGTTTTGCAGCCACAGGTCCCCAGATCAAGACTAGCCTCAAATAAAATAAGAGATTTATGGGGAGTGGTCTCCCAGAAATGGGGCTATAAATCCTCAATCGCTGCTAAAATAGCACAAGTTCATGCTACGATAATTTGAAATTAATAACGATGAAAAAAATGATTATATTCTTGACTCTCAGTCTTAAGTCTTAACACCCCTCCCCCCCCCCAAAAAAAAAAAAATAAAAAAAAGACACAGTACGTACCCAAGACAGAAAGATGGCAAAAGGAATTGATAAAGACGAAAATTTGATACTAATTTTGGCTTTATCGATTCGTGACGCCAAAAATGAACCTAAAATTTATTTCGTCTCTGATAGATTTCAAAATTACGGAGAATGTAGACAGGGCCGGGTAAACCTTAATGAAGACAACGCAATTTCAGGCTTGCTCATATCTATGCGTGACAACCGATGCTTCGCAAGGGGAGATCCCCACTAGTATTTACCGTACCTTTTATTTTAAAGTTTGAATAGCCTGGTGATATTTGTTGTTCTTTTTGTTATTGATGTTATGATTAATATAAAACACATGGCCCAAAATACAAACTTATTTCAGAACAGAGTGGGGGTAATACTCCCCCCTTCACAAGGTTTCTCAAAGGTTTGAATGGCATTTACATTTAGTGAAAACGATATGTATTTTGAACACTGTGGTTTTATTCTGTCAAAGCATGTAAAGCAAAAGAAAAAAAAAGAAGAAAACCACGGTAAGTCTCTCAGGAGAGACCTACTGAAAGCAGATTGATTGTTTAAAATATAACAATGTATGTTCCTCAAAGTCTCAAGATTTTTTTATTTTTCAATGATAAATTAAAAAAAAGAAATTGTTTGAAATATGTTTGTTTTCAGCAAAACGCAAATAAGGCTCTGGCCTTTAGAAGGTTGAGAGGGGTGGTAGCGAAGCCCTTGTTACCTGTAATTTTTGTTCGTTTAAGTTTGACTTGATTATTCATGTTAATTTCTGCCTGTTTCAGGATTCAGCTATAAAAATGTTTGTTATCTTTATCCTTGACGTGTTTATTCATTAAAATTTCTGTTCGTTGTTGGGTTTTATTTATTAATTCATAGTAACTTATGTCCGTTTTATGTTTGAATTAATAGCTGCGTTCGTTTTCACCGTTCGTCGTTCTTAGTACTAAAAAGATTTTCTTGGTTTTACTCTTAAATTGGGTTTTATTTCGCCGTTCTAAGAACTTCGTTTTAACTGAAAAAACGGCTTATAAGAGCTTTCCTTAGCCAGATAAAATTTCAAAGTCACAGATAAAATTTCCATCAACCAGCACAACAAAAATGGAAAATATACTTGTGAATGTAGCAAAACAAGCAATAGAGTTACTAGAGGAAAGTGACTGTTGAGTGACTGTTGCACCGTTCTATAGAGTGCAAATGGGCACTCTTGCTTTTGAATGCTTATGAATGGGCATAGACATTAGATTAGTTGAAATGGGGGTGCAATCCTAGATAGTGGACTCCACATGGGGACACATGTTAAGAAAATATTTTTTACTCCATAATATGGACAATACTCATAGTTGTGGCACTTAGCCTAACACTTAATCAGCCGAATTTCCTTTCTAAATTTTAAGCTTAAGACGTTTGAACAATTGAACATATTCCTAAGGGTATTGAAACCTGGGGTTAGCTGGAGTTTCTTAGTATTAGTTGTAATCTAAGATATCTAGAAATTCCTCCCATGATGTTTCCAAATTCCAAGTGACCCCTAAGGAATTTTTGTAAGTTTGGAAAGCAATTTATCCCAAAAATGCTTCCAGAACTTTCTGAAGATTTCAAAACTGTGCCAAATATACGGAAAACAAATCACTACAATTTTTTAGATGAAAGACCCCATCAACAAAATCTACAAAATTAAATATCAATAAACTTGTTTTCTGTCATGTTTTTTTATTTTAAAATTTGGTGCCCAAAAGTAAAACTAAAGTTGTTGAACGAAGTATGAGGCTCAGTTCGTCGTTCTAAGAACGAAGGTACTAAGAACGAAGAACGGCATTTCAAAGAACGGCTTATAAGCGAAACATTTCATAGAACGGCGAAAACGAACGGCTTAATTGTAAAACCGAGGATTTGATTTCCATAGAACGACGAAAACGAACGCAACTAATATGACTATTTTTTCTAGTTTTAGATTTGACTATCGCTCTTTAGTTTTCCCTGAAAAACCTCTTCTCTGAAAACATTAATTTTTTTTTAATCAGTTACAATAAAGAAACAAAAATGTAGCTGAATTAATCTCAATTGAAAATAAAAGTTTTTTATTTCCTAGTGAAAGGTGCAGACAATGATGCTTTCAGCAGTTGTATTATTTATCAATTATAATTAATAATCACTAGAATTATATAATAAGTATAATTATGATTCTTGTTTTCACTGATCTGTCTGATCGCTTCCCTATTTATCTATCACTTTTTGTGCCTAAAACTGAGATTGCTGTGAATGAGCAAGGTGAGTCTTCTTTTAGAACTTCTTTCTAGCTGGCATATTTTGCATGCAGACCGCTATACTTTAGCCCATCCACCCCCCTAATGTGCAAATATATAGCCCAAATATGTTTCTAAAATATTACACTTTCATCATATTTTGGTATTTTTCATTTGGATTAACCTAATTTCACTTCTTGAGTGGGGTCACTATAACAGAAACATTGCTAGCTTAGTTAAGGTAAGGCCAAAATAGCTTGTCCCTGTGGCAGGATAAGCAGACCTAAATTTTTCAGAGTCGCTTCTAAATTATTAATTTCACTTCTTTTTGATATCAGCCTAAGGCAAGGCTGAAAAGTTTGAAACTGAGTGAGAAAAAAACAAAATTGTTGGTTCACACCGCCTAGCCCATTTACTGTTTGAAAGTTTTTTCTTAGAAACGGTGTAAATGGCTGCTTTTCAATACGTTACTCCCTCCATCTCCACTCTTAGCAGTAAAGTAGCTTTTAGAAATCAAATTAAAATTGAATGACTTACGTTAGGATGACAAAATCTGGAGCACGAGTGGCCACAGTCAAGCCAAAAATCACAAGGAATAATACAATATTCATTTGGGCTTCTTGAACAGGGTACTTCACCCGTTTTTGGTTTTTTGTATTCTTTGGGTAAATTTTTCAAGTTCACAGTAAGTACAGAAAATGCGTCAAAAACCTTTTCTAGTAAGGAGTGTACTGAACATGCATTTTTAAGTTCTTGCATCCAATCCGGCATCCTAGATGTAAAATTCACTGCGTTATGGAGAAATAGTCCATTATAATGTGTCATCATATTAGTTTCAGGATACGGACGCTCAAGCAGCTGATTTAAAGTGATTGCGAACGAAAAAATCATTTGAAACTGAGTAAACGTGTGCACTGTATCTTTATCATAGCCAATCGATTCAAAAAGATCTAATTGATACAATCTTAGAAGCTTTTCTTTCGTATCAAGACAGTCATCTGTACGTAAATTGCACCAAAGTTGAGAAATACTGAAATCACTTGATTTGAATTTTTCTTTTGACCATTCTGTTGTTTCGGCACTTTGAACCCAACCTATTTGGCAAGGAACTGCTTCAAACATCAATGCCATTAATACTAGGCTTTGAAATTGTTGCAAGGTTGGACTTGAAATTTGAACCCAAAAAATTATTGAACAAATAAATATTTTGATATTTTCTGGAAATAAATCAAGTATGCTGCTACCAGCTTCATCAACCTTTAAGACATCCTTGAAAAAGTCAAGTCGAACAAGAGGAGATAATTTGGGGATTTCACTTAATTGAGGAGCTCATTTGCTCTCATTGTTATAAAACCGAATAATCTGATGCTTCAACTTTTCACCAACCCGTACACTAAGTTCAATTCCTACCGCTTCTGCACTGCTGCTGCTTAACCATGATATATCAGGATAATCAACACTTAGTACAATTGCTCTGAATATGTCAATTGCACTAAACAGGCTATAAGGCCTGCTTTCTTTCTCTACCTGAGCTAGGTGAATAAATTTATGGTTACAGGGAATAAGCAGCATCCACGATGGGAGATTCCTATTGCTATAAGCAGTGGAAAACCACTGAGGATGAAGATTTCTATTTTTCGAATAAATAAAAATATTATCCTCAGTTTTCTCCAGTATGTCTTTGACAAGGCTCGGGCCTTTCCCATCTTGAATCTCTCTGTCTCTCTCTAAAAAAGATTTTGAACTTCTTCCTTTTTGTTCTTTGGAACAATTGATAATATCTGAAAAGAAAAATAGGATGATTTTCTTAAAACGGCCAATGACTGGTACTTACCTTATTATGACCCTTATAAATCAGAGTTCATTTGAAAAAATGAAAAATACTAAGGCTCCAGAAATTATCATAAATACATCAATAATTTTGATGTTAGCATGAATTGTAAGGCAAAAAGACTTAGAAAATTACAGAAAGCAATCCTATCGAAAATTTTAAGTCACAAAATAAAGACATATCAGTAATTGCACTATCAAAAAAATCCTAAAAGATCGATAAGTTGCAAAAGTTACTAAATATATTAGATCGATAAGTTGCAAAAACAATGAACATCCCAGAGGATTGTATGTTTTCAGTCTGGAAAAAAGAAAACACATCCATGAAAAAAAATATCCTACCTCCTTCAAAAGATAAAAGACCAAGTTCCTCACATTAAGAAATCCTATTTAACATGGGGAAATCTCTTAGGGGAACAGTAGTTTGTTGGGTAAGACTAAAGGAATCTATATCATAGCCAGGTCATTTTCATGCCTTAGTGGGAAAACAGTCGGTACTAGAATCCTCTGCCCTGAATACCATGCCCAAGTTAGCGACAATGGTGTTATATGTAGCAGCTACATCAAACGTTTACGTCAACATGCAGATTATATCCGAAAACTTGAGTTAACCAGATGGCCGTACTAATGCCATTTAATCAGGATAGGGCTAAGTTAATGAGTTAAGCGACTACATGTTGTATTTCACAGTCTTTATTTTAGAGTTGACATTAGAGGGAATTTACTTGTAAGTGCCAAAATACCAATTACTGACTGACTGCAATTGTTGTCTTATACTTATATTTTTGTCCGATTTAATATAAGAAGTCGATGTTGCCATTTCCATTCCTTGCCTTCTTTAAATTTATGTATTGATTTGGGATGCTTTTCGCAGTGGCGTCAGTTGCGAAGGTGGCAGGGGGCATGTGCCCCCCTAGGTTTTTTACCTCTCCTAGATTTTGAAGAAAACACCTTTTTTCATTGAATTTGCCTGTTTGGTATTTTTATTAAAAATATTGGAAAAAACGATGAATCCCCCCTTCTCCCCTTTTATATTTTGAAAAGTATATCTCCACACCAAACTCTCGTGAATTGACCCCACTGTTTTTTTAAAAAGTGATGAATTGGTGACGTTGAACTTTCACTTTTTTAGTTTTAAGTTAACATAAAAGGGAATTTTTGTCAAAAGCGCTGGAATATCAATAAGAGACCCACTGCTCATAGTCACTTATTATTTTTTTTTTTTGTTTGATATACTGTAAGTAATTATCGTTGCCGCTTCCCGTTCCTGTGATTTTTAATGTTATCTTTTAATCGTCACGTCATTCAAAAAAAAAAGAAATGATTAATTGGTGACTCGTGTATTTCACCTTTGTTGAAAATTTGTAACACTTTGCGACCTTGGAAATTTTTTTTAAATATGACAGAAATAACCGCTAAAAAAATCATTGTTCAAAATTTAATGAGAACTCAAATATATATAATTCCAGTGAAAATTTCAGTAAAATATCCCCTTGAAGGGGAGATGGAGGAGATGGTATTAAGTGGTTAAAAACGTTTAGGCTAGTAAATCTAGTAGAGCCACTAGAATAACCGCAAAAGAAAATTCAACCTTGACGTGGAAAGGAGGGGGAAGTTTATTAAAAAAGAAAGCTATAAGTAATCCATTTAAATTTGTTAGTCATGTTTGTAATCAAAGGTTCTTTCCCTCTGTGTATTCTTTTATGCTATATTTTTTGTTTGACGTATTTTACTCTTGAAATTATACAGTATTTGAAAATAAATATTTGCTAAAGTTTTTGTCCACTGTGTTATCATATTTTGTAGATATCTACAACGATGTGGGGAGGGGGTGTTGGCCTTGTCGCTACACAACTTTTGTCTGAAAGGAGCTCGTACTTGGAACTTTTGTTTTTGAATATTTACTCAATCTCTTGTCCATCATGCTATCGAGGGGGGGAGATTTAGGCCTGGTCCCTAAAGCAGCTTTTTTCAATTTTGAAGATTGAGGGGAAATGGCTGTATTTCATTGGATATGGAATGTATGCGAAAAACTGCGGATAAAAAAAAGAAGATATTCATAGCCAGGGGTTTCAAAGGAGCATTTATTCAAATGTGACAATGCAAGCCTGAAATTTTAAATGGCTGGTGAGAGTTAATTAAAGGCCATCGGAAATTAGAGTGCAAACTTGTGCTAGTGTCGAAAAGAAAACTAATAATGCCATCTTGTGTTTGAAGAATTTATATACCCCAAAACTTCCTTATACTTGTGTATTCAGATGCATTAAAAGTGTAGGGAAGGATATAGAAATCAGTGTTCTGTCTCCTGTAGTCCTACCAGCTTCAAAGTAAAGTAGCCTAATTAAACTGCCAAGATTTCCCAAAACTAACCTAGGCTTACTCTACGCAGACTGGACTTTGCCTTAACATAATGCTTGAATATAAAAAATCCTGATTAATGTATCAAATAACCAATTTTCTTTGAAATTTTCTGCTGTTTTAAAAAAGTCGCCAAACATTACAGTGTAAGAGGCGCTAAGATTAATCCATATCTCCCCATGTAATATCCTTGAAGATCTAACTCTCATTTGTGCTCTCCAACTGCAGCAAAGGTATATATATAGGATTGGTAAAATCAAGTTCTTCAGAGAATGATGGAATTAATCTGAAAACGTTCAAGCATGTTATAGTATATTTGTTGCCTTGTATTGTTTATTTGATTAACCTTTCTTTGAAGAAAGGTGAATTTCCTACTCGGCTGAAAGAGGCAAAAGTTATTCCGCTTCACAAAGGGGGTTCAAAGACAGATCTGTCTAATTGGAGGCCGATTTCAATATTGCCCCTATTTGCTAAGCTGTATGAACAAGTGATGCACCAACGACTTTATAACTATCTTTCTGCTTACGGTTTTCTTAGTGATACCTAATTTGGATTCAGGAAAAACCACTCTGCAATTCATGCAGTCCAGCACCTAACAGATTTCTTTAATAGTGCTAAAAAAAAAGTGTGCTGGTACTTTCAGTATATATAGACTTTAGAAAGGCTTTTGACACTGTGGTTCATAAAATTTTGTTGCGTAGGCTAAGCTGTTTAGGGATCCAAGGGGTTATTCTGAAAGGTTTGAATCATATCTTAACCAGCGCATTATTCGAGTCTCTATTTAAAATTATATTTTAAAAACTTTTATCATTAATTCTGGTGTGCCTCAGGGTTCCGTGCTTGGTCCACTTCTTTATATAATTAACGTTGATACAAAGTGTTTTTATATATCAGATGCACTGATAACATCTTTTGCTGATGACATGATGTTTACGATTACAGCTACTTGTCTGAACCAGTTAATTGAGAAGACAAATAAGGCCTTTGCTGAATTGAGAAGTTTTACAAATTCTAGTTATTTGGTAGTGAATATTTCAAAAACAAATTTCATGACATTTTGTAGAAATGGAGTTTCATATGTTTTAGATAATAAAATTGTTTTTAATGGCGAATTATTAAAGCATGTAAATGGTGTTAAATACTTGGGCTTTAGTCTTGATTTTAATTTAAGTTGGAAATGACATTGCCATCTTGTGGCAGTTAAGATCTTAAAAGGGTTGAGTGTGATAAGAAGACTGAAAACTCAACTACCATCAAATGAGTAACTTTTACTATATCATTCTAGTGTTAGCCCTTATTTATTGTATGGTTGCATGCTATGGACTAGTAGTTTTATTTCAAGTTTTAGAAAGGTCCAAATTTTACAGAATAAAATAGTTCGTATTTTAGGTAATTATATTCAGGGTGAAAATAGCACATTGAATTGCTTTGCAAGTTTGCAAATTTTCAGTATTTATCAGTTATGGGATTACCAGTTAGCAATTTTTAATTATTAATGTTTGAATAAGTGTTTACCAGAGGTATTTTGGGAAATTTTTAAAGCTAATTCATCTTATCACTGTTATGAGACTATATATGCGGATGACCTTGCATCTGAGCTCCAGAATACTGAACGTGCTGCATTTTTGGCTTGTTTTGCGGGACTGGTGTGTGGAATTCCCTCCTGGATGCTATTAGACAAGCTGATCATGTAAGCCAGCTGAAGAGTAGATTGAAGTGCTACCTTTTGGGTGATAATTTGAATGATTAGAAAGTTGAATGTGAAAAATGTTTGGTATTTTCATATGTTTGGACAAACAAAGATTGCATTTTCACAAAATTACCCAGCCAAAGTGTACTGTGTCAGCTCTATAGCCTAGCTGATATTAACTGATTTTGTCATAGTTAATTTAGTTAGAAGTATCTCATTTTTTTTTCTTACCTCTGTTGTTGCTAATTTTTTTTTTTTTTTGAGTAGATGTTGTAGGGATGATGGGTGACATTTCTCACTTGCAATTTCTAGAGAGTAATACTGTTACAGTAGGAGATGTTCTTTATGATAATTTAATTCAAATGCTGATTATTCCATGCAAAGAGATAGTTGTTTTGTGTTTTTTTTTTCTTTTTTTGTTTTTTTTTTTTAATGTAGTAGTTGTAGAGCTTTATAATAATGGATTTGCAGCCATCGTAAACAAACCTTCGGGTTTTTGTAGATGGCTGCTGTAAATTTGTTTGTATTTTTGTATGTTAAATAAATTAATTTGATTTATAAACACCTTATCTGCCTCCACAGCATAAATTACAACCCTTGCCCTGAGGGCTGTGAGGGGGGTATTCATCCTCAAAGACCTAATTTCCAGAACTTTCAACTATGTTAGACAAAATGGCTATCTCAAAATTTTGATAGGACGTGTTTGGTGAAATGGAGGGAGTGAGGGGGCGTTAGTTGCTCTCCAATCACTTTCAACTATTAAAAAAGGCACTAGCCCTTTCAATTTCCAATCAAATGAGCCCTTTTGAAGTTTCTACAATAACACTTTCAATAAAAAGCTCTTATGCCCCCAAGACATAACTTACAGCCCTTGCCCTGAGGGCTGGGGGGTCATCCTCAAAGACCTAATTTAAGGAACTTTCAACTATGTTAAAGAGAATTGCTATCGCAAAATTTTGATTGACTTTGTTTGAGGAAATGGTGGGAGTGAGAGGGGGGTTAGTTACCCTTCAATTACTTCTGACTATTTAAAAAGGGACTATTCCTTTAAATTTCCAATTGAATTAGCCCATTTTGAAGTTCCTATGACAACGATTTCTATAAAAACCTTATTAAATTGTTATAAATTGGGCTTAGTGAAATAATTTCCAGTGTCTCTATTTATAGCCAAACTTCTGTTTATATATTTTTTTTTTATCTCAATAACCTCTTTAAAAGATTACGATAGGCCATTTACAGTAGATATTACTGTTGCCTTCTCAAAAAAAAACAGATGTGTAGGAATTTCATATAACAGTTTAACAACTTAATTTTAAAAGACTCAATCAATATTTTTGCCCAGTCTAACTTAAGAGAACCTATTTGCATATCTAATAAAAACTGAAACTGTTGACCAGCTAAAACTATTGCAAAACAAAAGATTCTTGCTCAGTCATCTTGGCCAATTTTTTTTTTTCATTGATTCCTACCTGGTTTTTATTTAGTGTCTGTTCTGTTGTTGTTGGGTAAACTTTGAAAGGTTAGATTTTTGTTGTTTTTTTTTCTTTTAGCACTGAGGACCACTTGGCTGAGGCCCTTGTTAAAATATTTGTTGTTCTTTGTCTTCATGTTTTGCCACTAGCTGACAAAATCCTTGTTTTCTCACCTTTTTTAAATTATTTTTTTCTTTTATTATTTTCTTTTGCTCTCTTAGTTTTCATATGTCATGTATAGCCAGTGTGATCTTAGAATGAATTCACTTTGGATGTGAAGAAAGAACTAGTGGCAGTATTAAAAGGAATAAAAAATGATAAGGCCCCAGATGCTTATAATTTTTTTTTTTTTTTATATGGTGGTTGTGAGCTTAGAGATAAATTACTGAAGATTATGAATATGATTTTTGAAAAGGGGGAAGTACCTAGCCACTTTAGGAAAAATCTAATTAAACCCCTGCATAAGATAGGTCATAAGAGTAAGTGTAGTAATTATGGAGGCATTAGCTTGGTTTCTGTAGGAAGCAAATTACTTAGTATGACAATAACTTTCAGACTTAGAGATGCTGAAGATAAAGTTTCAAGAGAAGAACAGTGTGGTTTTAAGAGGGGTAGAGGAAGTGCTGACCAAATTTTCACTCTTAGACAAATAATTGAGAAGCACCTTGGGCATCAAACACCTCTAGACCTTGGTAATATAGATTATGAACAAGCATTTGATTCAGCTAATAGGAGAGCTATAGCAAAGGTCCTATCCTTTATTTGTATTAATTTAAAAAACTTTTTCCACAAAATAAGTTTTTCAAAGAATAATAAAGAACTCCATTAAACAGAAATTAGCAAAAATAAAATAAAATAACCAACAGAAATTACAGAAAAAACGAACAGAAATTACAATAATTAACCGTGTCAAACTCAAAACAAGCAGAAATTAACATAAGTTGGGCGCAAAACCCCTATGCCTTCCCAAGGCCAGAACAAAATTTGCACTTTACTGAAAAAATATAAATTTTTTTACTTTTATAACTTTAATAAATCAAATAATATAAATATTTTGATTACTAAATATCAGTATATGTATATTAAACTGACAATGCACATTCATTTGTATTTTTTCAGTAAAGTGCAAATTTTGTTCTGGCCTTTGCACGCATGGGGAGCTGTGCTGGTGTGGGGGGGGGGGCTAGTTGCCCTCCAATCACTTTTGACTATTAAAAAGGGTACAAGCCCTTTGAACTTCCAATCGAATGAGCCTTTTTTGAAGTTTCTATGACAATGCCTTCTATAAAAACCTTATATGCCCCCAGGGCAAGACTTATAACCCTTGCCCTGAGGGTTGTGGAGGAGTATCCTTTCCAAAAACATATTTTCTATCAGGAAATCAACTACACTGAACAAAATGGCTATCTCAAAATTTTTATTGGATGTGTTTGGGGGAATGATGTGCATGGGGGTGGGGCTAGTTGCCCTCCAATCACTTTTGACTATGAAAAAGGTTACTAGCCCTTCAAATTTCTAATTGAATGAGCCTGTTTTGAAGTTTTTACGACAATGCCTTCTATAAAAACCTTATATGCCCCCAGGGTATAACTTGAAACCCTTGCCCTGAGGGTTGTGGGGGAGTGTCCTCCTCAAAAATACATTTTTGGTCTGGAAATCAACTATGCTGAACAAAATGGCTATCTTGAAATTTTGATTGGAATTGTTTGGGGGAATGATGAGCATGGGGAGAGGGGACTGGATGTCCTCCAATCACTTTCTACTATTAAAAAGGGCCCTAGAACTCTTGATTTCCAATTGAATGAGCTGCTTTTGAAGTCTCTATAACAACCCCTTCCATGTGAAGCGCCCTGCTCTAAAGGAAAAAAATAATAAAGGATACATTGTGCCAACTCTTACATGCCCTCAGGGTATAACTCAAAACCCTTGCCCCAAGGGTGGGGGAGTGTCCTCCCCAAAAGATATTTTCTATCTGGAAATCAAAAACAAAATGGCTAGCTCAAAATTTTGATTGTATGTGTTTGGGGGAATGATGAGCGCAGGGGGGCTAGTTGCCCTCCAATCCCTTTTGACTATTAAAAAGGGCACTAGCCACTCCAATTTCCAATCAAATGAGCCCTTTTCGAAGTTTCTATGACAACTCCTTTGATATGAAGTGCCCAGGTATGGAAAAAAAACCAAAAAAAAAACACATTGTGCCCACATTTTACTTTACTTAGGCAGTGCTAGTGCACTGCCTATGATACCAGGCAAATACATTAAAGCAATTAGAGCTTTGTACATTTACAACATTGCTGTGGTTAAGGTAGGAAATGAGCTTAGTTGCTGGTTTTTTATTAAATAAGGAGTTAAGCAAGGTTATGTTCTATCCCCACTTATATGGATCACTTTGATGTGCTTTGTTCTAAAGAGAACAGCAAAGGCAATTGGAGAATACAAAATCAAGTCAGGAAGTGAATAACTCCTATACTTAAGTTATTTAAGTTTTCTAGATGAAAATGATGGCAAAATGAATGAACTTTTAGAGGTTTTGCATGCACAGGGTGCAAGAGTAGTTTGAAAATTATGGTCAAGAAGACTAAGTTGCTCAGACTAGGAATAAGTGAATGTGAAGAGGAGATATTGAGTAACAAGAAGATCAATCAAGCGGACAGCTTAACTTATGTAGTTATTATTATGAGTAAAGATTGTGGGTGCAGTATAGATGTTAAAAGTAGAATAGGCAAGGACCAAGGTGTTTTACACAGTTGAAACATGTTTGGAAGAATAGAAAGATGAGTTTCCAAACCAAGATTAGAATAGAGAAGCTACAGCAATGATGGTGGTTGTGTATAGTACTGAAGCATGGGCACTCCCCAAAAAAAAGAGGAGGAATTCTTAGCTATTTTCCAGAAAAATTGCCTACAGATTGTTGTTGGTAACCAATGGACTGACCACATCTCAAACAGTAAGCTGTATGAAAAATTTGGTTCAATCCTAAATCTAGACCTATAATGAGAAAAAGCTTGAGTTGGCTAGGACATGTTCTGCAGAAAAAGGCTGACAGATTATCCTTGTTGGCCAACCATTTTTGGCTAAACAAAACATGGGCTGTCTCAAAATAGGGTTGGTGGATGCTATAAGGAAAGACTTAATGGAAATGGGAACTTCTTAGGATGATGTAGACATGAAGGTTTAAATAATTCAGAATGAAGAAGGATCATGCATTACAGTGTTGGCCTTAGGCAGCTTGATGCTGCAGTATGTTGCTAGTAGTAGTTGTAGCATCAAGATTCTTTAATTTATACATAGAACAATAAAAGGCTGTAGAGAAGCTTCAAGCAACACTCTAAACCATCAGGCATCAAGACATAATAGCAGCATATTTTATATTTTCTATTTCTGCAAAATTTCAAATGAGGAGACCATTTTCATCATTCATGCAATAGAATGCATGCATCATTCATGCAATTAAACAGATGCAATTGAATACACCAGCCCCTAGAGTTCAAGCAAGGGACATTTATGAAGACTCTGATAACAAAGCTGAAGAATTTTAAATATCTGATTAGTTATAAACATAGAACTGCCATCATTAAATTATTATCCAAGATCAAATGTATATCTCCTTCTAGATTCCGTAAACTGGGCTTTTTAGGGAGTTGAAGGGATTCAAAGGCAAGCAAAAGTATTTGGAGGGGTGGCCTAGACTCAAGATTTCTTTAGCTCTCTAAAAACAAAAGTAAAATAACTATTACATTTCTAACTATTTGTGTCTATTCTCTGAGTCTTTAAAAGTATTTATAAACAAATACCCAAATGTCATCAAACCTAACTTATCACTATTTGTCTATTTACAAGTTTTTGGGAGAAATAATTAGATGCCACTGATGATGTTTAACTAGATATATGGATTATTTGAAAACACAAAAATGCAGTTGAATCCATGTTTATTTTCTAGAAATTTGCACAAAAATTGTGCAACAGTGAAAGATGTGAAGAAAAAGGTTTTCCCCTTGCAAAATGTGTTAGCTAGGATTTCTGCTTATGTGACATACAACACAATTATTTTCAGCTTCAAAACTTTGCTCAATCCTAATTTACAAGGTTTTAAAGATATGCAAATACATTTCCAAAATTTGGAAAAAAAACATTGATATGGCTTAAAATTTTACTCAAATAACAAGAATTGCATTTTCATAACTAAAGCCTGAGAAAAAGAAACTGATAAATGACAATTAAGGTAAAATGTTGTTTGGCTAAAATTTCAATAAGTAGTCAACCTGTCATGTAGGCAAATTTCAGGACCCTCTAGAGGGAGAAAGAGTAGAGGTAAGTACTTCAAAATATCTTCCAGGGGCATACTTTAACCTGTATGAAAGTTTTGGTGAATTTTTCACAAATCATATTATTGACTTATGAATAAAGTGAGTATATCACTTGGTGTCTTTTTTATGCCCTTTACAAATATAATAATCACTTCTATCAGAAGTTCAAATTTAAGCCCTTTTTGAGCTCTTGAAAATTACAAAAATATAAAAATATATAGGGTGTAAAAAGGCTTAAACATTGGTTTTAAATGTACTGTTTCATAATAAATCTTTTTTTTAATCCCAAGCACTGACTTTCCACAATTAAGTTGGATAAATGAAAATTGTAACAATAAATTTTGCAGGTACTCTTTCAATATACCCATTCTTTTATACATCTCAAACTGAAGACTAAATGAAAAACCCATTTTGATGGGATGATGCAAGACACCATTGTAGAGAAATACAATGTATAGTGTGGTTTTAATTGCATATACAATAATTAAAGTGTTAGGCCTAGTTTTGTTTGTGGTTTTGTTTTTTTTTTTGGGGGGGGGGGGATGTACCTAGGTTAGGTTTTAATATTTTTGTCATTTTCAAGAGTTCAAACTGGGCTTAAATTTGAATTTCCAATAGAAGTGATTATTAGCCTATATTTGTAAAGAGCATAAAGAAAGACTTAATCATTAAATACAATTAATTACATGCCTAAGGCTCTAAAGTCTTAGTAGCCTACATTCCTTGTCTAGAATGTAATTAATGATGATTAATCACCAAAAAACATCACTAAGCCCCACCTCTTATCATCTTTAATTATAATTAGGCTACTTGACATGGAATACACCCTTGCTGAAATTGGTTCCCCAAATCAGCTAAGGTAAGACACCCGGTAGTCGGACACTTTAAAAATTTTGGAAACTTTTTGACATTTAAACTACTCTAATTACTGTACTATACCACCTATAAACAATTTTTTTTACCATTAAACTCCTCATGCTTTCGTGATGATGATGATGATGAACGAATTAAAGACCCCTCTTGACTGCTTGGTCACTTGGGTCTTCCTTCAATAGGGCCGTTTTTTCACTGGTCAATGTGACCTGTAGCTTTTTTTAGAGTCAAGAAAGTGTTGCAACAATTTTGAGTCAAGGATTGCTTTTGTAGAAGTATAGTAGAGAAATTTTTCACCAGTTTGAACATTGCATAGCTTAGGCCTATAGTATAGCCTAGTATAGGGCAGGAACTTATCAAAGAGATTACCTTAAATTACCTTAAATCGCATTGTCCAGCGAAATAAGGAAAGATCCTGTAGAGTCGCTGGTCAGTGACGATGGGGAGTCACTGGTTCGGTGGCGTCCCACTCTGTTTTCCAGTTTCGACAGTTACAGCAAAAAAAAGGGGGGGGGGGTAGAAGAGAAGAAGTAAACAACGAATTTTTATTAATGTATTATTTTATTGATTCCTTTTTAATAGTTTTAAATATTTAGCAGCTAAAAACTGTTCCTATTTAGGTTCCTATTTAGCATTCCTATTTAGGTTCTTTGTCAGTGAACTTCCTAAGTCTTTTTCTTTGTTGCATTTACACAGAAACCAATTTTCCCAGCCCAGTCAGTTTGAGTATGCTTTCACACGCAATTATCGAATCCTCTACGGGTATTATTATTTGTTTAACATTTGTTCGACTACAGACTTAATGCAACTAAAAACAACTGCCTTTTTAATCCCAATTGAATAATTTTTTTCATTTTTCTATGGTGTAAAAGCTACTAAACTCTTCCCGTGCGTACGCATTGTTCTCCACATTTGTCGTTTAACACACTTCGCCAAATGAACACTGCGATTTGCAACAGTTATTTTGAATCAGCAACAATATTTCACTCTGCTACTTGTGTTGGGGATCCTTTTGTCGGAAATGTATTTTTCTTCACTTTCTGGGGCGTAATAGTCACTAGATTTTTCTATGACTCTTATCTACGGCCAACCTCTGTAACAGTGACACTCACATTTCCAAATCAACGACTTGAAATCCCAAACAATTATGCAAGCTTAAGTGAATAAGGCTCTGTCTTATCATGAAAAGATGGGTGTAAACTTTCTATGCAATTTTTCTTCTTAGTCTAAAAACCACCACTAGTCATTTGCACAAAGCATTCTATCTCTGTGATGGAATTAGATGTAGTTTAAGGAACCTAATCATGTAGTATTCAGCTGATATTCTATTGCCACTTAAACTTTTATCAGTAATGGCTGACATCAATGTCTAACCCACTAATAGTCAATGAATTTATTGAAAGCAGCAATGTCACGCATAAGTATAGCAAGAAAAAGGGAACAATATATCCCTTTTTTGGCTCAAATATGTAACAATCATTAAAAAATCATTAAGCACATTTCACCACTTTTTCTCTAACTATAGGGTTTGCTAATAGGGTGAATGCTGCCTAAAATAGGCTACCTTGTTTATTGAAATATTTAACTTGCACTGGCTGTGTAATATTTGGCTCTGCGGCTGCACTGGTTATGGAAAAGCCATTTTTAAAATTTATCTTTGTTGTGCTTAAATATGATTTCGCTATTTCATTGTTTTATCACTTTTTCCATTTATCAACACTTTACTATTATTCCATAGCTTCATTTTTAAATTTACAACGAAGGATTTGTAGGCTTACTTTTGAAAAAAAAATTAATGCTGCAGAGACTTGGTTTAGCAGGTTTTATTTGACTTCTTATTTCAAAATAAGATTCTTAAATTATTTCAAATAATGAAAATGTAGTAACATTTTTCATGTTGCGCTGAATGCCAAGGTTGCCTTATCATCAAAAGTGTGCTAAAATCATTGTACTTGCACTGCCATACTTTCCTTGCACTTACCTGCCATACTTTCCCTTAGCTATTTAGATATGTGTGTCAGATATATTTTTATATTGCGCTTCCTCACTCATAATTATTATGTTTAATAAAACGAGTACCTTAGATTTGTGACTTCGAGCAGCCTCAACTACCATACCCTAAGTACTGAAGTTTAAGCTATAAATAGCAATGACATTATAAGTTTAAAAGGGTGATATATTTATTATTCCTGCAATGCCATACTTTTTCTTTGTTGTTTAGACATGTGCAATGGGTGCATTTTTCATATTCAATTTTTTTTCTAGTGTAAAACCCACTACTAGTCATTAGAACAAAGTATAATGCTTTTAATTATTATGCTTAAAGCTCCGAGTTTCTTAGAGTTGTAACTATGAGCAGCCTCAAGTACCATACCAAAGGATTTTTAGTTTTTTTTTAAAGTGAAAAATTAACATAAAATACTCTGAAGACCTGGTTTAGGAAGTATTATTATTATTTTTTTTACCAGTTCAGTTATTTGAAATATTTAAAATTTGTGGCCCCTAAGCGTCGTAAAACTTTTCATGTCGTGTTTTATGTATGTATTTTCTACTCATGTTCTTAATATAATCAATAATCAAGCTGTAACCTTCGTCAACATAAATAGGAAATTAGAGCAGAGGTATTTGTCATTTAAGGTGCCAAAATACAATACATAAACCTTGAAATTTCAAAGACATGTCATGGTTATCTGCTTCAGTTGTGAGCTTGGGAAAAAGTCTAGTAATGTTAATAAAGCTCCGTTTTTCCAGAGCATTTCATGTTTGACTCATAATTACATTGGATCTATATGCATAATCCTGAAGGATTTTCAGAATACTAATATCAAGAATTAGAAATCACAGAAGTACTGCATTTTCCAATTTCGCTCTGTAAACAGTAAAATGGCAAAAAATATATTAAAAAGCTGGCTTGTTGGACCTGTTTTATAGCACAGTTTCAAAAACAAAGAAACAGTGATGTTTGTCCTTTTTTACACTTAAACAAATGAGCAAACAAAAGAGATGAAAACATTTAATTACTATAAAATAAGGATAGTGTCTATAGGTCTTGAAGCTTGGAATCACCTATGGTATCTAAATTGGTATCACCATTTTTCAAATTGCGATTCTCCTGCTGATATTTTCCATAAGCTCCAACTGGGAATTCTGAAGTACTTTTTTTTGGTTTCTTCTGCTATTAAAGTATATCTGAAAGAAACAGGGTCAATCTCATATAAGCTAAATTTTCTTTGATGCTTAGCCTAGGAAATTGGTTTTCCTGAACACGGGATTATCAGAAGCCAGTAGGGATGCATGGATTGATAGCAATCAATGGAAATGCACAAGGATAACTCTCAGAAAATTTCTCAAGTAAACAGCAAAGAAGAGCCATTCAAACTAAATATTTAGATAAAGAAAAAGTGCTTCGTAAAGCTAAAGTTATTCCCATCGAAGCAAAATACTAATTTTCACCTCCCTAAAGCAATATCTACATTCTGCGTAACTTAGAAAACTAAAACAAAAAACTGGGTTGAGAGAAACAGGGTCAATCTCATATCATTTATTTTTATACGGTTAGCCCAGGAAAATGGTTTTCATGAATACTGGATTATGAGAAGCCAGTAGAAATGCACGGATTACTGGCAATCAATGGGAATGCACAGAGATAACTCTCTCGGAAACTCTCTTAGGTAAGACAGTAAAAACAAGCCACTCAAAATATATATTTAAATAAAACGAAGTGTTTTGTAAAGCAAAGTTACTCCAATCCAGTTAATCCGATTCTCTTATTTGTCATTGAAACGCCTAATAAACGTCCTGTTCCTTACGTTTTTAATCCATATACTAACCAACAAATGAAGGAGTGCCTCTATATACAATACTATGCTGACTTTTCACTATTTTTACTTTTCTATATATTTCTTTTAACCAGCTCCAAAAAGAAATGACATAAATGTGCTAAGAATTATGACTGGAATTAGTCGCATTTCATACAACGCCATTGCTACTTGTGGGACATTTATCTCAGTATCAGGATGATGTACTAAATGTATGTTGATAATAGAATAAAGTGAATTTAAGCAAAATAGGTATATTTTTCTCTCAATTTAGAAAGTTTGTGTGCACGTATAAGCGGCACCAACCCATTCTCAGTTTCTATTGTTCTCAGTTTTATCATGCAGCACTAGGAAACCGAGCTTTGCTTGTGAAAATAATTATACACATAAAAACGATATTCAGTGTAACCCCCCTCCAAAAATGCATACCCCCCCTTACCTTGATTTATACAAGAAAAAATTTTGCATTACTTTTATAAAATTCATTTTTTTTTAAATAGAGATGCAAAGCGAAAGGTAATTTCCAAACTCTAGAAGTCAATTTCCCTTCCCATTGGCATCCCTGGCAATTTTTAATTAATTTAAGGTTTCTGCCACAATGATACCATGAATTGTTCAGATTTTCTGGATATTCTTTGTCAAACAATACCCAACGGATGAATTATAATATTATAACTTTAAATTTTGTCAATGCTTTCAAATTTGAATATGGTCACTATTCAAATGAGAGGTTTATGTCACTATATAATGTTACACTTTATGTGATAATACTTTGACTTATTATGCATCTTATACAGCACTTTTACGCGGCCTGTGATTATTTTCGGCTTTATATGGCCCGCTGATATCAATCCTATTTGTTAATATAAATCGGTGAACCCACAAACAAATAAATTTAATAAAAAGTCATAAATAATATGTCAATAAAACACGTGTGTTAAAAGTTTAGTGCAACAAATTAAATCTTACAGAGACAAAATCCATATAAAATTACGATCAAATGAATAGCGTAATACCCGGGGCTATTAGAATAGAGCTTGGTTCAAGAATGAGATTGAGCATCCTGTGGTGGGTATGGGGGGGGGATATGCACTGCAGCAATAGTGGTGATCTGGCTGAAAAGCTGAATGTGTACGATATTTAACTTCGCCCTCCCGAAAACTTGCTTACGGTGTACTACTGTCGTCTGCAGAAACTCATTGCTGACAATTTTAGTAAAAACCAAGCACCAGCAATTATTTTTATCATTGTTTAATGTGAGTTTAATATTTATAATATATTGTGTAATGTTTACAAATTCTCCGAGTAGCGTGTTTGTTAAATAGTTGCTGGCTATTTGAATAGAGCTTGGTTCAAGAATCAGATTGAGCATCCTGTGATGGGCATGGAGGTTAGGGGAAGTGGGGGGGGGGGATATGCACTGCAGCATTAGTGGTGAATCTGGCTGAAAACTGAATGTGTACGATATTTAACTTCGCCCACCCGAAAACTTGCTTACGCTGTAATACTGTCGTCTGCAGAAGCTCATTGCTGACAATTTTAGTAAAAACCAAGCACCAGCACTTATTTTTATCATTGTTTAATGTGAGTTTAATATTTATAATATATTGTGTAATGTTTACAAATTCTCCGAGTAGCGTGTTTGTTAAATAGTTACTTTTTTTCTATACCACTTGAATAGCCTCTACTTTAATAGCACCCCCTCTTACATAGTCCCCGAAGCCGCGCCACGCCGAAATGACGGCGGCGAATGTGTGATTCAGTATCGGCTGCGGCGCGCCGCCAGGCGCGCCGAAATTTTTTTCGGCTGCTCGTTTTGAGTCAAACTCAAAACGAGCAGAAATTAACATAAGTTGGGCTCAAAACCCCTATGCCTTCCCAAGGCCAGAACATAATTTTCACTTTACTGAAAAAATATAAATGTTTTTACTTTTATAACTTTAATAAATCAAATAGTATTAACATTTTGATTACTAAATATCAGTATATGTATATTAAACTGACAATGCATATTCATTTGTATTTTTGTCAGTAAAGTACAAATTATGTTCTGGCCTTGGGAAGGCATAGGGGTTTTGAGCCCAACTTATGTTAATTTCTGCTCGTTTTGAGTTTGCCTCGGTTATTTATTGTAATTTCTGTTCGTTTTGGGTTTCATTTATTTATCGATGCTGATTTGCGGTATTTTCACGCTTGGTAGATTATTTGACTTTAATTTTGCTCATTTTTGGTTTAATGGAGTTCTTTACTTTTCTTTGAAAAAACTTATTTTTTGGAAACAGTTTTTTTAATTAAATTCTGTTCGTTTTATATTGACATAGTCTTTTCAGGGAAAAAGAAAATCATACTTTAAATCTTTTCGTTTTTTTAAGAATTTATAGTTTGGCCTGCTATTTGTATGCTGGAAAACAATTTTCAGCAAAATTTAACAACATAGACTCTTATAAAAATCTGGACACAAATAATAGTGTTTAATTTAGTTTCATACCTCCTCTAGTTGACCTGAAATGGAAAACTTGATAAGATTCGCAAACAAATTTGTTTACTTTCTTTGATAGCTTGGATACACTTACGCTATTTTGATTTGGTCAAATTTTAAGAGCAGAAGAAGCCCTGAAAGTTCGAACATAATACCCTCAGTCGTTCTTGGGATACTGCTGAGATGCCTTATTGGGAATTAGCATAAACACAGTGCATTTTAATTTAATCTTAAGGCAACATTCACTTTTTAAACATAAAGGCAAATGGGAGGGTGGGCGTGGGAGGGGGATTAGTTTCCCTCCAATCACTATCGACTATTAAAAAAGACATCAGCCCTTTCTATTTTCAATCGAATGAGCCCTTTTCGAAGTTCCTACGACAACTCCTTCGATACGAAGTGCCCTGGTCTAAACAACAACAACAACAACAAAATGATACATTATACCCACATCGATCTCTACTATAAAAATGTCAAGCCTTCCAATCACTTTCGATTATTAAAAGGGCACTAGGCTTTTCGATTTCCAAACTAATGATCCCTTTTTGAGTTTCTACGACAACGCTTTCTATAAACAGCGTATATACCCCCAGGGCATAAATTACAACCCTTATCCTAAGGGCTGTGAGGGTGGTTGTCATCCTCTAAGACCTAATTTCCAGAACTTTCAACTACGTTAAACAAAATCTGGCTAGTTGGATATTATACCAAAACTGTGTAATGGAATTTACTTATCCTCCTAGTTGGATATATATCCAGACAATCATGGGTCTAAGACAGATGCAATAATAGCGGCCTAGTTAGTGACTTCACCTTTGCTTAAGAGAAATTTCAAATACCCAACCATGAATCTTTTCTTCACAAATGTTCACTTCAGAAGCGTGTTTTTTATGCACTGACAGAGGAAATGTATTCTATGTTTTCTTTGCATGAGTTAGTTACTCTTCCTGATTTGACAGGATACATTTCATTTTTACGAAGATATTAAATTCCCAGAGTAACGCTTCACAAATTTAGTCATAAGTACACAAAGAAGAAGGCTACGATGAATTGACTTGCAATAAAAAAAAAGTAGTTTTAGCCATATACTGAGAAAATAAGAGAACTTGCTACTTCTGGTGTCAACAGACCTAAATTAAACAGAGGAGGAATCTTGCAGGTAAGTTGATAATACTGTTGGTGAGTATTTTTGGCTGGCCTCTCCTAAGGAAACATTCTGAACAAGTAAAAGTAGTACCATTCCATTCTACATTTAATTCTTTTTCCATATGTCATGATTGGTTTTGTGACAATACACTCCACCTCATCATGGTCTTGGGTTTGGTCCTAATAATATATTTCTTTATGTTGAATCCCATGATGATGTCATACTTTGTTGGTAAAAGGTTTGGTACTGTTGTAATATCTGTAAAACACGCAAGGCATTGTACAGCGAAGATGCTAAAGAAACTAGTCAAACAGGTTTTTTCAATGGAGATTTCCTATGCTGAGGATTGCAAACAGTGATTTATCACTGCGTTTACAATATTTAAACTTTTGTTTTGGGGATTTAGGGGGAAGAAAGATACCTAAGTTAGGTTAGGCTACATATTTAATACATGCTATGCTTTACCCCCCCCCCTTATTGTGGAAATATAAATCCTAATTTTGTTCATAAATTATTATATTCTCATCATATTTTGTTTTATTTCATTAGCATTAACCAAACTTCATTTTTCGCGTGTTTTACAGATATTAGAACAGTACTAAAGGTATTTTTACGTTTTTGACTTGATGGAATTTAGTTTTGCCTATATATATATATATATATATATATATATATATATATATATATATATATATATATATATATATATATATATATATATTATATATATATATATATATATATATATATATATATATATATATATATATATATATATATATATATATATATATATATATATATATATATAATATATATATATATATATATATATATATATATATATATATATATATATATATATATATATATATATATATATATATATATAAGGCAAGGTTTGTATTTATTTGATTCTCTAATTACGCAATACCATAATCATGGAGTTACTCTTTAAATATGACGTAGATAATTTTGGAGACCACACTACCTTTCCATGACGATAAATAAAAGTTCAAATAGGGATAAAATCCTTTTAATAGACAGTGATGATGACGACAGTGATAGAAATTCACAAAAATACCAGATATTTCGGTCACATATGCAGTGACCGTCATCGGTAATAAAACTAAACTAAAATAATTTAAAACAATAGTGTAAATACAAAATCAAATAAAACTATATATTGTTTAATTCTCTAATTCTTTTCAAAGCGAAGGCGGAAGCTAGCCTCTTTGACCTTTTTGAATTTGGTTCATTAGCATCCTTTAGTTTACTCTTTAGTTTTAAGTAATGAGGTAGCAAATCAGCAATTTCAACTGAATTAGGAAATTATAGCGTGAGTTCAGTGTCTTCTTCTTGTTAATGCATCAAAGAATCATCCGATTGATAGGACTTCTCTTCTAACTACAGATTTCGTTTACTAATCGATGTGATTATTACTATCACATATATTCTACCCATAAATAATTTTCATTTGGGACTCGTTGTGATACGTATTGTCGCATGTCTTCTAGCCACAATCTCGTTTTGTTTCGTTCTCGTTCTTCATTACCTCGGCCATTTTTCTATGCCTTTTGCCTTAGCTGTTTGGATTCATTCTTAAGCATGCAATATTTTACCTGACGTCAGAGATAACAAAATTTTTTTTCCCAGATGCTCCCTAATTTTTATATTTTTCTCTTAATTGCATTGTTACCTAATTCTGTAACGACGATGAATGTTCCAATGCCAATGTCCTACAACTCATCTATATTACGTATTTGCATAATCACTGTTATATCCTTTTTTTTCCAAGTCAGGGGGTAGCAAATCAGTAATTTCAGTTGAACTAAGAAATTCCGACATGAATTCATTTCCTGTTTCGTGTTTATCCTTTACAGATCTTTAAACTAGTAAATGTGTATGATTCATGTATGTATGTATGTATATTTTTTTCCTTGAAAATGGCTCCATATTTTCTTCTTTTTTTAAATAGTACCCTGGGATTTTCTGGCCAAAAAAATTATTTAGATAGGTTACAAGTGTCAGTGTCATGGCTTTAGACTTTTACAGTTAGGGAAGGGGGTAGTAGTCTGACTCTTGTTAGTAGTGATTTTGTTGGCTTTAAGCTTGATTTGCATATTTAATTTAAGTTTGACTCGTTTTAATGTTTATTTATTCATTTACACTAGTGCCTATTGTATGTTTGTTTCCTATGAGTATACATTTTATTTCTTTTCGTTTTGGGTTTTATTTGTTCTCCAATAGTTATTCTTTTGGTCGTTTTGAGTTTGATTTGTTCTAGGAATATATTTTTGCTGTTCTTAAGTTGAATATTGCCTTTATTTGGAAAAATTTCTTTTTTGGAAACTTTTTTTATTGATTCCTCTTCGTTTTCATCTCCAAAGTTTCAAGTTTTCTATCATTCCCATTTAAAAATCTTTTTTCTCAACAATAAAGCTTCATCAAAGCATCAAAACTAGTGTCATCGTTACGATATTAAAGTAACAAAGTATTAAAACAAAGAAAGTATCAAAGTAAACAAAGTAACAATAAGTAACTTGCATAACTTACAGCTCTTGCGCCCTAAAACAAAGCCATCCCGTAAATGAGTAAGTCAAAGTGAACAAAGTATCTAAGCAACAATAAGCAGCTTGTGTAACTTATATCTCTTGCCTTGGGGATGGGGGGGGGCTCAACCCCGGAAGCATAGTTATTTCGGCTTTGGAAAACTTCAAACAAAATGGTTATGTCTAAATTCTGACCAGATACGATTTGGGAAAAGGCCGCTTGGGAAGGCTGGTTGCCATTTGATAACTTTTGACTATTAAAAAAGGAGCTGGAACTTTCAATATCCAATCAAATTAAACTTTTCCAAAATATATACGACCATTCGCTCCATAAAACCTTATATACCCCCAGGGAATAGCTTATACAAGTCTTCCTGGGGGGGTTGTATTGACCCCGTAGTTTATTTTATCTGATCTTTTGAATATTCTGTAAAAAATAGCTATATAAAAAATTTGGTCAGGCGCATGTGAGGAAAAGAGGGTGTGGAGGGGGGGGGGGTAGTTACCCTGCTTTCAAAATTGACTCTTAAAAAGGGTAATAGAACTTTTGATTTTATGTTGAATGAGCCCCTTCTGAAATTCACCCCCCCCCCCATTCCATATGAAGTGCCTCTGTGAAAATAAATTATGGTCATTTCTATAGGCAACGATATTGCGTTCCCTTTGATGTTTAGGGCTATATATGAGGTTTTGAGGGGGGGCAATGTGTTGCCAGAAAATTACCATGACATTTAAAAATAGCATAATATAAGAAATGTAATGGCTCTTTTGGACCTTTTGTTGCCAAAAATATAGTTTCTTTTTATCGCAAAGAAATTCTATATACCACAATATTGCATCCTCATAATTGACTAGGAACTGTTATAATGTGTTTCTTGCAATTATGACCATTTTCGTTATTATTTTTTGTTCTGTATATGAGTAAATGTATTTTCTGTTGCTCTTTGTGAAAATGCACTTTGTTTATATTACTGACAATTAATTCTTTTAAGAGCTGTTTGTGAACGCCAAGTACCAATGATGAGTTCACTTTTTGGCCAGAAGCGAAAAAATATTTCGCTACCAAAACTTCTTGAGCCACCAGCAAATTTAGCTATTGATGAGAGTGCAATTATTCGAAAGCATGGAGATGTTGGTTTTGCAGAGGGAGGAGCATCTGTTGTGTACTATTGTTCTATCAATGACGTTGAATATGCTGCAAAAATTTATAGAAAGAAAGATGTGAACACTAGAAACAGTTTTCTTAAAGAAGCATATCTTCTTTCAACCCTTAATCATAAAAATATAGTAGGTATGAAGTATTTTTGTAAATCTTTGCTTGCGTTGATTTTAGAGTATTGTTTTGTAGAGTGTCCACTAGAGAATGGGGAAGTTAGAAAAATACACACCTTAAAGGAATTTCTAGTTGAAATCCAAATGAATATTGGTATTGGGGAAACCTTAAAAACAATAGCAATGGGTATCACAAATGGACTTTTATACATACATGGCAAAGGAATTTATCATGGCGATTTGAAACCAGAGAATGTCTTAATAAATCACGAAGCTGACTTGATTATACCAAAACTCACTGATTTTGGGGAAGGGTGGAATGAACTAACCAATGCTAGCCGGTTGACAACAACCTCGTGTTCCCAAATCGGTGCTGCAAAAGGGACCATTAGTTACGCAAGTCCCGAACGACTTGCTGGCAAAAAAGCATCTCCAGTAAGTGATATATATGCGTTAGGAATGATGCTCTACCAGATGGCTAAACCATCCCTTTCATATCCTTGGGCAGAAGAATTTCCCGACGCTTCTTTTAGCCGTCCAATAGAACAAGCTATAGAAAATGGATTTCGACCATCTTTAGATTCTGTCCATAGTGACTTAGCCACGATCATATGCTCATGTTGGGCGCATGACGGAAATGCAAGGCCCTCCTCAGCTGTTGTTTTACACCTCCTTGCTGAACTTCCAGACAGTGCTTTTGAATTGAACACCCAGTCAATGGACATTGGTATGGAGTTTCATCATTTGCCTGATGATTCTACCAACCTAGATTCAGAAGTTGATCCAATCATAGGGGATGATTTGGCTCTTTCCGTTGCTGGTCCGACACACCCTGAGTCACCTTTCAACTTATCCGCAAATTTGGACTTCCTGAAATGTGTAGAATCTGCGGAAGGACCAAGCAAAGTTTTTCAGTCCTCACTTGAAGAAGGTTTGATTACTAGTACTCCTAACTATTTGTTTTCTGAAAACCGTTCAAAAAAAGTCTATTATGCTAATGAAGCTACCTCCATTTCACCAATTCTTCAAAAACAGTCTTCAGCCCATTCGATGCTTGAATCAGAAGAGTTGTTCAGTATACCTGACGAACTTATGCCAGAAAGAGAGAAAAGAGTAGTGGCAGCAGGCCTTGCTGTAGACCAGTTCGGGATAAAAACTTTGCGGCGTTTCCAACTTGCAGCGATAAATGCAACAACAAAAGGGAAAGATGTTTTAGTGGTAGCCGGTACAGGTCCAGGCAAATCAATTTGTTACCAAGTCCCAGCAATCATGAAGAACGGCATCACGCTTGTCATTGTACCTACTCTTGCTATAAGAATGGACCAGTTTCAGTTTCTGAAAAGTAAAGGTGCAGTAGTTTATGAAGTAGGAGCTAATATTTCAGGTGATGAGTACCGCAGACAAGAGATTGAAATCACGGAACAATCAGCTACAAACCCGATAATACTTTTAGGCACCCCAGAAACATTTATGGGTACTGATATGTCGGATGGATATATCAAAACTAATTTCACTCTGATAAAGAAGCATCTAAGGTTACTAGTATTTGATGAATGCCACCTTTTTGATGAGTGGAGAGCTTTCAGAAAGGCCTTCGGGAAAATGTCTGAAATACGGCTGGTAAGACCTGGAGTTCCAATGATCGCATTAACAGCAACGCTGCTTCCACGTCAGATTCAGTTGCTTCAGAGGGAACTACTTCAAAACCCTGTAGAGATTAGAGGCTCTGTTGATAGACCAAATGTTACCATATATTTGTAGAGTTATCTCCCTCCACCTTCAAAAAAAGAACATCCAAAATGGAAAACTTCATGGGAGAACCTAGCAAATCAAGTTGCCACAATAGCAGCTGAAGGAAAAGGTCCTGCTATTACCTATTTTAGCAATAAATCTGACGCAGAGCAGTTAAGTTGCTTTTTGAGTCAGAAAGGCATCCCTGCCTCTTGTTTCACAGGAAATTCCACAAGCTCGGACAAAAAACAGATCCACTCTAGTATGCTAGATGGAACAATTAGAATTCTGTGTGCTACTCCAGCATATGGGCTTGGGATTGACCTAAAAAATATTCGGACAGTTATAAGGGTAGGTATCCCAAAAAACTTGTCACTCTGGGTACAGGAACAAGGCCGTGCTGGTAGGGACGGTGAAGCTTCAAGTGCTGTGATGCTAATATCCGAATTCCATGATTTACAGCGTTTGACATTCTGGAAGAAATCTGTTTCTGACGATGAAACTAAGAATCTCGTTGTGTCTGACTTTGAGGAGGCCCTGAGATATGTCTATGCAGGAATATCAGGATTTTGCATGCGCAAACACCAAATGAAATATTTTGGTGAAGTACCTGATGACAAGGCTGTAATTAGGAAATGCTGCTCAGGTTGCATGGGCATGTCCTCTTTCAGTATCCACGACAAAACAGAGGACTTAAAAAATATACAAAGTGTGTTTAGCATCTTACAAAGCAGAGGTATTCGTGAAATAGCAGAAACGCGTCTATCTGCTTTTCTGCTTGGCAAGACAGATAAGTCTTTGGCAAAAATTTTCAACTGAAGAATTTCAATCAAGCGTTTATGGATGCATGTCTGATGGAAAATACTTGCCTGTCTTGTTACGACAGGCTGTTGTTTTAGGTTTCCTGGAAATGCATTTTGTTGAGCATTTTTTTACAGTGCCTGTTATGAATAAATTATTAAGACTTGGATTACCAGTCTCAGGTCCAATATCTTTACCGTGCACAATGATGCCAAAGACAGAAGCAGAGACACATAAGTAACAGAACAAGAAAATAACACGAGGAGGATCAGACAAGGTACTCGAGCTCTTAAAACAGAAAGATCTATGGAGACTTGCAACAGTACAAGATTTAAAATATATTGGCTATACCGACAACAGCCAAGATGAGGTTCTCTATATTCCTGATGTAAGAAAATTTGCAGACAATAGCTCCTGTGCTAAAGATTCCGATTTTGTGAAAAAGTTCTTGCAATTAACTTTGAAAAGTAGTGGACCTGTGATCACCAAACAGACTCAGCTATTTCTGAATGGTAAAGAATCTGATGTCATCCTAAAAATTAGGACAAACCAATGTGCAGGAGTTAAGCAATGCTCAGGAGAAGCATGTGAATACACGATGCAAAACTACTTTTCAAATAATAATTGTCTGTTACATCCTTCTTCGCACTTATCACAAAAAGAGTGTAAGGCCAAGATAGTATACATAAAAACCTCTGAAGAAGACGACTATAGAAGATGGTTTATTGCAACGGGTGGCGAATCCACAAACGGACGACATTCCCACTCAGCGCCACCAGAAAACCGCCTGACTCCACAAGTAAGGTGTGACATAGAAGATACCATTTTAAAAGATCCCACAATCAGTTTGGCAGCTGTTCAGAGTGGAGTTGGACTGACAAATATCCCAGCCGAGAATAACATGGCTGCACCTTCTTTGCCAAGAATTCGAAAGGCAATATCGTATAGAACTAAAATGAGCGAGCAGTTTGCAATCGGCCTCGATCAAGTGTTGGAGACTGTTGATGTTCGGTCCAAAGCAATTTTGCATTCAAATATTCATTCCGATGCAAAGGTGAATGCAGTGATAGAAGAGGCAACTGGCCAGTACCGACGAACATATTCCTTGGAAAAGGGAAACAGTTTTTGCATCCTGATGTTTGATTTGAACATTGAACTGCTTGCAAAGGCCGATTTTTGTGAGCCTGACGTTACGTATCCCGACACGAACCAACCTTTTCGTTACCTTTTGAATTTTGTAGTGTATGATGAAGTGACAATGGCTTACGTGGTTGTGGCTAGAGTCCTTATGTCTAACTTATCTGCAATGGCATACAAGACCGTTTTTGCTGAGATTTTTCGAATTGTAAAGGAAAAATATCCCAATTTTGAGCCACTTGACCTCATGGCAGTTGCCGACTTTAGCGAGGCCCAGAAAAAGGGTTACCTTGCAGCGCAAAATGCATTAGGCAATAGGGCTTTCCAATTACAACGTATTAAAGGATGTGTTGTTCACTGGAAGCGCAGTTACCATAGGGTATTACAAAAACTGTGCAGAACTTCTTTGGAAAGAGCTTTGTTCACATCTATCGCAGACAAGATCCCCTTGGCTAGGAACGAAGACGAAGCTAGTGCTTTATTTAGCATGCTCGAAGGGAAGCCTCATAAAAAATTTTTAATCCAAATTGTCCCAAACCTGAAGGAAACGGACTTCAAGGTGTGTTTGAACTGGACTGGAAATAAGGACTGGGCTGCCTGGTGGAGGCGAGCGAATAGGCTTAAAATGATCTGTAAGTCAGTCTCAGACTTCACGGATGAGGAATGGAATCTTATTCCATCATCATCGAATGCCGTAGAGTCGCACAACCGCTTGTCTGGGGCACCAAGAAAAACAATCTCTGCTGCCATAAACTGGTATTTTGCGAAAGATCGACAAGCCGTTACCAGGCATATTGCTCGATCTCTGGGTGTTGTGATTGACCAGCAGAGCAAGCGTTGCCTAAAGCCTGGTGGGAAGAAGCCGAGTTTAAGTTCTGATGCCCTTTCAACAGATGTGTGTTCATCGTCAAATAGTGAGACGGAATTTATTGGGCGCTATATCCTAGTAGACACTGAAGACGATAAAAAAAATACGGTTTCCTGCTTGCCCGCGTAGTTGAGCGGAACGATTTTGGCTATCGAGCTCGTTACCACGATACACCAGGTTTTTATGTTGATATTGAGGGCCCAGAAGATCCATTTGTGAAGCTTCAGCCTGTTGATTTCGAACCTCCGCCACAAAGTAAGAAGAACAAAATTTGACCTCTTCAATGCCATAGCCATTATTTAGGCTCATCTTCTGAAGAAATAAATTGTAATAATTATTTTGTTTTTCAAAATCTAACTTGTTGGCTCATTCTGCTGGGGAAGTGACTCTTATTTTTACATAAATATTGGACAAAAGAATTATTCTCTTACACTAATGCAACTAAAAAACTCTGTCAATATACTGCATTCTGCAGAGGGATTAACCCGCTTAATAGTAGTTTAAATCATTACTTTCGATAATCATGTCAGCTTCAAAACTCTCAAGCCCGTAATTTTGAGGATTGTGGATGACAAACCTTAAACAGGCTAAGTCCAGAATTCATAGCTAAAGTAGTTATTTTAGTTTGTAATGCATTTGCCACTGTTTAAATTCCGTGCACCATCTTATAGTACAACATATGTGCCTTAAAACTAAGAATAGTTTACAACTTTGCCATAGCTTTGTGATCAGGTAGAAGAGAACTCCAAATAATTTTATATTTTGTGCTGTATTTTGCTATTAAAATGCCATTAAAATGGGAATGTTGTATTTTTATTTTGTAAAAATTCACTTTGTTGAATATCCATAGTTTCTAAAATCTACCATAAATTTCGTGAAGCATTTGATTCTAAGGTTTCTATAATATGTAATCCTAGTATGGCCTAAAACTTTTGGTGTGAATTCATTAGTCTTCATGAAAAAGAAATAAGATAATGAATTTCGGTTGGGTGCTTGTTTTTCATTTTGTTTGTTGCTCTGCCAATCCATCTGAAAAGTAATGAAAGTGTCTTTATTACCCTTGATCTTTCTTGAGAAGGAACAGAGTCACTCTTTGACCATTTTTCAGCAGTAGATATGGCTATGTCTACACTTCTTCTAGGGTATAAAATCAGCTTCAAAATTCTCAAGTCTGTTAAGAGAAGACAGGTGTGATGAGTGTTAAAGAAATTAAATCCTTAATTCACTGCTAAAATCGCTTAACTCTTTGCTATCTGATACAGTCTTCGGCAGTTCTCTACTGCCTTGTACAGTTTCTTTGCCATCCTATGGTGTAACTTTTGTACCTTATAACCAAAAACATTTTAATGCTTAAGCCTTAGCTTTACAATTAGTCAGTAGCCCATATACACAGACATCAGATTGTGTGTTTCTAGTTACTATTTCAGTGATAAAATGTAAATTTCGTATATTTAGTACGTAAGTGCATAGAATATCTATAATCTTTTGGTGTAGCATTGAGCTTCTGGAAGCAGTTGATTTTATGTTTCTCTAAATAGCTGATTCTAGTTTACTTTAACACTTTTTCTCAAATCTAAAAAGCTGCATGTTCAACGAATGGCAAAATGAAGTTTTGATTGGCTGCTTACTGTTTTTTTACCTTTGTTACACTGTCCAGGAGGTAATAAAAGTATTATTATCTCCTAAATATTTATAAAATGTTGTTCCCTAAAAGGAACATAGATTTCGTTGAACTGCTTAACAGTTGCAGATATTTACACTCCATCTCAAACCAGCTAATCTTGTTTCCTGACATGAGGCGTTTCCTGAACCGAGTTTCCTGACATGAAAATAGTAAATTTAAAAGTAACATCAAGCGATACACAATAATGTTACTAAAATAGTAACGTTAGAAACGGCATATATTAGAAATCACCATTTTATGTAACAAACATTCCATGCTATTCTTCATCATCATCATCATCAGAACAACATTATATACATAGGTTACAGAACATCATTTTAATGCCAGAAATATGTAATAGCGTTTTCTATACGAATTTGTTGTGGAAATCAGACTAAACAATGATTTATTTGGTTTACCACATATATAAAATGCCTTAATGTAGTGTAATTATGTCAGTTACTGGAGATTATTCAAACTTTTTTTTGTGATATCAGTAGAGAAAATAGCTTTTTTTGTAATAATTCAGTTGAAGATGATCTCTCCGGACAGTTATTTCTGTGCTTACCTTGTTGCTGAGTAGCAGCTACTTGTTTTGTTTTATAGATAAGTAATTTAGTATACGTTTCCTTTATGTTACTTTCTATAAACCTAAACTTTATTATTTCTCTTGATAAAAATGTAAGCAAATTCACGCGCTTGGAGTTTTTGTTAACGATTACCGATCTGCATATTTTGTCTTGCCTTTCTTATAACCCTTTATAGACCATCAGATCTCAAGCATGAAATATGTCTCACAATTTTTATTTTATGATATTTTTATCTAGAATTTGTACAAAATTCCTTTGGTCTCAGCAAAGTCAAGATATTTAGTGTATGCTTAAACCTGTTCTTTTGAAAGTTCCATTCTTGAAAAATGTGCTTAAGATTAGTCTGTAAATTGTGTTATTTCTTTCAGTTTTAGTTGGATATGCTTTAAAAAGAAAAAGTAATTCCATTTTACAGAGCAACTGTGATAAAAATTGGAAAAAATTTATTTTCGGTTTCATTAACAATTTTTAAGTATTTTGAATTGCCAATTTGCATTTGGCAAGAACCAAGCCTAAGAGCTGAAAAATTAATTAGGGAATCTCTGAGTCAATTTTCTTTCTTTTATAGCTGTCTTTTATTGCTCAAGAAAGCTTTGTTACACAATAGGTTTAAAATGTTTCACTTGTTGTCAGAGGTGTATACAGAACTAATGTTTGGGCGATACCAATAAAATTTTACTCCCCCATCTGTATTTTTTGCTACCCCTACCCTATGAATAGTGGAATTTTTGACCTAATAGGGGCATGTGCCCTAAGAACCAGCCACTAGGTCTGCTGCTACTCGCTGTGTGTTATTTTAATGTTGAAATGTTTTTTCCTTTTTTAAATTTTATATGAAAGAATTTATAATCAAAAAGTTTCATTGAAAATAAAAGCTTTGTGGTTGTGATTAAACTTGGAAAGCCCAAATTAAAGATAGGGCTAGGCTAACATACAATAGGAATTTTTGTGAGTTTACTGCAGCTGTTTGGTTCATTATGTTTCGACTTACGCCATATGTTTTGGTTTCTAAGGATTATTGCATACGTTTGTTACTTTCAGTGACATTTCTTATCCCTGTAAGCACAAATTGATATTTTACCTTATTTGTGTAAGTCTTAGGTTAATTTTGTTTTTGAACAGCAATTTGAAATTTGGCTCATACTGACAATATTTTTGGCATTAAAGACTTGCTTCTGTACACTAGAGACAATGAAGGTTATATGTTTGTTTTGGGCATCCTTAGTTGAACAGCAATTTGAAATTGTCCTCATCTTGACAATATTTTTTGCATTAATGACTTGCTTATTTACACTAGAGATGATGAGGGTTATGTGTTAGTTCTGGACACACTTAGTAGGGATGTTATGGAAGTTTTATATTCTTTTGTATCCAGGATTTTTTTGAGGGGGGATATAAAAAAAAATTGCTGGGGAGGGGGGCTTACAAAAAAAGCTTTTAAAAAAACATCAAAAGCTTGTTTATATTCAGATTTGCTACGTTTTACGAGTCGGACAAACTTTTTTTTTGTGGTGGGGGGAACCTCCCGCCCCCTGGACACAGCCTTGATAGCTGGAGACCAATTTTATTTCTTTGAATAGTCTTAAAATCATTATTCAGCTGGGCATCAATTAGCATATTTGAGCCTCTCGGAATAATATCATAGTGTTGTTCAAGATTTCTTGTTCAGCAGTTGAAATTTTATCAACTATAGTTCACTGCATCTGCATACCATTGAAATGGTCAGACTTCTCCCAGAAGTCGGCTAGTGTGGCTATGGTAAGTAAGTTAAGGAAAGGATATCAAAAACTTCTACATATGGCATTGAACTTTAAAGATAAAGCAATAAAACACTCCACCAAAAGGTTCTTCTCCTTTTAAGTAGCAAGATATACAAACCACGATGAAGATCCTTTGATCTCTTTTTGATTGACTATGGAGTTTCGAAATTTGCTCACAATAAAATTTCGTAAAAAAAATCAAATAAAACAATTTGTTCGTTCTGTTAAGATATTCAACAAGAAATTTAAGAAAACAGGACCAATTAAATAGTGTTTAATAGTAGAGTTGCCAACTATCACGCTTTCCTAGATTTGGTTTGTACTTTGCACTAAATTTCTTTCTTTTTGCCAATTTCTAGCTAAAACATTGTCTTTTATACACTTTTACAAAATGATGATAATAGAAAAGTTCTAAAGAAAAAATTGAATTTCCAAATTAAATTATTCAAACATAATTGCTCGTTGGTACTTTTCTGTGTAACGTGTACCAAATAAAATTGCCTTTCTGCTGTTTTCACTTGACAAGAAGAAGATTCAATTAGCAAGCAAAGAATAAAAATATTGGCTGCCTTAGATGTCAACGTAATTGTAAGAGCAATCATTGGTTTTGATAAGGTAAGAATGAGTATATTATTTGCCTGCAAGAACATTAATGCAAGAAGAAATACCAGAACACAACTTTTCCAGTGTTTGTCTTTAACTCTCAAACTGATAAACTTTTGCAAAAATGTTTTGCACAAGCCCAAAAACATACCCAAGAATTTATTAGATATGCAGTCTATACTGCTAAAACGACCAGAAAAAAAGAACAGAAAAAAGGTTTGTCGGCTGTGGTCGCTCTAAAGGGTGAGGCTAATGGAGATCAAGGAACACATTCTGAACCAACTTCTTATGCTCTTTTCAGTGGTATAAATTAAATTCAAATACTTTGGGTGAAATCAAAATTATTTCATTTTATTTCTTATGTCTCCTTTTTCCTATAGATAAGATAATCCTCTTCGGTCAAAAGTGTTCCTAGCGAATTCAAAATTAGCCCAATTTTGGCGTTTGTTTGCTTTTTTCTTAACAAAAAGAAACAAATGTCATATCTACATGCAATAACTCCATAAGATAATATTTTTCTGTCAAAACTGGCTTATGTCTCTAACAATACAAAATAGGACATTTCTGACTACACCATTTGATTACTCGTGCTGAGTTTTCCCATGACATATACATAACTCATTTTCGACCAAAATCGCTTATGTCGCACTTTTAATTATCATATCCGAGTGGAACCTGTTCTTTGAATTCTTCACGAGCCACAGAGAAAATGACTTAGCTGGAGATTCTGGGGTAACAGGTGATGAAAATTGCTGCCGTCATGCGCAACCTCTCAGTGAGAGTTGGTTTGTGCTTTCCTTACCTTAAATCGCACTTGTCAGCTAGTTAAGTTGGCTATAACCTTTGTTTGTCCTAGACAATTTAAATATGCTGAACAGAATTTCTGGTGTTTGAAACACTGGTCCACAGGCTTTTGGTAAATTTGTGGCAGACTCACTTGTCATTCCTCGAGTGTCTATTAAACTAGTAAATTAACTCGTCCATAATTGTATAAAGCATAGGCTAAATGCATTTTTCCACATAAGGAGCTTGCAAAGCAGTAGCCTATCAGCACTCAACTGGTTAACCGCGACCTAGTGAGTGTTTATCTTTTTGAAGTGAGCGTTTTTCTTTTCCGTTATCTATCATCTTATATTCGAACTCCTTGAGTCAAAAGATCTACTGAAAGATATCTGAGAATATCTAATAAATAAGAGACAACCAAGACAGTAGCTCTGTAGCCCACAGAGTGAAGCAAAAAGAAGAGGGCTAAATAGTACCAACTGAATAATCCGCCTGCAGTGAATTAGAAGAAGAAGAATCTGACTGTAGGTGAATAAAAAGTCTGAAATAAGATAATACATGTAAATTACTATTATAGTACTACCTTAAACCTACAAAACATGAATTTTTAAAAATTTAAATCATCATTTAGCAGTTCAGCTTATTTGGGAATCCTCCTAAATCATAATTTTAAATACATAAGACAAGTAAAAGCAATGTTGATAAGTTTCAGTGGCCATAAAAGGAGCTATATCAATTCCCAAATGAATTGGAAATGATCAGAAGAGGAGGAGGGGCACCTGCCGTAAATATTTTAAACTTCAGTGTTTTTGAGCGAAATTATTCTTTCCGGGCAGTAGTCTTTATTCACTTCAAAGCATGGTAGTTGGCAACGCTGCCAAAAAGATGATATCATTGTAGAAGAAATAGATTTATGGTTGGATAATTTACAGTTTCCTAGAAGACTAAGCAACATTATTATCCAACTAGGTAGATATTCTCTCCGCCTAAGAGAATCAATTTATCTGGCTAGTTGGATATAAACCCCAAACTGCTTAGAGAATCTTCTTATCTGCCTAGTTGGATATAGGCTATATCAGAATCACTAAGCAACATTATTATCCAACTAGGTAGATATTCTCTATGCCTTTGAGAAACAATTATCTGGCTAGTTGGATATAAACCCCAAACTGCTTAGAGAATCTTCTTATCTGCCTAGTTGGATATATATCAGAAACACTAAGCAACATTATTATCCAACTAGGTAGATATTCTCTATGCCTTAGAGAAACAATTTATCTGGCTAGTTGGATATAAACCCCAAACTGCTTAGAGAATCTTCTTATCTGCCTAGTTGAATATATATCAGAAACACTAAGCAACATTATTATCCAACTAGGTAGATATTCTCTACGCCTTAGAGAAACAATTTATCTGGCTAGTTGGATATAAACCCCAAACTGCTTAGAGAATCTTCTTATCTGCCTAGTTGGATATATATCAGAAATACTAAGCTACATTATATCTAACTAGGTCACACCACCCAGTTGCTGCTGAGTTGAAATTCAATTCAACTAGTCAATTTAACTAGATCTACTAGTAAATTTCCCATTTAGGCATAATGCAATTTTTAAATAGGCTATAACTTGGGTCAATATATACCAAATCATATTATTGAGTTTCAAATAAAGTGAATACACCATCTGATGCGTTTTTTTATGCTGATTACGAATATAATAAGCATTTCTATTGGAAATGAATTTCAGCCCCCCCCCCCTATATAGGATATACCTAACCTAACCCTGAATTGGCATATATAGGGGGGGGGCTGAAATTCATTTCCAATAGAAATGCTTATTATATTTGTAATCAGCATAAAAAAGGGGGTCAATATATACCAAATCATATTATTGAGTTTCAAATAAAGTGAATACACCATTTGATGCCTATTTTTATGCTGATTATGAATATAATAAGCATTTCTATCGGAAATGAATTCCAGCCCCCCCCCCCCTATATAGGCTATACCTAACCTAACCCTGAATTGGCATATATGGGGGGGGGCTGAAATTCATTTCCGATAGAAATGCTTATTATATTTGTAATCAGCATAAAAAAAGGCATCAAATAGTGTATTCACTTTAGTCCTAACTTAATAATATGATTTGATATATATTGACCATAATTTGAACTTAGGCATACCTTAGGCAGAACTTAAGCATGAACTTAGGCATACCCCCCTCCCAGCAGAGCCACAAATATGGCACTGCTGTATATACAAGTTTGCTGATTTTGTTAAAAAAAAAATTAAATAGCTTTATAACCAAATATCATGATATATTCCCTTCTTACCTTGATGGTTTGGTAAATATCTACCAAATTATATTATTGAGTTAGGAATAAAGTGAATACACCATTTGATGCCTTTTGGTTTTATGCTGATTACAAATATAATAAGCATTTCTATTGGAAATGAATTTCAGCCCCCCCCCCCTATACATACTTAACCTAACCCTGAATTGGCATATATAGGGGGGGGGGGCTGAAATTCATTTCCGATAGAAATGCTTATTATATTTGTAATCAGCATAAAAAAAGGCATCAAATGGTGTATTCACTTTAATCCTAACTCAATAATATGATTTGGTAGATATTTACCATTTTTTTGTTGTTCATATTATTGATGTATGCATAAAGTGAACATACCACTTAATGCCTTTTTTATGTTTGTCTATGCATAGCTTATTGGTATTTTTATTACCATTTCTTTACTTAAAAAAATAATGGGGTTTCAAGATTTTGCAGCACTCACCAGCCACCATTCAAAAGTGGGGTAGCAAAGTAGCAATGCTACTTGGCAGTTTTCAAATTTCCTGGCAGATTTTGTTTTAAAATACCATTTTTACATATAAAGATAATTTTTGCACAAAGAAAAACTGTCACAACACAAGTTTTGCTCTTCCCTGCAAAAAGTGTGGTAGCATAGTAGCAATGCTACTTGACAGTTTTCATGACCCAGTAAAATTTGTTAGCAGATATTCTCTGAAAATACCAGTACTTCCAATATCCCCAAATTTTTGGTGATTTCCCAAAAAATCTATATTCTTGAAAAAAATTGGTTCCTCAAAAATCCTCTTTTGTTCAGGGTTGCCACCCCTAGTGACAATCCACCTCTAGTAGCTACTACTTTCACTTAACTATACATAATCTTTTCACTGCTTTCCAAAGTTTTGTCTTAATTATTTACTGCACATCAAAAACCAGACACAGATCATTGAATTACTGACCTTTCATCCTATTCTTGATAAGCATAATGTTTATAAGACTATACCATCTCATCAAAGATCCTCTTGTGAAGTGTGGTGAAGAATTTCATTTGAACATGTTTACAGTGTATACATTCAATGTAATTCTGAGCATCAATGCAAAGAGGGTTATTTTAGACAGCTGGACTGTGAATTTAAATTTTGTTTTCTTTTGCTATTCTGTTTAATTTTTAAAGGTATAAAAATATAAGAGAGTTATATTGAAAAATTATTCTAAAATGAAAAAGGGAAGGCATGGTACCTATGCAGAGAGGGGGAGGGGATTTTTTGATAAATTTGGAGATATTTTTATTATCAAGCAATAAAGTTGATGAACTTACCCCTTGAGACCTTTTTTATGCTCTTTCAAAATATATCCATTGTTTGAATCAGAAATTAAATAGGCCCTTTAAAATGATACCTTTTTCTCTTATTTTCTGCAATTTAGTTTAAGTCTTATTTTCTTTTACTCTAGGTTTTGGGCATAATATATTAATTTAAAAACATATTAATTGAATCTGTGATAGATGAAAGGGTACTTATGTATTATATTGCCAACACTCAAGTTTATGCTGTGTAAAACTCAAGAACAAACTGGTTTTATTTGTCTGTATTAAGAAACAATTAGCTTACTCTCAGTGGAAAACAAGTGGCAGGTGATATAATACATTGGAATTATATAACTTGGGTTAAATATTTGCACATTAGGTGTGGGGGTTAGGTTTGTTTAGATCAGGTTACCCCCCCCCCCCCCACCCCATCCACCTCTAATATTCAAATATATAGCCCAAATTTGTTTCTAAAGTATTATATTTTCATTGTAGTTTGGTATTTTTCATTAGGATTAACCTAACTTGTGTATTTCCCTCCTCCTTCTTTCCTCACCATTGCTACTCTGGTGCCCTCCCCCCTGCACTACTTTTGGCAGCTGTCCATGCTTCATTGAGTGGTTCAACTGCAGTCTAGGATCTTTTTATGGTTTAGGAAAGTTGTTAAGTAAGTGAATGAAATTTTACAGAGTAGATATTCTGCTCAAATTAGGGCATTATAAATTTTTTTTAAATATATAGGCCTACCACCACAGCTTCAAATGCTTGAGCAATTATTAACCCTATATGAAGGCTAATCCTAAGATAAAAATAATAGAATTAAAAAAAAGTGGTAGAATTGGATGTGCCATTCAAAACTTTTCCTAAATATAATCTTCTTGTAGTAAAAATTGCAACCTCTTCTGTCTGTCCCTCTTAATGAAACAAAAATTAAGCTATAAATTATATTCAAATTTGGGAAATAGTTGATTAAAACAGAAGAAACCCCAAAACATGATTCATAAAAATTGTATATGATAGCCAAAAGTAAAAATTTGGTTTTTATTTTCAGATTGTTTTCTTGTAAAGTTTTATATTATTTCAGACTATTTTTTTTTTCACAAACGGTTGGTCTTTATTTCTTACTCTTGTACCTGATATCTGTGTTTGAAGATTAATCAAACAATTCATGGTAATGAACTGTAAGTAACTCAACCCAACAGGAACCAAAACTCTAAAAAAGGAGCAACTACAAAACAAAAAAGAGCTGTTTTCGTTTTTGATATTCTTTTTTTTTACTAGGTGATGTATTTCTTCTGAAATATCTCTCCTCACAAGATCTAATTATCTCTTCTCTTCTGTAAGAAGAAATGTATCTCTTCTCATGCTGCTGCTTTGTAAAACCTGTTCAAACTAAAAGCTCATTGAGTTTCAATGTCACTATGTGAAAATTTACTCTTAAGTTGTTGTTATCCTTTGTCCTTGTGGACACACTTTTACTTACTCTACTTCTCTTCAACTGAAAGTGAATATTTTTGTCCAAATCTTGTACATATAGCCAAATTCTCTCAACTGTTTATTCTTCAGTTGAAAGAATCTTAAAAGGGCTGGTAGCTATCAAGGTGTTACACTTTTGTCAATTAATGTTTATATTTGTTTTAGGAGATGGCAAAAGCAAATGATTTTTACCAAAGAGTCAAAGATGACACCTGCATTTGTTGGAAACTTTTCAGCTTGTTGAGTGTAATCAAGCATAGCCTAAAGGCTGCCAGAACATCAAAATCGCAGAAAATTCTGCTGTAGCCAATAGTGTTTGGACCTCAAAAAGGAGCCCGTTTTACAAAATTGGAAGCTTGGAGTAGGAAAAAAAAAATAAAATTATCAGTGTTTAAGCCCACTTAGTCTCCCCTTGTGAACATGTAGGAATTACCAGGTTAAAGTAGAACTACATAAGTTCTAAGAATAATTATGTGTGTGTTCTTTTGCGTTGTTGTTCATTTTGTGCTTGAATTTCTTGTTTATTATAGCAACACAAGCTCCTACAAGTTGAAGATGAGACCATTTCTTATAATTTTTTTGATGAATAAATTGAAATCAAGTATTATGATTAGTCGTTTTTATATTTTTATTATTTTAATGTACTATATATATTTTTTTTATGATTAATTATGATTTTATCAGAATATGATTTGTAAATTTGCTTATTTAGGTGAAGCTGACAGCTCAGGAAATAATCAGTATTTAATCTATTATGCCAATTCATGAAAATTTAAAAGAAGGAGGCAAATATATTGTTTGTTTCAATCTAGGGGGTAATTTTGTGTGTATGTTTTCAATAATAATATATAACAAGATTTCTAAATGTAAGGGATGATCTTCCCAATTGGTGCCACTGTATTGAATTAACTTTAAAAGACACTATTTAAATTTGCTTATTTAGGTGAAGCTGACAGCTCAGGAAATAATCAGTATTTAATCTATTATGCCAGTTCATGAAAATTTAAAAGAAGGAGGCAAATATATTGTTTGTTTCAATCTAGGGGGTAATTTTGTGTGTATGTTTTCAATAATAATATATAACAAGATTTCTAAATGTAAGGGATGATCTTCCCAATTGGTGCCACTGTATTGAATTAACTTTAAAAGACACAGATTTTCTGAGGGAAGTAAAGAGCAAAGTTAAAACTTAAAATGAACAAAAATTATTACTTCACAGCCTATCTAACACATATCAATAAAACTAAGGCAAATAAACCAACTGGGGATATTTCCCTATATTTGTAGGGTTATAGAAAACTAATGCTTTACTGAAAACACAAAACAATATGGGAGTTTGGTACAGTAAAAGTAAACCTTTTAAGGACACTTTTAACAGTATAAAAGTAAAGTATTTTTAGATTTTGTTTTATTCATTTTTTTTGTTTAATTTGGCATCACTTCTGCACAATGAGCTAAGTTCAATGATTGACTGTCGTTTTGGATCTGAAAGAGGACATTTCGTGATTATTTTATAGACAAGTTCGAAGTTAAGGAATCTTCTCAGTATTAGGACTACAAACTCGTTTTAGAATTTGTATCACAACTTAAAATCTTCTGTTTTATAGAGAGAAATAACTGGATTTCCAGAGTTCATATTACGGTTGATATGTTCTTCATTTCGAGTTATACTAGGTGAGACCAAGATGCTACCTGATAAATCAATCCATTATTTTATATACTGTGTAATGACTTGAAACTTATTATTTTTATGCCTAAGTTTTTAGGATAATTTTAATTGTATTCTGAAAGTTACTGATATCACAGCTCCTGTAGGACTATGAAAAGCATTATTGATTAGTTTTCTGTTGTGAGGCTATGTACTTATTTTGGACTCCTTAGTCAATATTCTTGTTTTTTACTTGGCTTGTGTTTTCAGAAAAGCGCTAATTTTCTGTAATCCTACAAACATAGGGAAATATCACCAGTTGATTTTTTTTGCATTAGTTTTATCAATATATGTTAGATAAGCTGTGAAGTAATAATTTTTGTTCGTTTTAAGATTCAACTTCGCTCTGTACTTCCCTCAGAAATCTTTGTTTTTTAAAATTAATCCTTGCTCGTGTTTGATTAAGATTTAATTTAAAAACAACACTGCTATGACCTTTTCTATTTATACAGAATAATTTCTGGTTGTTTTAAATTTAATGTTGGTTCTTGGTTGCAGTTAATAATTTTGTTTCTATAATTTCTAATCACCTCCAATCTAGGGGAGATCAGACATCCCAACCCTTATTAAAGAGCTGAACTAAGGAACTGTACAAGAATTGAAGGAAAAAGTAAGTTTAGAGTGGAAAAAAATTAAAACAATGTGTCGTTTCTTTTTGTAAAAAAAAAAAAATTAAAAAAGAAGAAATTGATATTAAATTCTTTGTCTTAAAAAAATTAATTTAGTCACAGTTAAGAAAGTAGTTCCATGTGAGTAGCTTCGAAGCAAAAGGTTAACTGAGCGGACAGGTTTGTATATCAACATACTTACTTGCGGAAAATTTTGCTAGCTCAACAGAAATGTGCCTTTAGGCTTACGGATTTATTTGACCTGTCACTATAAATAAAAAGCCACTCGTTACTCAAAAATGAATGGAAATTTCAAAAAAGATAATTTCTTGTGTATGTACGGAAAATGGTATTACAAACGAAGTTTTTTTTTCATTTCAAAAATTTTGGGAAGAAATACCTGAATTCTCCTACAGAACTGCTTTCATTTGTCTTTCTTCCTCTTTGGATGCACAATCTTCCGTATGGACTATGGACGTATGGAATATTACGGTGGAATTGTCAAGTAAATAATTTGGATAAGTAAGTATAACAATAAGTAAACCTTCTTTTAATATACAACTTTGAGTTGTGCCAGAACCACATACCTATACTTCTCAAACCACTTAGTGGCAAGGGGTAGGGGTCAGGGGCGTAATTTGCTATGGGGCAGAGGGGGTAACTTCTCCCAAACATCATTTTTCTCCAGACCCAGTTTAGCCCCCCCCCCTCCCAGCTGAAATTCAGTTTCTCCAAAAATGTTGTCAAAACTAAGATAAGCCTGACTAATTCAAGCATCTGAAACTGAATCAGGTCAGTTTTCTTTAGAACATTTTTACCTTTTTTATTACTATACAGCTAGTTTTTCAGTTTTCTCTGTCATTTTCACTTGATTTGCGAAAATTGGCTCCAAATTTGATCGCCTCCCCCCACAGGATTTTGACGAAATTACGCCATTTGTTGTGGTATGTATTTAGAGATTTATACTCAGAATGTCGTTGCAAACCATGAACTGGATCATGGGTGCCGATACGCTGAATTCCAGGGGGGGGGCAAACCTGGTCTAATTGGCATTTTTGATACTATATAATAGAAATCTCAGAACAAAAATATAAAACTAAGGCAGCATCATTCAGCTGGGGGGGGGTGCCACCCCCCCCCCCCCCATGCCCCCCTTATGGGCGCCCATGAACTGGATAACCTCTAGGCCTATCCCCTTTTGAATCAAAATACTCGACAAAATACCTACCCGGGACGTGCTTTAAAAATGAGTGCATCATATTTACAAAAACAGAGGAATTATCTGAAAATGTTCCTATAGAAGTGAGAAAACCATAATCAGAGGCAACGCTATAGCGTTGCCTATAGTAAAGGCCATACGGCTCCAATGTTTTATTTTTATTAATTACAAAAATTTTCCCCAAAATAAGTTTTTCAAAGAAAAGTAAAGAACTCCATTAAACAAAAATAATCTACCAAGCATGAAACTACCACAAATCAGCATCGATAAATAAATGAAACCCAAAACGAGCAGAAATTACAATAAATAACCGAGTCAAACTCAAAACGAGCAGAAATTAACATAAGTTGGGCTCAAAACCCTTATGCCTTCCCAAGGCCAGAACATATTTTGCACTTGACTGAAAAAAATATAAATGTTTTTACTTTTATAACTTTAATAAATCAAATAATATTAAGATTTTGATTACTAACTATCAGTAAATATATATTAAACTGACAATGCACATTCATTTGTATTTTTTTCAGTAAAGTGCAAATTATGTTCTGGCCTTGGGAAGGCATAGGGGTTTTGAGCCCAACTTATGTTAATTTCTGCTCATTTTGAGTTTGACTCGGATATTTATTGTAATTTCTGCTCGTTTTGGGTTTCATTTATTTATCGATGCTGATTTGTGGTAGTTTCACGCTTGGTAGATTATTTTTTGTTTAATGGAGTTCTTTACTTTTCTTTGAAAAACTTAATTTGGGGAACATTTTTTTAAAATTATTTTCTGTTCGTTTTATATTGACATAGTCTTTTCAGAGAAAAAGAAAATAATATTTTAAATCTTTTCGTATTTTTAAGAATTTATAGTTTGGCCTGCTATTTTATGCTGGAGAAAAATTTTCAGCAATTTTTAACAACATACACCCTCTTAAAAATCTGGACACAAATAGTAGTGTTTAATTTAGTTTCATACCTCCTCTAGTTGACCTGAAATGGAAAACTTGATACTATTCGCAAAAAAATCTGTTTACTTTCTTTGATAGCTTGGATACACTTACGCTATTTTGATTTGGTTAAATTTTAAGAGCAGAAGTAGCCCCAAAAGTTTGAACATAATACCATCAGTCGTTCTTGGGATATTGCTGAGATGCCTTATTGGGAATTAGCATTAACACAGGGCATTTTGATTTAATCTTATGGCAACAATTAGTTTTTAAACATAAAATCAAATGGGACGGTGGGCGTGGGAGGGGGGTTAGTTTCCCCACAATCACTTTCGACTATTAAAAAGGGCATCAGCCCTTTCTATTTTCAATCGAATGAGCCCTTTTTGAAGTTCCTACGACAACTCCTTTGATACAAAGTGCCCTGGTCTAAACAACAACAACAACAAAAAAATAATGCATTATATCCACATCGATCTTTACTAAAAAATTTCAAGCCTTCCAATTACTTTCGACTATTAAAAAGGGCACTAGGCCTTTCGAATTCCAATCGAATGAGCCTTTTTCGAGTTTCTACGACAACACTTCCTATAAACACCTTATACACCCCAGGGCATAGATTACAACTCTTACCCTAAGGGCTGTGGGGGTGGTTGGCATCCTAAAAGACCTAATTTCCAGAACTTTCAGCTACGTTACACAAAATGGCTATCTCAAAATTTTGATTGGATGTGTCTGGGAAAATGGTGGGCGTGAGAGGGGCGTTAGTCTTTCTCCAATCACTTTCAACTATTAAAAAAGGCACTAGCCCTTTCAATTTCCAATCAAATGAGCCCTTTTAAAGTTTCTACGACAACGCTTTCAATAAAAACCTTATATGCCCCCAGGGCATAACTTACAACCCTTGCCCTGAGGGCTGTGGGAGAGTGTCCTCCTCAAAAACATAATTTCTATCTGTAAATCCAAAACACTGAATAAAATGGCTATCTAAAAATTTTGATTGGATGTGTTTGGGGAAAAGGTGGGCGAGAGAGGGGGGCTAGTTGCCCTCAAATCACTTTCGACTATTAAAAAGGGCACTAGACCTTTGAATTTCCAATCGAATGAGCCCAATTATAATTTTATAAATGAAATTATAAAACTCAGTAATATATTTTTCTTTTATGTTTTGGTGATAGCTGTTCAATTCGCAAGGAGGATAAAAATGATCAAAACTGAGTATAGGCTCCGCAATTTCCTCTGCCGTGAATCTGCAGGCATCAAAATCAATTATACTTTAAGACAAAGTTACAGCGTCAGTTTCGTTACTATTGCAGTCATCAGTACCAAAACAACGCAGTTACACTGATAGGAAATGCTTTGTGGCATGAAATTATTTCAGAAGTGAACTCAGCTAATTACTACGCTGTTCTTGTTGACCGGGCAAAAGATATTTCTAGAAAAGAACAATTAGCGATCCTATCCAGGCAAATATCAAATGGAAAAGTAGTGGAGTGACTAATCGGTTTGTATTAGACGCCGAAAGCTTATCCACCTCAATTTGTGAAACTATAGATAATTTGTTTTTATAGATCTGATGTTGTGTGTTGCCCAGTTTTATGACAGCCTATTTGTTATGAATGGGGAATTTATCAGAATTCAAGCAAAGCTTAGGGAAAAGGTGTTTCATGCATCTTTTTTTTACACTGTCACGCCCACAGATTAAACTTGGTTTTGACCGATTGCCTAAAAACAAATCAGCCAACCTTTGGAATTTTCTATTTGGTAAAACAAATCAGCCAACCTTTGGAATTTTCTATTTGGTGAGACAAATCAGCCAACCTTTGGAATTTTCTATGTGGTGCAACGACTTAACGTATTTATATCATCCAGGAACAGTTGAAATGAACTTGCCTGAAAACAAATCGGCCAACCTTTGGAATTTTCTATGTGCTGCAACGACTTTACGTTTTTATATCATCCAGAAACAGATGAAATAAATTTGCCTGAAAACAAATCGGCCAAACTTTGGAATTTTCTATGTGGTGCAACGGCTTTACGTATTTATATCATCCAGGAACAGTTGAAATCAACTTGCTTGAAAACAAATCGGCCAACCTTTGGAATTTTCTATGTGGTGCAACGACTTTACGCATTTATATCCTCCAGGAACAGTTGAAATGAACTTGCCTGAAAACAAATCGGCCAACCTTTGGAATTTTGTATGTGGTGCAACGACTTTACGTATTTATATCATCCAGGAACAGTTGAAATAAACTTGTCTGAAAACAAATCGGCCAACCTTTGGAATTTTGTAGGTGGTGCAACGACTTTACGTCTTTATATCATCCAGGAACAGTTGAAATGGACTTGCCTGAAAACAAATCGGTCAACCTTTGGAATTTTCTATGTGGTGCAACGGCTTTACGTATTTATATCATCCAGGAACAGTTTAAATGAACTTGCCTGAAAACAAATCGGCCAACCTTTGGAATTTTGTATGTGGTGCAACGACTTTACTTATTTATATCATCCAGCAACAATTGAAATAAACTTGCCTGAAAACAAATCGGCCAACCTTTGGAATTTTGTATGTGGTGCAACGACTTTACGTATTTATATCATCCAGCAACAGTTGAAATAATTTTGCCTGAAAACAAATCGGCCAACCTTTGGAATTTTCTAGGTGGTGCAACGACTTTACGTATTTATATCATCCAGGAACAGTTGAAATGAACTTGCCTGAAAACAAATCGGCGAACCTTTGGAATATTCTATGTGCTGCAACGACTTTACGTATTTATATTATCCAGCAACAGTTGAAATAAACTTGCCTGAAAACAAATCGGCCAAACTTTGGAATTTTCTATGTGGTGCAACGGCTTTACGTATTTATATCATCCAGGAACAGTTGAAATGAACTTGCTTGAACAGTTGAAATGAACCCCAGTTAGTCCCACCCCCACTCCTCCCAGCTGAAATTTAGTTTCTCCAAAAATGTTGTCAAAACTAATATAAGCCTGCATAATTGAAGCATCCACTGAAACAGATCAGTTTTCTATAGTACAATTTTACCTTTTTTATTGCTATACGGCTCGTTTTTCAGTATTCTCTGACATTTTCACTTGATTTAGGAAAATTGGCTCCACTTTTGACCCCCCCCCACAGGATTTTGACAAAATTACGCCATTCGTTGGGGTATGGATTTAGAGATTTACTCAGAATGTTGTTGCAAACCATGAACTGGATGACCTCTATTCCCTTTTGAATCAAAATGCTTGACCAAATACTTTCCTGGGATATGCTTTAAAAAATAAGTGCATAATATTTACTAAACAGTACAATTATCTGAAAATGATCATATATAAGAGATAAAACCATAATTGAAAAAAAGACACCCAACAAGGAATCGAACGCAAGACACTCTATTTCGAAGTCGAACGCTATACCCGCAGGTCCACGCCTCTGACAATCAGATTTGATATACTAATGATTGTACCTTAATTGAGTAGCTTATTAAGGGGGCTTGGAGGATGAGCATACGAGAGGTGTTCTTGCAAACCTCCAGTTACGGGTTTTGGATCATAATTATTACAATGATGATTTCGTTTTATACTTCCAAGCTTTTCTACTTAAGAAGTGACATCACAAGTACTGTTTTTAGTGCTATATCACACTTACGGATGGTAGAATTGATAAACATTACGTAGATATGAGCAATAGCCTTCAAATGAGCCATTAAACGTCACTCTTAAAAAGTACTGGTATCCCCAGCTTTTCCACTTGAGACATGGCACAAAAGGAACCGTTTTTAGTTCCATTTGGAGCTTGCTGATAGTTGAATTTATATGAAGGATGTAGATATGAGCAATATCTTTTATATGAGCTATTAAAAATCTGTTTAGAGACCTGCGATACCAATACACCCAATATCAATACGCCAATACCGATACACGTGATATCAATTTGTCCGATACCGATACAGTGTGCAGCCCTTTCCCCAGGGACTAAGGAGGGTCATATCATCACCAAAACCAAAGATACCTTTGAAGCATATTGAACAAAATGGCCATCTCAAAATTGTTATTGGATAACTTTGGGGGAAGGGGGGCTAGATGCCCTCCAATCTTTTTGGTCACTTAAAAAGGGCACTAGCAAATTTAATTTCCGTTCGAATTAGCTATTACGGTACCCATCTCTCTATGATGTTCTGGTCACCCCCTAACCTTGCTAGAAAAAAAAGAAGAATAAAAAACGGGAGACAGATCAGTGCTACCCATGCAAAAAAGTCATTTTCCTTGTTGTTCAAGGAGGGGGTTGTAATTTCCCATAAGTAAGTTTTCGACCGTGCTGAATCCAATGGTTGACTTTTATTTTGATCTGACGCCATTTTTGAGTGGTTTCAGACTTTTTTTTTAGAAATCACCATAAATTTCTTTTTGCAATAAACTTTTACTTTTAAGATGAACTGAAATAATAGTTACCATTCCTGAATCAGTGTCAGATGACAATTTTTTTCACTAGGTAGTTTTTTTCTAAGCACGTTTTTTAGCTTTTGGTTACTATGGGCTGTGGTTCGCTCTTTACTAGGCTGCAACCATGATACATGACCATCATGACCTTAGTTCGGGATTTCTTCTGGAATGACTAAGGGGCGGGGGGGGGGGGGCGAATTCGAATTTAACACCTTTTGGCAGAGCTTGACTTTATATAGTTTCCAAGATTTTGTGGGGTGGCGCAACAAATCCTCTTGGGTAACTTTGCCAAGACAGGTTCACTTGGAATTTGTCCACAAATATTTTCAAAAATTGAAAAATGATATTAGTCCAGGACTTTTAGGGTTTGACCCGGACAAAATTGCAATATAAACGAAAATGGTACCAAAATGATCAGAAAATTAGTCTGTACAACATACTAAAAGTCCCCATAAATCTGAGTGGGGCGAGTACCCGAAAAACAGGGGAAATTGGGAAAAATGCCGAACATGCGCAGAAAATAGTTCAAAGTGAGTTTTCTGGGGCTTTCCCATACGCTGATTACGAAACTGACATCTAAAATTCAGTATAGAATAAAAGTACTACGGAAAACGGGGGGAACGGGGGGAAGAGGGGAAAAAATTTAAAAATACAGGGTAGGGGTAGAAAGCACTTTGAAATATGTTTTCTGGGGTCTTTCTATCTGCTGATCCCGAAATTTACATCTAAAATGAAATAAAAAACATGAGCCCCACCATAACGGGGGAAAAGGGGGAAAGAGGGGAAGAAAAGGGACAATTGAAGTCAGGGGTAGAAATCAGTTTGAAATGTGTTTTCTGGGGTTTTCCTATCTGCTGATCACGAAACTGACACCTAAAATGAAGGAAAGAAAACGAGAACCATGAAAACCGAACAAAACTGGATGAAATAACGGAAAAGGGGAAGGGAAGCCTGACTCCTGAGCCAGCTGCTAATGGCTAATAAGTAGGCCTATGGACAAAATAACTCGCTTAAGTATCAAACTTTTACTTTCTTGAACCACAGACATTTCTTACAACCATTTGAATTACTAAACATAAAGAAAACAACCGCTTGGCAGTGATCACAGTATAAAACTTCAGCTATTATAGGTAAAATTTGTACTTTTGAAGGCAATATCGTTGAATAAAAAACTAAAAAAAGAACTTCAGTAACTATAGGTAAAATCTGCACTTTTTAAGGCAGTAGTGTTGACTTGAAAAACACAGCATTGATGTCACTAGTCGAGCTCCTCGTCTTCGACAATCTCGTTGTCCCTGTTCAAACAGTTGATACCCTGACATTCTCCGCACGCGAATGTACACGCTAATCCATTTTTCTTGCAGCTGCATCGCAAGTTCTCGCAGCCTGTCTTACAGTTGCATCTCACGACACTCAAAAGAGTCTGAGGTGCGGGCAACAAATCGGTCATCACAGGTGAGTATTTATGGTCTCTGAGGACCCAACCCCAGTCAGCCGGGTCGAGGTCAGCTGGTTCCCCTTTCCAACGGGATACCTGAAGGCGCACTCGCTGGGAGTGGAATGAAGCTGCAGCTTCGGTTGGCGGAAGCCTTTCAGGCTTAACAAACGCCGTAGTATTTGACGAAGAAAGTTTTTCCAAGAAAATTCGATGTCGCAGCTTAGTGAGATCTTCGTTTGGTCGTGCTTTATACAAGCTGAGGAGAAGATATTCACCCGCTTTCACAATTTCATCTTTAGACGATGATTCATCCAGAAACACTTCGCATTTTTTTCTGAACACTTCGCTCTTCTTCAAAAGAGGTAGCACAGCTTGCTTTCCAAGTCCGAAAACTCGTGAGGTCGTGTCACATCCCAAGAGTGCGTGCCCTACCAGAAGTAGCCTGGATACTTCTCCCATTTTTTTTTTAACTTCGTTGAGGCACCAGAACCGTGTTATCGCTTCTTTTGTGTTCGTTGACGATTCGAAGTAAAGTGTTTTTGCATTAGGCGGGAGGTGATACAAGAGTAGAATCAGAAGGTCAGTGTCGTTGCCAAGAACTATTGTTTCAGAGTTTTCTGCTTTCGTTACGGCAGTCTTCATGATTAGATAGTCAGCATCGTCCTTCGCAAGGACGACTTCAAATCCTTTGGCTCTGAGTTTATCCCCGATGTAGCTTATAATTCGCTGTTTGTTCTGAGAGTTGCTCAAAAACTCTTCCTTCTTTTTCTGGAGCTTCATCCCTAAACTGAAATTGATCACTTGATGCTGGCTTCCTTTACATCGTCGGTTGTGGGTAGCATCTTTCGTGGTTGGACCAGCGCTGTATCCATCGAAGACAACAGTAGGGGAGGTACAGCGTCGAGTAACGAAACTAACATAGCTGTCGCAGATTGAATCATAAGTATCACCAATCTTCCAAGGTACTTGCTGAAGCAGCCAACCTCCGTCAACTACAGTGACACGATCTGACACTGGCAGGTGGTGAATCGAGTCCGTTTTCGCTTCTTTCCATATTGCTTTCGCTAGTGCAGGTTTGTCTGGCTGACGCATTATGCCAGAATTCTCAAACAAAGCGGGCGGATAACTGCACAGTTCGTAACGTAGAGTTTCTGCCATGTCATTTTCAGATGTATGGGCAGCAGTCGAAAGACGTTGAAAAAGCAGTGCAGAGTCGATATGCAAAATCTCGCCATCTATCCTTATGTTCCCATCGGATGCCAGTGTAACGACTTTGTCTTTCTTCCTGAATGAAAAACTTTCGACGGATTGGCCATCCATGCGCTGGAGGATCAGCTCACCTACAGCTTTAGCATCCTCTGCATTGACGCCTTTTTGGGCAATCAGCCCGGAACCTATACTTCTAAGCTCTGTGGAACTAGTGAAAGGACAGTTCTCTAGAAGGAATTCAAGAAACGTCAGTAGATCCTTAGTATCTCTCTTTATTCGTGCTGCGGTTGCAGTAACGTGCTGTTCACTAGAACTGTACTCTAGGCCCGTCGGTTTCTGCATTAGATCATTCACTGAAGCGAGTACTGGCATAGACATTGTCCATATGTTTCTCTGAAGCTCAGTCATCCCTTTTCCTCTTGTCAGCCCTCCATCTGTTTTTAGGCTCTTCATGAGCCTATATATAACTTGCATAATTTGAAAAATTATTGCTCTTGCACACCAATGTTACATTTATATAGACGCTTTATTGTTTAATTAAATTATGTAGTACATAATTTACGTAGGATAGCCCCTTGGCGGCAGTTGGTTTTTCATTATTCGACTTTTAACAATAAAATTTAAATCTATTAATGTTGAATTCAAATCGATAAAGTAGTCTCCATTAGAATAAATTTGAAAATGGACATTTTCAGAGAGCAGTTGTTGCTGGTTAAATTGTTCATAGCATCCATTTTTTACACTGACATCTACATTTTCCGCATAGAAAATGTGGATGAGGTGACTGAAGGGTGAGAATCTTTATGTGCTAGATATGCCATTTTTATAGGAAAAAAAAAATTCTTTTTGGATATTTTTACTTTCTTTAATGATTTACGCTTCCGATCTGACTTGAGACTGATGAGTGATGAGGTCTTTCTCCTCCTTTTTAAACATTTTCCCCGTAGTTTCAATCACTCGTCGAGGGATTGCGCGCTCGACCTCAGATTTTTACGAAACACTTTCTTGAATATCTTTCCCAGAGCCCCAATCATGCAATTTAGAGGACGCAAAATCCACTGCAACCGGTGCAATGTATTTTCTTGCCAAGGGTAGTGCAGAGTGAAAAAGCTTAACAAACAAACTTTCGAGACCGTGCCCGGAAATTGACCAATGACCCCTATAATAGTCCATTCCATGTCCCAACTGCCGTGGTCCAAGAGTAGCAACATAGCAATCAGTTTCAGGACATGCAAACTGGGTTCTATTAGCCATTTCACTGAATGCATCGAAAATGACATGAAAATACAGGCAAACCTTTTGTTATTGCTAGTGGATCACCCAATTCGCTTCTTAATGTAAACTGGCAGATCTCCAAATACGAAGTGATGACTGGAATGTATTGAAGGTGCTATATATCTTAGTGACAAATATGGTCATTAGAGGTTTTTTGTTCAATAACACGTAGGAAAGGCATATGGGTATTACCAACTCTTTATCGCTCGACAAAGGAAGCATAAAGAAATATACAACTGTCCGAGGAAAAGGCGGGCGGACACTGCGAAAATGACACGATTCATGCCACTAGCGCTTCGTGTACTTTTACCGTTGAGTACATTATGTTTAAAACCAAGCACTTCTCTTAGATTATCATTTAGAATAACATTTTCTTCGTCAATGGGTGAACTAATGTAGATTTTACCCACTTTCTTTGAATAATTAAATTGAAAGAGACCATTTTTACGATAGATAGATACCTGCCTGGAGAAATAAACCTGCACAAGAACTATAGGGGGATAAGTTTAGGAAGTTCTATTAGTAAGCTATTTTGTAGAGTCCTTTCTAATAGGATGGATAAATGGTTGCATTATAAAGGTATATTAATTGAATGTCAGGCAGGGTTTAGGGAAAACTATAGTACAATTGACCAAATATTTTGTTTACAGGCTTTAGCTAGTAAATATACGAGGCATAGGAAAAATAGGCTATATACGGTGTTTTTGGACACTAGGGGAGCATTTGACGAAGTTTCAAGGAGTTTGTTGAAAGCGGTGTAGGTGAAATTAGGATTGCCAATTAGGTTAGTAGAAGTTGTAATGAAAATGTATGAGGTGGTTAAAGTAGTAGTGAAGGTAGGTATTTCATATTCTAGGCCAGTTTTAAGTAATGTAGGCCTGAAACAGGGATGCACTCTATCACCACGTTTGTTTTCTCTTTTTATTAATGATATTGAGCAGTATTTTAGAAATAGAAATGTCCCCATGTTAAAATTAATGTCGCTGGAGCTGTTTTGTTTATTATTTGCAGATGACATAGTATTGCTTGCGAAATCGGCTCCGGATTTGCAAAAGATGTTAGAGATTTTGGATAGTTATCTGGAGAGTAAAAAATTAGTTTTAAATATTGAAAAATCAGTTATATTAGTTTTTGGAAATGATGAAAGGGAAAAGAATAAGTTTTATTTTAAAGGGAAAGAGATGGGAGAAGTTAAGGATTTTATTTATATGGGATATAAGTTCACAAGTTCAGGGAAATGGAGTGATCAGGTGCAAATAAGTAGAGTTGCTCGTCTGGATTTGCCAAGGCCCCCGTACAAACAGGTTTTTTTCTGGTAGTTAATTCTACAGGTCATTACACTCTTTGTCAAGAGGAACGAGTATAACTTGATTAGTGATTAGGATTTGAATAAAAGGAATAGTTTTCTTTACAATTCATATTAGTAAGAGAATTGAATTCAAAGAGAATAGTTTTTATTTGAGAGGATATTAGTGGAGAGAAAAAATGAGTGGTGCATTTACACTATTGGAGATTAATGATGGAACTGACAGCAGCAGCAGCAACGATATACGAGTACCTAATGTAGCCGTGGAAATAACTGCTCGTTGTAGACTATGTCTTGAATGGGACATTATGTATGCGAGATATGTGATATCATTAAGCAAATTTAAGCAGGAGGAGCAGCTGTGTTTTGCTGGAAAAGTAAATATTCTCCATATAAATAAACTTCGGTCAGCATTAGATGTCCTATCGAAATATATTGATGAGAACAAAATGCATCAGTGAATATTATTATTATTGTAATTATGTTCAATAAAACTGTTTCTAAATCAATGGTATTTTTTCTTTTTCTATAGTAGACATGTGTATATTTTTTAGAGTACAAAAAGAGATTCTGATTAGTGTGAAGTTGGTTGTGAGAGAGTTAGGACTCTAAAAAATGGATAGATTTGAGAAAGATCGAATCATGAGGAATCTAATTCTTATGGAAAAACGTTTGATTCTAGATGATGATTTTCTAGAGTTGTCTATTCAAAGGAAGATATTTTCTCGGGGAACTGACAGAGTTCCAAATAGGAAGTGTTTACGGGAATATACTGAAGATGCTTTATATTGTAGTGGTGAACATGTTCTTGATTGGTTTTTCGTTCAAGAACTCGTAGGAGGGGAACATTTGAATTACCAACCCGAGATGTTTCCACAAATGAAGCGTAGAGAAATGTACAAGTGTCCGTGGAGAAGCTGGGTGCATAGTCTGCATAGATAACATTGTCACTACCACTGAAATTTTCTGTCTTAATAATACGGTTTTTAAAACCAAGAACCTCACGTAAATTCTCATTGAGGAAAATTCTTTCATTCTCAAATGGATTGGTAATATAAATTCTCCTTTGTTCCGTCGAGTAATTGAAAGTGAAACCGCCTTTTTTTCGACTTGCAATTTTTTGTTGATAACTCGACACAGTTCATGCATGTTATTGTATTCCCTGTAGGGGATGTTAGCAATAGGGTACTGATTAGAGTCAAAAGTTGCCATTGCACCTTCATCACCGAATTCAAACGGTCGTATTTTTATTTCATATTTACGATCCTTTCTCAGGATGTCATAGGTATTTTTGAGAATACAGTCGACAAGAGCCACTTCATATGCGCCGTCAAATTTGACGGCGGGGGAGAGTTTTGTCCAAAAATCACTTGTCGTATTCAAGTCATTGTAGAGAGGATCGGAAACGTTGGACATGAAAGTTACATAGAAATTATTGGGCATTGTCAATATCTTCAACACCAATCCAAGAATCAAAATCAGAGTTGTATCCTAGCCAGCGAACAAGTAACTGTTTCTTACCCCTGCGAGTACGTGTCTTTAATATCTTTTCAATTTGATAGATTTCACTAGCATTTTTAACTTTTTGCAATTCATAGTCATAAAAGCCGCCGAGAATCTCTTCATCTTTGGTATCACGCAGGCGATAAGTTATGGGTTTAGTGTCTAGGATTTTTGCCACTTTAAAAAGTTCAGTGGACCACAAGTAATTCCCCTTTTCAAAAACATTAGTTGTTCTATTAATTCGAACCGTATCACCAACATTGAATTTATTTTTCTTCTTCTTCTTGACTTTTGATTCATTGGAATATTGTTTAAGAAAGGTGTCAATTGTATTATGATCCGAATGATGAACTTCCGTTGGTGTAGAGTTGGACAATGATCGATGAGGTCGTTGATTATAAATCAACATGATTTTATCTAGATCATGAATAAAAGCCGGCGTATTTTTCAATGTACAATATCTTGAAATTAAAAGTCGAATAGTTCTTATCAATCGTTCGGCCAATGCAGCCTTTATAGGACTGTGCGTATGATAGAGCAGTGTACTATATTTCTCTAGTACTTTTGCAACATGAGGATTAACAAATTCACTACCGCGATCCGTTTGAATTTTTTTATATGAATCCTTTTCGAGAATACTTTCAATGGCCTGAGCAACTTCAACACCTCTCTTTGATCGCAATGGAATTGCATATGCATAGCGACTAAAAACACTGATTGCAAGTAGAATGTACTTGTACGGTATATTGTGACGTCTTTGAAGCTCATCTAGAGTCAAGAGATCTGCTTGCATTATATCCAATGGGTAAAAGGCTTTAGTTTTTCGATATTGATTGGCACGAAGTCTATGATTTCTATGCAGAGTGTAACTTGGCTCATTTTGTAGATAGTCTTGTACACTTTTAGGGCGAACACCCGTGACTTTGGAAAGAGTTGTGGGGGAACTTAAACTCCCCACCTCGCCAATATTTTCATAAACACCTTTCAGAACTTCAGCCATTTTGAACGTAAACACGTTGTGTAACGTCCGCTACCCTTTTGTATACTGGCTGCTGCTGCTGGTGGTGGTGGGGACGTTGACGTGATACGTCTTCGCTTTTGTCTAGCTATCAGTGGTGTGCTAGTATTTTCCAAAATTGATTTAAAATCTTCTATTTCTTCAAGTTCATCTTTTAATGTTGATGATGATGCACGTTCATTTAATTTTTTTAGAATTTGTCTATTGCCAATAAGACTTTTGGGGAAGTTTAATGTATTTAGAAAGTTGTATAGACGAGTGTCAAATGATAATAGTCTTTTACGATTTGTAACCATGTCATACATTAAATCAAGTAGATTATAGCTCTTGCCCTGAATCATAATCCTTTCCCCATTGCTCTCAACTTGAATTTGATCACTTTCCAAGAGATAGATTAGGAGTCGTTTACTTTGTTCACGATATGAGTGGGGCATTAGATTTCCAATTTTCAATACAATTGAATCCAATTCCTCCTTCTTTAATTGTGTTCCAGCAGCAGCAGCAGGAGACTCTTGAGAAGATGATTCTTTTTTGGGATCAGCAGCAGTGGGCTTTGACCGATAGTGTTTGTCCACTTGACGAAGTGCATCTTGAAGTAAAATCAGTTTTTTATCATCATCAATAGTTTCATTGTCGAGGAATTTACTCAGATTGTCCTCAAAGTGTTCGACGGGTGAGAGAGCGAGTTCTATTGGAGTCAATTTATAGGGTTTTGCCATTCTCACTAGAGAAAACTGTTTACAAGTCCTGCAATTATTGGCAGTAAAAGTGTGAAAAAGCTACCGCCCGCCTGAAGAAGTCGTTTCCTTTTAAAATTCTTTCCTTTCTTTTTAGAGGCCAATGTACGTACAATGGAACGATGTTGCTTTGCCTGTTGCTTAACTACTTCTGGCAGTTGAACATTACCCTCGGTCAAATTTAAACAAAGTTCAGATATTAGATTAATGAAATCATTGTCAATACCGTGTTTGAGTATTGCTTTTCTAAGCTGAGGTTTTGAAGTGCTTAGAACTGAAAACAAATGTCTATTTTCATGTAGTTTCTTCAGTGTCATGATAGCGACTAATAGGTCTTTTTAGTGTTCACCGGGAGATATACTGTAATTTCATTGTCGAAAATATCTTTGACTACACGCAGATCCTCGGGTGTATTTTGATTAAGATCCAGCAGGATATAACCGTGGGGTTTATTAGTTGCCTGATTGTATGCTGAGAGCAGAAATTTAGGGGCACCTGGATAGATTTGTTTATTGAGGGTTATTAGCGAGCTAGAATCACGAACAACTCTGTAGATGATATAGTAGGTACAGTTCAAAGCAAGTGTTCGCATACATTTGCTCTGATTAAAGAGATTGTGTAGAACCAGAGTAACGGAAATCTGTTCATGATGAGAGCGAACAGTGAAAAATTGCAGCATTTGCTGAGACCATTGTTCAATAGATTCAGCCAGATCGTCAATGATCAGCCAAGAGTTTGATTCAATAATGTTGAAAACATCAAGTCCCTGTATGAACTGTATCTGCATCGATCCCATGGCAGCAGCAATTGCTTTTATTTTATTGTATGACTCCTGCCAAATACTATAGCAATAGTAGATTTTTTTCGGCTTTTCCGCAAACATTTTATCACAATTTTTAATTATTTTAGTTAAGAGTGTTGTTTTGCCCGACATTGAGGGCCCACACAGAAACGATCTGAATGGTGTTTTAAATTGATACATGTTCCTTTCAACAGTTCACCTGGACAACTAACTGTAGACCCTAATTGTCTAATGACTAAATAATTTTTCCCTACTACTCTGTTCTTCAAGAAGACAAAGACAAAGACGAATAAAGAATCATATTTTTTCTTTTATTATATGCACATAAAAAAGTAACAATACATTGAAAAAATACACTTTTTTTTAAATTTATTCATAATAAAAAATACAACAACATTTACATAGGTACACAGACAGAGAAAAAACACTTTTTGTTTATAGAGAAAAAAATACAACATTAAATTAGAGAGAGAGCACTTGAAAAAATACACTTTTTTAAATTTATTTATAATAAAAAAATACAACAGCATTTACATAGGTACAGAGAGAGAGAAAAACATTTTTTTTGTTTATAGAGAAAAAAAAAACATTAAATTAGAGAGAGATGGCACTTGAAAAAAAAAATCTGCTCTAAGTCCAAAAAAAAAGATAACTTTGGTGACGGTGCGCCCCCCGCGCTGGCGGCGGCCGCCCCCCCCCCCCCCCCCCGGGCCGCGAGGCCCCCCCCCCCCAAAGGCCGCGAGGCCCCCCCCCAAAGGTTTTTTTAGGAAATTAGTTACAGGACTTTATTTAAACCGAGACTTTCCCTGTGGGCAATACATTCGGTCCGGTCTGAAGTTAAATAGTGTCCAAGGGGGAGGGTGGTCACACCATCTTGACAAACATAGACCTTGTCGGAAATGGTACTCATGGCTATTTTCTCTACATTTACAGTATAGTTCCTGTAGTTCAATGAACGAATTGCCAACAATTTGGCTCGTGGAATTGCATTTTGAACAATACAATTCCTATAAATGTTCATGTCGAAATTCTTGTCCACATAGCGCGTGGGTACTCCTTTGCAACGTTTCTTGATTTCCTCGTCGTATGTCTGTATAAAGTACACCTTCGGACCTACAAACATACCACGGGAAATCAAGTCGCTACCCGTTTCAGATTTAAAAAATAAAAGCTGATTGGGCGCCCGACGTTTTACTAGCTCAGGGTAAAGACCACCACTCCAATTGGTGTAGTCCATCCGTGAACTGATAATTTCACCGTGCGCCAAATCATCAATTAGATTTGATGTTTTTACTTTGAGCAGTAGAGAATCCGTGTCACCGTAGCAGACCTCTACTTGCCCCTTTTCCGGCCACTGTACCCTAGCCACATTGTAGTAGAATTCCAACATGAGCTTTTTTGAGATCTCCAAGATAGCACTGCCTGCTGCAATATTTTTATTCAGGACAATGCGTCTTTTTTTCCTATTCAAAAGTACCATGTCCGGGCCAATGATTGTAAAGGAAGTGTAATTGGGATCGGCAATAATTCGAGCACATTGTTCTGGATCGGTCACAACGTCACAACGATTCCTATTACGAACACTCTCACACATTTTGCCGAAAGCTGAATTCAAAATGAGTTTATAAATTTCTTTTTCAGCTTTCGTCTGTGCTGCGGAACGTTTGCTGACAAAAGTGTCAACAAACGTTTGCAAATAAGGTTTTTGACTAAACTCGAGTGCTCGGTGAACCTTTGTGACGTTGAAACCATTGTTACACATCCATTTTAACGCTACATGATGTACAACTATGTTTTTTTTCGGCAGAAGGTCAGCAATAAGTTTTTGTTTTGAAGGTGTCCAATGCAATCCGTCCACCTCGACTAAACGCCTATTGCGAGGACTCAAAGAGTCCTTAGTCACAGGTCTATTGATACACGGGAAAACAAAATCCTTTACTGAATCGTGAAGCTCGACTGGTATCTCTCCATCAATTTCAAAAAACCATCCAACCGGTCCATTCTCCTCAACACTGTTAATGTTGGGGAAATGGGGAGCTTGAGGGTCATTGAGCCATTTATAGTCGCCGCAAGGTAGTGCATAATGGGACATGGCCGAGGGGTAGAGAGAATTCATATCGAGGAAAACTGCATTTGATTTTGTCCCCGTCTTCTCTCCTGTTGGATCGGTTTCCAAGATACGGTCCCCGTGAAAAACAAAACCCCCTCTCATTGACCTCTCGATGAACAGATGCTGATCAATGTCAGTAATTAGCCCAATTTTTTCCCCACTAATTTTCAGGATGAGGTCCATCACTAGATGAGGCGAAGAAAAATAATACCCCAAATCAAGATTAAACTCCTCATAGATTTTATCCGTATTCTTACACATAATGTCTAACAAAGTTAACACGTCACTCGACAAATACAGCTTGCAGTAGTCAAATCCATTTTTACACCATCCCTCTGCCCAAACTTTTTTAGCAAAACTGTATTCCTCGGGGGTGCAACTACGATCGTGAAGACTGTCGTAAAACGATTCAACACAAGGAATAGTCTCCTCGGCGAATCTCGACATGGAACAATAATGGTCATAAGGATAGATGCCCTTGACCGTTAACAAATCATATAAATCATTTGGAAATTGTTGCTTGAGAAGGGGGAAAGCATTGCAACCGGCATCGTTTTTCTGCACTTGAATTAATTCGCTCAATGATTTGGGAAAAAAACTGTAGGAATCTAAAAAGCGAATTTTATTCGTGTACTCAACGCCGGCTTCAACAAATTTCCACATAAATTCCAAAACAAGCAACTTTTCCGCGGATTTAGGTATGATTTTGTACGTAAAGCTGTCTATCACCCATGCATCATCATCATCATCCACTGCTCTATTTCTTTGAAGATGTGCCAATGCAGGTAGCACAAACTTCAGATCGTAGTTAGAGTTATGTATAAAAACCGGTAGAAAAAGTTGTTGTTTAATTTTTAAATTACACGAATTGTGAGCCCACCCCCGAAAGTTACTTTTTCCCGTTGAATTGGGGTCAATAAGGTGATTGTGGTCCTGCACCGCGTCTTTTGGGGCAAGGGCACCCCTACACACCCAGCAAACTGTTCCCTTTTCCAACGCCAGTTGCTCTTTATCCGACAATGTCATCGGATAATTAGTATGGTGTAATCGTGAAATTGCTCTGTTCGCCGTTTTTATTAAAGAAACCAATAGCTTTTCCATACTGCCCTCCTCGTCCATAGTAAAAAAAAAACTCTTCCAATAGCATTTTATTGTTGGCGTCGCGACGGGCGTGCGCATAGGAACACGCAACTAGTTTGTGTTCCTTGACTATATTTGGCCTTGATGGGTCTGATACCTCAACCAGTCTTGTTTCACAATCCAAAGACACTTTATCAGATTGCAGAAGAGAATTTTGAAAATTTTTAAATTGTAAAATGTCTTTGCCTTCTACCGGCATTTCTATTCTTTGATTTCCATGAAGTTTGCAATGCCCCATGTGATCTGAAAACGTTCTTTCAATTTTAAATGAGGAAAGGCACATGGGGCAATAGAAACGTTCCCCATATTTTTTGCCTTGAGATAGGAGCCAACTTATCGCCGTAACGGGGAAAAAATGACCATAAGAATTTACATCTTTGGGGGGTTGGTAAATAACCCATACCCAATTTTTAACATTTTCCACCATCGGTGTCCTCACTGAGTACAAAACCCCTTTTTTATTTGTTTTTTTCCCCCCATCTACAAATTCTGTGTCGTACTGGAGAACAACCACCCCCACCCCAAAATTTTCATTTGCTTTTTCGAATATGCTTATTTCTTTAAAGGACACCGGATATTTTCCCTCTAAACAATCAAAATTTACTTTAGGGAAATTTTTTCCACCGTTACGTGCAAGTTTGTCGAGATTTTTCATTGTTGACTCATTATATAATGTCTTATGGGCCGCCACTAAAAATGCATACTTAAAGCATTGAAGTCCAGTGTCAAAATTGAAACCCTGAACTCCTCCTGTAGTCGACAAATCTGGGTGGCATTTTATTCTTTTACCTCGCCCCCCTTAAAATAAAGTTTTTTTTTAAATCTACTGAGATTCAGATCCATGCGTTCAATGTATAAAATGGTGGACCCACTCCCCCTCTCGCTAAATGTATCCAAAGTTGAAATTAGTTTATTTACCCAGTTGAAAAAATTGTCTTCAAATTCGTTTAGACCTGGGTAGAAAGTCTGGTCGCCTGTCGAAAAATGAAAATAAAAAATGTCCCCAGATGTTCCCTTTTGTAAGTAAACTTTTTGGTTCACTGATGCTTTAATTCCCCCTCGACCTCCCCAATTCTGGATCTGAATATCAATAAGTGCTCGAATTCTGTCGATATAGCTATGGAGATTTTTCACGGGGTCAGTTAAAATAATGCCAGCGTTTTCCCGGGAAGGCTAAAATCTACCCTGTATGTTTGCAAATGGCTTAGAGCAGATTCTAACAGATAAAAATCAGGCAATTCCGGGGACGTAGCACTATTTTCATGTCCTGACCCTGTTTGTTCAGGACTCAATTCACTAATTGTAAAGTTCTCATTAAAAATGTCCCCGGAAAAATGAGCTGCTGTTGTATTACTACTACTACTACTACTACTACTACTACTATTAAGTGGAATGGTGGAGGAGGGTGACAGGGAATTGTCAATAACACCACTCCCAGTCTGTTCAATCACATTGGGGGATGTGACATGAGGTTCCCTAGTACATATTCCAAGGTGTTTGGGGACAATTGGTCGAGCCAGCCTGTATTGTCCTCTGATGGAATTTCGTTATGAGGACCCGGTTCAAATTTACTTGTAGCATCATCTAAATATTCACGCATGAAACTATCCGCCCACTCCGGGTCCTCAAGCATGTCAATATCACAAGTTAAGTCCTCCAGGCTGGTCATTTCCCCAAAAACATCGTTAAGGAATCCCTCATGCCACTTCATATTATCTAGAACCAGTGTAGGTTCATCCCTGAACTCTGCTGGTGGTGACAGAATTGGTACTGTAAATATACTTGCATCATCACTCAATGGTGCCGCTGGGGGTGCTATATTTTAATCTGTAGAAAAAAAAAGTTTTATTTTTTTTTATGTAAAATAACCATTTTTTTTTATAGTTAATAAACTTTGTCAATTTCTCATAGTCATTGTCCCACCACCTGAACAATTAAAAGAAGAAGAAAAAAAAGTTACATTGCCTTATGTCTTTCATAATGTCAACTGAACATGTTAAAAAATATATTTTTTTTTGTCGGGAAAATGTAGTCTTATTCTTAGAAGGGTAAGTTAGAACAAGAGAATGATAGAAAAAATTAATGGTTTTATTCCAAAATTTTTTTTTTTAAATAAAAATGCAAAATATGAGTCCAATTCGAGTGCTTGAGCCTCTTCATTATAACTGTCAATGAAATTTGACCATTGTTCAACTGACGCAGTATGCTGTATGAACAATTGCTCCTCAGCTTCAGTTAATGGACACGAATCCCATATGTCGGTGGTTGGTGGTGCTGTTACTTTCTCAATAATCCGTATTTTCCTGTTTCTTTTGCCAACGGATTTGTTTGACCTGGGCTAAATAAATACTTGTAAGAGAGAAGAGCTTTTTTCTCCATCCATATCAACAATTAAATTGCAATTAAAATGTTGGATGGTCCTTTTTAGAGCTCCCCCCCCTCCCCCAAACCCCTCCCGGGGAGAACCCTTGGGAACCGGGAGCTTCCTTCGAGGTAGGAGGATCGATACCCTTTCGAGTTGGGGGATATCAGACTTCACAACACTTCAAATAGAACAGTCTCAAATTCTTTTCTTGAACCTTTCAAAACGAAAATAATTGTCTGAGTTGGTTCAAAATAATATTTTCTTCGTATGTGAAACCCATAATTAGAGATTACTAAAAACCTTCTTCCTGTCACAGGAAACCCGCTTACAATTCAAAGCAGATTAAAAAGCGATGGGACGATCTGATAAGGCGCAAATGGTTTTAGCGCAATAATATCAGTTTAAAGAGTGCTTGCCAACCGTGAAATAGCAAATCGTTTTTGTTTTTGTTTAAAAGGAATTATTGCATTAGAATGTATCTTGGTTAGAAGTTACAAGGTAAGTTTTTTTTTTTTATATAGAAATGCGTGATAAGCACTCCTTTATATATATATATTGCTAATTTGGTTAATGAAAGAAAATGAAATAGCTTAGAAACAAATTTTAAGTTTTTACTCATCAAAAGGTATGCGCCTGAGAAAATTTTGTCTTATTTTTGAAAATAGGGATAGAAAAAATTATGTATATACTTACAAATTCTGACTGGGCTTCTATATCTGAACTCCTTTGCAAAACATGAAGGGGGTATAGCTCACAATCTTCAGTAGGTTGAGCTGAGACATTGTATGAAATAGCCCATTCCCTTTTCAACTTCCTTCCAGTTGCCATGGAGCTAACGCGGGGGTCAGAGGGCTCTGTCACTATAAGTTGGGTGCTCGATGGATGGTCCAGATCGCGTGTAATTTTTCCAGCGAATTTGATAACAGACGCCCTTGTGGCCTGTATTAATGAAGGTTCGCCATATCTTGCTTTCTTTTCAGAAGGGGGATTATTGCACGTCTCTTCTTCCTTTAAAAAAAAAGACAAAAATTTAGCATGTAGCAAAAATGCATTTTGGGTTTGGAAAATAATTCAGTTTATGTTAGACATCTAAAGTAGTGTAAAAAACATCTTGATTTCAAAATCAGGGGTTTTGATAGTGGGATGGAGGGCCTTTTATAAACTGCCCCCCTCCCCCCTACGTCCATGCTTCCGTGACTGTATTTGTAAATTCAAACTTAAAAAGCAGTATTTGCGTTCCTTATTAAACAATATGGAGAAGAATTGCATGTGACAGTCAAGTACTTCCGTATTTCATAAGATGAAGAACAGATTTTGTTTTTTCTTATTCAAGATTATCTGGTCACTGATACTTCCTTCAGCGAGCCTCCTCTTTTGTATACTCAAGCGTAAAATTGTTACTAATCATAAGGTTATGAACTTTTTGTGAAACTCAAAGTCAATTTAGTCAGAAATTATTAAACTCTTTGGTATAACAGCCTTTTTTTTCTCTTTAAACTATCAGATTTCAATCAAATGTAGACATAAATAGAAATTTTTAAGAAGTGGAAAAGTTAATTAACATGGCTCAGTCAATCCCCCCCCCCCTATGAGATAATAAGGTCCGTCAAATAAAAAGGATAGCTAAGCTAACAATGTTATTTATTAAATAGGGTTATAAGGTAACAAATTTTATTTTTGAGGAAATGGGGGGGGGGGTGAGGGTTTGAATGCATTAAATTTCAGGAAGAGATTCTTCAACGCAGACTGGTCTGGAAATATTTTCAAAAAACATCCCTAAAAAAAAAGCCACTGATCTTGATAAAAAAAAAATCACACCGTAATAAAAAGGAAGCTTTTGTAACAATTAATACATTAAAAGAATCAACATTTTATTCTAATCCCAAATTACCGATCGAAAGCTAAGCACTTTTTCAAAAACATCCCTAAAAAGGCCACTGATCTTGATAAAAATCACACCGTAAATGCAGACTGGCCTGGAAGTATTTTCAAAAACATTCCTAAAAAAAAGCCGCTGATCTTGATAAAAAGGAAGCTTTTGTAACAATTAATACATTAAAAGAATCAACATTTTATTCTAATCCCAAATTACCGATCGAAAGCTAAGCACTTTTTTCAAAAAAACATCTCTAAAAAAGACCCATTGATCTTGATAAAAATCGCACCGTAAATTTCAGCCTATAAGAGGTTTCAGCTCCTGAACAATAGGCTTCTAAGTGTATAAGTACCCTTAGTTCTAGTGTCAGCCTTAAGTAGTCAAAACTTTTTAAAAGAGGTAACCACACAGTGTAAGGAAAGAATTTCTTCCTTAACTTAATGACAAGACAATTTTTTTTTTTTTTTTGCAAACTGGCCTGGAAGTATTTTCAAAAACATCCCTAAAAAAAGGGTCACTGATCTTGATAAAAAGGAAGCTTTTGTAACAATTAATACACTTAACTTAATGACAAGACAATTTCTTTTTAATATAATAATGAGAATATTTTTTTACTCACCAGAAATTGCTTAGAATTATCCATTTTTCTATGTAAATGTTTTTTTTACAAAAAATGCTTGTAGTGTTATCTCGAATAAACTATTCAAAACTGGTGGAGAATCTAATATGAAACCTGAATATATACAAAAAATAATTGGCAACTAAAAAAGAGACACCGGTTTTGCTTTATCACTAAAAAAAAGACATTGAACTTTGAAATTGCGTAAATCCTCTTGACAAAGAGTGTAAAGACCAGTAGACTGAACTTTTGAAATTGCGTCATTCCCTGGCAAAGAGTGTAATGACCAGTAGAAGTAAAATTAACAGAAAAAAACTGTTTGTACGGGGGCCTTGGCAAATCCAGACGAGCAACTCTACTCAAATAGCAAGTTGGAAGGGTCAGAAGGCTTCATGGGCGTTATTGAAGAGTCCCCTTAGGCATCTAGGACCGGCAGATATTAAGCTACAGAAGAGAATTTTTGAGACGAAGGTAGGCCCAGTATTGAGTTACGGTGGGGAAGTTTGGGGTTTTGAAAAAGGGGAAAAAATAGAGAGAATTTATTTAGGACATTTCAGGAGACTTTTAGGTCTAAGCGGGAAATTTAATAATCTGGTGTTAAAGGGTGATCTAGGATTGTTTTCATTGAGGTTAAAAAGATTGATTAGAATAATAGGATACTGGGAAAAAGTGATTGGTTTACAGAATAATAGGTTAGTAAATGCAGCTTATCTGGAGGTGTTGCAGGATAGAAGGAAATGTTCATGGGCTTCCCAGGTGAAATCAATCTTAAATAGTTGTGGGTTATCAGGTGTTTGGAATGAAGGGAAGGGGATAGGGCTGGAAGTAGGAAATGTAGAAAAACTAGTAAAGGGAGTGCTTGAAGATCAGGAAATTCAGAAATGGCAGTGTGAAGTCGCGGCCTCGGTGTCCCTCGGCGTTTACCGGCAATGGAAGGAGGTCTGGGGATATGATAATTATTTTAAAGCTGGTTTAAATAGTGAAGAAATTAAGTGGTATATATCAGGGAGGGGTAATTTTCTAGCACTTGGAGAAAGGAGGAAATATTTAGGGAGGGTAAGGGTAAAGGACGGTCCTTACTCATGCCCTATGTGCGGAGAAAATGGTGAGGATCTGCTTCTTTTTATGGCCCTTTGTCCCGAATTACAGGATTTCAGGAAAGAATTATTTTTTGTTAATGTGGGGACAAGAGAGTGGTTGGTTTCAGTAATGGGATCAAAAAATTATGGGACAATTAGAATGATAGCAAAGTATATAAAATTGGGTATGTCACATAGAGATAGATTTTTGTAAAGGGACTATACTTGAATAATCAGACAGACTTGGGTACCAGTGTAATTAAAATTAATTGCATCAAATTATTGTTCCTAGGAATAACCTTTTTATCAGATCTCAATGGCTGTATAAATTAAACCAAGTTTCAGGTTTATATTCTGAAAAGGAAGTTTGTGTTCTTTGGAACTTTGATAAACTACAACTTTCTAGAGAAAATTGGATCTTTGGACGGAAGAGATTGGAAATCTTAATCCAGCAATTTAGTTCCTCTTTCCTCCCGAACCCTTCTGTTAAGCATTAGGACTGCCTCTATATAATATTAGCACGGGTTGAGAAATGCAAAGGTGGCTAAAAAGTGGAATGAATCCCTCCTTCGTATAACGTCAGAGAATTCGCTAGGGGAGGAATATCGTATTGTCCTCTAGTTCCAATCCTCTTATATGTATACAAGAGGAATACAAGATATATTCCCATTATATTCTTGGTAAAACAAAGTTCCTGACAACACTTTCCTCCGCCCCCTCCCCTAGGATATTTTACTGGTACTAATAATGATCTCTTTTACCAACTTCTTTTAAATTCATATGCCTTTAAATGGTTCTCATCACAATTAAAATGTTGCTGCAAATTGTTTGGTTTTTAAAAATTTATTTCTAAATAAATTTCCGGTAAATTACGGTTTCTAAAACTGCATTTGTAACAGTGTTAATAAGAACAAATGACATCCAAGCATTTAGAGGCATTTTAATGGAGGGGGGACAAGGCTAAACATCATTACGGCAATGGAGTTAATGTGAGATTGACTGTATTGACTGATGTACATTTTAGTTGGTTTTGGTTTTTATTTCATCCCATATGATAATTTTTGTTATGCAGTAGTTTTGTTCTTTGAATCTCAGTTTTTCTTCTCTTCGGACTTCATTTTAAACTAATTGAATAACAGAAACAAGTTTTCAAAGGATGTTCTTTTTTCAAAAGATTTCAAAAGATGAGCTCTAAATTTGTCTTCTTAATTGTACTCTGCAATAACATTACCATTGATTTAGGACATATTTATAAGTAGCAAGATTTTTATTTTAATATAAACCATTGTTTCGATAAGAGTTAAATCTCTATTATTTCAAATCTCAATATCGTTCAATATTAATCTTTACTTCTTATCGAAAGATACTTGTCTTTAATCTAACAAAAGTCAATCCACAAGCGATGACTCAGTAAACAGCAAAATGCCTCCCATACACGGTTATTTTTTCAGCTACTTGGTAAGGAAGGGGCAATCGTATGAAATTGGGAGGGGGCTCAATAAAATTGGGTATTTTAGCACCCTTTCTAAGGGTCGAAAGAGATGTTGGGCAAACATCCCCGTCTATTACTGCTACTATTAACATCTCGCTGTAGAGCCAAGCCACCCGAGGCCAACAAAGGTATACACGGTCCTCCCTCATCCCGGTCTACTCAAATCCTCCTCTCTAATCCCTCCAAAGGAGTTCCAATTTCCACTAAACCCGTCCTTGAAAGTTCATCCCACTCAGGTCAGACATAACATACGTTGGATTTTTCCAAAAAGGATGGTTTTGGCAATCTGTCATCCTTCATACTCAGAATATATATGAGTAATCTCAATCTTTCTCTCACTATAACCCTAGAAACAGTAGCGTAATCTCGTGAAAATCCTGGGGGGGAGGGGAGGAGTTGGAGCCAATTTTCCCAAATCAAGCAAAAAGGATAGTGAAAAGTGAAAATGATCCATATTTTACCATAAAAATAAAGTTATACTAAAAAGAACTGATCTGTTTCTTTGGATTCTTTAATTATCTAGGCTTACCTTAGTTTTGACAAGATTTCTTGTAGAAACTAAATTTCAGCGGGGGAGGGGGCGGGGACTTGGGAAGAAAACTTGGGCCTGGAGGGGGCTGTTGCCCCCCCCCTCCTTCCCCATAGCAAATTACGCTCCTGTCTAGACACAGTGGTAGAACCAAACTTTCGCAAAACTTATTGTTTGATATACGGTCCGTCAGACGGCTACCCATACATTCTGTAGACAATTTCAATCTAAAACATCTAACATATCCTCCTCCACCGTTTAGAGCACCCACAAATCAGAGCCATACTTGACCATTGTCATCATTGTAGCTTCCAATATTCTATTGTTTATTCAGCCATTTATCTTCCTATTCTTCCAAACTTTTTCAACTTTGATAAAAAAAAAAAACCCAGGGCCTTAGCTATTCTAATTGTGAAATCTTCGCAACATCCATCATAGGCTATCTTTCTTATCTCTTTAAACGAGCAATAATTGTATATTTATTGATGAAGCTGTTGAAGAACGCCTTGCACATTCTTTAAATTATGGGATCTCTCGTAACCTAATGGATCCCTTGAAAGAAATACTGCGAGACGCAAAGAACAATGCCAAAGGTTACATGAAAATGCAAGCAGTGAAGGATGATGTAAATCAACCTACAGCTTCACTGGGACAGAAGCTTAGGCTTGATAACAAGCGACAATGAGAATCAATATATAAAAGCCTGCCGCATAGCCGTGGAAATCAATCATTGATTTTGTTAAGATTTTCATGCAAACTTTTTTTTGCATGCTGGCCAATGGTCTACATTGCGCAAATACCAACCTTCTGGTTCTGTGCCTTCGGCCGGGAGTGCAATGCGCGGTTGGCAAATCATCCGACACATCCCGTGTTTTTCTCCCAAAGTTCTCCATGTACATATACCCATTTAAAGCTGGTTCGACTCTGGATGAGTTTACAGGGTCACACTGCTGACCTCCGCTCCAAAACTAAATAACCGGCGACACCAAGACTTGAACCCCTGACCTCAGAATTTCAAGTCTGGAGCGCTAAGCACTTGGCTAGGACGAGTGATTAAGAGACATAATTTGAATGTATTTCATGCAGGACATTCAAATTATCAGCGTAATCTATGTCTAGATTAGTGATAACTGGCTGCTCGATAGCCTTTGCCGCGTTCCTTAAGATTAAGTCCATCAAAATAATTCCCATAAATATGGATAGATGACAACCCTGGTTAACTCCTGATTCAATATGAAACCAGCTACTAACGTCATTTCCTAGACTAACCACGGCAATGTTATTTTTGCCACGCTATGGTCTTATTTCTTTTTTTTATCCTTTTAGTAATATTTCTACTTCTTCTTTGCAAAAAAAAAAATCTTCCTTGACTTCCAAAATGTTACCAACTTTTTGTTCTTTTCTATACCATTTCTATAACTTTACTAGGGTTTATCACATTCTAAAAATGTTATGTCCATCTGTCTTTAATTCTTTCCTTATCACTAATTATGGCCCTATTCCTATATTTAGCTGGGATAAGTCCAGACTGACTATTATCTCTCAATTTTTTAACCTGCCAGCACTAGACCCCAACGCCTTACCGACTTATCAGCGGCACGCCGACAAGAAGAAATATTTCCGCAGTACGCCACTTGTACCGGCAACGCGGCAAAGCATCACCGTTCAATCTGACAACATCAGCTCAGCTTATTCACCATTGAGGGAACAAGGAGCAAAACGAACTTTATCCTTCAGGAAGAATAGAAGAAAATATTATGGCCAAAAACCCTTAACTTACGGCTTAAAGCCCCCTCCCCACATATTATAAATTAAAGGAATCCCTATTCCAGCCCGGAATCACCCTTCCTGTCTCTGTTTTTTCTTTCTTTTTTTCACTCTCGCTAGGCGCTCACTGGTTGGTCTTGGAGAGATGACTAAGAGCTCATTCGAAAGCTAATGTCTACATCTAGTCACTCTAAATAAATTGGAACTGATAGCGCCGGATTAAAAGCCCCATATCTGGAATGGAAGGGGGGTAGAGGCTGGTTATCACTCTTAAGAAAGCTCTTGCTAAAGGGACTCTATGATATGAGCGATCTCGCTTGGACAATTGGGTGTCCTGTCTAAAGCTCCTGTGAACTAGGTTGGGTTTAAAAAGTCTGGATGGTCCTGATAGTTCGGGAGGTGTGGTCCCCCCCATCAGGTTAGTCTAGTCTTCCGTCCCTAGTTAAACATAGGATAAACCCTACTGCAGTTTCCTCATCGTGGTAGTCACGTCGAAACGGCCGGAATTGCCTATCCCAATTCTTGCTAGGCCAAACCGCAGAGGATGCCATCAGGGAGTGGAAACCTGCATGGTCAAATATATTTCCATGAAACGTCCAAATGTAAGTCAAACTAAAAATTGGCAAGCCCATACTACGGCATCCCCGGTATGTGATGCGTTGAAGGTTTCATCAGCGCCTTCTCAGAAACATTGGCAAGCTGAGGTACTACTTCGGAAACATTGACAACCCCTCATTGTAGGGTGCTGGAACGTTTGCTTGATGAAATGCCTAACGACCCAGTCGTTTATCCCTGGGGAATTATTGCGTTACAACATAGACATAATGTGCGTTTCAGAAACTCGAATCAACGGCATTGTAGAAGGCTCAGAGATTAGAACTCCTGAGGACGACTCTTCTTTCTCCTTGTTCAATTCCGGATCCCTTGATGGATCTGCGTATGGTGGAGTGGGCATAATTTTAAGCCCCCTATCAGCAAAGTCACTTCTAGAGTGGGAACCTATCTCACACAGAGTAGCAAGAGCGCGATTCAAAGGCCACCTATTCAGCACATCAGTTATTGTAGTTTATGCTCCAACCAGAGACGCACCGGAGAGCGAAGCAGATCTTTTTTATCAAGTTAAGAAAGTCCTTTAGTTAAGAAAGTTAAGAAAGACTTTTACGCTTAAGAAAGTCCCAAAACGAGACCTCATCTTTATTGGAGACGATTTTAACACCAGAATCAGAGGAAAAGTATCCAATGCTGAGTCTGCCATTGGCCACTTCTGTCTTGGAGCTAGATGTAGCAGGGGATCAAGACTTCTTCACTTTGCCATGACAAATGATTTGGTCATTACCAATACCTTATTCAAACACAAGCCCAGCCCCAGAGCCACATGGCATTCAAGAGATGGTAGAGCAAAAAGCCAGATTGACTACATCCTCATGTCCCGCCGTTGGAAATCAATGGCTAGGAATAATATATCGTACATTGGAGCAGATACTGACTTGAAACATGGGTCAGATCATCTTATAGTCAAGTTAAATCTAAAGTTACGACTTGCAGCACGCCCAAAGAGGAAACCTCCACGAAGATTTGATATCAATCGCTTCGATGATCCTAATATACGACAGGAATTCTGCTTAGAGTTGTCCAGCCGCTTTGAAGCTCTCCAAGTGCAAGCGAACGACGAGCAAAATCAAAGTTTGGATGAAGAGTGGTTGACCATACGCAATACAATCCACGAGGCTGCAGAAGCTACGATAGGCTACCGCAAAAGACTATACAAAAAATGGATGTCAACGCGCACAATTCAGTTGGCTGAGAACAAGCAACAGATATCGGACAGAAAATCGGAGTTGTTCAAACGCCTGAGAAGAGTATGCCACCAGTCGGCTAAGAATGATAAGAACCAGTACTGGGAGAAAATCGCTGAAGACAAGGAAGCCCCTGCCTCTAGATCGGACACCAGGAAGATGTATCAGCTCCTAAAATCAATCAGGAGTAAACCACCAAAGCCTACTAGTACAACCGTCGAAGATGAAAACGGCAAGTTACTCTCCAATTATACCGCAATAATAAATCGCTGGAAGGAGCACTTTGACAAACTACTTAACCAGCACCAACTCTTCACAGTAATGGATGATAATAAGCGCTGCCATAATCCAAGTCGTAGCCCTGATGACCTGCAGGTACCAAACTCACCCAGCAGCATTTACAATGACGTGAATGTGGCTACCCCCACGTTAAATGAAGTCCAACAAGCAATCAATTGCCTTAAAAGCAATAAAGCCCCTGGTCCTGATGCCATTCCGGCTGAACTTTACAAGTATGGAGGGACAGCACTTGTCAGCAGGCTTCATAAACTAACCTGTCGTATTTGGGAAGAAGAGATGGTTCCAGAGGATTGGGGAGACTCTATCATCCTTCCAGTCTTCAAAAAAGGGCTAAAGACAAAATGTAGCAATTATCGCGAGATTTCTCTCATCTGCATTACTGCAAAAATATTTGCCATAGTGCTACATAATCGTTTCTGTATCCAGCGCAACGTAAAGACAAGGCCCAATCAAGCGGGATTCCGCCCAGTCATGGGTACAATTGACAAAGTATTCGTCTTAAGATAAACCCTTGAACACAGGGCAAAACACCAGAAACCAACAGTGTCTCTATTCATAGATTTTATTACAGCTTTTGATTCTGTTCTAAGGGATGGAATCTGGAAGGCCATGACAGAGGATGGATTACCAGGCAAGATAGTCAGACTTGTCCAAGCATACTACCAGCATACGCGAGCCCAAATTCAGATCGGTGGAGAACTCTCCACTGATCTCTCCTCGATGTCCCAAATTGATTTTGGTGTCCGACAGGGATGTATATTGTCTCCCGTCTTATTTAATTTCGTGATCGACTGGATTATGACCAGAGCAATGACGACCTTTTCAGGCGTTGAAGTAAGTTCCAATTTTGTGATTAAACTTCGTGATCGGCATTAAACTTAGTGATCGTGTCAGCAATGTCGAACTCCGCAAAATCTGCTATCAGCGTTCTGATTTGGCCACTATGATTAAACAAAGAAGACTCCGATGGTTCGGCCATACACTTCATCGCCAACACCACACCTTTGTCAATAAAGCCTTCAGATGCACACCTCTTTCAGGATGGAAAAAGCGACATGGGGGACAAAAGAAAACTAGGCTCACCTGCATCAAGGCTGACCTAGACCCAATCGGTGGCTTTAATAAGTATGGACGAAAATGGGAAAAGTCCGGGCTCGATTTGATTGAGCCACTCGCAAACGACCAAGACTCTTGGCTTACTACAATGACGAAGCTACTGAACGCCAGAGAGAGCTGAGATGCTCGAGTCCTGCTGCAAGTACAATTGGATGTAAGCTGTACGAAAAATATGGTTCCATCCTGCTTTCTACGGCTATAATGAAAGAAAGGATGAGATAGCTAGGACACGCTCTGTGGATGAAGAATGGCAGATTGCCAAAGTTGGTCTTTCAGGCAGATCACTTGGGGTCATACCAAAAGCTGGTCGTTCCCAAATAGGACGGGAGGAGTTCATAAGAAAGGACTTATTAGAAATTGAAAGTTCATAGGAGAGTGTAAAGAGGGAAGCTCTGAATAGATTGGGATGGATGAGGAGAATGCGTAGCTATGTTGGCCTCGAACGGCTTGGTCCTGCAGTGAGTTGCTAGTAGTTGTAGTAGTAATAACTGTAGAAACACGCACAAAATCAAGCTAAAATCTAATATAGAAATGAACAATGAGAAAACTGAAACTGTTTATTTCTTCGCTAAACTTCTACACATTTCAAGGCAATTAAGATCACAAAGAAAATTAACCTAATTCGTGTACGTATATCTCCAAAGAGAATGCTAATGTCTACAAAAGAACACAATTATAGGGAAAAACACGATTTCTTAGAAAAAAAAAACTCATTACGGGCCTTATACGTACATAAAACAAGAACAAAATCCAAGCTTCTGCAAACATGTTTTATAAAAAACAATATTAATAAAAAGTTCTAAGCTGAAATCACAAATTATTGAGGTTTTGACAATTCATTCTTTTCGTCAACAAAAAGCTATATGAAACTTTCCTCATTCCAACCCGCACACTCTATTTGTCAACTAAGTATTTAAACCTTATAAAAAGACCATATGTAAGGAATTTCATGCAGCATGTATATTTTTTTTCCAGATAAAACGAATTAAGATTACTCGTTTGGGCGAAATCTTTTCAAGGAAAAAGCGGGATTTTCGGCTGCAGCCAGGACTATATACAGGGTTTTTGTTCGGCTAGGGGTGGGGTCAAATAACTTTTGCGTGTGTAGGGGGTATAAAAAATCTGTAGAAGATAGGGCTTCCTTCCCATTAAATTTGTCTAACAGTGTCAAATAAGAGTGTTTTTACCTGTATATTTACTACCGATTTACGATTCACAGGAATATTTAGGTGCAGGGGTTGGATCCGGAACCCCCTCTCTATAAAGCCCTGGTAGCATTCGACGTATCTAAAAAATCATCATATGGAAGAATCAGAATGAAAATTTCATACACGAGATGCGGTCATCCGGACCATGCGTCGTACTCTTCTTCGAAAATAAGACTTTACTAATCCATTCATAAGAGAGCATTAAAATCTGTACCAGTTTCTAAACCCCTGGGTTAATCAATTGGAAAGCTGAGAGGCCAGTTGCGGTGACTTAAAAGACATTGTTTCAAACCATAAACTTGAAAGAATGGCGGACAAACTGACAGATGGTTACCATTTTCAACGGTTATTGCTATTCGACTACCTGTTCGTACAAAGAAGAGTTTTAACAGATCCAAGGTGCAATATAAGTATTTTTGACATTAGAAGCTACTATTTTTAACTATTTTTACAAGTGAAAAAACTACATAAAGCAATTTTGAAAAAAATTTGAAACTTCTTTTCGAACCCCAACAATCCTTAAAACGGGGGCAAAAAACTAAAGTTTCTCAATTTCAAACTATTAATCATCATTCAATTTGACCACTCAAATTACATCTTTTGTGCATTGTTACTGCCCTGTTCTTAGGTATTAACTCCGGTTACAACGTCGGATTGACCAATTGATTCATTTATTTTTATTCGTTGATGCTTCTTTGATTCATTTATTTTTATTCGTTGATGCTTCCTGTAGTTGTAAGAAACTAGGGTAAATCAAGTACCCTGTAATATATTTTGAAAAAATAGCGTCAATTGATAAGGAATAATGACAGTGGCGTCAATAGGGAAGATGAGGGACTGTGCTTCCCTAGATTTTAAAAATGCATTTTTGGAGATATATTAATTTAAAAATTCGTTTTTTGGTTTAAATACTTTTTGCACTAACGCCGTAGAGAAAATACTTTCCAATTTGTTTTATGGCTGATGACTTGGATGAATTAATTTGTAGAACATTTGATAAGCTAATTTTATTTATCTCTTTAAAACTGGTATGAAATAAAAACACTGCGAGTTAAAAAGTTACAAATGCTCCCCGTATCAAATGTTCCCTTACTGTGTGCCAAACATCTGTAGTTTATACAAAAGTTCAAAAGGTAGCAAGAGACGAGCGAGCAAGGCAGAAATTTTATAGGAATTCTGTTTCCCTAGCAAGAAGCAAGAAACATTCCTAATAAGTACACACTTATACATGAAAACACTATCGAGACCAGGTGCCTACACAATTCTGACAATACTTAGCAACTAAGCTTCACTATAAATAGAAAAAAAAAAAAAGAAAAAAAAAATCGCAGAAGAGTAATGATGGCAAAGGTAGGTATCCAAAAGCATTTGGTTTGAATCGTGAAAACTGAAGTGGAACGTTCATTTTGCTCTTTATTAAGTGAAAGTAAGCAATAAAAAAAAATAATTTGGAAATTACTTAAAATACTAAGCACGCTGCAAATATTTACTCCAACTGATTCGCTCAAAATTACCCCCCCCCCCCCAGAGCGGTAAAAAAGGACAAGTTCCTCTCGAGAAAATAATGAAACAGTATAATCATGAAAAAACACGTTTTTTAAGCCAACCTTTGAACAAATTCTATCCTGAAATTTGGCCCGAAAAAAATTTCTATTTATAGAACCTTTTCATAGCCCGATTCAGGCAACAACCCCGTACTCCAGAAATTTTACTTGTCCTCAGCAAAAGTGCTGGTTATCCTCAAAACATACGGAGACACATCTTGCAGAGCATCCCATAGAGACATAACAGCAGAAGACATTGATTTTTTCTCATTGGCAAGTTTTGAGACCTTATTCTGTCTTTCAAACAAAGATTTTCGACGACCATTATGCAAATCAGCAATTAATTTTTTTAATTTAAATTATCAAATTACTAATTTCTCATCACAATATTCTGCCCAAAGACACTACTCAAGTTCGTTTGGTTTAAAATGAAGCAGAACATCGAGGACACTTGACAGCATAACTTAACCGTGGTGAGTTCAGACGAGACTTAAAAGGAAGCTAATTAAGAGAAGCTCAAAATTCTGCATCTAATCATCAACAGCATTCTTATATTTACTGTAAATCCTTAGCAGTTCACACAATTTGACCTCAGACACCGGCATAGGTACAAACATGACAGACCAATTTGGAGCGATAGAAAATCATTAGATTAACAAAATTTTAGAAGTTCGAGGAGGGGCGACGATGAAGATAAATATTGTATTTTAATATATCAAGCAAATATACAATAGTTTACGATTTCTAAGGAAGAAAGACAAAGACGAGAATATATTTTTGAGAGACAGATCAGGTCTCTCCCCCTTTTGATGATGTCTACATATATGAAAAAAGGCTAAATAGGATCACTATTTTTTTTTTATTAAAGATGAACAACACTATGAAATTCAGCAGAGCAGTAGTCACTACTAAGAGTGTTAATTGATAAATACAAGAGCTTAAAACACAAGAGCTTAAAAATACGCAAAAATCTAACCGATGACCATTCTTACGAGATGAGGTACTGAGACACATAGGGATTAACTGTCACTTCTAAAATACCAAATCAAATCTTAATTTAATCCTTCTCTTATTTAAAAAGCTTCCTATAATCAAGTTCAAACACAGTTTAGGGGGAAGAACTCAGTCAAAACCGGCGGAACAGACCAAATGGATGGGTTATTGATTGACAGTGTCTTCCTTTGATGTCCAACTACGATATCAAAAAGGATTTAAAAATTGACTTCAATGGGATTGTAAATACGATGGTGTTGCCGATAAAGATTGTGAACGAATAGTATGATTCTATTAACCAACTGCAGAAATTCCTTGCGTAGACTAGATAACTGTAGGCTAGGGCGTGTATGGATCAAATTATTGTGACTATTGGTTCATTTACTAATTGCTGCTATTATTTAATTCATTGCCAATGCCAAGACACACTGCCTTTTTTTGTAACAAAGGCCATATCATATAGGAAAATGAAAGCAACTAAAATTAAAATTTTGGTAGGAGCCATTTGGCCTCAACCCTGCGTATTTGCCTACCGATAAATCGCACACATTTTTAAATACAGATATTCTAGCCATGACATACCAATTCGGCTCCAGATCTTACAAAAATGACAAAAACTAATCACAGATGATTTTCTTGAGTTTAATAACAAACTGAAAATATCTTACGTTTTGAATTTCATTTTAACATTACTGAAGTCATGCTGGAGATATTGAGGTTCTTCAACAGCTCTTGAGATTAGCTCTATTCTTCTGTGTCTATATGATAGTACTTGAAAAGCTACGCTGGCCGTGAATTTAGATTCATTAGCCTTCCAGGAGCAAAATAACAAAGAAATGAGTTTTGGACAGAACTTCTAAGAATTTCTTGTCTAAGGCACAGACCATTCAAAATAAAACTATGCTTCCAATTTAAGCTAATTCCCGACAACTAGGCTGCTAAAAATTTAATTTGACTATGCAATTTTACCATTTAAAAAAATAAATCCAAGAGACCCAGACAACCATGAGCACCCATGCGCATAATTGCTAATTTACCAATGAAATTACTAAACTATAATTGATAAGTAGACAGCATGAGTTTTAATGAAATCAATAAATTTTTCTCATGCTACCCAATACGGCCAAAAGCTACAAAAAATTTCAGCCGCGTTTGAAGAATTTGAAAACATACAAACAAAAATACAGCGGTCTCATAAAGATATTGACCTCAAATTTATGGACATTTGTTGTATAAAGAGTCAAAGATCCCGTCCCAATTGGGACCCAATTTTCAACTTGCGTAGGGGAAGGGGGGAGGGGGTGGCTAAAAAAAGTCTTTTCTCTGGTCCACCTATACGTTTTCGCAGTAAAAGCCTGTATGGGACCCTCAATCTATTCACGGTCGAGTAGCGAGGTGAATAAAAAGATACTATGTGTTGCCGAGTGATCAAAACAGCGTATATGCAGTATATTGGGAAAATTTGTCTAACCTGCGATAATAATTGAATCAAAAATGTCGTTAGATATTTTTAGAAACAGTCTTTACTTAAGATAAAAAAAAAAAACCTTGCCAGTGCTATTTTTCAACCAAATTTTCGTCATTACGTCCTTTGTGACTAAGAAGTTTGTTCTTGTAAATCAGAGATTTATCATTTACTCACTTGTATTATTTAATACGTTGCCAACGGTATCCAGTTGTGAATCTAGATACGTGAATAATGTATGTATAACCAGTAAGGGTTTGACGGTAAAACTTAAATGACGAACTACGAACATTGAAATATCTTAATTAAAAATTTGGATAAATTCTTTTTTTTAACTTAACACGACAAATTAACATCTATTACAAAGAGTATGGGGGACAGATAGAAGAAAATTTGGCGCTTCCAAAACGAATTATAAGCCAAAGTTTGAAACCTCAAACCAAAAAAAGTTTAAATTTTATGTATTAAAATGTTCTACTAGAAATCCATAATTATTAGGATTCAACCCTGTAATTTTCTTGATACATAGAGATTTGTTTTGTAGAGATTTGTTTAAAAAAATGAACACGCACATATACCTATAGTGACCGTTGGGACGAAGCGGTACTTTTCTACTTGACCCAGTATAAACTAAAAATATAAATATATAAAAATAATAAAACTAATAAGTTCATTAGGCTGATCTAATGATTTTTCCTGGTAACACTAAATGACATAACTTATTTTTCTTAGAGACAAACCTGAGTTTTCACTGTTGTCAATAACAAATAATCGTATCATGTCTTATTTGTCAAATTGTAAACCCTTTATTTTTTAGACTATCTCTGGGCTCAGGTCTTGCAAGCCTTCATAAGCACACATCTAAATATGGCCCTATGTGCTTTTAATCAGATAAGCCTAAAATTCTTGCTGTTGCTTTTCTAACTCTACCACGACTACTGACAGTAACAGCACTAAATTCTTCCGGAGACCCTTGGGGGCCACTGGATCTTCGTCTACTATTATATTCATCTGAGTCATAATTACACAGTCTTGAGTTTCGTCTCATCCTCCGACCGGATCGACGAACAGGAACACTTTCCTCGGACTCATTATCACTCAAGTCGCTTTCTCCGAAAAATTCGACCTTTTCTTTTTTAGGCACTTCTTCCTTCCTTCGACCACCTTTCATCTTCATGCTACCATTCAGTTCTTTTGACTTTCTAGGTTTGGGTTTAGAATTCAAATGTGCTTCAAAATCACTATCTTGTTCGTATTTCAGCACACGCCTTGGAGCAAGACAAGAATCGCTTTCTTCACTTTCAACATCATTTTTCTTTGCTTTTAGAAGACCATTCCTATTTCGTAATCTGCAACTGTTTTCATCGTCACTATTTAGGGGGGATGCTGGTCGGGATCGGGTGCTTCGTAACGGTCTTCCGCCATTCCGGTTCACTGGCATATCTGGTATCTCGCTGTTAGTATCATCATCACTATCAGACATAACATAGATTTTTTTCCCTCTAGTATTTGTTCTTAAACATTTCCTAGAATCGCCTTCTGATTCATCACTAGGAAAGGGCAACGATACATCTTTTCTGCTTCTCTTACTTCGTTTAGAAAGTGGCAATTCACTTTCACTATTATCAGCACTCAACATATTGTCAGGAACTTTTCGAGTACGTTTATTTCTAGTTTCCACATGTTCAGGTGAAGCTTCCAAACGAAGTCGCTTTTTTCCAGAAGAGGGCGGACCTGTAAAGTAGATAAAATGTAACAAAAAAATATAATAAACTTCATACACTTCAATAACAACATTAAGAATCTTAAACTTTCTTCCCTCTTGGAATCACCAGATATTTCTAACATTTTTTCCTTCGAAATCATATTTTTGAGACATGGGGTTTAAACTTCCTCTAACAATCATATGGCAAGGTTCAACGTGTTTTTCAACAGTTAAAAAAAAGTTTGAAAGAATAGAAACATAAGTCTAAAAACCCCAATTGGAATATTGTAAGCTATAGTGATGACGGTGGTCGGGCAAGGTTGTGACATGTGGTCACTCCAAAAGACGGCCTAGGATTTGTTAGATGTTTCCGATAGGAATTGCCTCCGCATTACTTTGGACATGTTCTACAACTGAAAGATGACAGATAGCCAAAGAATGTCCTTTACAACCAATCATCTAGGACCAAACGAAAAGCAGGTCGTCCCCGAATTGGGTGGGACAAAGTAGTAAGGAATGATTTAAGGGAGATTGGAACTTCTTGGGAGGCCATAAAAAGGGAGACTTTAAATAGATTGGGATGAAGGAGGAGCGTGTATAGCTGTCTTGGCCTCGGGTGATTCGGTGCTGCAGTGAGGGGTTAGTAGTAGTAGTAGCGGTAATATATCTACTACCACGAATCCGAAAAAGGGCGTAGAATCTTGTAAGGCAATGACCACAAAAAGAAGAAAAAAAAGAGGCAAAAACAAATAAAGGGTCAGATAAAAAATTGAACAAAACAACTAAACAAATCACTCAAAACAATATTAGAAAAAAAATCGTCATATAACACTATGACCTGTCTTGGGCATGACCCGTTTCGGCAGGGCTATTGTGTAGCCTAGGGTTCCTATCTAGCCTACACAAGGAACCCCAAACGAATTAGCCGCGCAAGATTCCTAATACTAAGAAAACACCGCTTTCGGAACAAGTATTCACCCACAGCTCTTCCCCTTCATCCTTTTCAAAAGATTTCTTTCTCGAATTCCTTAACCCTTCACACTACCCAAAAAAGTGCAAAAATTCTCCTTCCACTTTTCACACATTAGAAAACTGTAAGGGCCACTCTTCATTTTAACTGTTCTCAAGTATCTTCTTCTCCCAGCAAGGGCCATAAATTATCTATACAAGAATGACCCAATCAATTTCATCCCTAGACAACCCAGCTATAGAATATACCTCCTCTCCCTAGGTCTCTTTTACCCTAGAACCAAACAGGTCGTGGTAGCGAACTGTAAGTAAGGAGCGATGCGGCTCAATAGTGACCAAAATTCTAAGAAACAGATTCTTGGTAACAATGGATACATCGAAAGAGCCAAATTTTGATGCTTATTCAGAATATATAAAATTCATTTCGTTTAATGAAAATCATCAAAAGTTACGGGCCTGAGAAAATTTAACCAATTGGAGGAAATACCCCCAAAACATCAAGCGATATTAATGAAAATAACACCATCAGATTCAGCATATCCGAGAACCTTACTGTAGAGGTTTCGAGTTCCTATATACGAAAATCTGGAATTTTGCATTTTTTTTTTGTTTGTTTTTCCCAGGGCTGATCCTATCGATCCAGTTATCCTAGAAGATCGGGAGAGGACTCATTTGATCGGAAATCAAAAGTTCCAGTGCCCTTTCTAAGAGACCAAAATAAAGGAGGGCAGTTAGTCCCCTCCCATGCCCATTTTTTCCCAGTTTTCCGACCAAAATTTAAGATAGCCATTTTATCCGGCAGAGTCGAAAGATCTAATAACAATGTCTTTGAGGATGACTTGACCCCCTAAAGCCCCGGGGAAGGGGTACAAACTATGAGCTCCGTTCATTGTTCATTGTTTACATATAGCATTGGTTACTGGGAAGTATACAGATACCTCTCGGGAAGGGGGGGGGGGCGGAAGAAAATCTTTCCATGGAGGAACTTATAGTGGGGAAGGGATTTTCCATGGAGGGGAGCTGGATTTTCCCGCCATTATTAAAAAAAAAAAAAAAAAATCCAGCTGAAAGCAGGAGCAACGTTAAAACTTAAAACGAACAGACATTATAATGAGCATGAGAAGGGTTTCACCCTCCTCAATACATCGCTCTTTATACTAAAGATTTTTTTGAACTTTTGAAAAAAGCTTATTATTCTAATTAAACGGCCCTTGTGCTTCATGAGTCATTCTTGAATATTTGGAACAAAAAGTGAAACCTTAGCGTAAAGAGCGAGGTAGTGAGGATGGGACAGCCTCCCTCATATTCGTAACAATTTCTGTTTGTTTTAAGTTTAGATGTTGTTCCCTACTTTCAGTTGAAAATACTTATTTTTTTTTAATCAATACAAACCAAAAGAGACAGTTGTTAAAATCTGGCCCACCCACTTCTGAATTTCCCGAAGAACTAAAACTGAATATGCCGGTTTGAACACCTCTCCCACTTCCCGGAACATTAATATTACCTGACATTCCACAAGAATCCAAACTTATCTTAACCTGCCCCATCCACGAATTTTTCTTCCGTCCAACAGCAATTCCACCAATGCTTCCCTGACAAGCCTATGCTTCTCCAGCCTATGCTACTTCTTAAAAACACAATTTCCTAACCTGGGGATCCATCCTATTTCCCTTATTTTCAACTAATTTTAAAATGCTTACACCTCTTATCATCCTTTATTAACCCCCATCCTAAGTGTAAATAAAACTCATCTACAATAAACATTTCATCCTGTAGATATAACTCTAGATATGCAAGAGCCTCTCTAGGTTTTTTCTAAGTCAGCGAACAGGACAACGTCATCACCGGACAATAGTGCAAAGAACTAGTATTATAACGTCAAATTAAGTTATAATACTAGAGCCTGGTTTTACACAACTTTTCCATTATATAATTCAGATACAGTGAAAACAATCTCAGGGAAAACCTTGCAACCTTGCTTTACTCCAAGTCTCCTTATAATAGCTCTAGAGAGAAATTTCCCAGCCCTTACTGCCATCTTAAAAACAAAAAAATTTGAAGCATAAAACGTTTCGGAAGGCCTGAATTTAATATTTTCTTTAATAATAAATCTCTCGCAACCTCATCAAACGATTCCTTAAGATCTGGAAACGCAGAACCGTAATTAACTAATGAGTCCACTATAAAAAATGTGAATCTAGTATATATCTATGACATTCCTAATAAATGCCCATTCCACAAGTTAGCATTTTAGCCTGCATTTACGATATATAGGCAACAATTTCACAACGTAGATTCTGTTTTTTCATTGCTCTCTGTGCATAAAGTCAACATTCTTGGGGTTTCATATAACTTACATTGACTATTATTAATCCTTGATGGTCCAGGCTCACCATTATGGAGGTTCCAACTTGTACTCCGCATGGAAGATGTAGGAGCAGGAGTATTAGATCTAGAAGTACTGCTCTCACCCTCATCAAGTAGGTGACGCCAACGTTGCTCTCGATTTGCTCGCAGCGTATAGCCTGATCTTGAGCTTCCGTCTCCTGCATTAGCATTTCTCCTCCCTCTGTATTAAGAAAAGTGAGCATTATTTTTTTAAATAAAAGTATCTTTGAGTTAATATAAAGTATATGAGTATGCACAAAGTATACTAGCATTTCTCCTCCCTCTATAATAACAAAAGTAAGTAGTATTTTTGAAAATATACTATTTTGACATTTATTTTTCTATTTTTAATATTGCTTAAATTTTCCAAGTTTTCGCAAGACAAGCTAAAAAAAAAAAAAAAAAAAAAAACAAACAAAAAACAAACAAACATAACTTAGACCTCTACCTATTTAACACGGTATTTTCAGCTTAAAAAAACAACTTAGGTAAAATAACTTTCTGTAATTTAGACGCACGGTCAAGACACACTCATAAATACCCTCTTAGTCTGTTAGAAGGTTTTAGCATTCACGAAATAATGATGGGATATTTGAAATCGGAATAGAATCTGTAATAAAGGTAGGTGCTTTTTCCCATGAAACAATTATTTCCGACACCATTGGATGGTTTAAATCAGCTACACAGCGTTCACTTTTTTGTTATTTCAAACGTTTGTGGCAAGTTAAATACATGATCCAAGAATTGAAAAAGTTAAAAAAGGACAGAAAATGGTCAACTTTCTAAAAAAAAAATCATAGTTTCTTTAAAAATTTAATTTTCTCTATTTCTTTCATTTCTAAAAAAAAAATCAACAATCTTGAGAAGGTCATAATGATGTTTTACAGGGCAAGCAACAAGTCTGAATTTAATACAAGCGGGCTTTTAATAGTGAGAACACAACACTAGAAAAAAAAAGCCAGTTAATATCAGGCAGTCGAGTTGATGTGTACAAGACATATTGTAGCGTAGTTTTATCCTTCTTTATATATACCACTTTTAATGATAAAAAAAATGCCCTAATAGCCCTCTTCATTAATCTATATTGCAGTAACAAGCTCTCTATCTCGTAGTGTGACAAAACTGCACTCAAGAGCCTGTGTTAGATTTATAAATATTATGAAGAGGACAGAGAAGAAAAAAGCTTAGGACACGTCTTCAGGAATGCTAAATGAAGTATTCTTTTTAAATTATATTTGTATTATCTAAATGTGAACCTTGTGTTATTTGAACTGCTACTACTACTAACAACTCACCGCAGCACCAAACCACCTGAGGCCAACACAGCTGCGCAAGCTCTTCCTCCGTCCCAATCTATTCAAAGCCTCCCTTTTTACACCCTCCCAAGAAGTTCCCATTTCCTTTAAATCTTTCCTTATGACGTCCTCCCACCCAAGACAAGGACGACCTGCTTTCCGTTTAGCCCTAGACGGTTGGCCGAAAAGAACAATTTTTGGCAATCAGTCATCCTTCCACCGCACAACGTGCCCTAGCCACCTCAACCTTTCTATCATTATAGCCCTAGAGAGCGGTATTGAACCACATTTTTCGTAAAGCCTATTGTTTGAAATACGGTCAGTCAGCCGGGTACCCAGAACAGTCCTTAAGCAATTTCTCTGGAAAACATCTAGCAAATCTTCATGCGCTTTTCAAAGCGCCTATGCTTCAGAGCCATATTTGACTACTGTCATCACTGTAGCATCTAATATTCTAATCTTAGTTTGCAGACTTATCTTCCTATTCTTCCAAACTTTTTTTAACTGTGAAAAAACACCCTGAGCCTTGGCTATTCTACTTTTAACATCTTCACTACTCCCACCATCTTTACTAATAATACTACCAAGGTAAGTGAAGCTGCCCACCTGATAAATCTTTTCATTACCCAACGTCACCTTTTCATCTTCACTTATTCCTAGCCTTAGTGACTTAGTCTTCTTAAAATTAATTTTCAAACCTATTCTAGCACCCTGAACTCGCAAAACCTCCAAAAGTTCATTAATTCTGCTCAAACTTTCCTCTAGGATGCTTAAATCATCAGCATAATCTAAGTCCAGGAGACTTTTTCCTCCCCATTTGATTTCGTAGTCTCCCATTGCCTTTCCTGTGTTCCTTAAAACAAAGTTCATCAAAATGATCCATATAAAGGGGGATAGAACACAACCCTGCTTAACTCCTGATTTAGTACAAAACCAGCTGCTAACCTCATTTCCTGCCCTAACCGCTGCAGTGTTATTCTCGTACATAGCACAAATCACTTTAATGTATTTGTCTGGTATACCATACAAGGATAAAACCTTTACTAAAGCTCTTCTATCAACAGAATCGAACGCTTGCTCATGATCTATAAAACTGAGGAGCAAAGGTGTTTGACAACTTAGGCACTTCTCAATTATTAACCTAAGAGTAAAAATTTGGTCGACGCATCTACCTTTTCTAAAACCGCACTGTTCTTCTATTAAAACTTTGTCTGCGGCATCTCTCAGTCTAAAAATATAATATTACTAAGTATTTGCTACCTACAGAGACCAGACTAATGCCCCGATAATTACCACTCTCACTTTTATCACGTTTCTTATAAAGTGGCTTAATCAAGGTTTTCCTAAAATCGTTAGGTACTTTTCCTTTTTCAAAAATCGTATTCATAATCTTCAGTAACTTACTTCTAACCTCAGAGCCACGATATTTAAGAAACTCATTTACCACACTATCAGCACCTGGAACCTTATTATTTTTTAATCCTTTTAGTACTGTCGCTAATTCTTCCTTATAAAACAAATCTTCCTTCACATCCCAGGCATCACAAACTTTTCCATTTTCCTCTATATCTTTTCCTGCAACTCTATCTCGGTTTAGCAAATTTTCAATATGTTCTGCCCATCTCTCTTTAATTCGTTCCTTATCGCTAATTGTGGGCCCATTCCTATCTTTAACTGGGCCAAGTCCGGATTGACTACTCCCTCTCAATTTATTAACATGCCAGTACAATATTTTACTATTATACCGTCTAGCTGCATCTTCCAGATCCTCGGCAATTTTATCCATGGCCTCCACTTCACACCTCCTTAGTTCATATTTTAATGCTTTCTCCACTTTCTTTACATTCCTTTTGTAATTCAAATAATCTATTGCTCAGATGATTTTTGTACAAGTCCTTTCTCCTTTCTATTAAACATAAAGCTTTTTCACTAATATTCTTAGCTGCAGTCCTAGCTTTCTTCCCTAAGACACCTTCAGCAACTTCACAAATTATTTTTCTAGAATTATTCCAACTATTTTCCACATTATCAAATTTTGAACTCTTAAGGTTAGTAATCAACTGTTCCTGGAAAGTTTCTCTAAAATTCTCATCCTGGAGTCTACCAACATCATAACTTCCCAGGAGGTAGTTACCCTTTGAAAATTGAACTTTAAATTAACCCTTGACACTACTAGATGGTGATCTTTACTTTTAACATCAATAGCAGCACTCCTATATACCCTAGTATCTTGTATTGATCCTGCCAGTCTTCGGTTTACTATAACATAATCAATAAGGTTTACTGTCTTACCATCACGTGAATACCATGTTAACTTATGAGCCATTTTATGACCAAACACCGCATTGGTTATAACTAGATTGTTATACCTACAAAATTGCAAGTCTGTATCCATTACTGTGCTCTTTTACTAAAAAACATCATATTCTACCTGGGTAAGTAAAATTCATCTGAGTCACTAGTATCTCCATTAGTCAGTTCTACAGGGGCATATACTACTATAACTGATACCCTGAACTTTTTAGTTATAAAATGAGCAATTAGTATTTTATTATTAATACTTTCCCAGCCTAAACAAGACATAGCAGCTTCCTTATTCATCATGAGCCCTACTCCCTGTCTATGTACCCCATCCTTCTTGCCTGAGTAAACAAATTCTATATCACCCAATTTCAGGCTTCCTACCCCTGGGATATGAGTTTCTGAAACCTCTATTAAGTCCAGTTCGAATCGTCTGAATTCGTCAGTCAAAATATCGATACGATGGTCATTTTTTAACGTCGTAACATTCCAAGTTATATGAACAATAAGACTTAACAAAAGAAACAAAAAACCGAAATTGCAAGGTGCTATATAAACTCTCACTTTGTCAGCCGCAAAAATAAACTTATTTTTTTAGAAAAGTAGATAAAAAATGAAATATTAAATAAAAAATACCTGAATGTAAAGGGCGAGCTAATACTCTCTACAGTTCCAGCTGCAGTGCGACTGAAACCAGTTGCGCCTTCCTCTTCTCGTTCTCTTCCTGGCCGGTCAGTCATTGTTGTCTGGAGCCTTCTCCATTCTCGACGAACTGCAGGGTTTTCTGGCTCCAAGGTGGGAGGCTCCGAATCTTCTTTGTTTGCCCGTGTAGATCGTGTTTTATGCGGAGTAGCACTTTTTGAGCCAGACCTTCTAATCTTAGTACGAGTTCGTTCCTCACTGAGCAACGAAGCTCTCCAGTCTTGAAGTATTTCTTTCATGTGATTCTCAAACATGGCTGACAAACGGATGGTCATTGAGTATATCCTAGACTTTTTATTTTGGTTATAAAGTCTAGAATTCTGAAAAACTTGCCGAACATCTTTATTAAAATCAGCAGGGTTTTGGTAGGCATTATTATCAACCTTTGACTTCACTTGGCTCAAATCCATTGGCTCTTTAATAATCTGATGATAGTCAGGGTATTGTTGAGCATTAACAGGGTACTTGAAAGGATCAGCATCAGCATGATTCCACAAACGGTACAATAGCTGCTGAATTTTAGCTTTCCAATTATAACCATTCGCTTCTGATTTAGGATCAACCATTTTCTTCAGCTTCGGTGGAGCCAATTGACGCGAAGGTCCTTCACCAAGCTCACGCGTAGAACCTTCACCAAGATCACTCCGAACTGGCCTTTTCTTTTGATCACTATTTTTACAGTCATTGACAAGCTGATGGTAAACAATGGTAGGGTCTGGGCAGTCAACATTACGTATAATCTCTAAAAGTAGATCTGTGATAATATTGGCTGTTTTGACTATTCTGCTCTTCGGCTCATTGTATTTAGCGGCATTAGCAGCAATGAATCGAACATCAAACTGAAGGGATGCCTTCCGTCTATAGAATCTATTTTCAACTCTTCTCTTGATTAATGATATGTCAACTGGATAAGGAACTACTTCAGCGTAGTCTGGATAGGCAGTGAGATCAACTGGAGCAGAAAATGGCTCTGCGGCAGATAGAGTCATCATTTGACGAATCAAATTGGCAATACGGTTACATTCACTATCTCTACTTGAATTAGACCACTCATCCAGAGTGGATTGATACACATCTTCCTCGTGAGGAAGTAGAGGCATTCCATCAGACACATTTTCTGATCGCCTTCTTGGATCAACTGGCTCAATATCCCAAGGACTAATTGTGTCCTCAGTCCCATCATTCCATCGTACTTTATAACATAGGAACAAGGAATCTGGATATATGTCTTCAAAGGGCTGATGGCCTATCACAGTCCCTTCGTACCAGCGACCCTCAATAGCGCACCGATAATGATCCCCAGGTCTCCAATCCCTCTGAACAGCAGCGTCGTAAACTTGCTTTAGAACTAAGAAGTCAATAACATGCTTCATATCATGGTACTTAACAAGAAATGTTTCACCAGTCAAGGTATCAGTTCCAACATCGATAATTCCAAGTTTGAGGGAACACAACCTTGGTGGACGAATTTCATATTTTATTCCGAGAACCCGCACTAATTCTTGTTCTCTGATGGTTGTGTTAAACCAGGGTAATGACCTAGGAGCAAGATCATAGAGTTTTTTCTCCCAAACAAATTTTGCATAGATCTCGTGACCTTGTCTAAAATACATCACAATATCGCCGATTTGCGGATGGTAAGGAGAGCGCTGAGGACGGGCCTCTGACAGCCAATTTGACGGGAGATACGCTTCATCAACAGCGACACTTGTACTCGGCTCACCTTGTTCTGTAGATACTTCTGCTACGGCAAGAGCTGCGTTGCGAGCAGCCTGAAAAGAAGAATAGTTTGAATTTATTCCTTGATCATTCAACCAACCATCAAAGCATTTTGCTTTTTTAACAGGTCAGCGGTATCTAAATTAAAAAATACTTAAACAAGAAACATACCATTATTAACTCACTACTGAGACACGATACGTGTAAATATTTCTACTCGAGATAATCTGCTTGAAGCCAACCCCATTCGGAGCTTCAATTATCCAGCCGTGATTATTCATAAGGTGTTAAGTAACGTGCTTAGTGAAATTGAGAACATTAACCCACAACTGTAAGCTAAATTTGTAAGTGAACTGATTGTTCCAATCAGTGTTTAGTATTCGTTTTGGTTTTCAAGACATTTAAAGACTGGTGATTTTTGCAAAAAGTCTTTTTTGTCATTTGTAAAAACAGCTATAAGTCAGTTTTTCATATCAGAATCGTTTTGCTTAATCTCAGGGTTCTACCCTTCTTGCATGAACAACGGGTCTTCAAGATTAGAGACAAGGCACTGACGTTGCCTATTCATGCCTAATAAAACTAAAAAACCACAACATTTCTTCGTTTTTTTCTCTCCTGAAAAATTTACTTTTTGTTGCATAAGGCCTTTAGAAATATCGCAGCTGTATTCGAAACCTAAAAATTCAATCCTTCAAGGCAACAACGAGGTTTGCTATACCCTTGAGTGCTCAATATATATGATCTCTAGGGATAAACATTGTCAAATATGACCTTTAAGGCCAGCTCAGTTAAGTTTTCAGTTAGGGCCACCCCCTAAGGTTTGTGACTCCTCTAACAGAGGATTTCACCTGACTCACTATCAATATTTTCTCCAAGAAAATATCTAAATTAAATTGCGCAAGCAGCACAAATAATTAATCAGAAACATGTATATCCTTTTAACTTATCATATTTATAGTAAAAGAAAGATTGAGATAGATTGAATACATTTCAGAGATTAAGGATTACAGATTGTGCTTTTTGGCCCACCAAACGGAGCCAAACCCAAGCAGGTCGTCCCCGAATTGGCTAGGAATGGGCCAAAAGGAAGGATTTGAAGGAAATTGGAACTTCATGGGTAGAGGTTAAGAGTGAAACCTTGAATAGAATGTGGTGGAGAAGGAGCACGCGCAGTTCTGTTAGCCACAAAGGGCTTGGTGCAGCAATGAGCTGTTAGCGGTAGTAGTAGTTGTATTTGGTTGATATTTGGTCTCTGCCATTATTTCATCATTATCCTACAAAATTTGCCATTGGACGACTTTGTTGACTTTATAGAATAAGTTAAACAAATTTTACCTTCTTTCGAATTGTTACAAATAATTATAAAAGAATGCAGAATAACTTTATTACCAGAGACAACGCTATAGTGAGGCCTATAGTAAAAGCCATACGACTTCAATGTTTTATTATTATTAATTAAAAAAAACTTTCCGAAAAATAAGTTTTTCAAAGAAAAGTAAAGGCCATTTTAAACTTAAGCTCAGTTGATACGAATACCTGTTAAAATTCAAACTCAAAACGACCAGAAATTACTATTAAAGAATAAATGAAACTTAAAACGAACAGAAATTAAACATACAATCAATGCGAACAAACATACAATATATATTAATGTAAATGAATAAATAAATCTTAAAACGAGTGAAACTTAAAAAGAATATGCAAATCAAGTTCGAATCGAATAAAAGTAACTACAAACAAGAGTTTGGGTATCGCCTCACTGCAGAAGCCTAAAACCTACTGCGTCATTGGCGCTTTACTGAAAACAATTTTTTGAAATGTTTTCACTTTTGTAACTTTAAGAAATCAAAAATTAATTAAGATTTTAGGGAATAAATATCAGCATATGTATATTAAATTGACAATGCACATTTTTTTTTCAGTAAACTCATTTGAATTTTTTTTCGGTAAAGTACAAATTATATTCTGGCTTTTAGAAAGCATAGGGGTTTTGAACTCTACTCATATTAATTTATGCTCGTTTTGAGTTTGACTAATATTTATTTTAATTTTGTTCGTTTTGGGTTTCATTTATTTATTGATACTGATTTGGGGTAGTTGTATGCTTGGTAGATTATATGATAGTCCGGACGCCAGGTGTTGAAAATGTGGATCATACCACGACGGAATGGGGCTGCTATGAAAATTAGCCTACCCTCCACCCCCTAAATTGACCATGCGGATTCAAAAATACCAATGGCAGTTGCTTGCGAGTGGTGGAACACTCCGAAACTTGACATTTTATTATATTTTGGTTTTTCATGCAAAAAATGCATGTTCCACAAAGTTTGAGGTGCAGTTTTCCGCTGAAATAGAAATGCCTAGAAGCCATACAATGTTTTCATAACAAACTAACACGATTAGTTAGAAAAAATGGCAGAGTTAAAAAAAAATGGCAAAACTATATGAGTCTTGAACAGTCTTGGAAAGTATAAACAAAATCAAATTGAATATTAGATATATGATGATATTAATTGTTGAAAGATCCATCAGTTCAAGATTTTTTTTCACTGTAATTTTTATTTTCATTTTCAATGCTGTAAGAACTGGAAAATAATAAATTTGTAATATACGAGTAATTCGTTTTCAGTGAAGCACCAATGACGCAGAAGGCTTTAGGTTTTTACAGTTAAAGAAGGGGGCAGTATCCAAATTTTGTTGTAGTGAAACTATATTTGTCTTGACCAATCTTGAAAAGAACTAACAAATTAAACTGAATATTTGATGCATAATGATATTAATTGCTAAAAGCTCATCAGTTCAAAATTTTACTGTAATTTTAATATTTATTTTCAATATTAAGTACAAAAGAAAACATTTGTAAGTTCACTCGTTTTAAGATTTATTTATTCATTTACATTAATATATATTGTATGTTTGTTCGCATTGATTGTATATTTAATTTCTGTTCGTTTTAAGTTTCATTTATACTTTAATAGCAAAACATTTGTTTTCGTTTTAAGCTTGATTTTCATATTCAATCGAAGCACTACTCGCTTTAAGATCTATTTATTCATTTATATTATTACTTGTTGTATGTTTTTTGCTATGATTGTTTATTTAATTTCTGTTCGTTTTGGGTTTCATTTATTCTTTAATAGTAATTTCTGGTCGTTTTGAGTTTGAATTTTAACAGGTATTCGTATCACCTGAGCTTAAGTTTAAAATGGCCTTTACTTTTCTTTGAAAAACTTATTTTTCGGAAAGTTTTTTTTAAAATTAATTTTTGTTCGTTTTTGATTGCAAAAAGTTTCAAGTTTTTATGGCATGGAGGGGGGGGGGGGGGTACTTACTGTCCGATTATTCTTGACTTTAAAAAACAGATCTAGAACTTTCAATTTAAATCGAATGAGGCTTTTTTCAAAGTCTATACGATTACCTCTTTGATAAAAACCTTATATATGAACAATAGACAGCTTGCATAACTTGTGGACGGCGATTGACAACAGTGAATGGATTGAAAAAATAGCTCCAATAAGGGGGTTTAGACCATTTCACTTGCTGACACAAAGGGATCACGACTGTTTGGAATTGACCTTAATAGGATTTTGTGTGCCAAAGCAATTTTGCATCTATCACAGAGTATGTATTTTAACCTTAAAGTTGGATAATTATAATAGATTTTCTATGTGTTCTTCCCATACAAAACCCTTTCCCATAAGATATAAACCCCCCTTAATAAGTTATGCCCCAGGGCATAACTTAAAACGCCTACCCCGGGCCCTGGTGGGCTATGTCGACACTGGAGTTTTTTGTTATCAGAACTTTGAACTATTTTAACAAAATGTCTATCTCAAAATTTTTATCTGATGCATTTATGGCTTGGAGGAGGAGGGGGCTAGTAACCCTCCAATCTCTTTTGACTCTTAAAAAGTGAACAAGAACTTTCAATTTTCAATCAAATGAGCCCTCTCTAAAGTTTATACGAGCATCCCTTCCATAAGAAACAATGGGAAGGATTCGGCGAATCCTTAAATTACAACCCTTGCCCTGAGGGCTGTGGGGGAGTTGTCATCCTCAAAGACCTAATTTCCAGAACTTAAAACTACGTTTAATGAAATGGCTGTCTCAAAATTTTGATTGGATGTGTTTGGGGAAATGAGGGGCGTCGGGGGGAGGGGGCTAGTTGCACTCCAATCACTTTCGACTATTAAAAAGGGCACTAGCCCTTTAATTTCCAATCGAATGAGCCTGTTTTGAAGTTTCTACGACAACAACTTCTATAAAAACCTTATATGCCCCCAGGGCATAACTTAAAACCCTTGCCCTGAGGGTTGTGGGGGAGTGTCCTCCTTAAAAATATATTTTCTATCTGGAAATCAACTACGCTGAACAAAATTTTGATTGGATATGTTTGGGGAAATGATCGGCGTGGGGGGGGGGGGAGGGGGGCTAGTTACACTCCAATCACTTTCGACTATTAAAAAGGGCACTAGCCCTTTAATTTCCAATCGAATGAGCCTGTTTTGAAGTTTCTACGACAACGCCTTCTATAAAAAACCTTATATGCTCCCAGGGCATAACTGAAAACCCTTGCCCTGAGGGTTGTGGGGGAGTGTCCTCCTCAAAATATATTTTCTATCTGGAAATCAACTACGCTGAACAAAATGGCTATCTGAAAATTTTGATTGGAATGTTTTTGGGGGAATGATGGGCGTGGGGAGGGGCTAGTTGCCCTCCAATCATTTTCGACTATTAAAAAGGGCACTAGCCCTTTAATTTCCAATCGAATGAACCTGTTTTGAAGTTTCTACGACAACACCTTCTATAAAAACCTTATATGCCCCCAGGGCATAACTTAAAACCCTTGCCCTGAGGGTTGTGGGGGAGTGCCCTCCTCAAAAATATATTTTCTATCTGGAAATCAACTACGCTGAACAAAATGACTATCTCAAAATTTTGATTGGATGTGTTTTGGGGGAATGATGGGAGTGGGGGGGGGAGTTGCCCTCCAATCATTTTCGACTATTAAAAAGGGCACTAGCCCTTTAATTTCCAATCGAATGAGCCTGTTTTGAATTTCTACAACAACGCCTTCTATAAAAACCTTATATGCCCCCAGGGCATAACTTAAAACCCTTGCCCTGAGGGTTGTGGGGGAGTGCCCTCCTCAAAAATATATTTTCTATCTGGAAATCAACTACGCTGAACAAAATGGCTATCTGAAACTTTTGATTGGATGTGTTTGAAGAAATGATGGGCGTGGGGGGGGGGGAGGTGAGCTAGTTACACTCCAATCACTTTCGACTATTAAAAAGGGCACTAGCTCTTTAATTTCCAATCGAATGAACCTGTTTTGAAGTTTCTACGACAACACCTTCTATAAAAACCTTATATGCCCCCAGGGCATAACTTAAAACCCTTGCCCTGAGGGTTGTGGGGGAGTGTCCTCCTCAAAAATAATTTTCTATCTGGAAATCAGCTACGCTGAACAAAATGGCTATCTCAAAATTTTGATTGGATGTGTTTGGGGGAATGATAGGCGTGGGGGGGGGGCTAGTTTCCCTCCAATCATTTTCGACTATTAAAAAGGGCACTAGAACTCCCGATTTCCAATCGAATGATCCTCCTTTGAAGTTTCTACGACAACCCCTTCCATATGAAGTGCCTCTGGAAAAAAATAACAATAAATAATAAATAATAAAACATTGGAGCCGTATGGCCTTTACTATAGGCAACGCTACAGCGTTGCCTCTGATTTTGTTTCCCCAGAGGCACTTCATATGGAAGGGGTCGTCGCATAAACTTCAAAGGGGACTCATTCGATTGGAAATCGAGTTCTAGTGCCCTAGCCCCCCCCATGGCCTTCTTTTCGCAAATGCATCCGATAAAAGTTTTGAGATAGCCACTTTGTTTAAAATAGTTCAAAGATCATATAACAAAAACTCCGGTGTTGAGACAAGCCCCCAGGGCCCGAGGGCAGGCGTTGTAAGTTATGCCCCGGTGGCATATATGGTTCTTATGGAAGGAATTCTCGTATTAACTTCAGAAACGGCTTATTTGAATGGAAATTGAAAGTTCTAGTTCGCTTTTTAAGAGTCAAAAGAGATCGGAGGGTAACCAGCCCCCTCCCCACGCCTTTTTTTTCCCAAATGCGTTTGATAAAAAATTTAATATAGCCATTTTGTTAAAAATAGTTCAAAGATCATATAACAAAAACTCCGGTGTCGACCCAACCCCCCAGGGCCTGGGGGCGGGCGTTGCAAGTTACGCCCTGGGAGAATATATGGTTATGGAAGAGATGCTCGTATAAACTTCAAAGAGGGCTCATTTGATTGGAAATTGAAAGTTCTAGTTCATTTTTTAAGAATAAAAAAACGTCAGAGGGCAACTAGCCCCCCCCTCTCCACGCTCTTTTTTCCTCAAACACATCCGATAAGAACTTTGGGATAGCCATTTTTTTAAAAATAGTTCAAAGATCATATATCAAAAACTCCAGGGTCGACACAGCCCCCCAGGGCCCGAGGGCAGGCGTTGTAAGTTATACCCTGGGGGAGAGTAGTGTTCTTATGGAAGTGATGCTCGTACAAACTTCAGAGAGGATTCATTTGATTGGAAATGGAAAGTTCTAGTTCAGTTTTTGAGATTCAATAAAGATTGGAGGGCAACTAGCCCATCCCCATCCCCTTTTCCCCAAATGCATCCGATAAAAATTTTGTGATAGCCATTTTGTTAAAAACACTTCTAAGGTCGGATAAGAAGAACTTCAGTATCGATACAACCCTCCAGGGGCAGGCGTTCTAAGTTATGTCCTAAGGACATGCATGGTTCTTATGAAAGGGATGCTCGTATAAGCTTCATGGAGCGCTCATTTGATTGGAAATGAAAGTTCTAGTTCACCTTTTAAGATTCAAGAAATCGGAGGGCAACTAGCCCCTCCCCCCCCCCCCCACGCCTCTTTCCCCCAAACCCACCCGCTGCAAATTTTGAGATGGCCATTTTTTAAAAATAGTTCAAAAATTAGTTAACAAAAACTCCGTTGTCGACACAAACCCCAGGGCTGGGGGGGGGGGGGGGGGTGAGTAGGCGTTGTGAGTGATTTCCTGGGATGTATATGGTTCTTATGAAGGGGATGCTCGTATAATCTTCAGAGAGGGCTCATTTGATTGGAAATTGAAAGTTCTAGTTCACTTTTTAAGAGTCAAAAGATATCCGAGGGCAACTAGCCCCCCACACCCTTTTTTTCCAAAATGCATCCGATAGATAATTTCGGAGACCACACTGCCTTTCAATGACGATAAAATAAAAGTCCAAAATAGGGATAAAATTCTTTTTAATAGACAGTGTATAATAAATTTCACAAAAAATACCAGATATTTCGGTCACATATACATATACTGATGACGGTCACTGTATATGTGCCCGAAATATCTGGTATTTTTTGTGAAATTTATTATACACTGTCTATTAAAAAGGATTTTATCCCTATTTTGGACTTTTATTTTATTTTAATGCATCCGATAAAAATTTTGAGACAGCCATTTCATTAAAAAAAAGTTCAAAGTTCAGATAAGAAAAACTCCTGTGTTGACACAACCCCTCAGGGCCCGGGACATGTATTATAAGTAATGCCTTGGGGGCATAAATGGTTTTTATGGAAGGGATGCTCGTAGAAACTTCGGAGAGGGCTCATTTGATTGGAAATTGAAAGTTCTCGTTCACTTTTTAAAATTCAAAAGAGATTGGAGGGCAACTACCCCCTCCCCCCTCCACGCTCTATTTTCCTCAAACCTATCCGATAAAAACTTTGAGAGGGCCATTTTTTCAAAACGGTTCAAAGATCATATAAAGAAAACTCCTGGGTGGACATAATCCTTCAGGGCCCAGGGTAGGCGTTGTAAGTTATGCCTGGGGGGGGGGCATATATAGCTGTTATGGAAGGGATGCTCGTATAAATTTCAGAGAGGGCTCATTTGATTGGAAATTGAAAGTTCTAGTTCAGTATTTAAGAGTAAAAAAAGATCAGAGGGTGACTACTCCCCCAAACCCCCCGCCCCTTTTTCCCTAAAATGCATCCGATAAGAATTTGAGATTGCCATTTTGTTAAAAATAGTTCAAAGGTCAGATAAAAAAAAAAAAAACTCCGGTGTTAATGAAATTCGTTTTCTGTAAAGCGCCAATGACGCAATAGGTCTTAGACTTTTACAGTGAGAGAAGGAGGCAATACCCAAACTCTTGTTTGTAGTGATTTTTTTCGTTTCAAGCTTAATTTGCATACTCAATTAAAGTTTCACTCGTTTTAAGATTTATTTACTCATTTACATTAATATCTATTGTACGTTTGTTTGCGTTGATTGTTTATTTAATTTCTGTTCGTTTTGAGTTTCATTTATACTTCAATAGCAAAATATTTGTTTTCGTTTTAAGTTTGATTTGCATATTGAATTTAAACATTACTCGCTTTAAGATCTATTTATTCATTTATATTATTACTTGTTGTATGTTCTTTTGCTATGATTGCTTATTTAATTTCTGTTCGTTTTGGGTTTCATTTATTCTTTAATAGTAATTTCTGATCGTTTTTTAGTTTGAATTTTAACAGAGATAATTTCGGAGACCACACTGCCTTTCCATGACGATAAATAAAAGTTCAAATAGGGATAAAATCCTTTTAATAGACAGTTTTACTACTGATGACGGTCACTGTATATGTGACCGAAATATCTGGTATTTTTTGTGAATTTCTATTTCACTGTCTATTAAAAGGATTTTATCCCTATTTGAACTTTTATTTATCGGAATTTTAAACAGGTATTTGTATCTGCTGATCTTAAGTTTAAAATGGCCTTTACTTTTCTTTGAAAAACTTCTTTTTCGGATAGTTTTTTTTTTTTTTTAATTAATCTTTATAAATAACCTTGTTGACTTCTTTGATACTGTGGGAGCAGCCTAATAGTGTATCTCAAACAAGGGTTGAATTTAAACATTACTCGCTTTAAGATCTATTTATTCATTTATATTATTACTTGTTGTATGTTCTTTTGCTATGATTGCTTATTTAATTTCTGTTCGTTTTGGGTTTCATTTATTCTTTAATAGTAATTTCTGATCGTTTTTAGTTTGAATTTTAACAGAGATAATTTCGGAGACCACACTGCCTTTCCATGACGATAAATAAAAGTTCAAATAGGGATAAAATCCTTTTAATAGACAGTTTTACTACTGATGACGGTCACTGTATATGTGACCGAAATATCTGGTATTTTTTGTGAATTTCTATTTCACTGTCTATTAAAAGGATTTTATCCCTATTTGAACTTTTATTTATCGGAATTTTAACAGGTATTTGTATCTGCTGATCTTAAGTTTAAAATGGCCTTTACTTTTCTTTGAAAAACTTCTTTTTCGGATAGTTTTTTTTTTTTTTAATTAATCTTTATAAATAACCTTGTTGACTTCTTTGATACTGTGGGAGCAGCCTAATAGTGTATCTCAAACAAGGGTTTTAACAAGTTGGCAACTTTTATTAACAACTTTTTCAATCAAAGTGTTCATTTTAGTCAAAACTGGAGAGTTTTAGTGTTCCTATCCTGAAGATCACATGAGATAAAAGAAACGTTCTTTGGTTTCCAGAACCACTACCACTTTTTGGAGTCTTGGAGCTCACTTTTTGGACTTTTTGGAGCTCACAAAGTGGCAAACAGTCATCCAGAACACAAATATTCAAAGCCTTTTTTAGCTTCCCAGTAATATTTGGTTTTTCTTTTATTACCTTATCACTTGGAAGAGGCGATATTTATTTATTTCAACTATATATTTTATATTTTTGCACTTTACTGAAAAAAAAAGAACGTGCATTGTCCGTTTAATATACATATACTGATATTTAGTGATCAAAATGTTAATATTATTTGATTTATTAAAGTTATAAAAGTAAAAACGTTTATATTTTTTCAGTAAAGTGCAAATTATGTTCTGGCCTTGGGAAGGCATAGGGGTTTTGAGCCCAACTCATGTTAATTTCTGCTCGTTTTGAGTTTGAATCGGTTATTTATTGTAATTTCTGTTCGTTTTGGGTTTCATTTATTTATCGATGCTGATTTGTGGTAGTTTCACGCTTAGTAGATTACTTGATTTTATTTTTGCTCATTTTTGGTTTAATGGAGTTCTTTACTTTTCTTTTAAAAAGTTATTTTGTGGAAATTTTTTTTAAATTAATTTTAATAAAAGTCTGTCAGAGATTGGTTCATTCACATAGAGCTTTTTCAGCAACCTGCGTTTATTGAAAATGGTATACAGTAAGAGTAAAAAGGAAAGAAAATTAGAAAGCATGTCTGAATAATGGTTGATACATAAATTCTAAATTTGTTGTATCAGTTTCAGCATACATAGTTTAATTATGTACTTTTAATCTCACCATGACATTTAATTTATTAATTTTCAGGAACACGTTTATTCTTTTCCATCGGCAATGTCAGTAACTTTCACATTAGCTTCAAAACCGTCTGTCCAATACGAGGTTGAATAAGTATTTGCGCAATGAGAGCTACACAGTTCTTGGAGTACTATTCAGAGTTTAACTGACAACACAGCCTAATTACATCTATCCCTAGTTTGACAACGCCAAGTTCTTGCAAACTGAAAACTTACAACAACAATAGCAAATACACAAGCGTAATTTAACATAAAATGCCATCTACTAGCCAAATAGATCACTCTTGAAAAGGGTATTTCATATCGTCATATTCCCCAAATGAAAGAGAGCATTGCTCGTATTTTATAAAATAGCGAAAATAAGTATTTGAAACTTGAAGGGAAACAACTATACTTCTAGGATTCAAATGAAAAGAAATCTTTATAAATTATAACATATAGCTGAATAATGTGGCTTTAATTTCGAAAATTGCATAAAAAAGCCTTTGAGCTAGAAGTACTTAAACAATTGCTGGTCTTCCATGCATCTATTGAATAAATATGCGTTTGACCATTTAAATTTTGAATAGAAAAAAATACGTCAGAGGAATCATTTTCCCAGTCTAGCTAATAAAAAAAAGAAGAAGAAAAAAAAACTGACATGCTCCTTCCTTTGGGACAGAAGGGTATATTCTTTAAAAATTTAGAATATTTGCTTTATAGAAGAAATACCTGTCTCTGAGATCTAATCTCTCTCCGGGGCCCTCTTCTTCTTAATCGCCTTTCCCCTTCCACCTCAGTTAAAGCAGATGGCTCTACTGCCTCTTCCTCAGGAGCACTCCCCGACTGTGAGACAACGGTATCATCAGTATTAATATTAGCAACAACATTCCTCCTTCTCCTTCTACGAACATGATGTCCTTCATTAGTAACGCCTGGATTTTCATCTTCTTCTTCGCTAGTTATGCGCTGAATTCTTCGCTTCCTAGAAACACAAAAGATATGAGATCATTGACTAGTAACAAGAAAATAAACTGGGGCAAATTCTATTACAAAACTCAACTGTCATCTAGCATCTCAAGAGAAAAAGTTCCAGCATTAAATTGTTGCGTCAAAGTTCATAATATTAAAGTGATATAGTGATAAAAATATAAAATGCATAGTCTATAATTATGTTTGGCATCCTGAAAAAAACAAAACCCAATTTATTCAAACATCATCATGTAAAGACAAACCGTGATTATTGGTCAAATATATATGCCACTTTAAACACAAAAGGTCTTACTATTCGTTTTTTATTTTGTTTGTTTATGTTGGCCTTATCCCTTTGTATTTTTTGTTTCATCTCCTCGACATGTTTTCGGTCTTTACAACCAGATTCATGAAAATCCGAAAAACTTCCCCAACAAGCAAGCCAACAAGTCTGTGGCATTAACATATGTCGATTGCTTAGAAATATATATATATGCTGCGTACAAAGCGCAGCTAAAAGAGGAACGAAAAACAAATGAACGAGAAAATAACTTCTACGAATTTTGACTTTAAGCTAAATAAAAACCTATGATTATTCGTTTTCTATTCAATATAATATTCCAATTCAATTTTGTTTTTCAAACAATTATTTCAGCCGTAGCTAGGCAGCTGATGCAACAACCATACGTTTTTGCCACACTCGACGTTCAGAATAGAAAGATGCAGCAAAAAATTATTGGCATACCACATGAATTCAAGGAACACCACGTCAACAATAAGCTTTTTGAGTGCTGAGTGAAGCATTATAATGTCATGTGTTAATTTTTTTTTCTTTTTTTTTGTCTTCATTATTTAGGTTGGAAATAAGTTGTTATCTTGCCTTATGCTTCGTCTACCTCTAAAGTAAGATCTTTTCACTGATTCATACAGTTTGAAATTCCTACCAAATCCATAATTTGGTCTTGCAAAACCTAATGATAAAACTTATGACTAAACTGAATAGTTTTTTTTTTCTAGAGTTCCAAAAATTTCTTGTGAACATCAAAGTACTACCGCTTTTCTCTTGATAGTCTTTGAAAATATAATTCGTTACTTGTGTTATTTATTTTAGGTATCTAATTCCCTTTTTGTAGCTGAAATATCGTGCTGAGAGCACCTATTTAATGGGATTGTTGGATCCAACACATGGAAAATATCCCCCATGAGTACAAAGCGGAAAACTATATTAAAACTTTGACATATTTTTGGGCTACTCTTGTATAGCTTGAGATATACGACAAGGTAGAATAATTTTGTGACAACAGTTTGAGAGCCACGCTTTTAATTCAGAAGAATGAATACCTAACACCAGCGACTGGTTTAACTATATCTCCTCGACTGATCTAGTTTATAAAATAACACAAATAAATAATAAAATTTACTCCATTAGTTGAAATAAATATGGGAGTTTCATTATCTTTCAAATAAATGAGTAAATTCCTAGCTAAAAATACACTTTATCGGCTATCTCGTTCTAGACCAGATGACATAGGTTGATTAAAAATGACAAAACTTTTAAACATGACAATGAACTAAGTACAATAACGAACGCTGAATACATTTTTTGGTTTTACGTTCAAAAACTTCTATTGAAAAAAAAAAAAAAAAAAAAAAAAAAAAAAAAAAAAAAAAAAAAAAAAAAAAAAAAAAAGCTGAATCAATAGCAGAATCAACAGCCTAGTCAAGCTCGATCAATAAGACTGCACAGTTTTATTTATATGCCGTCAATACGCAGAATGCGCAGTCTTGCTTTGCAGTATGACATGGACAGCCATGCTCCACAGTCTAACCAATAAGACTACACAGTCACACAAACAGTGTTCGGGAGTAGAGTGTATAACAATGTCGGATACTTTCAGAAAAAGTTCCAGAAAATTTTTATTCGGAGGATATTCCTTGTGTTGAACGTAAGCATTTTTAGTGTTCAACAATTTTAGCAATTGAAAGCACAATTTTTCAAGTTTTTTTTCTTTTCTATATGTATGAAGTTTTCGTTTTTTAAATGGTTTTTCTTTTGTTGAAAACAATGTTTGAGAACTTTGTGCGTTGTACCTCAGCAATTTTAGTGTTCAACAATTTTAGCAATTGACAGTACAATTTTTCTAATTTGTGTTTTTCTATATGTATTAAGTTTTCGTTTGTTACATTGTTTTCTGGTTTTTAATCTCCTTCTGGTTGATACAAAGTTTACGGATACAAAACTAAAATATTTGAGCTTTATGAGTTTACTCTGTTCACTGACTCACTGAAAAATTTTGCTTTTCTTTTTATAAAAGAGCTTTTCTTGTATTTTTACTTTTTATAGATGAAAAAAAAAAACTGTTTGTTCGAAGAATTTACTATTCTTTGGACTTAGTAGGCAGATCTGTTGAGGGCGTATCAACCTTTTTCACAATAGTGTAATCCCGGAGTTCAAAGTTGACGACCAGAGGCCAAGCGAGCTTACAGTTCTGGAAAATTTTCATCCCAGTGATCCTCCTGTCCGAAAATAAAGCAAAAGCTGCTGATAAAAGAGTGGCCCATGATAAAAACATTTCAACCACATGGAAAGATAAGGGTGTTTAAACTCGACAAATACATATATAAAAGATAGCACAAAATAAAACCTCTTTTTCCTCTCGATAGTCATTCTTTTCGGAGGTTGTAAGCTGTTTCCCGGCTCACCCAGCCAATCACTATAGTCACTGGACTCATTTGAATTTGATTCTGGCTCGGATTCTTCTGAATCCGACTCGCTTGATGCACGAGAACCATCTGATACACTTTGGCCATTGACCATTGGTGTTTCAACATCAGGGGAAGTCTCCTCGTCGGACGAAACGCTTTGAATGGCCTGTCGGCGACGCTGATTGGCTAATCTGTTGCTCTGACGTGTTATAGTGTCTCGTGAATCCTCCTAAAAATACAAAGCAAGACTAGTACCCAGATCGTCAGCTGAATGTTTTCACAGTCGAAATAAAAATTATCACAAGCTTTTGGATTTCATCACATGAAGTTTAATTCCCATTTAGTTACGTCACCCAATCCCCCGCCATGGACGTATATGAAAAAAAGTGTCTCTCTTTTAACAATAGCTGCATAATAAACTCTAGCAATCAGTTAAGTTTAAAAAGCTTCACTAGCAATTTTTTAAAACTTAACTGGTTATTGGTAGATATTAATAATAGAAACATGTTCCCCCCTAATTTTACATAGCCTAAAAAACATATCTCTCAAGTCAATATTCTAGTAAGAGCTTCCTATCACAAGTTACATAAATTTTGCGCTGTTTTTCAAACTGATCAACAGCATTTTTATTACAAAGAATGCGAATGGTATTGTCAACCAGGCCGTGGCAACTGAATTTGAAAATGAAGTCCATTTTTGCCTATTAGGCTCAGTTTTCATGTGCGCTCCTATCGATAAAATCAGACAAGTTGACTAGTCAATTTGCTTTTATACATTTTTGCAAATTTCCTTGTTTGAAAACATGAGATACCCCAAAATAGAGTATTTTAAAAAGTTACGCTAAGACTATTCATGGAGGTAAAGAATGATACTTGTTTGTACGTACTTGTTGATTATTTTTGTGGTATGGCAAAGTTCTTTTTTTAGCTTAGTGATATGTTCCCCTACCTCCCGCAGAACAAGCGTTGCTCTTTAGGGAGGTAATGAAATATTCTTTTTATGTTAACGGTGTTTTACTAATAAATCATGTTCCGATTAAAAACACTCAAGATATATGCAGTATGGGATACAACAAAACGCTTATGATACAGCCCTTGAGGGACCATTTAAACTTTTTCCCCGGTAAACTATGTGACGTTTAAGACTAATATGAAGAACGGTTCAACCAGGAAATTTTTCTGATAGGAAAGCGTTATCAAGGCAAATCAAGTACTGCAATGCTATCCGACTACAACGGGGCTATTACGAAGAGATGGTCTTGAACCGAAGTATCACAAGAAATTATGACAAAACATGATTACGTGTGCTTAATCAATTCTCTTTACTTTTATTTTGTTCATTTCTTTGAACAGCTAAAGACTTCAATTTTTGTTTCTCCTTAGCAGGAAATGCACAACACGTAATGCAGAGGCTGAAATAAGCATTTACAGAAAGCAGCATTACACTGAAGGCATTTTAGAATCTTGGCACATAAGAAACCTGTTGCAGCTATCTAGTAGAACAAGTTTAAATATACTAGCTAGAATGAATTAGGAGTGACGAATTTTTCTAAAAGGCAATACACACAGAAATTCAATGTAGCAATTATAAAACGTTTAAATAATGCAAACAAAATTGCTGATAAAAAAAGTATAATATTTTATCTTCTAATCTAATTAGTAATTAAACTTCAATTAGACAACTGGGGCATAGGCTGAAGCAGGTATTTACATAAACCAGCATTAAACTAAAACTAAGGGCAATAAAGTAATTCAGAATTTAGGGACAAGCTATCTTCCAGAAACCACAGTGTAACTGAAAAAATGTGTTTTTTCTGTAGACCAGTTCTACGTTTCGGTTTTACGGCGTGAAACTGTCACAGCCCTTAAATATACTTCACATTGTTCTGGAAACGACAGAAATATAAAAAAAAGAGTTACTATAGAAAAGTAAAGAGCAAACGCGGTGTAGATAGATATTAATGCTGGGCTACGTACTTAGACAGAGATCTATGTCATTATAACTCCTCTTTACACGTAAACTTCGGCATTTGGCAGAAATTAGCTGAAGACAAGTGTCCAGTTCTAGTGTCTAGAGCTCTGTGTCCTACCTTTGCCATTTCAATTGCTATTTATGTTTCAATTTTATTTCTATCCCAATCTAACAGATTGCTATTTCTACCAATTAGTAAGCTTTTTTATCACCCTCTTTTTCATTTGTAATTGAGGAGATGCACATGAGCAGGTATGTCTAAACCTCCATGTTTAAACACGTGGTTGACCAGACATCCTCTTTAAGACATTAAAGTCTACATAGACCATGATTTGAACGGTACTTTAGAGTCTTGGTTGGTAGTTAAATTTAATTTAGACAATTAGAGCAGTAATTTTTTGGCATAAATTAAACTAACAATTCCCTATCAATTTTAATCTCAAAATGTACCCTAAAATTTTAATTTACTTTAAAAACCAAGCTATATATATACATTTGTAACATAATTTAGTCCCAGGCTATTACAGGCTTAAAGACAAAGGTAAATTGGAGCAGCTTCATGCGTATATATTTTCTACTAAAAACAAATTTGAGAAAGTATGTAATTCTGCATGCTGAGTTATTCATCCCCAGAAAAAAGAAGAATAAAATTCTCAATTTTGCTTCATTAACAAAAATATTTAGTGTTGTTAATTAAACAATCCAGGTTTTTACAAGTAGACTATGCCAACAAAAGTAAACTAAGAGTAAGGTGAGGATATATCTCAGAGTTAATAAAAGCTTTATCATCATCCTGAAAATGTTCTACTTTTGAGTCACGTGAATGCATAAATGTATTTATTTAATTTGAGAGAAAGGCAGAAGTTTATAAGAGTAAATGCCCGAAAAAAGCCAAGTCCCCGTACCAACGGTAGTCCTACCGATACTTTAAATCTATAGACGTTCTATCCTAGCGTCTGTCATCAAGATATTTTCTGAAATACTTCTTCCGTAACAAGATATTAAAAAAGTGTGCGAAGAGAAGTAAGAGAGGTGAAAGGTGTTACCGAAAAAATAGTTTGCAAAAATATGATTGCAACCACAACAAATTCTTACGTCATCTTGCATAATTTGTCTCGTGACTGTTCTCCGTCTTCTTTCAAGGTCTTGTTGTTCTTCGTTGACTACATTTACTCTCTCACTTCTATTTCTTCTACTACTACTGCCTGGTGTAGACCGAGGTCGTTGTCGCACAGGTGATTCTTCCGGCTCAGATGTTCTTATCCTCATACGCCTTCGCCTAATATTTGCCTCAGTTCGAGCAACATGCGTGTTATGAGCCACAGGATAAATTCGGGGTTCTTGGTTGTATAATTTAAGCTCTTCTTCCCCATGAGCAGTCCTAAATAAAATAATAGATACACTCAATAATTTATTGGCTATATTCAGTGGCCTTATCGAGGTACCCCTTAGTAATAGTTCATTACATTATGGACCTGCTGATCAATGTACTTAAAGAAGCTTTCAAAACACAGCATGTTTTAGGTAAACGTTATTAGCCTGACCGTGAAATAGCGGGTTGAAAATGATGTTTCCAGAAATGTTTAAACTCCTAACTCACTTTTGGTACTGAATTTGGTACAAATATTATTTAGAAAATATTATATATATATATTATATATATATATACATACATACATACATATATATATATATATATATATATATATATATATATATATATATATATATATATATATATATATATATATATATATATATATATATATATATAAATAAATATATATAAATAAATATATATAAATATATATATATATATATATATATATATATATATATATATATATATATATATAATATATATATATATATATATATATATATATATATATATATATATATATATATATATATATATATATAATATATATATATATATATATATATATATATATATATATATATATATATATTTATATATATTTATTTATATATATATATATATATATATATATATATAATATATATATAATATATATATATATATATATATATATATATATATATATATATATATATATATATATATATATATATATATATATATATATATATATATATATATAAATATATATATATATATATATATATATATATATATATATATATATATATATATATATATAATATATATATATATATATATATATATATATATATATATACTATATATATATCATATATATATATATATATATATATATATATATAATATATATATATATATATATATATATATATATATATATATTATGTGTAACATCCCATAATGTAAGTAAAAAAAACAACTTAAAAATACGGAAATCCGAAAAGTAGATTTAACCAAACCTTTGCTCAAAATTCGTCACTTAAAGTTTCTTTTAAAGATCCCCGTGCACAAAGGGGTTAAAGGCAATATTTTAAAAAAGAAGGAAAAAAGGCTTAAATATGCATCTTCTTTAGGTTATAACGATCCTAACAATGAATTTAAACACTTTTTGAAAATGCTTTTTTAGATACTAACACAATAAAGTCCAAACAAACTGAAAATAATACTAAAAAAGCTACAAGACCTGAAATTAAACATTATGAAGGCCATAATAAAGCAAAATCAAAAAGAAAAAAGGAAACAATTAAAACCAACGGGCGTAATATGAAAAACATAGGAAATTAGACGTGGAATAGTCTTTTTCCAGGAAGGGGACACCCAAATAAAATTAATTAGAATTAAAGACTTCGCTTGCGGCCTCTTAGACTGAAAGCTCACTACATTCAAGATATAAATAAAGAACAAACCATAACAATCGTAACTATAAAAGACAGGACTTTCAAAACAATATGTAAATTAATACAATCTTGTACTTATGCTTATTCCAGACATTGAAAATTTAACTAGTTCAATGTTACCTCATTTAATTTGTGTCCTTGTATATATGGCCAATTGGCATTCACAAAATATTTCTCTATTATAACCAAGCCAAAAAATATAGTACTTAATTTCTGAAGGTTTAAAAGCATTTTGAGCTTGTCTAGACGTAAACAATTGCTTACTACACATATGATGACAGATCTTATTTTTTTATTCCAAAGATTTTGTCAGGTTCACTGATTTTGTCACTCTCACGAGCGACCGAATTATAAACAAAAATGTTTAGGTGGAACTGTAAACCTCAGACTAGTATGAACATCAAATGACATTCCTTTTCACCTTTACTCATCTCCGTTCGTCTTTTGAATCTTTTCTGTGTAAGCAGAATTCTCTTAATAGATCAATTTACCCAATCGAAATTACCCAAAAATTTTACGAAATGCTTAAAAAACGAAAACAAACACAACCACTAGTAGATAACCTGAGCAATAAATAAAAAATATGCACTTGCGAAGATGTGCATACTATGATACGCATATATTAACGATAATGTTACCCGCTAATGAATTAACAACTTTATAATTACGAAAGTTACGCATATTAACGTTGAACGATTTACAGTTACGCCAAATTACAAGACTGTTGCGAAACCATTTAGGAAAATATCCTCATCGGCTTGAAAATTATTTTACATAGATTGATCTTAACATTCAGTTCGATTTTTACTTGCCAAAAACTACTAAGATCTATCTTATTTCCCTCCCCCAATTATAGAACTACAAAACAAAACAACACACTTTCGCAAAAGATCCAATGAGGTCCACGCAGCGCATGTACCAGTCACTTGCCGCTCTGCCCTCAACCGGGAGTAATATGCGCTGTTGGGGGAAAATCACCCGCCACTTCCCGTGTTGTCCCCTAGATTCCTCTAGGTACCCATTCGAAGCTGGATGTACTTAGGTGGATAGAGTCTGGTCACCAAGCAGACTCTAACCACTGAATCTTTGCTTGTAAATCTGGCGCGCTAATCATTCGGCCAGGATATACATAAATATAGAACTAGACAATATTAAATTAGAGGATAAAGTGCAATATTTTACAATTATGCTACTACTACTACTACCACAACTACTGCTAACACCTCGCCGCACCACCAAGTCGCTTGAGGTTAACACAGTGGCGCACGCTCCTCCTCCACCTCAATTGTGATTATAAAATTTAGATAAATATGTTTAAGCTCATGAGAGAACTAATAGTACAGTCAATATAAGGTTTGACCGCAAACAAATTGCAACAGAAATGATTTTTACACCATCTTGTAGAGAAAAAAAAACTGTACAACATATCAAAAGTTGAGAAACCTAGCGGGGTGCAAAATTAGTGTTTTTTAGCGTTTTGTGTTTTATTTTTCGTTTTTAAGCCTAAATTTTCGATTTTCTCAAGGCTTAGAGTTTACTTCATGGGAAACACATTTCTGATGTAGTTTTATGTGCTGAACTCGAATATTACATCAGATTTAAGATACGGTGAACCAAAAGTGTTTCACATTCATCACCATTCACGAAGTTCGCGATTCTATTATAACATAGTCGTTTGACCACGTTTCTTGAGTAGTTTTATGCGATGAACTCGAATATCACATCAGATCAAGGATATGTTCAACCGACAGTGTTTCACATTCATCACCAAAAGGTTTCTTCAAAATAATCAATCATCTCTTAATGTATTAACTGACTAAAATCACAGGTAACAAAAATCACATTGGTAAAAGGCAGGCAACTTTTCAAATGACTTGCGACATTAATCACTGGCAGTGTAGTTTGAAACTTCGTCGTCGAGATCGTCGATGAGATCTTCTGATTTGGGAGAATTATCACATTCTGCTCCCTGACAAGTTTTGCACGCGAGAGTGCAAGACATGCCGTTTCTGACACAAGTGCACCGAGCAGAGGTGCAGTTTGAACGGCAGGAACACTTAACAATCTTAAGAAGTTGGGGAGGTGCTGGGGGTAGGTCCGTCATCACAGGGTATAATGTACCATTTCGGTCCTTCCAGCCCCACTCTTGAGGGTCCAATTCTAGATTACGGTCGTCATTCCAGGCATGTACCTGAAAGTAAATTCTATAGCTGTGAAATGCTGCAGAGTTGGATGTGGGAGGTAGCTGCTCTGGGTGAACAAAAGCCGTTGCTGTGACGAGCTTTCTTTCGAAGAGCTGCTTTCGAAGCTCGTTCAGATTTCCCGCCTTCTTTCCACCATATATTATAAGAAGTGCGTCTTCTCCGGCTTCCTTGACTTCGATTTTTGTTGCTGCCTTCTTCATAAAGACCTTGGCAGATGCTCGAAAACTTTCGTCTTCTATCACTTTTTTCAGGGTAAGACCTTTTCCGATGTTGAGGACACGTGATGTAGAATCACACCCAAGGAATGCATGGGCAAAGAGGATCAGACCACATACTTCTTGGCCTAATCTTTTTTTCATTTCATGAACATCCCAGCACCTTCGCTCTTTATTTTTCTTTGGCTCTGGGGCGAAGTACACCTTGTTAGTGGAGACATCACAGTGGTAGCAGAGAAGGACCAGAAGATCCGTATCTTCTCCAATAACGGCAGTTACCTTCTGTTTAGCTGATTCAATAGCAGCTTTTACAATAGGCACGTCTGCATCACTGAGGGCTTGGACTACAAAATAGCCTTTTTGCCGGAGATGAACTGCAAGCGCACTAATGAATCTTGACTTGCTTTTCTTGTTCCCAAGAAATTCTTCTTTCTTAACTTTCAGACGCATGTCATTCGTGAAGAAAACCTCGCGACCAATCGTTCGATTACGATACGAATGGGCCATATCTTTGATGGAAGGTCCACTATCATACCCATCGAAAACAACAGTTGCGCCAGGGTACTTCCGCGAAATATGCAGAGAGTAGCTCTGTATGATACCCGCATACGTGTCATTTTTTATCCATGGGACTCGGTGCAATAGAGATCCGCCGTCAAGTACGTAGTGTGTCCCGTCGTTCAGCACACACGGAATTTCTTCGAGTTTGCATGCAAGTGCAATGGCCTTGGCGAATTCGGCCTTGTTCGGCACTCTCGGCATAAATGAGCTGTCAAACAGAGCAGCGGGATACGAACAAAGTTCATACCGGAAGCACTCTGATTCAGGAAGTCTTGTCCTTTTGGCTAACGCAATGAAGCGTTGGAATAGCAAAGCTGGATCCAGTCACTTGCAATCTCCTCCAGCTGTTTGCTTTGTTGTTATCTGGACTGCCTGTTCCTTTCTTCGGAAGACAAAATCTTTCGCCACTTTTCCAGTCATAGCATCAAGGATTTTTAGCCCGACAGCCTTCGCACAGTCAACGTTTGCAGATTCATATGCAGTCAAACCGGTAGCAATGCTTCTAAGCTGGGTATCCCCTCCGAATGGTGAGCCATTTTCAAAGTACGTGACCATCGCCTGCGTACCCTTGAAGTCTCGTTCTTGTCTGGGGCCTGCGTTCTCCTTGTGCTGCTCGCTTGTCCCATAGAGAATTTGCGTCAGATCTTCCATTAGGAGGTTAACAGCAGAGCAGGTTGGGCGTGCTAAAACCCACAGAGACCTCTGGGTTTCGGTCATGCTCGTACCCCTAGTCAGTCCGCCTGCTGTTTTCAACGAGCGCATAAGCTCTTGTTCAATATCTAGATCCGTCGACAAGCCAGCCCAATAGCGATCAGATCGTCTGACGACGTGCATTCCTTGTTGGAATGAACTATGAACAGTAGGATGGGTTTCTTCAAGCTTCACCATCTTCTGAAGGTATATCCGGCACGATTTGGCATAGTTGTTGTGACCACAGGCCGCAAGAAAAGGTAGCATTTTAGACACAGACTTTAGGTGTAAGTCCCAAAGCCCCATCCGCTCACCTTTGATGAAAGAACGAAGTATCCCAACCATATTCATAAGCTGAAACCACAGCTTTGAAGTTCTGTGCTGAGACAGATCAAGTATCTTCTGGTCGACGAAACCTTTGATCCGCTTGAGTGCGGATCAAAGGTTGCTATGCCACTTACTCGAAGGGAAGAAACCCTTGTCGGCCCAAATGTTAGTGAGATTCCCGCTCTTACCCCAACGGTTCCTTCATACTAACGTGATCGGGTGGTCTATGGCCACATTTAAAGCCAAAGTTTACCGATAAGATTTTCTAATTAACCCTTTAGTCTCGGCCTAAGCTGAAAAGTAAAATAGGTACATAGAAAAATTCTTACTATATTCACAGTTACACGTATAAAAAGAACTGAACTGAAAAAGGACAAATTCTCCCAGCCCGCTAACCGCAGCACGCGGTGGGGGTTACTAGGGGTGGTAAATGAATCTTTCCAACCAATCCCAGGGCTCCTAATATACTGGCCAATCTCCCTAACTGCGCACTTTTTCCCTCGTGGTGAATTAAACACGTACGCAGTTAAGAGGACCCAAAATGGCGTCAAAAAATAATAGGAAAATTAACATTTATTACAAAAGGAAGGAAAATAATTAAGGGGCCCAAAGAAATGAATCTGGGAGGGACATTTATCTGACAAAACTGGGACCAAGGGTTCCAACAACGACAATCTTAGAATGTACGGAACTTTCCAAAAATATAGTATTCAGTCGATAGGGCGACGTTATTCCTGACTTCATTCGCCCCAAAGGACGAAAAAAGGGAAATATGGCCACGAAATACGAATTTCTTGTTTGGTGATGAATGTGAAACACTAACGGTGGGACATAACTTGAATCTGATGTGATATTCAAATTCAGCACACAAAACTAGTTCAGAAACATGTCTCCCATGAAGTAAATGCTAAGCTCTAGGATAACGGAAAATTTCCGCTAAAAACAACAAAAAACAAACGGAAAACGCTAAAAAACACTTATTTTGCACCCCGCTGGGTTTCTCAACTTTTGATATGTTGTACAGTTTTTTTTTCTCTACAAGATGGTGTAAAAATCATTTCTGTTGCAATTTGTTTGCGGTCGAGTCCTATTTGACGCTAGATTGACTGTACTATAAGACTAATTCTCAGTTGTATTTGGCTATCATAAAACTTTGTTCGTCCTCCTTAGATAAATTTAGGAAAGAGTTTCACAAAAAAATTTCATGACAATCCTTACCAAGGTCCTTTGTTAGGGGTACTAGTGGTATAGCTTCTTTCTTTCACATGTTATGAGAAGTGTTACATGTTACATGTTTCACATGTTATGAGAAGTGTTAATGGGTATAAAATCATGGTTGCAGCAATAGCTGAAACCTAGTAAAGAACGAGCCAATGCCCATAGTCGCAAAAAAAAAAAAAAATTAACACATTTAAAAAAAAAAACTTTCTAGTGAGAAAAAAAAAATCCCTTTTGCAGCTGATTAACTATTATTTCGATTAGTTTTAGTAGTAAAATACTATTTTGAAAACAAAATTATGGGTATTCCAACCTAAAACCCCTCCAAAATGTGTGGAATCGAAAAGAAAGGCACACGATTGGAATCATTTTTGCCGAAAACCCCATCCAGAAAAATGGCAGCCCTCCACCTCGAACAACAAGGAAAACCACTTTTCTGCATGAGCAACACTAATGTGCCCACCTTTTTTTTTTTTTTTTTTTTTTTTTTTTTTTTGAAGGTCAAGATCAAGATATTGATCAGGAAGAAAGCTAAGGAAATACAAGTCCCTCCAGCTCCGAAATGTGAGAACTTATTAATAAGTATCTACTTTATAGTAAATTACCTATACGAAGAGTCTTTCCTTTTTCAGAGCCTTTAGAGTGGAGCCTTTATTTGAATTGAAACGATTTGAAACTATTAGAATTTCAGGTGTAAAGTCTTTGATCAAATACATAAAAGCTAAAAACAAAGTAGAGTGGAGTAGGAGCGTTATTGGTGTCCCGACTTCATGAGACTTACAGCTGCAAACAGCCAAAAGTCAATTTCTTAGACCATCCTGTCTTTCTATTTACAGATAAAACATATAGATACAGGCCAAATGGGTAAAACTTGATGTCATTATAACGACCCATAATAAGACTCCTTACATCATAAGGAGTTGATCAGCACTTTTGACAAACAATTACGAAAGTTTTTGAAATACGAGTTTTCTCTTGTTTTTTCTTTTTGTTCCCTATATATATAAAATATTTCATCTTTAATCGTCATTTTCTTGTTTATTCAATTTTTTTTTTTTTTTAAATTAAACGGAAACGAACATTTTTATTTTATTTTATTCATTTTCTAGCTTAAAGGTTTCTCCTGATGGTTAGATTCATCCATATTCTCCTTCCGACTATTGCTCAAGCATCGAAAATAACTAAAAATTAATTCGTATTAAGAAGTTATCACACGCAATAATTATAAAGTGGTAGTACTGGCAGATTCCATGACAAGGGACAGAAAATAGTAGGGTACTGATCCGCAGAATCTTGGTTATCAAGTTTTTCTTCTTTTTTTTTGGAGAGGAAAGGATGTGGGTAAGTCCGTTTGTTGTTCTTTTTTTTTCTTTTTTTTTGCAAATGGGGCCTTGATAGCCCAATCTTTGGTGCTCAATTCCCGATCTTCTGTAAAACGAACTAACTACACAGTGGTTCTCAAATTCCATTCATTGCAACCTTTTTCTTCCCTGAAGAAATTATGCGGTTACATGAGACAGCTTAATTCTCTTATTGTTTTCATACAAGCTTACTCCAATTTTCAATTTAATTCAATAAATAAACTCAGATAAAAGAAGTTAAGAGGTTTCATATTTTTAAGATAACGTTAAGGGCTCCACCAAAGGGCATAAAAACTGACAAAAGGGAAACTCAAGTTTGTCTCTGAGAGAAAAGCGTCTCTGAAAAAAAAAGGCAACATCTGCCGTTACCCAATGAAATTATAAAGTTAACTGTGGAAATATAAATAAAAACATTAGTTGTATTTATTGTTTTCATGTCTCTTGTATTCTGTGTTTTAAACACATTACTATTTTTGATAATCATATTTATTACTAATATTAAGGGTTCCACCAAAGAGCATAAGATATTGATAAAAAGGGAAACTCAGTTTGTCTCTGAGAGGAAAAAAAAAGTGTAAAAAAACGCACCATCTACCGCTACGCTGCGAAATTATGAAGTTAATTACAAAAATCTGAATAAAAATATCATTTGTATTTCTTCTTTTTATGTATTTTTTTTATTACTCTGCTTGCTTCATATTGGGCGGAAGATAAAAGAATCACTTTGCCAAAAGCCCCTATCTATTCTAATCAATAAAAAACAGTTAGGAACAAAAGAATTTGCCTCCTTCCGAACCAAGAATTTACTGGGTTCGATCTATTTAAACTTATGCCTTTAATTCAAACTCAACAATATGAATAAAATAAATTTCAAAAATTAAAGATAAGCTCGTTTTTAATTGCTAGATCTGCTGGATAATACTACACAAAAGTAGCCCTAAAATTTTTAATTTCTATTAAATCATGTTACAGTGCCAATGTTCACTCACGCACATATTAGTGCTTGCTGCGCTCTGCAAAAAAAAGCATATGAACCCTGAACTACACTAACCTTATTTCAACTGAACGGTCTAAGGTATATTTATCAAGAGGCTTCACAATATTCCTTTTCGTCCAAGGTCTAACAACAGGCTGAAAAGAGGATGTTGCCACATCTCTAGATTGACGTCCATCCAATTGATCACTATCTGCCCGACTTTCAGATATCCTTCGATCAGTTTCATTAGCTAACCTGTTGATCATTTGCTCAATCAACACACCTGGTTCAGCTCGATTAGTTTCGTCATTAATAACTGATATTTCAATTATCTCATCTTCACCTAAATTAGAACAAAATGTTAAGCGATAAATTTTAAAATTCGAGGGTTTTCTTGATGGATATAATTTGGTAGCATATAAACTGTCAAAATATATTGAACAATTTAGATTTAAAATATACTACTAATACTACTACTAACAACTCACCGCAGCACCATGCCGCCTGAGGCCAACACAGCTACGCACGCTCCTCCTCCATCCCAATCCATTCAAAGCCTCCCTTTTTGCGCCCGCCCATGAAGTTCCCATTTCCTTTAAATCTTTCTTTATGACGTCCTCCCACCCCAGACGAGAACGACCTGCTTTCCGTTTAGCCCTAGACGGTTGGCCGAAAAGAACAATCTTTGGCAATCTGTCATCCTTCATCCGCACAACGTGCCCTAGCCACCTCAACCTTTCTTTCATTATAGCCCTAGCGAGCGGTATTGAACAACATTTTTCGCATAGCCTATTGTTTGAAATACGGTCAGTCAGCCGTGTACCCAGAACAATCCTTAAGCAATTTCTCTGGAAAACATCTAGCAAATCTTTATCCTCTTTTCGGAGCGCCCATGCTTCAGAGCCATATTTGACCACTGTCATCGCTGTAGCTTCTAATATTCTAATCTTGGTTTGCAGACTTATCTTCCTATTTTTCCAAACTTTTTTTTAACTGTGAAAAAACACCCTGAGCCTTGGCTATTCTACTTTTGACATCTTCATTGCTCCAACCATCTTTACTAATAATACTACCAAGGTAAGTGAAGCTGTCCACCTGATCAATCTTTTCATTACCCAACTTTACCTTTTCATCTTCACTTATTCCTAGCCTTAGTGATTTAATCTTTTTAACATTAATTTTCAAACCTATTCTAGCACCCTGGACTCGCAAAACCTCTAAAACTTCATTCATTTTCCTCACACTTTCATCTAGGATGCTTAAATCATCAGCATAATCTAAGTCCACGAGACTTTTTCCTCCCCATTTGATTCTGTGGTCTCCCATTCCCTTTCCTGTGCTCCTTAAGACAAAGTCCATCAAAATAATCAATAATCAACATAAAGGGGGATAGAACACAACCCTGCTTAACTCCTGATTCAATACAAAACCAGCTGCTTACCTCATTTCCTACCTTAACCGCAGCAGTGTTATTCTCGTACATAGCACTAATCACTTTAATGTATTTGTCTGGTATACCATACAAAGGATAAAATCTTTACTAAAGCTCTTCTGTCAACAGAATCGAACGCTTGCTCATAATCTATAAAACTGAGGACCAAAGGTGTTTGAAAACTCAGGCATTTCTCAATTATTAACCTAAGAGTGAAAATTAGGTTGGCACATCCTCTACCTTTTCTAAAACCGCACTGTTCTTCTCTTACAACTTTGTCTACGGCATCTCTCAGTCTAAAAAGTATCATATTACTAAGTAATTTACTACCTACAGAGACCAGACTAATCCCTCGATATTTACCACACTCACTTTTATCACCTTTCTTATAAAGTGGCCTAATTAAAGTTTTCCTAAAATCGTTAGGTACTTCCCCTTTTTCAAAAATCATATTCATAATCTTCAGTAACTTATTTCTAACCTCAGAGCCACCATATTTAAGAAACTCATTTACCACCCTATCAGCACCTGGAGCCTCATTATTTTTTAGTCCTTTTAGTACTGTCGCTAATTCCTCCTCACAAAACAAATCTTCCTTCATATCCAAGGTATCACAAACTTTTTCATTTTCCTCTATATCTCTTCCTTCAACTCTATCTCGGTTAACCAAATTCTCAAAATGTTCGGCCCATCTCTCTTTAGTTTTTTCCTTATCGCTAATTGCGGCCACATTCCTATCTTTAACTGGGCAAGGTCCGCATTGACTACTCCCTCTCAATTTGTTAACATGCCAGTACAATGTTTTACTATTATGCCGTCTAGCTGCATCTTCCAGATCCTCGGCAATTTTATCCATGGCCTCTACTTCAAACCTCCTTAGTTCATATTTTAATGCTTTCTCCACTTTCTTTACATTCCTTTTGTTTTCATATGATCTATCACTAAGGTAATTCTTGTACAAGTCCTTTCTCCTTTCTATTAAACATAAAGCTTTTTCACTAATATTCTTAGCTGCAGTTCTAGCTTTCTTCCCTAAGACACCTTCCGCAACTTCATAAATTATTTTTCTAAAATTATTCCAACCATCTTCCACATTATCAAATTTTAAACTCTCAAGTTTAGAATTCAACTGTTCCTGGAAAGTTTCTCTCAAATTCTTATCCTGGAGTCTACCAACATCATAACTTCTCGGGAGGTAGTTACCCTTCCGATATTTCAGCTTTAAATTAACACTTGACACCACTAGATGGTGATCTTTACTCTTAACATCAATAACGGCACTCCTATATACCTTAGTATCTTGTATTGATCCTGCCAGTCTTCGGTTTACAATAACATAATCAATAAGGTTTGCTGTCTTACCATCACGTGAATACCATGTTAACTTATGAGCCATTTTATGACCAAACACCGTATTGGTTATAACTAGATTGTTATACCTACAAAATTGCAAAAGTCTGTGTCCATTACTGTTTTCTTTTCCTACACCAAATTTACCTAGGCTAGGGTACCATCTATCCCTATTTCTACCAACCTGGGCGTTAAAATCTCCCAGTAAAAACAACATATTTCTACCTGGAACCCTGTCTATTTGCTTCTGTAACTGTAGGTAAAATTCATCTGAGTCACTAGCATCTCCGTCAGTCGGTTCTACAGGGGCATATACAGATGTGACCCTTAAAAGTCACCGAGGCACACACCCTCAACACTTTTGAACACAGATGCCTGAGGAGCATACTGGGGTAACGACTCAGCGACCGAATCCCAAATACTATCATCCGCAAACAATGTGACCAGAAGTATGACATCACATCTATCATTCAACGCCACCGCCTGTTCTGGTTTGGCCATGTTTGCCGAAGACCAGCCGAGACTTTCACAAATCGAAGCCTACGCTGCAAACCAGCACCTGAGTGGAGGAAACGACACGGAGGACAAGCCAAAACTTGGCTTAACACAGTCAAATCTGACCTCGAGCCAATTGGCTGTTTCCGGAGACATGGTCGCAGATGAGACCCTTCATGGCTTGAAATTATCGCCCCATTAACCCAAGACCGTAATATATATATATATATATATATATATATATATATATATATATATAATATATATATATATATATATATATATATATATATATATATATATATATATATATATATATATATAATATATATATATATATATATATATATATATATATATATATATATATATATATATATATATATATATATATATATATATATATATATATATATATATATATATATATATATATATATATATATATATATATATATATATATAAATTACCGGAAGCCTGGGCTTCGCTCTGTCCTCGGCACTCGGCACGCAACAGGCTTGTATATATTTGATTCTCTAATTACGGATTAGCACAATAATCACGTTATTTTTTAGTTTTAAGTCATGAGCTGTCAAGTCAGCAATTCCAACTGAATCAAGAAATACTGGCATAAGTTCAATTTCTCCTTCCTTTTAATGCATCAAAAAATCCTCCACTTCATAAAATTTATTTTCTCCTGGGACTCGTTGTTATTCCCACTATTGCTTTTCTTCTAACAACACATTTCATTTACGGTTCGATGTGATCATCCCTGTCGCATATATTCTAACGACAGATTTCTTTGTTCATCATTTTCATTTGGGATTTATTGTGATGCTTGTTATAGCATGTCTTCTAGCCACAACTTTCGTTGCGCTTCATTTCCGTGCATAATTACCGCATATATTTTCAATGCCTTTTGCCTTAAATGTTTGGACTCATTCAAAATATTGTGTAGTTTTGCATGATGTCATAGATATAAAAAAATTATTTCCCAGCTTTTCCCCAGTCGTTATATTTTTGCCCCAGTTGTTATATTAATTGCGTTATTATATAATTTCAGTAACAACCAGGAATGTTCCGATGCCTATGCCATCTGAAGCACAGAGTTGACTGTTGGAGCACAGTCAACTTTATGGGTGAGGGATTAAATTTTTTTCACACCTATTGCATCTTTCATCTGTTTTTAGCACACTGGAGGGTATGAAAAAGCATGTCACCTAAAATTGAGTGTTTACTCAACAATTACAGAAAACATAAAATATACTCACGTAGTTTTGGAATTATTAGTAATTTATTTATAGTATATGAATCTGAAAAGCGACAAATAGCTTTATACTTCCAACTAGGCCTAATAAGGTGATATTGTAAGCTTTAATCCGCCAACGGTTTCAAAAATTCTACCATCTACTGTTACTAGCAATTTCTGTTTGTGATTTAAGTTTATCATTTTCACGGAAAGTAATCGATAGGGAAGAAACAAGAGCAAATCAAAGGGTTTAAACACTAGTGTCAATTTATCTAAATTTTCTTTGTTTCTGATACATTTAAGGATACATTACATCGATAGACTTATGGTTCAACTGGCTGCAAACTCAATATTTTGTTTCCGATATATTTAAAGGTACATTACACATATTCTTCCCCTCAAATTCCTGACCAAAGTGTTACTCTGCAATACTTTTGCTGGCGAAGCCGACAAAGGGTTGCTACATCATTTCAAGTTACCTAGGCAGCCTTACTTACTTAGCTTACTTAAGTCTTCTCGCGCCGGCAGGCATATAAGGCAACAACGGGTGCCTCTACAAGATAACCTCTCGTGTGCTGCAGATCAAAGATCTTCAACTGACGATATGAAAAACGCAGTATCCTTCTCCAGACATCCTCCCGTGGTAACTTTTTGCCGTCCATGCCTTCTGGTAGAGACCCAGCACCAAACACTGTAAGGGAGGCAACCTTTGCCCACGCACGCCATGTAACCCCAGTATTATCAATTGACTACCTGCGATTTTATCGGTCACGAGTGGTTGTTTCGTTTTATCACTGATGAAAGCATTTGTAATCTTGCCAGTCCACTGAATTGTAAGGATGCGTCTGAGCCAATCATTCTCAAACTCCTCGATTTTTGAGCTATTTAGTTAACACCCAATGTTCACACCCATATATCAGCACGGAAAGAACGTTAATACTAAAGATCCGTAGTTTCAGCTCCATGAAGAAAGCCGTATTCTTCCACACCTTTCTGAGCTTCTTGAAAGCAGTTCCTGCGTGTGGAAATTTTATCAATCTCCTCAAGTAGATTAGTTCCTACTTAAAGTGGAGGGACAGGTTCTTTATTTGCAAGATTTTCGCTTTCTTCGTATTAATTGAAAGACCTGGTGGCTCAACTTTGTTTGCAAGCTCGATGACGTTCCGCAACTCCTCCCTCAAATTAAATAAAGAGGGCTATGTCATTGACGAAATCACCTTCACACCTGATTCCACCTGTAAAGTCGCACATTCGAAGTATATAATATTTGAGGATGGCAAACAGCATTGGAGACAGAATACATCGCGTACACGTATCTCCGACGTACTGTTTAATTTTATAGATTACTAGCTCGAAGATGTTCTTCTGCAACTCCTCCCTAAAATTAGATAAAAAGGGCTATGTCAACGGCAAGGTATTTTGTAGTATTTGTCACATTTTTTTTTTCTTTTATTTTTTTTTTTTTTTAGAACAGAGCAGAGAGCATGTGAAGCTAACATAATATCAAACTTGTCTCCAAACCCAAAACAACCAATGTCATCAAAGGTTCCACATCCAAACCATTAAGTCAATTAAAATACAAACATTAATAAAACTAAATGGGAACAAGACAATATTTTTTAATACTTACGGTTATTTTTATTTCTGTTATTCTGCTATTGCTTTCGCTTCGTTTTATTTTTTTGTTTCGACTTTTAGATGATATAAAATCAAAATCAAAACAAGTTAAACTTATTAAGGCTTGTTTAGAATTTGTCTGGTGTAACTGAGAAAGTGGGACCAGTGTCGGTGACGCCAGTAATTATTACTCCAATTACGTCCATATTCAACTCCCTAAAAGCCACCTTATACTCACTTTCTTTACCATTGAGCATTGAGCATTTTGAGTCAAACTGTAGGGCAAATTTTACGAAAAAGTCGGAGAAAATTGCTTATTTGGGATTATCAAAGGAGAAATATGTCTTATGAAACAAAATCGCTGGTTTCACAATTTCCTTCTCTGTATTAAAATGAAATCATTTTTCAAGTCCAGAGAGTCTTTACGTTCAAAATTCTCTATTTCGACTGTTTTGCAAGATTCGACTTCATCAAGCCACACAAACTAAGTAACATCAGCAACTTATCCGCAAAAAAAAAAAAAACAGCAAAAAAACTTACCGTTAATATTTACAATTTGAGGTATGAGCTGACTATCATTACAGTTCTCACGCCCTGGAACAAGCCTCTGAATATCGGGTGGGTATGGATTCCCTTCGGAGTCAACAATAAAAGGCGGAGGCATTAAATGAGGAGCCAACTGAGTTTGCTCATCTAACACATGATGATTAGCATCACGAATCAAAGGTCGATAATCTGTGTGGAAGAACAACTGTTTGGGAATCTGAAATGAACAAAGATAAGTTTTAAACAAGAAAGACAAGTGAAATATTAGCAGGGCAGAACAACAAAAGACATTTGTTACAACCCAACTCGCATTGAACTTCACGATTAGTTTTTTTTTTTTTTATCTTAACACTTAAATTATATTAGAAGAAAACTGGACTCTGCGTGGGAAGGCATAGTCCCACAGCCGGAAAGTTACATAAACATAATTTTCCAATACATCATCGGCGAACAAACCACAGCTCTCGTGCCTTATGCGGCCTGCCAGTTGATATTAGTCATTTTAAGTTAAAAAGTTTTGCCATGTGAAGGTTTTAACTTAGAAGCGAATCCACGTAACCAGGGAATTAACAACGAGCGCTTATAAGAAAAAAAAAATTGAAAATGACTGTCAAGTGTTCTGCAGAGCAGACTTTTTTTTAATCAGGTTTTATAACACAAGTACATAACAAAGCAGTGTAAGTTAACAAAGCAGTGTAATCAGAATGTCTGTTAAATAAATACTTTTACTTAATATTTATTATGACAGTTGACAGCAATTATGCATCATGAAATGTTATTACCAGCTTAGAAAAAGTTGCATTTTGAAAGAAACATTGTGTTTTGTATTACCTCTTTCTCCATGTATAAGCATTTTCCTTTTCATGGTTAATACAAAAATACAACAGCATAAATATTATAAAAAAAGACACACCCTTATATCAAAATTACAGTACAGAAAATAGATTACAGAAAATGCCCCCTATGTATCATATCTGCACCCACAAACTTTTCCAACTTCTCAATACCTATAAAACTTCTATCACTTAGTACAATATCTACCCATTCCTACCTTGTATGCCACCTCGGAAAATATTTCAACCATCAGACAATTTCATTCCTTGCAAAAAAAAAAAAAAAAAAAAAAACGGATTAAGTCATCCTCCCCATCCCCGCACATTGGGCAAAAGGTGGGCCTATCTTCGACTTCACCCTTCCCAGATACTTTCTCTTGTCACCAAGCGTAAAAAATTTCCCCTTGCCGATATTATCCATTTTAGTATCTCCTTATCAAAACTTGGCTTAAAACAAAGTTCCTTCCCCCATAAATCCTTATTCCTCGCATACAGAGAGAGACAGGGATGGTAATATAACACATTGCAATTTCCGGATTTCCTGGTTCTATTAAATAATCCTAGCCTTTTTTGATACCTTCCCCCTTTATACCTTCCCTCGTTATTCCACTGCCTAGCTTCTCCACAACTTTCAAAAATATATCTTACTTGGCTAGCCCAAGAAGCTTTTCTCCTATGACTCAAGCAATCTTTGTATGCTGCCTTTATAAGTACATCTTCTTGTAGATACTAGTTTCTCCCAACAGCTGATTCTTCAATTCTTTTCCCAAAGAGATACACTACCGAGTTCATCACAACATTTTACAATTCAAAAAATTAGCTACCTTTTCATATGCATGGCCATCACCAAAGCCGAAAATACAAACATGGCCATGTGAATCCGTCGCGGCTATTGTATATCCGTCAATTGACCACTTAGCATCGTAAACAGCGCCATGTCCCTGGCCTTCAATGAAATTCGTAAATATCTTCAGGGATTGATAACGTTCAACATCCCATATTATCACTTTTCCGTCGTGACCAGCACTTAAAAGGATTCTTGGATCTGTTGGGTGAGGCTCCAAAACAAAAGCTTCATCTTCGTGACCCCGAAGGATACTTAAAAGTTGACCTAAAATAAATGAATCAACTATAATTTTCTGAAAAAGATTCTGGATTCAATTATCGACGTGGTGTCAAGAGCTCTATACAAATCTGTAGTTTATTTGCTTTTCAAAATTAATTTGTAGCTTCCAGTATCTTAATTTTTGAGTCATGAACATAAAAACTTTTCAACGAATCCATTAGGATTCCCAAGAAGTTCGAAATCTTCAGTTACACTCCTTTGTCATTTTATTACTTTAGCGATAATCTAAATAACAACAACAAAACATATGAATGTTAACTGAGAGAATAAAAAACCTTAATCCATGCTGTGTTTGTGGTAAAATAAAATTTTACTTGACATGTCGCGACTACTGTACCAGCGTGGGAGCCCCAAGATTTGGACAAATACCTTTTTGGGGCATTGTCACTGACAATATAATTTTTCATTGGCAGATGACAACCCATTCAATTTATGAATAACGTGTGTTCTCGAAGTTTCTTAAAAACTGACAAGTCATGAAGCAGGAATTCGCAATCAGAAGCAATGTAAAACAATATTCGATTTTATCAAGGAAGCTTTTTTTGTTGTTATCGAATCACATTGCAATAATATATTTTATTACAACATTCATTCGTTTAATAATAGAATAGTTTTTTAACTGCCATATGCTTCTTTTCGCATGTCTGTAACCCGTCGTGTAGAAAGTGGGGTAGCAATATAAAATACTACTTGGACGTTTTCAGATTTGTTGTCAAATTTTGTCTGAAAATACCATTTTTACATATAAAAATACTTTTTGCTCAAAGAAAATCTGCCAAAACACAAGTTGTGCTGCTAAAGTGTCGGCAGCTTTTCGAATTCTGCTACTAGCAGCTTTGGAACTTTGTCCATACTTGTTTGTAACACATGCAAAGTCGCCTTCCCCCAGTTTATTTAATAGTCAAAAACCGGCTATAGAAGACTGCAAAATTAAGTATACAGCGAAAAAAAAAAAAAAAAAAAAAAAAAAAAAAAAAAAAAAAATGAAACGCGGAAATATTCACTGCATTTTATGATATAAACAAACGAATATCACAAAAATATTTCCTTTCAATTAAAACATCAATTTTACTTAATTGAGGAAGTATCCTACATAACTCTAAACATTTCTTTTTATTCTTTCAGTTAAATGGCAATTTAACCATGGCATGGAATTGGGCAGACGAAAAGCAAAAAGGGATATTAAAAAATAATGGAAGACAAAAATAGTGAACGTTAACAGAGAATCAAAACCTTTGCAACCCCTCCCCCAACAAGGTTTAGGTCTACAGACTACGTGACAAATTTGAACAGACAGGGAGTATCCACAACAGACCGAGAAGTGGTCAACCAATTACACTGACTAAGGAAAAAAGCAGTTTGAAGTTGCTCAGGCATTCACTGAGAGCCAACAAAAAAATAAAAAAGCCCAATCTGAACTTAATATAGAGCGTAGATTATTGGGATGCTTGATGAATCGTACAAGACTAAAGATGTAAGCCTACACATCCTAATTGATACATGGCTCACTGGAAGATGACTTGTATCTTCATTGATAATTTTTGGAAATTTCCTGACCGAAGAACTTGAGAGCGAAGGTACTCCAAATAAAATTGTATTGTCTGACGAAGCCAACTCTAAATTATTGGGTCTGCCAATCGACATGGCTGTATTTACTATTGGATCGAGAACCCTTACCTTACTGTTGAAAACAATTCAATCAGCCTGGGTAAACAGCATAGAATTTCTTGCAAAGGTGTTGTAAGAATAATAATAATAATTCATTTATAACCCAGTACGCAGCCATTGATCAAACTGTGTACTTAAACATATTAAAGGATACAATCATCACACGAGTGCGTGGACAATACCAAAACGAAGACTTATATTTTCAGCAAAATGAGTACTCATCCCATTTTGCACACACTGTACGTGCACTGAATGACTCACAATTCGGCAACAGATGTATTGAACGCTGTGACGCCATCGACTGGCTGCCACGCTTGCCAGGTTTAACCCCTATCAACTTCTATTATGGGGCGCTGTAAAAGATTAAGTTTTTGCACGCAAGCTCCACACCGTTGAAGATATGATTAAGTTCACTTTTGATGTTTGTCAAGAAATTGATGCTGATAAAAATCTTTGTTCAAGAGTGTTCGTTCACGATTAGAAGAGTATGTTAAGACTGTCGGCAATCAATTTGAATTCTTGATGGATTGAAGGTTCTTATTGCAGGTTTTTGTTATTAATAGTGATTTTTATTATTCTATACAACATTAGTTTGTAGAAAAAATGCACAAAAAACACGTGTTTTTTTTTCTTTTTTTTTATTACTATACACGTACTTTTGCATCCCAGTTATATCATCGCATTATCCAGATAAAATGCGGGAACCAAAGGTTAGGAATGGGTTGATTTATTAAAGTCTGCAATTTAAGGAGGGAGCAAAGCAAATACCCTTCAATGACATTTTTTTTTAAGTGCGAAGAAAAAAAAGATAATGAGGAATTTTTTGGATAGATCTTTGAGAAGATATATGACTAATAGCCGTCTTCAGCGAAACATAATGTAAGACAAAGAAACCAATGAGAAACTAACTCACTTAAACTCACTCGAAGGTACTCCAAATAAAATTGTATATAAAATATAATAAAAAAAATATAATATATATATATATATATATATATATATATATATATATATATATATATATATATATATATATATATATATATATATATATATATTTATATATATACTACTACTACTACAAACAACTCACCGCAGCACCAAGCCGCCTGAGGCCAACACAGCTACGCACGCTCCTCCTCCACTCAAATCTATTCAAAGCCTCCCTTTTTAAACCCGCCCACGAAGTTCCCGTTTCCTTTAAATCTTTCTTTATGACGTCCTTCCACCCCAAACGGGGACGACCTACTTTCCGTTTAGACCTAGATGGTTGGCCGAAAAGAACAATCTTCGGCAATCTGTCATCCTTCATCCGCACAACGTGCCCTAGCCACCTCAACCTTTCTTTCATTATAGCCCTAAAGAGCGGTATTGAACCACATTTTCCGTATAGCCTATTGTTTGAAATACGGTCAGTCAGCCGGGTACCCAGAACAATCCTTAAGCAATTTCTCTGGAAAACATCTAGCAAATCTTCATCCGCTTTTCGGAGCGTCCATGCTTCAGAGCCATATTTGACCACTAACATCACTGTAGCTTCTAATATTCTAATCTTGGTTTCCAGACTTATCTTCCTATTCTTCCAGACTTTTTTTAACTGTGAAAAAACACCCTGAGCCTTGGCTATTCTATATTTAACATCTTCACTGCTCCCACCATCTTTACTAATAATACTACCAAGGTAAGTGAAGCTGCCCACCTAATCAATCTTTTCATTACCCAACGTCACCTTTTCATCTTCACTTATTCCTAGCCTTAGTAACTTAGTCTTCCTAAAACTAATTTTAAAAACCAATTCTAGCACCCTGAACTCGCAAAACCTCTAAAACTTCATTCATTTTGCTCACACTTTCATCTAGGATGCTTAAATCATCAGCATAATCCAAGTCCAGGAGACTTTTTCCTCCCCATTTGATTCCATGGCCTTCCATTGCCTTTCCTGTGCTCCTTAAAACAAAGTCCATCAAAATAATCCATACAAAGGGGGATAGAACACAACCCTGCTTAACTCCTGATTTAATACAAAACCAGCTGCTAGCCTCATTTCCTACCTTAACCGCAGCAGTGTTATTCTCGTACACAGCACTATTCACTTTAATGTATTTGTCTGGTATACCATACAAGGATAAAACCTTTACTAAAGCTCTTCTATCAACAGAATCGAACGCTTGCTCATAATCTATGAAACTGAGGACCAAAGGTGTTTGAAAACTCAGGCACTTCTCAATTATTAGCCTAAGAGTGAAAATTTGGTCGACACATCCTTTACCTTTTCTAAAACCGCACTGCTCTTCTCTTAAAACTTTGTCTACGGCATCTCTCAGTCTAAAAAGTATCGTATTACTAAGTAATTTACTACCTACAGAGACCAGACTAATGCCTCGATAATTAACACACTCACTTTTATCACCTTTCTTATAAAGTGGCTTAATTAAGGTTTTCCTAAAATCGTTAGGTACTTCCCATTTTTCAAAAATCATATTCATAATCTTCAGTAACTTATTTCTAACCTCAGAGCCACCATATTTAAGAAACTCATTTACCACCCTATCAGCACCTGGAGCCTTATTATTCTTTAATCCTTTTAGTACTGTTGCTAATTCCTCCTCACAAAACAAATTTTCCTTCACATCCATGGTATCACAAATTTTTTCATTTTCCTCTATATTTTTTCCTGCAACTCTATCTCGGTTAAGCAATTTCTCAAAATGTTCGGCCCATCTCTCTTTAGTTTTTTCCTTATCGCTAATTGCGACCCCATTCCTATCTTTAACTGGGCCAAGTCCGGATTGACTACTCCCTCTCAATTTGTTAACGTGCCAGTACAATATTTTACTATTATGCCGTCTAGCTGCATCTTCCAGATCCTCGGCAATTTCATCCATGGCCTCCACTTCACACCTCCTTACTTCATATTTTATTGCTTTCTCCACTTTCTTTACATTTCTTTTGTTTTCATACGATCTATCACTCAGATAATTCTTGTACAAGTCCTTTCTCCTTTCTATTAAACGTAAAGCTTTTTCACTAATATTTTTAGCTGCAGTTCTAGCTTTCTTCCCTAATACACCTTCAGCAACTTCACAAATTATTTTTATAAAATTATTCCAACCATCTTCCACATTATCAAATTTTAAACTCTCAAGTTTAGAATTCAACTGTTCCCGGAAAGTTTCTCTCAAATTCTCATCCTGGAGTCTACCAACATAATAACTTCCCGGGAGGTAGTTACCCTTCCGATATTTCAGCTTTAAATTAACCCTTGACACTACTAGATGGTGATCTTTACTTTTAACATCAATGACAGCACTCCTATATACCCTAGTATCTTGTATTGATCCTGCCAGTCTTCGGTTTACTATAACATAATCAATAAGGTTTGCTGTCTTACCATCACGTGAGCACCATGTTAACTTATGAGCTATTTTATGACCAAACACCCTATTGGCTATAACTAGATTGTTATACCTACAAAATTGCAAAAGTCTGTATCCATTACTATTTTCTTTTCCTACACCAAATTTACCTAGGCTGGGATACCATCTATCCCTATTTCTACCAACCTGGGCGTTAAAATCTCCCAGTAATAACATCATATTTCTACCTGGGACCCTGTCTATTTGCTCCTGTATCTGTAAGTAAAATTCATCTGAGTCACTAGTATCTCCGTCAGTCGGTTCTACAGGGGCGTATACTACTATAACTGATACCCTGAACTTTCTAGTCATAAAATGAGCAATTAGTATTCTATTATTAATACCTTCCCAGCCTAAATAAGACTTAGCAGCTTCCTTATTCATCATGAGCCCTACTCCGATCCTTCCTGCCTGAGTAAACAAATTCTGTATCACCTAATTTCATGCTTCCTACCCCTGGGATATGAGTTTCTGAAACTCCTAATAAATCCAGTTCGAATCGTCTGAATTCGTCAGTCAAAATGTCGATACGACAGTCATTTTTTAATGTCATAACATTCCAAGTTCCAATTTTCATATTCTTTAAATCATTGAAATTATTTTCGTCTCAGGAAAAGCAATGATCCCGGATACCAGTGCAGGACGGGGATCACATATCTTCTCAAGTCTACACCGAAGTGCTTAAGCCGGCTTAGAACCGGACAGCAAGAAGTCCCTGGGACCTCCATGAATGGAGGCTTTGTGCAATCTTGGGCCCATCTTGGTCACAACATGGTTTTCAGCACTTGGCGATGCTCTTCTATCAACAAGAGTCGAAATCCTACACAGACAGTCTCAAGCCTATTACCTCCGACTCATTATATATTCATGCCTATAAATATTATGCTACTACGGGGAGGCAACCGATAATAGATAAATTAGCTAGGAAAAGGTTTTTCAGCCCAAAGACGCTCATCAAAACATACCAAGCCCAGAAAAATTGTCCATTAGTCAGAATCCCGTGCGAATACTGTGTCGTTTACTAGGCTATAATTTCCTCGAGGGGCGCCACTCCTCAAGTGGGAATAAGAGTTAACCGCAAGGTCCCCAGTCTTGCAGGTACCCCGAAAAGGTCGAGGCAGCCCTTTTCAGAGGCCGTTGTCCATAGATCTGGATCTTACGCCCTGCCGCAGTTGTCCTCCTATAGAGGATCTTCCCGCGATGGTGTTCTGCATCACCATGCAATTTAACCCATTACTGGGAGAAGGTTTGCAACTCATGGGACTTGTGGACAAACCAGTGGGCCCTTTTGGGTGCACATTTGAGGGGCCTTCTTCCTCCTCCGCCTTTATTTATGACCCCGGGCGAGGGTGCCCCAGTTTCTATTATGGACCCCCAGGGACAAGGTCCCACCTTGGTCCGTGCCTCCTATGGAGGTACCCTCCATATCTGTAGAGCGTTCCCCTATCGCCACCTGGGGACACGCTGAATGGCATGGGGGAGGCCAGGAACATAAAAAATGAAATTAATTAAAAATATTATGTTTCCTTTAAACATGGAAAATGGTATAGTCTTCTGTATGACTTTTTAAATATCAAATTATTATCGGGAAGTATGAACAAAGTAATACAGAAGACTTTTTGGTTTTCTTATTTAATATAACTCAACATTAGCTTGTAAAACTAACGTCTAGCCGAATTTATTGATTTACTTCAACATTAGCCTGTAAAACTAATGTAAAACTATTGTGTAGCCTGTTTTATTGACTTACTTCAACATTAGCTTGTAAAACTAATATACAAAACTAATGTAAAACTAATATAAAGCTAATATCTAGCCTAATTTATTTATTTATTTCAACTTTAGCTTGTAAAACTAATGTCTAGCCTAATTTATTGATTTACTTCAACATTGAGGAGCCTTCTTCCTCCTCCGCCTGTATTATGAAGACTTTTTGGTTTTCTTATATAACTCAACATTAGCTGGTAAAACTAACGTCTAGCCGAATTTATTGACTTACTTCAACATTAGCAAGTAAAACTAATGTAAAAACTAATGTAAAACTAATGTGTAGCATGTTTTATTGATTTACTTCAACATTAGCTTGTAAAACTAATGTAAAAAACTAATGTAAAACTAATATAAAGCTAATATCTAGCCTAATTTATTTATTTATTTCAACTTTAGCTTGTAAAACTAATGTCTAGCCTAATTTATTGATTTACTTCAACATTGAGGAGCCTTCTTCCTCCTCCGCCTGTATTATGAAGACTTTTTGGTTTTCTTATTTAATATAACTCGACATTAGCTGGTAAAACTAACGTCTAGCCGAATTTATTGACTTACTTCAACATTAGCAAGTAAAACTAATGTAAAAACTAATGTAAAACTAATGTGTAGCATGTTTTATTGACTTACTTCAACATTAGCTTGTAAAACTAATGTAAAAAACTAATGTAAAACTAATATAAAGCTAATATCTAGCCTAATTTATTTATTTATTTCAACTTTAGCTTGTAAAACTAATGTCTAGCCTAATTTATTGATTTACTTCAACATTGAGGAGCCTTCTTCCTCCTCCGCCTGTATTATGAAGACTTTTTGGTTTTCTTATTTAATATAACTCGACATTAGCTGGTAAAACTAACGTCTAGCCGAATTTATTGACTTACTTCAACATTAGCAAGTAAAACTAATGTAAAAAACTAATGTAAAACTAATATAAAGCTAATATCTAGCCTAATTTATTTATTTATTTCAACTTTAGCTTGTAAAACTAATGTCTAGCCTAATTTATTGATTTACTTCAACATTGAGGAGCCTTCTTCCTCCTCCGCCTGTATTATGAAGACTTTTTGGTTTTCTTATTTAATATAACTCGACATTAGCTGGTAAAACTAACGTCTAGCCGAATTTATTGACTTACTTCAACATTAGCAAGTAAAACTAATGTAAAAAACTAATGTAAAACTAATATAAAGCTAATATCTAGCCTAATTTATTTATTTATTTCAACTTTAGCTTGTAAAACTAATGTCTAGCCTAATTTATTGATTTACTTCAACATTGAGGAGCCTTCTTCCTCCTCCGCCTGTATTATGAAGACTTTTTGGTTTTCTTATTTAATATAACTCGACATTAGCTGGTAAAACTAACGTCTAGCCGAATTTATTGACTTACTTCAACATTAGCAAGTAAAACTAATGTAAAAAACTAATGTAAAACTAATATAAAGCTAATATCTAGCCTAATTTATTTATTTACTTCAACATTAGGTTGTAAAACTAATGTAAAAAACTAATGTAAAATTAATGTGTAGCATGTTTTATTGATTTACTTCAACATTAGCTTGTAAAACTAATGTAAAAAACTAATGTAAAACTAATATAAAGCTGATATCTAGCCTAATTTATTTATTTACTTCAACATTAGGTTGTAAAACTAATGTAAAAAACTAATGTAAAATTAATGTCTGGCCTAATTTATTGATTCACTTCAACATTAGCTTGCAAAACTAATGAGTGTAGTGAGGGAAGGGCGAGGGGGTAGTGTGGAAATAATTAGTGTGTTTTAAACAAAATAAATCAAGATACACCCTCCCCTTGGTCTCCTCCTTTGTATTAGCCACCCTCATTATAAGGATCTTTGCTTTATGTTAATTATAAATATATATATATATATATATATATATATATATATATATATATATATATATACAAACACACATACATACATATGTATATATATATATATATATATATATATATATATATATATATATATATATATATATATATATATATATATATATATATATATATATATATATATATATATATACATACACATATATATATACACACATACATACATACATACACACATACATATGGGAAGATCTATAATACTTCAAGATCCTCCTGCAACATTTCCTGCAATTTTCAACCTAACAACCTTAGCCATTATTGAGACATAGTAGATACACCTTTTTGAAAACCTGGAGGCCCTTAAACTGTTCAGATCAAATTCAATAACAGTAATAATAGCAGTAGCAGTTAAAGTCGACGTATATTGATGGCGAAGAAAAAATTCTGGATATACACACAACTATGCTTCAGAAGTTTCAGCAAGATTATTACTTTTGCACATAGAAGGGGTTCCATGAATTCCAAGGAATTGGGCAGTCATGACTTCCCCTTTCTTGTTTATACTAGTACAAATCTCTTCAGGCTACATGAGCTCATGAAAATAACTTTATGACCCTCTTCCTCAAAAACTCGCCGATGAATAGTCACTACTGACTAATTTTGAATAAGCTCCAAGAAGCCTTGTGTAGGAACCAGAGGCTACGTATTCTCCTCCTCTACCCCAGCCTATTCAAAGCTTCCCTATCTATTCTATTCAAAAAAAAAAAAAAAACAATAATAAATAACCGAGTCAAACTTAAAACGAGCAGAAATTAACCTGAGTAGGGCCCAAAATCAACAAGTCCTCCCAAGGCCCGAACACAATCCGCACCCCACCGAAAAAAATACAAATGAATGCACATTGTCAGTTTAATATACATATACTAATGTTTAGTAATCAAAATGTTAATATTATTTGATTTATTAAAGTTATAAAAGTAGAAACATTTATATTTTTTCAGTAAAGTGCAAACTATGCTCCGGCCCTGGGAAGGCATAGGGACCCCGAGCCCCACCCTCGTCAACCTCCGCCCGTTTACTATTATTTACCTTTTGTTTACGAAAGGTTACTATCATTTGAATAAGTCCTAATAGTAGAATGTTATTTTCAAGGCAAATTTAAGTGAATTTCGAAAAATAGCCTAAAGCCCCTAAAAATGGCGTCTGATCGAAACGAAAAGTACATTATTATTATCGCCTTTACCGAAAGCCGTATACAGGAACTTACACTCCCTTGGCTTGAAAAACAAGGAATTTCAATTTCATACATGGGTACTGATGTGTTCTCTTTTTTCTCTCTGAAAAAAGTGGGGCACTGGGACATCATAGCGAGCTGCTGAAGGACTCATTTTAAAGAAAATCACTATATCTATTGTCTTTTTTAATTAACAGAACGCAATATTTAAAATAAAATCAAGTTTTTAACAAAAATTGCATCTTCGTATGCAAGATAATGAATGACGTAATAATCGTAGGTTACACCTATGAATGACATTATAGTGAAACTATGTGTTGACGTTAGTTGCAATGACATCAGTACTATTATAAGAGGTTTAAAGGTCAAGTCAGTGATGAAAACAACCAAGAAAAAGTGAAACAGATCTGCGAGGCTGTATAAAATATACTTTAAAGGGTGTTCTGGTTAACAGCGATGACAAAGTAGTTCGTTTTTAAATAGTTCCTAGTAGGGAAAAGCCGGAAGCTATTTTCGTGTGAAACATTCTGGGGCAACCCGCTTTTCGTTTACCCTGGATGGTTAGTCGACAAGTATATACTAAAAACCACCCAAAGAAAGAGTCATGCTGTTCAACACCTGAACATTCATTTACCTGGACAATAATCCAAATGAATAAATTCATTTTCCTGAAAATTGCCACACTAATATTTTCTTGCCTGAAAAAAATGATCTAAATAAGTCACAACTTTGGTAAAATTTGTCTAGAACCTCGGTTTTTGAAAAATATTTTTCATGTGAAAAACGTCATTCAGACGTTTAAATAGCAAGAAAACATGATATTACTGCACTGACGTTAAGATCTATATAGAAGGTTGAAAATAACAGGTCGTTTGAACGACAATAATGACCTATTCCCTCATCAGACAATAGAATGATACGACATGGGTTTGACGAACATGCAGCAACTGTTTTGCTTGTTAAAGAAAGATTTAGATTAAGATTTACCTTAACATGGTCTGAAAATTTAAGCCCTACTCTTAGCCGTCAGGACTTCATAAAATCATACTAAATTCCTAGTAAATTGCTCTTTACTGCGTTTGGAATAATACCAGCAAATCATAAGTTTAGCGTTATTACCAATTTCATCCCTCTGGATTGTCGACTTTTTGGGAAAGTGATACTTAATTTCAAGCTATCAGAATATCAACCAAAAGGGATCAACCCGATTCATTCAAAAGCAAAATCGATGACCTAATAGTGCAATTTTGCAGTCCGGTACCGATCCAACCTCTGCAGGAAAGGAGTTAAGAGGATCCCTAGTTTCCGTCATCAGTACACTGCTATTAGAAAAAAATATTGTCCGAGCAAAATCTGGTGGCGAATCAGAGTCAGCCTCAAAACTTTCAGGCTCATTTAGAGCTCCAGTCGTGCCGGTGCCATATCCAACAACTTTGAGCGAAAAGCTACATCGTTGCTAGCAGCATCCATAAGATCTCTGCTAAATGTGCTAGGGGATCATAGACAGACTTTAGTTGCGCAGTAGGGAAGAGAGGTGCTCTGTTCGATTTCATACCTCTCATAAAATTTGAACCTAGAAGGAACGCCATACTTACTTTGAGATCTTGTTTTATTTTGAATACGTTTTCACTTCCAAAACCTGACAATTTTAAGTATTTACTGGAGTCCCCCAGCCACAAGAAATTGGTCAGAGGTTACACGGATAATAAACACAGGAACTTTGTGGATATAAAGATCCATACGAATAGTTTTTAGACTGCAGTGAAGAAGCAGTCTTCAGTCTGCGGAAACAAAAATTCCTCCCCATTTTTTGGATACGTTTGACACTAGAGGGTTTTCTATCTCTATGCTTTTATTGACGTTGCATTCTGAATGTTTTTGTAGCAAAACGAGTAAACTATCATAGTTGCGGCGGTAGCTGCAACCCAGCAAAAAACGTACTACAGCCTATAGTAGACAAAAATAAGAAAACATATTTAAACAAACCGGCTAGTGAGATAAAATTAACATTTGAAGCTGACTCAGAAATGGTAACTATTATCAGGATTAGCGTTAATAGTATAGTACTACTTTGAAAATCAATTTATGGAAATTTCGAAAAATAGCCTGAAACCCTCAAAAATGGCACTAGGTCGAAACAAAAAGGACACCATTGGAGTCGCCACTGCCAGAAACCCTATACAGAAGACTTAAAACCCCTCGGCTTGAACAACAAGAAAAATCCCTTTTTTGTATGGGTAGCGCTGATGTGTCCTCTTTTTCTCATTCTTCTCTGCTAGCAGGGTACTGAAAAATCATAGTGACTCTTTAAGGACTCGTTTGAAAGTATTTTGCTATATCTACGTGTTTTTGTAAGTACCAAAACATAATTAAAAAACCTCATCTTCGTTTACAAGATGATACATAATGATAATTCGTGATACATAAGAGCCAATAAATGTATTCTTCCGTAAATTATAATAGGAATTCATTCAGATGAATGTGAAAAAAAAAAAAAAAAAAATCCTCTCCAACAAGTCAAACTAATCAAAAGATATTAAGGATGTAACATGTGACTAAATATTTCTGAAGAAAAAGAAAAATTGAATAAGAAAACATGCTATTGACTATAGCCAGTTAGAGAAGACTATCTTTTGTACAAATTAATTAAAAAAACTTTTTCCACAAAATAAGTTGTTCAAAGAAAAGTAAAGAACTCCATTAATCAAAAAATGAGCAAAAATCAAATCAAATAATCTACCAAGCATGAAACTACCACAAATCAGCATCGATAAATAAATGAAACGGAAAACGAACAGAAATTACGATAATTAACCGATTCAAATTCAAATCAAGCAGAAATTAACATAAGTTGGGCGCAAAACCCCTATGCCTTCCCATAGCCAGAAAAAAATTTGCACTTTACTGAAAAAATATTTGATATTATTTATAAAAAATTGTCCTTAAATATTTGACTAATATTTAATACTTGTCTTTTTCAGGTTCCTCTTTGAATCCAGATGGAAGAAAAAAACTTCACTTTCATGTAAGTAAGTTCAAAATTATTTTTAAAAAACTGTGCTTTATCATATGAATAATGTCTAATATTTGTCTCTTTCAGGTTCCTTTTTAACTCAACACGGAAGAAATAAGCTCCAGGATCATGTAAGTAAGGTATAAATTATTTGAATAAATAAAAGTTCAAATAGGGATAAAATCCCCCCAACAGACAGCGTTTCACAAACAGTGATAGAAATTCACAAAAAACACCAGACATTTTGGCCACACATGCAGTGACCATCATCAGCAGTAAAACTAAATTTCTTTTTGGCTAGATTCACCCCTTCCCCTTTGTCAAAACGCACCACTTGATTTTTCTTTACTCCTGATCAAAAACCAAAAATGAATTATTCCCTGAAAGTAGATTCCGATGGAAAATCAAAATAAGGTGAAAATGACACCTAAACATTCCTTAAACTCAAATTGACCAAACAACAGCAAAGCCCAAGACAGACATAGCTTTGCTTTAGGAGGCAACGAAGAACCAACATCACCAGTTTCTCGAAGTGAAGGAATTGCTCAACCGACGAAATTTGGACTCAAGACAAGGATATACACCTGAAGATACATTGACGTTACCAAGTTTATTTACCAACAAGGGATTGGATACGGGACTTCCACTAACTTTCATTTTGCTTGGTATTAAAAAGGCATTCAATGGTATGAATCATGAAATTCTTCCAGGTAGTTTCGAACACACCGAAGATAGAGGAGAGGCACTGCCATGATTCCGTTCCTACCTTAGAAATCGACAGATTGGCATAGGAGATCACAATAGCAAGCAAAATTTAAGGTTGAGAGGTATTACATATTGAGCAGGCAAAGAGCAAAGAGTGAAGAGGGAGCTCTACTGCATGAAAGTGAAAGAATCTTTTACGTTTATGGGTCTCAAAATGCCTTTTGATGCAGAACAGTGTAATTAAAGTTTGTTTCTCTCCTTTTTTAATTACAGTTTTATCAGGCTTATTAAATAAATCTGATTGAACCTTGAAACCCTGAAAAAGTAAATTCATCTGTACTTTTCCCAGGGCTCTCATAATTATAATATACTTGAATAATAAACAGAAATAAAGATATTGTTATAATAAAAAAGTGGCAGACTTTAAATAAACCTTACCTGATTTGGCGTCCCAGACTTTCAGGGAATGGTCACTAGCTGCAGTAACAACTCGATTATTGTTATCGATCCATGCCACCATGCTCACTTTCAAACGACACGGTCGATTTTCCTCTTCAGCATCTGCAGCCCTGAATTTTAAAACAGATAATAAATTGCAACATTCATATTATTTAAAGATTAAGAAGACTATTTTTTTTTTTTACAAAGTTATAAAATACAGCTTTACAATTCAAAGATAAAAAAAAAGAAAATTGCATCATGGTATTAAATTTAGGTTCAACTTAAAAGGGTACTTGGTTTAAATCTATTTCGGTGCTATTCAATCTTTTCTTTGTGACAACATCCTATAAATTAGATTTAGAGCACGGTTTTTTTTCTGACTTAAAAAGGCTAACGTCCAACGAATAAAGCAAAGATGCCGAACCAATAATACCAAACTGATTTGTAGAAACTGTTAGACTGTAAAAAAAGAAACAAAAACAAGAAAAGGATCAAGTAGCCACAAAAAACATTCAGTTTTTGCGTTCAGATAACAGGATGGTTTCTCAAAAATATAAATAGATTAACTTTTTATTTCCCCGTCAACCTGTTGTAAATTTTCTGAAATTTAAAACTAGCTTTTTTTTCTACAGCTGAGTTAAAATAGTTCAAAAAGCAAATGATCCGCCATGATGGCATACACAAACGCCGCAAAAACAGTTGAATTCTGAAATAAACTACCGACACGCCTATTTCAGCTTTATAAGTTGCTACGGCAAAATGTCAATACTTCTAAATAACAACCATTTCCAGAATGTCAGGCAAATTCTACTTTATTACATATTAAAAAATTAATAAAATAATAAAAATAAAGTCAATAAAAGAAGTACTTTGATTTTAGAAAAGAATAGCTTAATTTACTTCTAAAATTCTTGACCTTTGAAGATCATCACGAACACATTTCGGAAAAATATTTGATTTTGCATGGTTTGAAAATTTTGCGTCTTCTGTTGTTGGTTAACATAGGTCACTTACTTAAAGTAAGCTTTCTTTTTCAAGTATATACGAAATTTCTTTTAGGGACATTTCTGTATTATGGTCGTACCCCCCTCCCTATAGGGATAACCTAGTAAAGCGCGAATATATTTAAGAAGGATCTAAGCGATGCGACAGAACTATACGAGGTCGAAAAGCCCAACTGCCATCCAAAGCAAGGGAAGCAACCATTTGCGAAAGCCGGAGGCCTGAACTGCCAACCATAGCAAGATGAGCAAAGCAAGGTCTTACTTGTGAAGGCTGAATGTCTGAGTTCCGAAAGATCAAAGTGAGGACCGAGTCTCATCCTAGCAAAGTAATGGCCGTTGTGCAATGGTTGAAGGCCCAGCCACCAACCGTAGCAAGTAAAGCGAATGGAGGGCGGCAAATATAGCCCAAAAAGAGAGCTATTTCCTAACCTGGAGGTCCACGAAGCAAGCCTTTTCATTTTTCGGTTTATCTATCTATTTGCAATGAGTTCTAATACAATGTAAAAAACAGGATATAACTTAATAAATGTGTTTCAAGAAGGAGAAGATTAAGAGGGAACAGGGAGAGGGGTCACAGGGTTGGGAGCTAAGGAAGTTGCGATTTTCGTATCAGAAACCCACGAATTGGCACATTTCATTATTATCCTCAAGTATCTCAATTTTTTTCAATGAGGAAGAAGGTCAAGAAAGGTGTTACGAGGCCTGGTTGAGGGAGGGCACACTTAATTATTCTTGCGATGGATTCATCATTTATATTTCAGTTGAAAGTTTTCATGCATTAAACTGAATGCTATCATGTCCGCATAAAACAAAGATTGATGGCTTGATATAGGATGCAACCGCCTTTTTATGTTTTGTTAATATTTTTTCTTTTGCAGCAGAAAGGAATGAGTATGAAGCCAATTGGGCAGAAACATGGCAATTGTGAGTTTGTGACCCTGTCTGGCAAGAGGAGATGAATAAATGAGGGATAATAATATATTTTTTAGCAAGGCCGTACACAGAATTTTTGTTCGGAGGGGGTTTTACTAAAAAAAAAAAATTGGGGGGAGGGGGGGGTTCACAAAAAAATTAAAAAAAAACATACAAAATTTGTTTATATCCATTTTTGCTACGTTTTTACGAGTCAGACAAACCCATGAGGGAGGGTTCAAACCCCCTAACCCCCCTGGATACGGCCTTGTCTTTTAGCACGTATTCTCGACTTTCTCGGAACTTTTTTTGTATGGGAGAACACGAAGTCTAAAGTTCAGATAGGATAGAGATTGTTCAGAGCCATCGACGGCACACAGAGCGTTGAAAAGTTTCATTTGATGGTTGTTTTTTTTTTACAGGAACAGGTAGAAATCCCATCGCGTCACCTTCCGGCAGCAGGAATCGATCTCCGAGCCCGTATTGCCCACGAGAGCATCGATCCAATATGCTATCACAAATTGATTCTAAAATTGACCATTTAATATTTTGCTATTTGTGTCCCTTCGCAGCGGAAAATAGCAGAAGTTCAAGGGGGGCGAAGGGAAGCACAGAAAAACAGAGATGTGATACCAAAAGCAACATTAAATTCATATGTAAATACAAAACCAAGAGTATTCGAGTGTGTATACCTTTTTCTTTGTGCTGAAAAAACAAGTTAAACTAACCAAGATCGGATTATGAAAATTTTGTCAATATAATTGTGGAATCCCGACATTGAACATGTGCGATAAAAATTTAAGAATTTTGCAACAAAAAACAAAGCATATAAACGTAACGTCATGATAACAAACCTGCGAGGGTCAAAAGCTTAGTGACACGAGGATTGGCTCGTTTTACAAGTAAAATAAAGAAAGAACTTACCCTGGTAACTGCGTTGTCATTTTTAGCCGAACAGATCTCCACTCTTGGTTTTCAAAGGTCCATACAATGGCTGTACCATCCTTACTCCCAGATATGAACTTGAGTCCCCGATCAGCCCACTGAATACTGTCAACTCTATCAACATGCGCTTCAATTTCTAATATCCTTTCGGGGCCTTCTTTACCGTGCATAAAATAGACTCTAGAAATGAGAATTTCATTTCAAATATTGTTGCATTATTTTAGTAAAAATGTCGGTTTAGATACACAGGAGAGAATTCACTTACAATGTCTGTAGTAGATATTCAATGATGTCCAAGAGATCTGAAAAGGTATTCCCTAGTAGGTTTTCAAGTATTTCCGTAATATCTCAAGAGATAATAAAGATATCTAATCTTTCAACCAAAGGAATTTCCTTAATAACTTCCACCCCCACTATTTCCAACTATTCTAACAAAGATAATCTAACCTCAATGAACAAATTTAAGAAAAATATAGTCTATTCCCTCATGAATTAGAAGAATAAGCCAACAAAATGTGCATAAGAAATGAGGATTTTTAGGGACACAGTAATAACAAATAATTACAGTTCAGACATTTCACCAATATAACAAACAACCATTTGCATTTTATACCTTTGATGCTCTTGTGCCTGCAGAAATTCATGCCGTAAAGGAAGAAGAGGCGCCAGTCATCACAAAAATGTGCCGCAGCCAAAACACCTTTCGATTCTGCTTGAACTGAGGCCCCCTAGTACCATGTATTAAATGAGCACATTCGGCTTAAAAGGTTTTCTGGTCCTCCTTTCCAACAGGCGCCTTCGAGGATCATTTTTTTTCTGGAGTCATCTATGTGTGGAACATGTCACAGCTCCATAAACGTTTTCGTGAATTTAAAGTGACTGACCCAAGACTAGACATCCCAGTAAAAAAAAAAAAAAAAAAAAAAAAAAAAAAAAGCACCGTCTGAGCTGGATACCAACTAGAATTGCAATCTATCAATGTTAGCAATATACAAAAATATTAATGTAGTCGCAGCTATCTAAGACGCATAATAGAAAAGAGGCTGAAAAGAATGCAAATAGGTAAGTATTGGGGGGTAATCTACGGGGGTCACCACTTATTGATGCAAAAATGACGCAAAAAGGTTGCTATGCCCCTTACTCGAGGGGGAGAACCCCTTGTCGGCCCAAAGTAGTGGGATTCCTGCGGTTACTCCAACGGTTCCGTGTCTACTAGCGTGATCGAATGGTCCAAGGGGCCACTTTTAAGGCCAAGGGTTACCGGTAACATTTCTAACTATCTCTTTAGACTCGACCTAGGCTGAAAAGTCAAAGATTATATAGTATAAAAAATATTACTGTATTCACGACACGCTACAAAAAGGAACTATTTTCCCCAGCCCGCTCCGCCAGCCGCGTGTCTCCGACGGGGCAACGGGGTGGTAATGATTTTTTTCAGCCAATCCGAGGGCTTACTAAGTTACTGGTCAAACCTCCCTAACTGCGCAATTTAATACCTCGTGGTCTATGGAACCAACTACGCAATTAGGAGGACATAAAATGGCACCACAAAATTAAAGGAAATATAATAATTATTAATAGGGGAAGGAAAATAATTAAGGGGCCAAAAGAAAAGAATCTGGGAAGGACATTTATCTGAACAAACTGGGACCAGGGGCTCCAACAGTAAGCAATATCTAAAAATCTAAAAGCTTTAAATAGATTAGGTTACTGTGCTTTTTTCCTCCAGCAGTCACCTGGGTAACTTGTTTTAATACAGCCTGTTTTTTATATTATTTCTAAAAAAAATTCAGAAAAAAGCCATAAAAGGACCAGTTTTCTTTGAAAAAAAAAACAAGGGAGGGAAATCATGTCAAACTTACCTGACGTGATGATCCCCACAGCCAGCAGCCATAAAATTACCACCAGGACTAAATGATGTACATAACATTTGGCACTGACCTGGCCTCATTCTCTCACAAAACTTGTGAGGTCGGGGTCTAGAAATAAAAAGAGTTAAAAAAAAATCAGATTCAAGACTAATGAATTCTACGAATAATTTAAATGCATTTACAACTACAAGTAAATGAACAAACAGATACCCGATTTGACACAGGAAGCGGATTAGTTCTTAAGCGGATCTTTAATACAACAATCTGCACATGGCAACGAATGGACAATTTAGGACGATTGGTTGTATATCTTCAAAGCTGCTTCTCTTGTTTTTTTCAAGACTTCTTTTGAAAGAAAGTACCGTTTTTAATAATACTGTGGTTTTAGCAACCTGATGCTACTCAGTAATAACATGATATGAGAAAATGTATTTTCTTTGTACGAGTATGGCACTGAGGGTTTGGCATTTTATTGAGTGCCTCCTCGTCCTCTTTTGGCAAAAAGAATTCGCAAAAGGAAAACAGTTTTGTTCTGTTTAGATAAATATAGTCATATATTGCTTTCTTTTCGAAGTAAAACTAACTTGAGCTTCAGTTTATGCGGCCTCTCGCTGTATAGGATTGCCTGAGGTTTAGTTATACATCTGGTCACCTGTGTCTTGGACACCTTCAAGCTTCTGAATATGTCTTTTGTAAGATGGTGGTGCTAACCGCACTAAAATTATTTAAGGGTGCGTCACATACATAATACTGACAAGGAACTTGCTCTCATCCTGCATCTCGACTGAGGACAAGTACTTTGACCTGGGAAAAATCCTGACGCTAACAAAATCTACAAAGAAGCAACTATTTAACATATCCTACACATTTTCAGAAAAAAAAAACACGCAGAAAATAAAAAAAACAGCAGATTTAGCCTGTCAAAACCCGCTATTTGATCAAGAAAGAGAATATTCTCTGGTATTTTTCAATTGGATGTGTTTTTTTTTTTTGTTTTTTTTTTCAAGGCTGATGAGGTGGCTAGACATAGTCCTGCCAACAAACACATGACCATGCCCAAGATATTTTTACCATCTACTCCGTCCTCAAACCAAGGAAAGACGTGATAAAGCTTAGATTCAAACTATAGAACAAGTAAATAACTTTGTTTCCAGGTAGAATAAATTCTCCGTGACCGTTTCCAAATCATGATCTTAATTAAGTAAACCATTCTTCTGTGGTTCATCATTTAATTTTATGATTCATGCTATTCTGATTTCAAATATTCCACTGTTAGAATGTAAACGCTACGAAGCTTTTTCCATGGTAGTTTTTACAGATTGAGAAACCGTTTTGAGGTCATAAATTTTGGTAGAGCTAGTTTTAGAATAAGTATTAATATTTAAAATTTTAGTTTTGAAAAAGGAGCGAGCTAAAGTAGCATTTCACCCTCCACACAACTACTAATAGTAACAGCTGATCGCAGCGCAAAGAAATCAAAAGTCTGATGCGTCAATGCAAAGCGTCTTCAGTGTCTTGGCTACAATAAATTTAAATGAAACAATTTTCGTCCCTGAAAGTAAAGAATGAAATTAAAACTTAAAAGTAGTTCAGTTCCAGAACATTGATTTTGGACTTCTCTATTGCAACAACAGCCACATATTTGTAATAAACAATTATAAAATCTTGAAAAAAAAAATACCTTGGTGAAAATCAAACACTCTTTTTAAACATATACTTAACATTTTCTTGAGAATGACTTTTATCTTGCAATAATAGCCTCAGATTCACATTCAATAACATCATAAATCCTTAATGATTGACTTTTATGAGATTCAAATACTGTTTGTGAAATCTCAGCTATTGTATTTTGATTCAGTATTTCAACACAGCAATAATAACATCACATTTGTAATCAACAAGCTCAGAAACCGTTAAGTATCATTCTTGGTAGAAATCAGTCTATATTTATGATAAATGTACTTAGTGTGGTTTGATTTAGGTCACTCATATGATGATGTTAACGATTTTTAATGATTAACCTTTAATCACTAGGAACCATTTCCTAAATAAGTCTTGAACGATGATGAGACAATAGAGGTACAACAAATCTATGTATACGATGTAGGGAGGGGGGAGTGCAGTAAGGACGAACTCAAAAGATTAAATTTTAGTTCACCAGCCATATTATCTGAAAATCCTTCCGTGATTCAGGCCCCTGCAAGGTGTGGGATGGCCAATATTTGTGAAATTCTTACTTAAGATGCTAGGATTTCCAACGTTTATTTTCAAAATTTGTATCAGATTTAATCGACTAAGTCAAATCCACATAAACTAATTTTGGTCCCAATTAAAAACCATTTTTTTAAACGGGTACTTAGCAAGTATTGATTTTGTATGCTACAGCTTAAACATCATTGCACAACTCTGTATTCCAACAACACATCACGTCCTCTAGTTGTGAAATATTTTCTAAGTGTATTATAAGTTCAGGCTTGTATTGCAATATTAATCTCAAAATGGCAACAGACAAGATCGAAAACCATTGAATACCCCATGGTGGACACCAAACACCATTTTTAAAACGTGTACTTAATGTGTCTTGATTTAGGACATCCGTGATTTTTTGGTGATTTTGATATTTAATTTTTAGTCGTTAAAGACCATTCCTAAATAATTCTTATTGATCATGAGTCGAAAGTGATGCATAATATCTATGATCAGCTTCACGTGAAGCGGGCGCAGGGGGAGGGTCACAGGAGGAACGGGCCCAACTTTTGGCCCTCTACCATGCAGAATGGAAACCCCTGAATGACTCAGACTTTAGTAAGGTCTGAAAATACCACCAACTGTGAAGTATATCAGACTTTTTTTGATACACAATCATCAAGCTCAGAAACCTTTATAAACCAAGCACAAATCTTAAAGTATTAACTAAGTGTATCTTGATGTCCTTAGTGTGTTTTGGTTTATAATAGCCATACTATTTTCTTTTTTTAATGATTAGCCTTTAACTGTTAAGAACCACTTTGTAAAAAAGTCAAATAATGTAGGAATTCTATTAGTGGAAAGTTGGATGTCAATAAATATCTGAGATGCGTTTTACTTTTGGACGTCAATCTTTCAGAATTAATTTCAGATTTCAAATCAGCAACAAAAAAGATAAACAAGGTAAATCTATAAAAAGACTCTCAACTTTAAAGATTTAATCAGATTTTAACAACTATTTCAAAAGCCCAAACTAATCAACTGAAAAAACAACAACTTTTCTTTGCTATTTAGAATGAAGAGGCCTACTAGATAGTTAATTAACAACATTAAAGAAAATAAATAGAAATGGAAGGAAAAATTAAATACGAAAAAGTACATGTTTACGTACAAAAACCTAGGTAAATCTTCCTCAGACGTATAATAATATTCCCAAAAAGAAGCCGAACCATCTGAGCTCGTTGATGCCAAATATTGAACAGAACCTTGGGTTGAGGGGCAAAAATTGATTGATGTAATCATACCAGAATGTCCTGTCAAAACAGCTGCCTAAAAACACATGAAAAAAATCAAAGCCTCGAAACACATTGATATTTTGTAAGACTCCTATAACAAGATCTCATAATATTCGATACCAAATTGCATACCTCACAGTTTTTTCGATAAAGAATGAATGCGCTTCCAATAATACCACCGCTTGTTTTTTCTTTATGAAGTGATTACACGCTTTGTTCATGATTCTTTGTATAAAAACAATTTTTTTTCAATTATTCACATTGCCAGTATAATGGTTGGCGTTAAGGACAAAGAACTCTCTAAACTGGTATGTATTTAGTGTGCTTTAAAAAAGGATTAATCCATTTCGCGGTTTTTTTCTTATTTACAGAAGTCCCAATCGCAAAGGTGTAGTTTCTATACAGAAAGTGTGGGATACCATTCACGACTGGAATAAAATTGTTTTGGTACCTCTGGTACCCTCTAGTAACCCGATACCCTTATTATATATAATATATAGGTACTATATATACTTACAGGTATTATTCATAGATAATTAAAATAATTATAGGTACCAAAACACCAATTAAAGCCACATTATTCAGATAGACACTATGATTAAAAAAAACGTCTGAACAAAAAGCTTAGAGCTTTATTTTTGTTATCCTATAAAGCAGCGCAAACACGATTTACTATTTTAAGTTTTAGACATTGCAGTATCATCCAAAATTTATCTCAACCAAAAAAAAAAAAACCTCGTTCTATTTAAAGACAAGCATCTATTCTTTGAAAGAGGACGGGTTCAACCACCCTAAATGACAGACGCAAGACCCCATGAAAGGTCCAAATTAGTTTCGAACAAATGAAAATTATCCCCCACCCCTCACAACCTAATCTGGAGTCACCTCCCAAGGCAAAAAGGTGTATCTATTTCCAATCCAATTTACTGCAAAGCGGAAGGCACAGGAAGAGTGATTTTCCGTCCTATTTTTCCTGGATTAATATTCAACTTCCAATTAAATTGTTTATGCCCCTTTCTAAATCTATACACTCTTCTTCCAGAGATGAATCCGGACTGAGTTGCAGGGTGGGGGGATAGTTCATGGGTTAAATTTTTTATCTTTAACAGTTGCTTTTTAATGAACAAACTTTTTCTTTATACTTTACATTTTTTGTATTGATTTTAATTGACTAACTTTCTTGACTTTCCTTTTGAGTTTGTGTATGACTACTACTACACTTTTTGCACATTTGACGAAAGACACAAGTTCAGCTTTCTTTGTTTGGGATAGTTGTTTTTAAATCAAGTGAAGGTTATGGATAGATCGTTCAATAATAAGTGATGCTACAATGAAAGTGCTCTAAAAGCGGTATATTAATTTGTAATTTTTCAAAAGAATATGACTCATTTAAGAGCATATTGTCTAACAGTATCACAACCAATGTCTATTTTGATAACAGTAGCTACTAGAGCTAAAATTATTTAAAAGAAGGATATAATCATATCAATAATTTATTATTAGCACACATCAATCTGACACTCGTGGAGTCATGCAACGAAAAAATGCCCTTAAATTAATAAAACACATCAATGAAATTATGACGCAGCGAAAATCGGGAGGATGCTGAAACCAACAACTTTCCGTGCAACATGGCCGATTTTGCTGTTACGCCTGGGATATCCAATCTATTAACTGTTCCACTATTACTATGCAAAGGGAGGAAAAACACGTAAAAAATTACAATATCTTAACTGATATAATTAAATTATTCTTCCTTAAAGGGGGTTACTGCCCAGAAAGGAAGAGGACAAAAAGTTGAAAACACCTACCCAGGGCCCTTGTACTTCCCAAAATTAGGACCAATTTTAGAACAATAAAAAAGACTTTTCCCTAGTGTTTTAGATAGAATTCAAGTTTCATATCACCTTTCCAATTTCAATATTTTCAAAATGAATGTTCACATGACCTTAATAAAAACATATTTTCTTTCATACGTTCTGCTCCCAATACCTCCTTTCATTATGTGTTGTAGCTGGTAAAGCGATGTAAAAGCACTATAAAAAATTTAGTATTTTTAATTTTTTCGAAAGAAACTGTTCGAAGGACTCATACAAGAACATACCAACACGAAGACCACTCAATAAGTAACGAGAAAATCATTGTACCCTAGAAACGATTTATTTAATCAATACGAAAGTTTGGCTATTTTTCAACATAATTCCAACAAACATTTCAGACATCGTTCTTCTAATTTGTGCATGCCTCTGGCATAAGATTTTTTGGATCTCGAAGCTACTTTTGTACCTTATATTTAACTTCTTCATTGGATCGAAAGTGTTTCCAATATAGATTCCTTTGAGTGGTCCTTTGAGCAAATCAAAGTCCCACTGGGCGAGGTCAAGGCTACAGGAGAGGATGTGGAAGGATCTTTCACTCCAGTTTTAACTTTTTCCTGAGTTTAACAGTGTCACATGTGGGCGAATACTGTCATGAAACGAAATCACTCCTTTAGTCAAGAGTCCACGCTCGAAAGGCAGTCCTTACTATGTTTGTGAGCATATTAATCTAACACTGTTAATGGTTCATTCATGTTCAAGACAGTCACAATAAATAGGCTCATGTGAATCCCAGAAAACTGTAACCATGAATTTTTCTGCAGAAGACAGACACTGCAATTTCTTTCGATAGGGAGAGCCCGTTTACTTCTGCTAGAGGCTTTGTATCAGACTTTAATTCAAGATGGTTATCATCACATGCTACAAGCCTATTGAAAAATTCTTTTTTTTTACATAAATATAGTTTATTCACATGTTGACATATTTGAAGCCAGTTTTTTTTGTGGGCGTTTGAAAGTGGTCTTGTAACCTATCTTGCATAAGTTTTGGTGTACTTCAGCTTATTCTGAATCATGTAATAGATATTTCCCAGAGTTGCATGCACTTCTTAAGCTACTAGTTCAACAGTAATGTGCATGATGTCCTGAATAACCACGTTAGTGCAATTTTTGAGGGAGGAAGTTGCAACTTTAATTGGTCACCCAATTCGTTGCTCCTTACAGACAACGGAGAAACTTTTAAGACCATGATCATAGACATGCATAACAAATATAAAATGGAGATCTTCAACATCCAAAATTTATTTATTTTTTTAACCCACTAATAAAGAAAACTTACACAGCGGAGAAAAAACATAAACATATACTTTCGATACAGCGGAACCGTGCCGGACGATTATATTACTGATATCCGAAACTTTTCGGCAACACGGCATCTTTTCCAAGAACGTCATTCGTCCCCAATTATGACGTTATCTTCCTATTACGATACCATGGACAGAGAAAAAGAAGATACTTGCAGTATAGAAAATACCGAATAGACAAAGAAGAAATATTTTTCTTTCTAAAAGAGGATGAAAGAGTATACAACCAAGTAATTCCTTTCGAAGTGTGAATATACACAGAGGAGGCAACAAATGAAGTAACATAAAACGCTTTGAAGTACAATATGCATATCAACTACAGATTAGAGTGCAGTAATATTTGTTTTACCTTACTTAGTGTACAATTAGACTGCCTTTTCATACTCAATATGCGTCACCTTTTCCTCCTTTTATCGTGATGATACTTAAAATACCGACTTTATTTTCTTTCTTTTTTTACCCATTTGCTTTTAAATTCGGCTCTCTGGATAGGTATAGTCGAGAGACTAATATATAGTACGTATCTAATACAGAGACGTCTTAACATGCACGGGTCACTAAAATTAAAATCTGGCTGTTTGAGTTGATTGCGTCGAAACTTACACAGCTAAATGTAACTCAACAAATTAGGAAAAATAGCGAATTCAGCTTTCAATGAAAAATATGCATTTGTGAAGTTTTTGGTAGGATCCAAATTTAAAGAAAAGAAAGGTCAGTGAAAATATTAGCAAAAAGTAGGCTAAAACATATGGTAGTTGTCGATTTAATTTCAAGGTGTAGTTGTTTCAGGGAATATTGGAAATTTTCCAAACGAAAGGCGAAGGTAAGTTTAACTAATAAGTTTTAATGCGATAACAATAACGATAGTGAGATACTGCCCTAAAAATTCTATAATCTTTGAAATAACCAAAGAAATTATTTTAGAAAATTGCTGTTATCAGGTATGAATAGATGAAAGAGATGGCAAGGAAGCAAAAACGGTTTTTATTTTGAGGTCCTTGGTATTTTAAGGTAACTGAACAACATCATCGGAATTATAAAGATCCACAATGGTCACATCCCATTGTTATAGTATGACGAAAAACTTGAAACATGTTAGTTTTTTGTTGGTAAATTTGAGTTCCTTCGCCTTTTTATCTTTTTTTTCATGGCAAGATTCACTTAGCCTAGTGGTTGGCGCGCTAGGTTTGGAATCCTTTGTCCAAGGGGCGGGAGTTCGATTCCTGGTGTGGCCAGTTATTTGGTTTGGGACGAGGGTCAGTGGCGTGGCTCTGTAAGCTCAGTCAGAGTCTGAGCAGAATCTGGGGAAGGTAAGCAGGAAGAGTGTGCGAAAGCACAGGATGCCTACGACCCCTCCCCTCCCCCCGCCTCCCATTGCACTTCCTGGGTGAAGGACCTAGAAACGGAGATCAGCACCACCAGTTTGGACTTTAAGGGTCTAGTGCTGCATCCTTTACCTTTTTTTTTTACTGTAAGATTCGCAAATTGATCAAATTTGACTCCCACTAGTTTTGGAAATGGAATAATTGTATTTGGTGAAGATAGTTAGCGTGTAGAGCAAAAAACATTTTCTAACAATAACAGTATTTAACAATATAAAATAAATTCAACTAACTCATAATTACACTGATCCAGCTCCCTTTCTCCTCCCACCCTAACAAGTACCCATCTTATAAATTAGCAACATTTGATTAGTTTCTCTGTAAAATTCAATTGTTTTTTTTGTAGTTTTGGCAAACTTCTTTTTCATCCTAAACAAACTCCTGCGTCTGTGACTGTCCTTGCTAAAAATATAACAACCCTCGAAGGGGTGTACCGCCAATACACACAAACTTATTCAATTAAAAGATAAAATACATACAGGAGCTCCAGTGCGAAGACACCAAACTCTAATTATCTTATCACAGCTACCAGCAGCTAAGAGTCTGTTATCACAACTCACTGCCAAATCTGCTATTTCTGAGGAGGCTCCGCGGAAAGTAGAAAGCAGGCGGCCATCTATGGCATTCCATACTTTGACAAGCAAATCATCTGCACCCTGAAAGGAAGAATGGAAATTTAAAACGATCAACAACAAAAATCGCAAAATAAAGCAGGTAGAGGCCAAAAAAATTAAAACTGGCATATAGTACAAACAATCCTAAATATCACAGAAATATTGGTAATTTGCTAATTATGATCGTCAATTTTGATTTTTGACAAAATAAATGCCAAAAACTGGAAATTTACAACATATTTATATAATTGTTACAGCATTAAAAGTTTTTCTTATCAAAAATTTTCCTGTTTCGAATCATAGGAATAACAATTGACCTAAACTATGTGTGGCTCTTAGGTTATAACAAAGGGCATAATTTTAGCTCCATAGTTAGCACGGCTTTACAAGGTGGTCACATATTTAGTTAAAACCTATAGAATATTATAGAACTATTCTTTTTCTTAATTCGCTTCGTCATTTAATTTAATCAACAAAAACCCAAAAATAACCGAAAAATAAAACTAGTTCAAATTACCGGGGGAAAAATGAAAACCTAGATGAAAAGGATGTAAATTTTTCTTTTTGCCATCTAAATTAAGACTTTAAAAAATCTTTACAAAAGTAAAAACTAATACTTGAAGTTCAAAAATGAGAAAAAACGTAAATAAATCTTGCATAAAACTAGCACATTTGTTCTCGTTTCCCTCATCGCTTTCTCTTTTTTCTCTCAAAAGTGATTAGACGTAAACAAAATCCCTAAAATTAAAATAAATAAATAAAAGTAATAAGAAATATGCATAATTAATGTCCCTACGAAAACAAAGTGAAAAAAGAACAACGAGTTCTACACCCTAATAGATATTCTCCTGCCAAAAGTGAATCCTTTTTTAAATCAGTTAAGAACTCCCCAGTCACTTAATCTCTAATTAGTGATCTTTTTTTTTACTTTAAAGCAGCTACAAGTTTTCAAAAAAAAAACTTGTTCCAATGGTCATAGTTTTAATTTTCTAAACCCTGGCAACTCATCACTTCTAGAGCCAAAACCAAAATATAATCGGGACAGTAAAGCACCACAAACTAAAAAGCCCTTTTAACCGTTATGTTCCAAAAGTCGAAAGTCAAAATTAACCAGTAATTACTCACTAATTACAATTAATTACATTCATTAGACCTAGACATCGGTTCTTTTATCAATAGAAAGAGAAAAAAAAATGCTTCAGTAATCCCCTTGAAATTTGGGACAGACAGAAAAATTATAAATAAATTATAATGATCCACGTCAAATATTACGACAAAAAGCACAAAAACTGCCAAAAGGAAAGCAAATCTCGGACAGGGACTAGTAGGACCTGACAATAAAAGAAAAACAGCAAAAAGTAAATAAAACGCAATCAATAAACGAATAATTAATAGCCAATAAACAAACCAATAAACGAACTAATTAGAGATTACCTGTGTGCCCACAGAAAGTAGACAAAAAAGAATATATCAATTGCTCAGTGCCTTTTTAAAGAGCTAAGGGAGGAGTCCCCCCCCCCCCATATAAAAAGTTATCTTTGGAGAGAGCGAAAGTGATAGGCAGCAAGTCGTTCAGGTTAATTTCAGACAGCATTTAAAAGCAGGCAATGGGGGCTGGCCTGGTCCCTCCATGTCCTCCATATATAAATGGCGGTGAAATTAGGAAGGGCTCTAATAGTATATTTTCATGTTTCATATATTTGAAACAAAGGCACATATTTAGATTTGAATTTTACCGGGTTCTTTAAGTCCAATTTTACGAAAGGCATTAGTGCTAGTTAAAAGACATAAATTGACTTACCGTAAATATGTAATTTCCCGTTCGATCAAAAAGAACGCAAAAAACAGCGGACAAGTGACCAAGGTTCCTTGAGCATAGCTTCAACTTTGAATAAAAACTAGTAGGCACTAATTCCTTTGTAAATGAATTACCCAGCAGCTCCGAAGACCGTAGCAAACAGGCTATAGTTGAAAAAGAAAAGTCATTATCTATTTTGATCTGTGCTGTCAAAAAAAAAACAAAAAGGAAAATGAAATACACCATCCCAAAAGATGTGCTTATATTTACAAACAGAATCTAAAAACTATTATTTTGTAGCTTTTTTTTCATTTGATGTTTACTGGCCTTGAGGAATAGACAATAGTATTATCCATGGGAGCAAAGATTCGCATTTCAAGAGGACACACGGGGAGATTCAAAACTTATAATGACAAACTAGTTAGATAAACTAGCTATGAAATGTCTGCGTATTAGGCCTCTATTTCGGGCACTCCAATTACATATGCTGAAAATACTTTCGTGACTCTGATTCAAAAAGAGAAAACGCTCTGAACTCTGCTATATGCATACTTCGGATCCATCCATTATACCTAGAGCTGCACACATCATGGAACTGTATATGCATATGGAGCACGTCATGGAGCTGTACCCTAGAGATGTGTTATTTTAGACTCTTCGACCAGTTCCATAAAAATGGTATCTTTAATTGTAGATCCGATTCCTCGTAGATCCGACCTTGAGGGTGTACAAATGGCTTACACAGGACGGTTTTTCGCAGAAAGAACACTAAAAGTTGATTCAGTCCTCTCTCAGCTTTCTATCAAGGGGTTGCTTCTAATATTTAATATCAAGGGGTTGTTTAACATCCCTAACGCGTTGAAATTTTAGTATCAACATCTGGGAGCATTGGTGCGGCTGATCCTTCGTATACAGAATAACCAACGCTTGTTCTAGGTTTCAGCGTGCTCTTTACTTTCATTAAAAAGTATGTTTTATATGTTTTTAGTAATAAGCATATTTTAAAAAAGCATATTTTCACATAAAATCATGTTAGTAATCTAATCTTGGTTCAATTTAAAATCATATTAGGAAATCTCTTCCCCTGAGGATGCCCCTGTCTCTTTCACCTGTGTGCGGTTAAGTCATATGAATGCAATCTCTTATTCCCCAATCCTAATATTTTTGCAATAAGAGAGGAAATATCACACCATTAGTCTCCAAACTGCATACTTATTTCAAATATAGTGAAGAGTGAAGTGAAGAGAGATTTCCAAGTGAAGTGAAAAGATCTCTTCCAAGTGAAGAGAGATTAGGGCAAAGTCCTCCTCTATATGGATCTGAACGGTCTCCCCCAAAAAACTTAAAACTTAGACTTAAAGACACCTTTCTATGGATCAGACACCTTTCGCCCATGAAAAGATCCACTAAACCCCCCTCCCCCTAACAGATGCCGTTAAACTAATTAATACTATATAGTATTGTAAAACTATTTAAAATCATGTTATAGTAATATAGTAATACTATATTACTGTTATAGTAATGCTATATGTTATAGTAATACGTTATATTATTACTAATATGTTATAGTACGTTATATAATACGTAATATGGTATAGTAATACTATATAAAATCATTTTATGTGAACAGTATACACGTTTCGGGGCGAACGCTCTACCGCATGGATAAACTCTAAAACTGGGAGGCTCTGGAAATAGCTTTTCGATAGTCCTAATTCAATTGCCTATCTTAGAAAATTCGCTTGATAGCATTTTGGCCATAATCGAGTTTACAATTGTCACCTTGCACTACAAACTAGAAGACATCAGCACTTTACTGTGACGCGATCTCTTTTGTTACTTAAAAAGGCATTAGAGCTTAAAATTTGGCCTTAGCTTTGTTCTGTTCAGGTATTGATGAACCCTTGGCTCGTTACGATGCCCTCTGTTATAAAAAAGGGCATCCGTAACAATATTCCTTTGGGAAAATATTAAATTTAATATTTTTAAATACAATGACTTTAAATTTTCTGGTATAGGGTTCACGACACGCTGAATTTTTGGATGTAATTTTTATAAGGATACAATCTTTTTTGGGGATGCTACCCCCCTTTTGAACTACAATCAATTTTGTAATGTATCCAAAGAAGTGCAGATGAAAGAAATTCCTAGCTTGGAAAGGGACAGGATAGAAGAGCAACACACAATTTAGAACACAGGAAATATTGACCAAGAGCGCCTCCGCCCCAAAATACATACGTAAATAACAAACACAAACTTTTATATTTTTACTCCTTTTTGTCCTTGCAGATGATAAAGAGCCAATAGATATTATTACTAATTAAAAAAGTAAGGTCTTAATCCGAAATAGTCGTGCCCGAAACCAAAGAGTGTGTCATGCACTTCTTTTCTAGTGTGAGAGAAAGAGAGAGGCGAGAGAGAGAGATAATGTGAAAGAGAAGCTGAGAGTGGAGAGAGGGAGGAGAGAGTGAAAGAAAAAAGAGAAAGTAGTAAAGAAATCAACGAACCATTATTTTGGATAGACAGAATCTCAGATGCAGAACTTCCAGGCCATCGATTTTTACTGAGTAAAGGATAGAACTGTGATCGATTCCTATAATCAGCTACAAAAGAAAAAAAAAAGATTATTAGACAAATAAATAAGCATAAGGGAAAGAGGAACAGAAAGATATTAACATAAATTAAATGTCATCTGAACGGTCCTCAAAGGAAGTCTGTTCTGTTAAACATGGTATAACAAATCATACGGCAAAAATAACCCTTATACGGTATAATTCATTCATATTTGGTGCTTATTCAAAAAACAGTTAAACCAACTTCACTATTCTAGCACTACAGTAAACTACTCCAGAACAAAAACAAAGGTAAGAGAAATAAAGTGAAGAAAAAAGAAAAAAAGAAGAGGAAGAATAGTCCACGAGGAAAGAGGAAACAATTACGAATTAACGAAAATTTCAGACTCTGGAAAGTTGCTCAAATGGGTCTAGATTTCCTATAGATTACATAGTTTTAACACAAGTCAATAGCCTTAAATAAGTTGAAGTTATATCGCACTATTACAGAGCCAATAGGTTAGATGTGTCAACGCTTTGTCTACGGACAAAAAGAAAGTAAAATCAGGATCTTTTGGGTTAAGTCCGTGACAAAATATTAGAATTCAGTTCCATCTTCCATTTTTGGGGAGTATAACGGTTGAATCACAGTGAGACAGATATTGATTAATTCTTATTGATTAATTAGATATTGATTGATTAATTAGATATTGATTAAGGGCATGGAGGGGGGGGGCACCTAGCCCCCCCCCCTCCATGCCCTTTTTCCTCAAACCCATCCGATAAGAACTTTGAGAAAAATTTTTTAAAAATGGCTCAGAGACCATATAACAAAAACTCAGGGGTCAACACAGCCCCCCAGGGCCCGAGGGCAGGTGTTGTAAGTTATGCCCTAGGGGAATGTATGGTTTTTTTTTGAAGGGATGCTCGTAAAAAAATTCAGAGATGGCTCAATTGATTTAAAATCGAAAGTTCTAGTTAAGTTTTTTCGAGTCAAAAGAGATTGGAGGGCAACTAGCCCCCCCCCCCCGCCCATTTTTCCCCAAATGCATCCAATAAAAATTTCGAGATAGGCATTAAGTTCAAAATTTCTCAAAAGTCAGATAACAAAAACTCAGGTGTCGTCACAACCCCTAAGGGCCTGGGGACAGACGTTGTAAGTTATGCCCTGGGGCATATATTGTTCATATGAAAGGGATGCTCGTATATACTTCAGAGAGGGCTCATTTGATTGGATATTGAAAGTTCGAGCTCACTTTTTAATAGTCAAAAGAGATCCGAGGGCAGCTATCCCCCAACCCATCTGATTAAAATTTTGAGATAGACATCTTGTTAAAAATAAATCAAAGGTCAGATTAAAAAAAAATCCGGTGTCAATAGAACCCGCAGAGCACAGGGGAAGGCGTTCTAAGTTATGTCCTAAGGGCATGTATGGTTCTTATGAAAGGGATACTCGTATAAACTTCATAGAGGGCTCATTGGATTGAAAATTGAAAGTTCTACTTAACTTTTTAAGAGTCAGGAGAGTTAAACTACCCCCCCCCCCCAACGCTCTTTTTTCCCCAAACCCGTCCCCTACAAATTTTGAGATAGCCAGTGTTTTGGAAGTTATTCAAAATTAGATAACAAAAACACTCCCCAGAGCCCGGGGGATAGGCGTTGTAAGTGTTGTCCTGGGGGCGTATATGGTTCTTATGAAAGGGATGCTCGTATAAACTTCAGAGGGGGCTCATTTGATTGGAAATTGAAAGTTTTAGTTCAATTTTTAAGAGTCAAAACCAGTTTTTCCCCAAGCCCATCAGATAAAATTTTTATAATAGCCATTTCATTCAAAATAGTTCAAAGGTCAGATAAGAAAAATTCCTGTGTGGACGGAACCCACCAGAGCCCGGAGGCAGGCGTTATGATTAATGCTCTCTGGGCATATATAGTTCTTATGGAAGGGATGCTCGTATAAACTTTGGAGAGGGCTCATTTGATTTGAAATTGAAAGTTCTTGTTCACTTTTTAAGAGTCAAAAGAGATTAGAGAGCCACTAGCCCCCCCCCCTCCTCCACGCCCTAAATGTATCAGATGAAAATTTTGAGATAGGCATTTTGGTAAAAATAGTTCAAAGTTCTGATAACAAAAAACTCCGGGGTCGACACAGCCCCCCAGGGCCCGGGAGTAGGCGTTGTAAGTTATGCCCTGGGGGCATATATGGTTGTTCTGGAAGGGATGCTCTTATAAAATTCCTAGAGGGCTCATTTGATTAGAAATTGAAAGTTGTAATTCACTTTTTAAGAGTTAAAAGTGATCGGAGGGTAGCTAACCTCCCCCCACACTCCATTTTTTTTCCCAGAGGCACTTCATATAGAAGAGGTCGTCATATAAACTTCAAAGGGGGCTCATTCGATTGGAAATTGAGAGTACTAGTGCCCATTTTAAGAGTCAAAGTGATCAGAGGGCAACTGGCCCCCCAAGCCTTTTTTCCCCAAATACATCTGATAAAAAATTTGAGGTAGCCATTTTGTTAAAAATAGTTGAAAAATCATATAACAAAAACACCTTTACGTATGGTCATTTCGTTAAAAACAGTTCAAAGAATAAATAAGAAAAACTCCTGTGTCAACACCCCCCCCCCCCAGGACCGGGGAAGGCGTTGTAAGTATTGCTCTGGGGGCATATATAGTTCTTATGGAAGGTATGCTCGTATAAACTTCAGAGAGTATTCATTTGAATGGAAATTAAAAGTTGTATTTCATTTTCTCAGAGTGAAAAAAGATCAAAAGTCAACTAGCCCCTCCCACCCTCCACGCCTTTGGGCGTATCGGATGGATAAACCCATCCAATAAAAATTTCAGGTGACCATTTTGTTAAAAATAGTTCAACCATCAGATATTAAAACTCCAGGGTCGACACAACCCCCCAGGGCCCAGGGATAGGCGTCGTAATTTATACTCTGGGGATATATATGGTTCTTATAGAAGGGATTCTCGTATAAACTTCAGAGAGGGCTCATTTGATTAAAATAGAAAGTTCTAGTTCATTTTTAAAGAGTCAAACGGGACCGAAGCTTAATCTAGTCCCCCCCACGCCCATTTTCCTCAAACCCATCCGATAAAAATTTTGATAGCAATTTTGTTAAAAATAGTTCAAACATCAGATAATAATAACTCCGAGGTTGACACAAACCCATTTTTTCCCTTTGATATTGCTACTTTGATATCAGTTTTGATACTTTGATGAATATTTGATTTTTTTTAAAAGTTTGATTTTGAATTAAGGGATCTTTAAGAACTTGAAACTTTTTGCAATCAAAAACGAACTAAAATTAATTTTAAACGACCAGAAATTACTATTAAAGAATAAATGAAACCCAAAACGAACCGAAATTAAATAAGCAAACACAACAAAAACATTCAACAAGTAACAATATAAATGAATAAATATATCTTAAAGCGAGTAATGCTTAGATTGAATATGAATATCAAGCTTAACATGAAAAAAAATATTTTCCTATTGAAGTATAAATGAAACTTAAAACGAACAGAAATTAAATAAACAATCAATGCAAACAAACATACAATAGATATTAATGTAAATTAATAAACAAATCTTAAAACGAGTGAAACTTAAATTGAATATGCAAATCAAGCTTGAAACCAAAAAAAAAAATCACCACAAACAAGAGTTTGGGTATGACCTCCTTCTCTCACTGTAAAAGTCTAAAACCTACTGCGTCATTGGCACTTTCCTGAATACTACGTATATGCGTTTTGAACAGTATTGGAAAGTATAAACAGCATCAAATTGAATATTTGATGAATAATGATATTAATTGTTGAAAGATCCATCAGTTCAAGAATTTATTTCACTGTAATTGTATTTTTATTTTCAATACTGTAAGAACCGGAAAAGAAAATATTTGTAATATAATCCGTTTTCAGTTAAGCGCCAATGACGCAGTAGGCTTTTGGCTTTTATTAAATAAAAAAACAAGCTTTTTTAAATGAAAGTAAGGAACGACGTTAATACTTAAAATGAACAGAAATTACTCCTTATATGAAAGGGGCTGTCCCCTCCTCAACGCCTCGCTCTTTACGCTAAAGTTTTTTATTGTTTGAAAAATAGAGTTGTGAGAAAGTCAAACTTAAAGAGCGAGCATAAAGAGCGAGGCGTTGAGGAGGGGACAGCCCCTTTCATATAAGGAATAATTTCTGTTCGTTTTAAGTTTTAACGTCGTTCCTTACTTTCATTTAAAAAAACTTGTATTTTTTATTTAATTTTTGAACGTTTTTGAGTTAATGCAGATTTTGATCTTGGCTCACCGTACAGGAATAATTAAAAAAAAATTGCATATTAATTTTACTTTTATTTGGTTAAATGGCTTTCTCGAAACTTGTTTGATTTTATTTACAAACGTTTTTATTAGTAATAAATATACGTAAATTCCGAATTAACTTACGTAACGAACTTCTATATTCATAAATTTTTAATACGTATATTAGGGGGTTCGCCCCCTAGTAAATATCTTGCTCTTTAAGCTAAAGCTCGAATTTCGTTCAAATTCTTTAAAAATGACCACTTAATCACAAAGGCCGTTAATTAGAAGAAATAGCTCTTATGAAAGTACTAAATAATCTTTGGCTTAAAGAGAGAGGTATTGACTAGGGGGTGAACCCAATCATATATGTAATATTTTCTGTTCGTTTTAAGTTTTGATGTTGCTGCTGTTGCAGTTGAAAAACTTGCTTTTTTATATTTAATTTCTGATCTTTTTTTAAATAATGCTGGGAAATCCGGCGTCCCCTTCATAGCAACGTCCCTTCCCACATGAAAACTTCCTTCATGGAAAGATCCTCCCACATAACCTCCGACCCCCCCCCCCACTACCATAAAAATCCCCCCTGAAAACGCCTGTATACTTCCCAATAACCAATACTATATGTTAACATTGGGTAAAGTTCATAACTTTCAGCCCTCCCCCCGGAAACTTCGGGGGATTAAGTCATCCTAAAAGACATAATTATCATATTTTCGAACATGCTGAACAAAATGGTTATCTCAAAATTTTGATCGTGTGACTTTGGGAAGAAAATGAGCGTGGGAGGGGGCCTAGTTGCCCTCCAATTTTTTTAGTCACTCAAAAAGGGCACTAGAACTTTTAATTTCCATTCCAATGAGCCCTCCCACAATATTCTAGGACCACTGGGTCGATACGATCACCCCTGGAAAAAAAAACAAAACAAATAAATAAACACGCATCCATGATCTTTCTTCTGGCAAAAAATGCAAAATTCCACATTTTTGTAGATAGGAGCTTGAAACCTCTATAGTAGAGTTCTCTGATACGCTGAATATGATGGTGTGATTTTCATTAAGGTTCTATAATTTTTAGGGGGTCTTTCCCCCTTTTTTCGAAAATCAGCCAAATTTTCTCAGGCGCATAACTTTTGATGGGTAGGACTAAACTTGATGCAACTTTTACCATTGAGCCGGGTCGCTCCTTACTTACAGTTCGTTACTACGAACTGTTTGATTTACAGTTAGGAAAGGTGGCAGTATCCAAACACTTGTCTGTAGGGAAACTATATTCGTCTTTAACAACTTTAAAAAGAGCTAATAAATCAAACTGAATATTTTATGTATAATGATATTAATTGCTGAAAGCTCACCAGTTCAAAATTTTACTATAATTTTAATGTTTATTTTCAATATTAAGTACAAAAGAAAACATTTGTCATAAAATTGGTTTTCAGTAAAGCGCCAATGACGCTGTAGGTTTTAGACTTTTACAGTGGGAGAAGGAGGTCATACCCAAACTCTTGTTTGTGGTGATTTTTGTTCGTTTCAAGCTTGATTTGCATATTCAATTTAAGATTCACTCGTTTTAAGATTTATTTATTAATTTACATTAATATCTATTGTATGTTTGTTTGCATTGATTGTTTATTTAATTTCTGTTCGTTTTAAGTTTCATTTATACTTCAATAGGAAAATATTTTTTTTTTCATTTTCAGCTTGATATTCATATTCAATCTAAGCATTACTCGCTTTAAGATCTATTTATTCATTTATATTATTACTTGTTGAATGTTGTTGCTATGATTGTTAATTTAATTTCTGTTCGTTTTTGGTTTCATTTATTCTTTAATAGTAATTTCTGGTCGTTTTGAGTTTGAATTTTAAAAGGCATTTGTATCTGCTGAGCTTAAGTTTAAAATGGCCTTTACTTTTCTTTGAAAAACTTATTTTTCGGAAAGTTTTTTCTAATTAATATTAATAAAACCCGATTGAAGCTGAAAGAATCTGAATCTGACAGCAAATATTAATAAACTTTGAGAATATTAAGTTTCGGATGTCTTCCAGTGCAAGTCCACTTTGCTGACTTTCTTGCAGTAAGCTTTCTTTGTCAACTAGTGTAAGTGAGATTCAGTCAGCCAATATCAAATTTGAAAATTACAACGTATTGCTATAGAGAAGTAGCTCTGATTAGCGTACTTCAGATCAGTCATTTGAATGCTCCCGAGAACATATGTTTCCTAAGGGAAACGACTGCACTTCATTATAGATTCCCTGAATTGAAATAAATTTACTAACAAAATAGGACAATGCTATAGGCTCTAGAAGACGCTTGTCCGAGAAGCATGACTCCACAAAAATAAATCATCTAGGTATTACACAGCAAATTCAAGAATCTAATATAAATAGCAATAATTATAGAATTAACTATAATAATAGCAAAGGAAAACACAAAGAGAAATAATAAGCCTCACAAAAAACGAAAAAAGAAAAGTTAAAAAGGGTGAAAACATTGATGCTGGTTCACTAAACATTGCAAAAAAACAAGATATAATGCAACTTCGTTTTTTTTTAAATCTTCTTAAACAAAAAAAAGTATCATATATATTCCTATAATCATTATCAGTATTGCATTCCCGGTCACGGAGGTTTGCGGGGGAAATGTTGGTGAATTTTTCATGTAAGATTTTTGTTGAATAAATGATCTCTGCACCTTCTATCAGTGAGTTTGATGATTTCAGCCTCTCATAATAACGAGTCGACTGCCCATAGATTTGAGGAAAAAAGGGTGCCGATTTTTATGCGTAGTTTGGTAGACAATGTCCTGTCTTGTCTCACGGCCGGGGGACTGAGTTTGAACTTTCAGAGAAAGCTTTTCTTTTTTTTTTGGAGAGGAACTGGGGATGAGGAGACTTAGAATCTTGGGGGAAGGGTGGAAAATATTTTTTTCCTCTAGTCTTCACAAAAAAGTTTACGCTCTATTTTTCTTTTTTGTACTTGTCGTCCGGCAAGTTCTTTGGCTGGCCTAAATTTATAAAGCAGGTCCAACCAATGCGATAGGAGGGCTGAAAACCCAAGTGCCACTAAATTGAAGCGACGGCTGAAGGATCCAGCTGCAAACCATTGAGAAAGAAGGGAGATAGCTGGGGCCTCCCAACCAATTCAGTTGAATTGAAAATTATGTGTTGAGAAAAAAAAAAAAGAAAAAAACAGCCAAGAGGTCCGCAAAATCACTATTTTTATAATTTTGGACACCACCCTTCTTCTTTGATTACATATAACATTTCATAACTATAACTATATTTTATAAGCAACTCTGATTTTGATACAAGTGGGGTAATCTCAAACTTAAATGAAGCAAAATAATTTCCAGGAAGCATTTTGGCCAAAATACGAGAGTAAAACAAGATCAAGATGGTGATATTGGGAGGCCTACGGTATTCTTTGTTGAAGAACCTGCCCCCAAATAAAACTTCGTTTGAGCCTGAGAAAATTCTAATTTCCAAATCCTTAATTAGAAACAAAGTAGAAACATGATTAGGTTGAAAGAAATGAAGAAATAAGAAGGAAAAGAAATAGATGCGATAACTTACTTTTCTTCAACCTTAGTAGAGATGAGTAACCTCTAGAAACGATTTTCGTAACACCAGTATTTCCTTGCTCATTTCCATAAGAACGACATAATTCAAGAAGATGTTCAGGCCCAATATGACTGTATTTGCGCTTCTAAAAGCATAAAGAAAATATAATCTAAGGACTTTCAAAACTACCAAATAATTGTTTTTAAATAAAAGAAAAATCCGCAGTCACACCCGTAGGACGAAATATAAATACTCAGAAGCAGAAATGTCCATTAATGTTTGGAGTCAACTTGATGCCCATCAAGCTAAACTCTGATGCCCATCGCAAAATTTACCGAACATTGAAAAACCACGAACCACTTTTGCCAAAAATAAGTAGAGGAGTCCTCATTTCGTTTTGCCGATTACTTTTTCCTCCAACCCAAAAGGCATCAAAACGGTTTCTCTCGTCTTTTATTCCATTTATTGCAAAGCACTACAATGATGAACTTCTTGAAAATACTGTGCAAAGTTTTGATAAATCCTTTTTATATTTATTTCATTTTATTGTGTGTTATATTTTCTTGTCGTGAAACGTCCACTGCTAACTGTGTCCTGTTATGGCAATAAAGAGTATTTATTTTTTTATTTATATCAGTTAGGCTGTACATCATACCAAATAAAATTTAGAAGACAAAAAACCATTAATCGCGTTCTGGATTTTCGAATATTACATACCATCAATTGTTTCCATCTACTTTACGAAATTAATTGAATCTTTAGAAGTGGGCACAAGAAGTTCTTAAAAAACCTCCCTGCATTAAGATCGATTTTTATCTCCAAATTTACATTGAATCAGAATCGTCACTAATCCCAAGTTTTATTTAAGAGATGGATGGGGGAGAGCAATCAATTTCACCAACTACTGGGTCATTTTAACAGTCAATATCAGTATTCTGGCCTAATCGGACAAATCATAATCAAATCGGTGAAACGGCCTAAAATCAAGATACTTCATATTATCATTTTACAATCTCACTTTTATTACCAATTGGCAGAACTCATTAGGGCTACCATCTCTTGGACCGTGCATGCTTTTGGTCTTCCAAAGGAATCCTACAGAAAAATTTGGGAGAAGGAATCTTCTTCTAAATAATACGAGATCACAATCTTCCAGTAGTCAAAATTTTAAACCCATATGGCTATAAACGACGTCAGGAATATCAAATTCAACGACTTCTACATCAGGCGGAAAATTTTCCTCCGCACTTTTCTTTCAGTGAAACTATCCCATTCAGTTCACTGTATATATAATTAGTGATTCAGTTATACCAGAAATAGGTCGATAGATCGAAAGTATAATTTTGAACATCCAGATATATGGGATCAAAAGTTGTACTGATTGACTTAATTACCTGAAGATGCACATCAGACATTACAACTGCATTTTCAGTTTTCGTTGTTTTTGTTCAACACATTTCTTTTTTTACATATTTCGTGGCGCCATCAGTCTTGTGGCAAGTGTATTTAATAGGTATTGTGCACCTACTGGACCTTGGCTTGAGGAAATCAACATACCAAATAATTCGTGGTAACGAACAGTTAGTAAGGAGCGACCCGACTCAATAGTAGATGAAACTTTAAAAAACGGAATTTTGATACCAATAGATGCATCAAAAGAATTGGATTTTTATGCTGATTTCAAATATATAAGTTTCATCAAGTTTAGTCTTACCAATCAAAAGTTACGAGCCTGAAAAATTTGCCTTACTTTCGAAAAAAGGGGGAAACAGCCCCTAAAGTCATAGAAGGAAAATCACACCATCAGAATTTTGTATTTTTTGCCAAAAGAAAGATCACAGATGCGTGTTTATTTGTTGTTGTTTTTTGTTGTTTTTTTTTCCCCCAGAGGTGATCATATCGACCCAGTGGTCCTAGAGTATCGCGAAAGGGCTCATTCGAACGGAAATTAAAAGTTCCAGCGCCCTTTTTAAGATACTAAAAAAAATTGAGGGTAACAAGGCCCCCTCCAACGCTCATTTGTTTTCCCACAGTCATACGATTAAAACTTTGAGATAGCCATTTTGTTCAGCATAGTTGAAAAATCTAAAAACTATGTCTTTGAGGATGACATAATCCCCCACAGTCCCCGGGGAAAGGGCTGCAAGTTATGAACTTTGCACATTGTTTACATATAGTATTGGTTATTGGGAAGTATACAGACATTTTCAAGGGGGGATTTTTTCCTGGTGGGGGGTCGGGGGGAAGGGGTTAAGTGGGAGGATCTTTCCACGGAGGAATTTTTCATGAGGGAAGGGAATTTTCTATGAAGGGGGCGCCGGATTTCCCAGCATTATTTTAGAAACGATCAGAAATTAAATAAAACAAACATGTTTTTTCAACTGAAAGTAAGGAGCAATATTAAAACTTAAAACGAACAGAAATTATTAAATATATTAGGGGGTTCGCCCCCTAGTCAATACCTCGCTCTTTACGCTAAAGTTTTTTTTAGCACTTTCAAAAGAGCTATTTATTCAAATTAAACAGTTTTTGTGATTCAGGGGTCATTTTTAAAGAATTGGAACAAAACTCGAACTTTAGCGTAAAGAGCGAGGTATTGAATAGGGGGCGAACCAACTCATATACGTAATAATTTCTGTTCGTTTAAAGTTTTAATATTGCTCCTTACTTTCAGTAGAAAAAAACTTGTTTTTTATTTAATTGTGTGATAGAGCGGTCCCTCCAGTCAGATCATTGATATGCATGCTGAATGGAGCTGCTTCTAAATAACTCTTTCCCAATCCAAAAACGGTCCACCCAAAGTATTTGAAATGCAATTGACCCCACAGTTTATAGAGAAATTGCTTCTAAATACAGAGTTGTCTAAAAGAGGTAGACACTATGATTAATTTGACTTAAGACTTTCTTCTTTCGCCGTTCTATTCAAGTAACGCCTATATGAGTTAATATATTCTGCCATGCGGAGAAGGTACGGCATAATGAGCGATGAGAAATCGTCCATGCGGAGAAGGTATGGCATAATGAGCGATGAGAAATCGTCCATGCGGAGAAGGTACGGCATAATGAGCGATGAGAAATCGTCCATGCGGAGAAGGTACGGCATAATGAGCGATGAGAAATCGTCCATGCGGAAAAGATACGGCATAATGAGCGATGAGAAATCGTCCATGCGGAGAAGGTATGGCATAATGAGCGACGAGAAATCGTCGCTATTTTGGGGTGCTTTCCATACGTTTTGAATGTCCTAGCCAAGTAAATTATTTCAATTATGTTCTGTCAAGGATGGTCTGTTTGACCTTGGGACTGTGGAAAAGCTTGGTGTTGGAGATTCTATCATGGTAAATAATACCAGCAATAGTCGTGGTGATTTTTTCTTTCTTGAAGATTGGTGATGCGGCGCTGGTCATTTATTTTTTAGAATCAAAGATTTGTAGGTATATAGATGGGAACTTCCTGGGAGGGTGTAAAGAGGGAGGCCTTGAATAGATTGGGATGGACGAGTAGCGTGCATAGATGTGTTGGCCTCAGGCGGCTTGGTGTTGCGATGAGTTGTTAGTAGTAGTAGTTAGTTGATTAGCCTCATTTTAGGTGTTATTGAAAATTTCTTGTTCCTCCAGATGGGCATCAGAGTTTTAAAACTATAGTTCGCGAGCCCACCTCATTTGATTTCTTTCAGGTGGTTATTGTCAGAGCTGAGCACACTACCAAGGTAGGTAAATTCTTTGAATCGCTCGTTCTTACCAGCTCCGAGTTGGAGGCTGGATGCTTCAAAAATGAATATTTCAATGTTGGTTTGTTTGCTGTAATATATTTACCAGCGGACAATATAACTAATTCAAGGTAATGATTATAGAGTTGATCACAAACAAACTGCAACATAGACCTAAATGATTTTCACACCACACTGTAGCAAGAACAAAAATAGAGTAAAACACAATAGGTCAAGACCTCTAGTTAATGTTGAGTGACAAGCTATAAAACTCCTTTTAATTTTTTTATCATAGGCAGCGCAATAGCGCTGCCTAAGTAAAAAACGATGTTGGCACACTATATTATTTTACTTTTTTTTTCTTTTAGACCAGGGCACTTCGTATCGAAGGAATTGTCGTAGAAACTTCGAAAAAGGCTCATTCGATTGAAAATTGGAGTGGCTTGTGCACTTTTTAATAGTAGAAAGTGATTGGAAGGCAACTAACACCCCTTCCACGCCCACAATTTCCCCAAACACATCCAATCAAAATTTGAGATAGCCATTTTGTTCAGCGTACTTGATTTCCAGATAGAAAATATGTTTTTGAGGAGGACACTCCTTAACAGACCTCAGGGCAAGGGTTAGCAAGTTATGCCCTGGGGGCATATAAAACGGTTTTGGCACAATGTATTATTTATTAATTTTTTTTCTTTAGACCAGGGCACTTCGTATCGAAGAAGTTGTCGTAAAAACTTCGAAAAGGGCTTATACACTTGGAAATTGGAGTGGCTTGTGACCTTTTTTATAGTCAAAAGTGATTGGAAGGCAACTAACACCCCTTCCACGCCCACCATTTCCCAAACAACATCCAATTAAAATTTTGAGGTAGCCATTTTGTTCAGTGTAGTTGATTTCCAGATAAAAATAATTTTTTTTTGAGGAGGACACTCCCCCAAAGCCCTCAGGGCAAGGGTTGTAAGTTATACCCTGTGTGCATATAAGGTTTTTATAGAAAGCATTGTCGTAGAAACTTCAAAAAGGCTCATTCAACTGGAAATTCAAAGGGCTAGTAGTAGAAAGGCCTCATGAGGTCCGAACGGGACTCCTAATATGGGCATAGAACCACGTGGTTTATGGTTTTCTCACTGAGAATGAAAAAACAGAATTTTTCTCACTTGAAAAAACATGAATTTTCTCACTTTTATGGATGTTTTCTTGGACGGTTATGGGTGTTGGTCAATTTATTTGATGTTTTTCATGGATGTCAACAACAATTTATGTCTGTTTTATGGTTTTTGTCAGTGAGAATGAAAAAACAGCGACGAGTACAGCAATTTATGGATGTTTTATGGTTTTTGTCAGTGAGAATGAAAAAACAGGAACTTTCTCACTTTAATGGATGTCAACAGCAATTTATGTCTGTTTTATGGTTTTTGTCAGTGAGAATGGAAAAACAGAGAAACAATTCTCCAGGAATAGATCCAAGTCATTAATACTTTGCCACGGAAACAATTCTAAAACTTCGCCTAGAAACAATTCTCCAGGAATAGATTCAAGTCATTAATGTCTTTGCCTCGGAAACAATTCTACTGGTCGAACTCCAAAAGATATTAATAAACATTGCCATGGAAACAATTCTCCAAGAAACTTCTTAGCGATGAATAGATTAACACGGGAATCAGGTTTCTTAGTAATTTCAAATGTGACAGAGCAGAGATGCCAAAACAAAGGGAACACGCTGAAATTACGATTAGGGGTTATTTAGGCGAAACCGTTTTAGACATTTTAGGGAATTATTTCGGCGAGAACAGTTAGAGACATTTTAAAAGATGATTTTAAAAGATGATTTTAGAAGAGGATTTGAGGGTGAAACTCTGTGGTCGTTATAATACACAAGTTCCATTTGAACAGTGTTGTGAGGTCCCCTACCACAACCCCAAAGGGTTCCGATCCCCCCACCCTAACCCCGAAGGAAGCCCCCGGTCCTTAAAGGTTCTCCGGGCTCCCAAAGGGCCCCCGGCACCCCAAAGGCTCCTGAGCCCCCATTTTAATACTTTTTTAAGGCTTTATTATATCTTTTCAGAACAAATTATTATTTTAGGGAATTATTTCGGCGAAACAGTTAGAGACATTTTAAAAGATGATTTTTGAAGAGATTTTAGAAGAGGATTTGAGGGTGAAACTCTGTGGTCGTCATAATACACAAGTTCCATTTGAACAGTGTCGTGAGGTCCTCTACCCCAACCCCAAAGGGTTCCGATCCCCCTAACCCAACCCCGAAGGAAGCCCCCCGGTCCTCAAAGGTCCCCCAAGCTCCCAAAGGACCACCCGGCCCTCAAGGGCCCCCCCAGACCCTCAAAGGCTCTCCCCGGGCCCCGTCTTTCGTTGATGTGTGTTGTCTGAAACCTATGATTTGGGATGGGTGGTTTGCAATTTTTGACTTTTCTGAGCTGGATTTCTTAGCCTTTCATAGGTGTGTGTTGTCAGAAAATTATGATTTGGGATGTGTAGTTTGCTATTTGGACTTTTCAGAGCTAGGATTCTTAGTCTCTCATAGGTGTTTGTTGTCTGAAACTTCTAGTTTGGGATGAGTAGTTTGCTATTTCAGACTTTTATGAGCTAGGGTTTCCTAGTATTTCGTAGGTGAATGTTGTCAGAAAATTATGATTTGGGATATGTAAATTACTATTTCGGGCTTTTCTGAGCTAGATTTCTTAGTCCCTCATAGGTGTTTGTTGTCTGAAACCTATAGTTTGGGATGAGTAGTTTGCTATTTTTGACTTTTCTTAGCTAGGTTTCTTAGCCTTTCATAGGTGTGTGTTGTCAGAAACTTATGATTTGGGATATGTAAATTACTATTTTTGACTTTTCTGAGCTAGATTTCTTAGCCTTTCATAGGTGTTTGTTGTCTGAAACCTATAGTTTGGGATGAGTAGTTTGCCTTTGGACTTTTCAGAGCTGGATTTCTTAGCCTTTCGTAGGTGTGTGTTGACTGAAACTTATGATTTGGGATATGTAAATTACTATTTCGGGCTTTTCTAAGCTAGATTTCTTAGTCTTTCGTTGGTGTGTGTTGTCTGAAACCTATGATTTGGGATTTGTAGTTTGCTTTTTGGACTTTTCAGAGCTAGGATTCATAGTCCCTCATAGGTGTTTGTTGTCTGAAACCTATAGTTTGGGATGAGTAGTTTGCTATTTCAGGCTTTTCTGAGCTAAGGTTTCTTAGTATTTCGTAGGTGTGTGTTGTCTGAAACTTATGATTTGAGGTGTGTAATTTGCTATTTCAGGCTTTTCTGAGCTAAGGTTTCATAGTATTTCGTAGGTGAATGTTGTCTGAAACTTATGATTTGGGATATGTAAATTACTATTTCGGGCTTTTCTAAGCTAGATTTCTTAGTCTTTCGTTGGTGTATGTTGTCTGAAACCAATGATTTGGGATGGGTGGGTTGCTATTTTTGACTTTTCTGAGCTGGATTTCTTAGCCTTTCATAGGTGTGTGTTGTCTGAAACCTATGATTTGGGATGGTTAATTTGCTATTTTTGACTTTTCTGAGCTAGGTTTCTTAGCCTTTCATAGGTGTGTGCTGTCAGAAAATTATGATTTGGGATTTGTAGTTTGCTTTTTAGACTTTTCAGAGCTAGGATTCTTAGTCCCTCATAGGTGTTTGTTGTCTGAAACCTATAGTTTGGGATGAGTAGTTTGCTATTTCAGACTTTTATGAGCTAGGTTTCTTAGCCTTTCGTAGGTGTGTGTTGACTGAAACTTATGATTAGGGATATGTAAATTACTATTTCGGGCTTTTCTAAGCTAGATTTCTTAGTCTTTCGTTGGTGTGTGTTGTCTGAAACCTATGATTTGGGATGTGTGGGTTGCTATTTTTTTACTTTTCTGAGCTGGATTTCTTAGCCTTTCATAGGTGTGTGTTGACTGAAACCTATGATTTGGGATGAGTGGTTTGCTATTTTTGACTTTTCTGAGCTAGATTTCCTAGCCTTTCATAGGTGTGTGTTGTCAGAAAATTATGATTTGGGATGTGTAGTTTGCTTTTTGGACTTTTCAGAGCTATGATTCTTAGTCTCTCATAGGCGTTTGTTGTCTGAAACTTCTAGTTTGGGATGAATAGTTTGCTATTTCAGGCTTTTCTGAGCTAAGGTTTCCTAGTATTTCGTAGGTGAATGTTGTCTGAAACTTATGATTTGGGATATGTAAATTACTATTTCGGGCTTTTCTAAGCTAGATTTCTTAGTCTTTCGTTGGTGTGTGTTGTCTGAAACTTATGATTTGGGATGGGTGGATTGCTATTTTTGACTTTTCTGAGCTGGATTTCTTAGCCTTTCATAGGTGTGTGTGTTGTCTGAAACCTATGATTTGGGATGGTTAATTTGCTATTTTTGACTTTTCTGAGCTAGGTTTCTTAGCCATTCATAGGTGTGTGCTGTCAGAAAATTATGATTTAGGATTTGTAGTTTGCTTTTTGGACTTTTCAGAGCTAGGATTCTTAGTCCATCATAGGTGTTTGTTGTCTGAAACCGATAGTTTGGGATGAGTAGTTTGCTATTTCAGGCTTTTCTAAGCTAAGGTTTCTTAGTATTTCGTAGGTGTGTGTTGTCTGAAACTTATGATTTGAGGTGTTTAATTTGCTATTTCCGACTTTTCATAGCCAGATTTCTTAGTCTTTCGTAGGTGTGTGTTGTCTGAAACCTATGATTTGGGTTGTGTGGGTTGCTATTTTTTTACTTTTCTGAGCTGGATTTCTTAGCCTTTCGTAGGGGTGTGTTGACTGAAACCTATGAAATGGGATGAGTGGTTTGCTATTTTTGACTTTTCTGAGCTAGATTTCTTAGCCTTTCATAGGTGTGTGCTTTCAGAAAATTATGATTTGGGAGGTGTAGTTTGCTTTTTGGACTTTTCAGAGCTAGGATTCTTAGTCCATCATAGGTGTTTGTTGTCTGAAACTTCTAGTTTAGGATGAGTAGTTGGCTATTTCAGGCTTTTCTGAGCTCAGGTTTCTTAGTATTTCGTAGGTGAATGTTGTCTGAAACTTATGATTTGGGATATGTAAATTACTATTTCAGGCTTTTCTAAGCTAGATTTCTTGTCTTTCGTTGCTGTGTGTTGTCTGAAACCTATGATTTGGGATGTGTGGGTTGCTATTTTTTGACTTTTCCGAGCTGGATTTCTTAGCCTTTCATAGGTGTGTGTTGACTGAAACCTATGATTCGGGATGAGTGGTTTGCTATTTTTGACTTTTCTGAGCTAGATTTCTTAGCCTTTCATAGGTGTGTGCTGTCAGAAAATTATGATTTGGGATTTGTAGTTTGCTTTTTGGACTTTTCAGAGCTAGGATTCATAGTCCCTCATAGGTGTTTGTTGTCTGAAACCTACAGTTTGGGATGAGTAGTTGGCTATTTCAGGCTTTTCTGAGCTAAGGTTTCTTAGTATTTCGTAGGTGTGTGTTGTCTGAAACTTATGATTTGAGGTGTGTAATTTGCTATTTCCGACATGATCAATTCTATTTCCCCAAAATAATATAAAAAGTTTCCACTTCAGTTCAGATTTTGCTCAAAGAGATGAAAAAATTTAAAATACTGTTCCAAATTTTTCAAAGAAGATAGAAAAGTTCAAGTTCTCTTTTGAATTTTACCAAAGAAAACAATTCAATTCTAATTTCTCCAGAGAAAATAAAAAGCTTCCACTTCAGTTGTAAGTTCACCAAGACATAAAAAATTTAAAGTTTAGTTCAAATTTTTCCATAGAAGATAGGAAAAGTTATACTATGATTTGTGATTATTTTCCATGAAGATAAAGTTTCACTTTAATTCTAAATTTTCTTAAATTCAGTTCCGACTTTTCTCAAAGAGATGAAAAAATTTAAAATACTGTTCCAAATTTTTCATAGAAGATAGAAAAGTTCAAGTTCTCTTTTGAATTTTACCAAAGAACACAATTCAATTCTAATTTCTCTAGAAAAAATAAGAATCTTCCACTTCAGTTTCAAGTTCACCAAGACATAAAAAATATAAAATTCACTTCTAAATTTTTCCATAGAAGATAGGAAAAGTTATACTATGATTGTGATTATTTTCCATGAAGATAAAAAGTTTCACTTTAATTCTAAATTTTCTTAAATTCAATTCCGACCTTTCTCAAAGAGATGAAAAAATTTAAAGTTCTGTTCGAAATATTTTCCCGCAAGAACAAAAGTTCAACTTCGATTCTGAATTTTCTCAATGAAAATGAAATAAGTTATTGATCAAATCTATTTTCCCAAAATAATATAAAAATTTCCACTTCAGTTCAGATTTTTTTCTCAAAGAGATGAAGAAATTTAAAGTTCTGTTCGAAATTTTTCATAGAAGATAGGAAAAGTTATACTTTGATCGTGAATATTCAAGTTCTATTCTGAAATTTACCAAAGAACACAATTCAATTCTAATTTCCCCAATAAAAAATTTAAAGTTCAGTTCTAAATTTTTCCATAGAAGATAGGAAAAGTTATATTATGATTGTGATTATTTTCCATGAAGATAAAAAGTTTCACTTTAATTATAAATTTTCTTAAATTCAATTCCGACTTTTCTCAAAGAGATGAAAAAATTTAAAGTTCTGTTCCAAATTTTTCATAGAAGATAGGAAAAGTTATACTTTGATTGTGAATATTCTTCATGAAGATATGGAGCTCCACTTTAATTCTGGCTCCACTTTAATTCTGAGTTTTCTCGAAGAACTGCAAAATGTACAAGTTCTCTTCTGAATTTTCTTAGAGAGGAGAAAAAAAGTTAGCTCAATTCTGAAATTTACCAACGAAAATGAAAAAGCTTCCATTTCAGTTCATAATTTCTCAAAGACATAAAAATTTAAAGTTCAATTCTAAATTTTTCCATAGAAGATAGGAATGGCTATACTATGATTGTGATTATTTACAATGAAGATAAAAAGTTTCACTCTATTTCTAATTTTTCTTAAATTCAGTTCATTCATCTAACCACCAAAAACAATAGGTTAGGTTAGGTATAAATAAATATTAATAAATAATTAAAAACATTTCTCCATGTTTAAGTTAGGCTAGGTTAGGTTAACTTATCATGAGCGCTCATGATAAGCTAACCTAACCTAACTTAAACATGGTAAAAAGATTAAATTAGGTTAGGTTAGGCTAGATTAAGTTAGGTCAGGTTAAGTTAGGTTAGCCTACGTACGCGCGCGTACGTAGGCCAACCTAACCTAACTTAAATAAATATTAATAAATAATTAGAAACATTTCTCCATGTTTAAGTTAGGCTAGGTTAGGTTAACTTATCATGAGCGCTCATGATAAGCTAACCGAACCTAACTTAAACATGGTAAAAAGATTAAATTAGGTTAGGTTAGGCTAGATTAAGTTAGGTCAGGTTAAGTTAGGTTAGGTTAGCCTACGTACGCGCGCATACGTAGGCCAACCTAACCTAACTTAACCTGACCTAACTTAATCTAGCCTAACCTAACCTAATTTAATCTTTTTACCATGTTTAAGTTAGGTTAGGTTAGCTTATCATGAGCGCTCATGATAAGTTAACCTAACCTAGCCTAACTTAAACATGGAGAAATGTTTCTAATTATTTATTAATATTTATTTATACCTAACCTAACCTAACCTATTGTTTTTGGTGGTTAGATGAATGAACTGAATTTAAGAAAAAATAAAAATAGAGTGAAACTTTTTATCTTCATTGTAAATAATCACAATCATAGTATAGCCATTCCTACCTTCTATGGAAAAATTTAGAATTGAAATTTAAATTTTTATGTCTTTGAGAAATTATGAACTGAAATGGAAGCTTTTTCATTTTCGTTGGTAAATTTCAGAATTGAGCTAACTTTTTTTTCTCCTCTCTAAGAAAATTCAGAAGAGAACTTGTACATTTTGCAGTTCTTCGAGAAAACTCAGAATTAAAGTAGAGCCAGAATTAAAGTGGAGCTCCATATCTTCATGAAGAATATTCACAATCAAAGTATAACTTTTCCTATCTTCTATGAAAAATTTGGAACAGAACTTTAAATTTCTTCATCTCTTTGAGAAAAGTCGGAACTGAATTTAAGAAAATTTATAATTAAAGTGAAACTTTTTATCTTCATGGAAAATAATCACAATCATAATATAACTTTTCCTATCTTCTACGGAAAAATTTAGAACTGAACTTTAAATATTTTATTGGGGAAATTAGAATTGAATTGTGTTCTTTGGTAAAATTCAGAATAGAGCTTGAATATTCACGATCAAAGTATAACTTTTCCTATCTTCTATGAAAAATTTCGAACAGAACTTTAAATTTCTTCATCTCTTTGAGAAAAAAATCTGAACTGGTGGAAATTTTTATATTATTTTGGGAAAATAGATTTGATCAATAACTTATTTCATTTTCATGAAGAAAATTCAGAATCGAAGTTGAACAATCTTCTTCCTGGAAAATATTTGGAACAGAACTTTAAATTTTTTCATCTCTTTGAGAAAGGTCGGAATTGAATTTAAGAAAATTTAGAATTAAAGTGAAACTTTTTATCTTCATGGAAAATAATCACAATCATAGTATAACTTTTCCTATCTTCTACGGAAAAATTTGAAGTGAATTTTATATTTTTTATGTCTTGGTGAACTTGAAACTGAAGTGGAAGATTCTTATTTTTTCTAGAGAAATTAGAATTGAATTGTGTTCTTTGGTAAAATTCAAAAGAGAACTTGAACTTTTCTATCTTCTATGAAAAATTTGGAACAGTATTTTAAATTTTTTCATCTCTTTGAGAAAAGTCGGAACTGAATTTAAGAAAATTTAGAGTTAAAGTGAAACTTTTTATCTTCATGGAAAATAATCACAAATCATAGTATAACTTTTCCTATCTTCTACGGAAAAATTTGAACTAAACTTTAAATTTGTTATGTCTTGGTGAACTTAAAACTGAAGTGGAAGCTTTTTATTTTCTCTGGAGAAATTAGAATTGAATTGTGTTCTTTGGTAAAATTCAGAAGAGAACTTGAACTTTTCTATCTTCTTTGAAAAATTTGGAACAGTATTTTAAATTTTTTCATCTCTTTGAGAAAAATCTGAACTGAAGTGGAAACTTTTTATATTATTTTGGGGAAATAGAATTGATCATGTCGGAAATAGCAAATTACACACCTCAAATCATAAGTTTCAGACAACACACACCTACGAAATACTAAGAAACCTTAGCTCAGAAAAGCCTGAAATAGCCAACTACTCATCCCAAACTGTAGGTTTCAGACAACAAACACCTATGAGGGACTAAGAATCCTAGCTCTGAAAAGTCCAAAAAGCAAACTACAAATCCCAAATCATAATTTTCTGACAGCACACACCTATGAAAGGCTAAGAAATCTAGCTCAGAAAAGTCAAAAATAGCAAACCACTCATCCCAAATCATAGGTTTCAGTCAACACACACCTATGAAAGGCTAAGAAATCCAGCTCAGAAAAGTCAAAAAATAGCAACCCACACATCCCAAATCATAGGTTTCAGATAACACACACCAACGAAAGACAAGAAATCTAGCTTAGAAAAGCCTGAAATAGTAATTTACATATCCCAAATCATAAGTTTCAGACAACATTCACCTACGATATACTAAGAAACCTTAGCTCAGAAAAGCCTGAAATAGCCAACTACTCATCCTAAACTAGAAGTTTCAGACAACAAACACCTATGATGGACTAAGAATCCTAGCTCTGAAAAGTCCAAAAAGCAAACTACACCTCCCAAATCATAATTTTCTGAAAGCACACACCTATGAAAGGCTAAGAAATCTAGCTCAGAAAAGTCAAAATAGCAAACCACTCATCCCAAATCATAGGTTTCAGTCAACACACCCCTACGAAAGGCTAAGAAATCCAGCTCAGAAAAGTAAAAAAATAGCAACCCACACGACCCAAATCATAGGTTTCAGACAACACACACCTACGAAAGACTAAGAAATCTGGCTATGAAAAGTCGGAAATAGCAAATTACACACCTCAAATCATAAGTTTCAGACAACACACACCTACGAAATACTAAGAAACCTTAGCTCAGAAAAGCCTGAAATAGCAAACTACTCATCCCAAACTATAGGTTTCAGACAACAAACGCCTATGAAAGACTAAGAATCATAGCTCTGAAAAGTCCAAAAAGCAAACTACACATCCCAAATCATAATTTTCTGACAACACACACCTATAAAAGGCTAAGAAATCTAGCTCAGAAAAGTCAAAAATAGCAAACCACTCATCCCAAATCATAGGTTTCAGTCAACAAACACCTATGAAAGGCTAAGAAATCCAGCTCAGAAAAGTCAAAAAATAGCAACCCACACATCCCAAATCATAGGTTTCAGACAACACACACCAACGAAAGACTAAGAAATCTAGCTTAGAAAAGCCCGAAATAGTAATTTACATATCCCAAATCATAAGTTTCAGACAACATTCACCTACGAAATACTAGGAAACCTTAGCTCAGAAAAGCCTGAAATAGCAAACTATTCATCCCAAACTAGAAGTTTCAGACAACAAACGCCTATGAGAGACTAAGAATCATAGCTCTGAAAAGTCAAAAAATAGCAACCCACACAACCCAAATCATAGGTTTCAGACAACACACACCTACGAAATACTAAGAAACCTTAGCTCAGAAAAGCCTGAAATAGCAAACTACTCATCCCAAACTATAGGTTTCAGACAACAAACACCTATGAGGGACTAAGAATCCTAGCTCTGAAAAGTCCAAAAAGCAAACTACAAATCCCAAATCATAATTTTCTGACAGCACACACCTATGAATGGCTAAGAAACCTAGCTCAGAAAAGTCAAAAATAGCAAATTAACCATCCCAAATCATAGGTTTCAGACAACACACACACCTATGAAAGGCTAAGAAATCCAGCTCAGAAAAGTCAAAAATAGCAATCCACCCATCCCAAATCATAAGTTTCAGACAACACACACCAACGAAAGACTAAGAAATCTAGCTTAGAAAAGCCCGAAATAGTAATTTACATATCCCAAATCATAAGTTTCAGACAACATTCACCTACGAAATACTAGTAAACCTTAGCTCAGAAAAGCCTGAAATAGCAAACTATTCATCCCAAACTAGAAGTTTCAGACAACAAACACCTATGAGAGACTAAGAATCATAGCTCTGAAAAGTCCAAAAAGCAAACTACACATCCCAAATCATAATTTTCTGACAACACACACCTATGAAAGGCTAAGAAATCTAGCTCAGAAAAGTCAAAAATAGCAAACCACTCATCCCAAATCATAGGTTTCAGTCAACACACACCTATGAAAGGCTAAGAAATCCAGCTCAGAAAAGTAAAAAAATAGCAACCCACACATCCCAAATCATAGGTTTCAGACAACACACACCAACGAAAGACTAAGAAATCTAGCTTAGAAAAGCCCGAAATAGTAATTTACATATCCCAAATCATAAGTTTCAGTCAACACACACCTACGAAAGGCTAAGAAACCTAGCTCATAAAAGTCTGAAATAGCAAACTACTCATCCCAAACTATAGGTTTCAGACAACAAACACCTATGATGGACTAAGAATCCTAGCTCTGAAAAGTCCAAATAGCAAACTACACATCCCAAATCATAATTTTCTGACAACACACACCTATGAAAGGCTAAGAAACCTAGCTAATAAAAGCCGTAAATAGCAAATTAACCATCCCAAATCATAAGTTTCAGACAACACTCACCTATGAACGGCTAAGAAATCCAGCTCAGAAAAGTCAAAAATAGCAATCCACCCATCCCAAATCATAGGTTTCAGACAACACACATCAACGAAAGACTAAGAAATCTAGCTCAGAAAAGCCCGAAATAGTAATTAAGTTTCAGACAACACACACCTACGAAATACTAGGAAACCTAGCTCATAAAAGCCTGAAATAGCAAACTATTCATCCCAAACTATAGGTTTCAGACAACAAACATCTATGAGAGACTAAGAATCCTAGCTCTGAAAAGTCCAACTATCAAACTATACATCCCAAATCATAATTTTCTGACAACACACACCTATGAAAGGGTAAGAAATCCAGCTCAGAAAAGTCAAAAATAGCAAACCACCCATCCCAAATCATAGGTTTCAGACAACACATACCTATGAAAGACTAAGAAATCCAACTCAGAAAAGCCCGAAATAGTAATTTACATATCCCAAATCGTAAGTTTCAGACAACATTCACCTACGAAATACTAAGAAACCATAGCTCAGAAAAGCCTGAAATAGCCAACTACTCATCCCAAACTAGAAGTTTCAGACAACATTCACCTACGAAATACTATGAAACCTTAGCTCAGAAAAGCCTGAAATAGCAAATTACACACCTCAAATCATAAGTTTCAGACAACACACACCTACGAAATACTAAGAAACCTTAGCTCAGAAAAGCCTGAAATAGCAAACTACTCATCCCAAACTATAGGTTTCAGACAACAAACACCTATGAGGGACTATGAATCCTAGCTCTGAAAAGTCCAAAAAGCAAACTACAAATCCCAAATCATAGGTTTCAGACACCAAACACCTACGAAAGACTAAGAAATCTGGTTATGAAAAGTCGGAAATAGCAAATTACATACCTCAAATCATAAGTTTCAGACAACACACACCTATGAAATACTAAGAAACCTTAGCTCAGAAAAGCCTGAAATAGCAAACTACTCATCCCAAACTATAGGTTTCAGACAACAAACACCTATGAGGGACTATGAATCATAGCTCTGAAAAGTCCAAAAAGCAAACTACACATCCCAAATCATAATTTTCTGACAACACACACCTATGAAAGGCTAAGAAATCTAGCTCAGAAAAGTCAAAAATAGCAAACCACTCATCCCAAATCATAGGTTTCAGTCAACACACCCCTACGAAAGGCTAAGAAATCCAGCTCAGAAAAGTAAAAAAATAGCAACCCACACAACCCAAATCATAGGTTTCAGACAACACACACCTACGAAAGACTAAGAAATCTGGCTATGAAAAGTCGGAAATAGCAAATTAAACACCTCAAATCATAAGTTTCAGACAACACACACCTACGAAATACTAAGAAACCTTAGCTTAGAAAAGCCTGAAATAGCAAACTACTCATCCCAAACTATCGGTTTCAGACAACAAACACCTATGATGGACTAAGAATCCTAGCTCTGAAAAGTCCAAAAAGCAAACTACAAATCCTAAATCATAATTTTCTGACAGCACACACCTATGAATGGCTAGAAACCTAGCTCAGAAAGTCAAAAATAGCAAATTAACCATCCCAAATCATAGGTTTCAGACAACACACACACCTATGAAAGGCTAAGAAATCCAGCTCAGAAAAGTCAAAAATAGCAATCCACCCATCCCAAATCATAAGTTTCAGACAACACACACCAACGAAAGACTAAGAAATCTAGCTTAGAAAAGCCCGAAATAGTAATTTACATATCCCAAATCATAAGTTTCAGACAACATTCACCTACGAAATACTAGGAAACCTTAGCTCAGAAAAGCCTGAAATAGCAAACTATTCATCCCAAACTAGAAGTTTCAGACAACAAACGCCTATGAGAGACTAAGAATCATAGCTCTGAAAAGTCCAAAAAGCAAACTACACATCCCAAATCATAATTTTCTGACAGCACACACCTATGAAAGGCTAGAAATCTAGCTCAGAAAAGTCAAAAATAGCAAACCACTCATCCCAAATCATAGGTTTCAGTCAACACACACCTATGAAAGGCTAAGAAATCCAGCTCAGAAAAGTAAAAAAATAGCAACCCACACATCCCAAATCATAGGTTTCAGACAACACACACCAACGAAAGACTAAGAAATCTAGCTTAGAAAAGCCGGAAATAGTAATTACATATCCCAAATCATAAGTTTCAGTCAACACACACCTACGAAAGGCTAAGAAACCTAGCTCATAAAAGCCTGACATAGCAAACTACTCATCCCAAACTATAGGTTTCAGACAACAAACACCTATGAGGGACTAAGAATCCTAGCTCTGAAAAGTCTAAAAAGCAAACTACAAATCCCAAATCATAATTTTCTGACAGCACACACCTATGAAAGGCTAAGAAACCTAGCTCAGAAAAGTCAAAAATAGCAAATTAACCATCCCAAATCCTAGGTTTCAGACAACACACACCTATGAAAGGCTAAGAAATCCAGCTCAGAAAAGTCAAAAATAGCAACCGACCCATCCCAAATCATTGGTTTCAGACAACATACACCAACGAAAGACTAAGAAATCTAGCTTAGAAAAGCCCGAAATAGTAATTTACATATCCCAAATCATAAGTTTCAGACAACATTCACCTACGAAATACTATGAAACCTTAGCTCAGAAAAGCCTGAAATAGCAAATTACACACCTCAAATCATAAGTTTCAGACAACACACACCTACGAAATACTAAGAAACCTTAGCTCAGAAAAGCCTGAAATAGCAAACTACTCATCCCAAACTATAGGTTTCAGACAACAAACACCTATGAGGGACTATGAATCCTAGCTCTGAAAAGTCCAAAAAGCAAACTACAAATCCCAAATCATAGGTTTCAGACAACACACACCAACGAAAGACTAAGAACCTTATATCCCAAATCATAGGTTTCAGTCAACACACACCAACGAAAGACTAAGAAATCTAGCTTAGAAAAGCCCGAAATAGTAATTTACATATCCCAAATCATAAGTTTCAGACAACATTCACCTACGAAATACTATGAAACCTTAGCTCAGAAAAGCCTGAAATAGCAAATTACACACCTCAAATCATAAGTTTCAGACAACACACACCTACGAAATACTAAGAAACTTTAGCTCAGAAAAGCCTGAAATAGCAAACTACTCATCCCAAACTATAGGTTTCAGACAACAAACACCTATGAGGGACTAAGAATCCTAGCTCTGAAAAGTCCAAAAAGCAAACTACAAATCCCAAATCATAGGTTTCAGACAACACACACCAACGAAAGACTAAGAAATCTAGCTTAGAAAAGCCCGAAATAGTAATTTACATATCCCAAATCATAAGTTTCAGTCAACACACACCTACGAAAGGCTAAGAAATCCAGCTCTGAAAAGTCCAAAGGCAAACTACTCATCCCAAACTATAGGTTTCAGACAACAAACACCTATGAAAGGCTAAGAAATCTAGCTCAGAAAAGTCAAAAATAGTAATTTACATATCCCAAATCATAAGTTTCTGACAACACACACCTATGAAAGGCTAAGAAACCTAGCTCAGAAAAGTCAAAAATAGCAAACTACTCATCCCAAACTATAGGTTTCAGACAACAAACACCTATGAGGGACTAAGAAATCTAGCTCAGAAAAGCCCGAAATAGTAATTTACATATCCCAAATCATAATTTTCTGACAATTTTCACCTACGAAATACTAGAAAACGCTAGCTCATAAAAGTCTGAAATAGCAAACTACTCATCCCAAACTAGAAGTTTCAGACAACAAACACCCATGAGAGACTAAGAATCCTAGCTCTGAAAAGTCCAAATAGCAAACTACACATCCCAAATCATAATTTTCTGACAACACACACCTATGAAAGGCTAAGAAATCCAGCTCAGAAAAGTCAAAAATAGCAAACCACCCATCCCAAATCATAGGTTTCAGACAACACATACCTATGAAAGACTAAGAAATCCAACTCAGGAAAGTCAAAAATAGCAACCCATACACCCCAAATCATAGGTTTCAGATAACACACATCAACGAAAGACGGGGCCCGGGGAGGGCCTTTGAGGGTCTGGGGGGCCCTTGAGGGCCGGGTAGTCCTTTGGGAGCTTGGGGGACCTTTGAGGACCGGGGGGCTTCCTTCGGGGTTGGGGTGGGGGGATCGGAACCCTTTGGGGTTGGGGTAGAGGACCTCACGACACTGTTCAAATGGAACTTGTGTATTATGACGACCACAGAGTTTCACCCTCAAATCCTCTTCTAAAATCTCTTCAAAAATCATCTTTTAAAATGTCTCTAACTGTTTCGCCGAAATAATTCCCTAAAATAATAATTTGTTCTGAAAAGATATAATAAAGCCTTAAAAAGTATTAAAATGGGGGCTCAGGAGCCTTTGGGGTGCCGGGGGCCCTTTGGGAGCCCGGAGAACCTTTGAGGACCGGGGGCTTCCTTCGGGGTTAGGGTGGGGGGATCGGAACCCTTTGGGGTTGTGGTAGGGGACCTCACAACACTGTTCAAATGGAACTTGTGTATTATAACGACCACAGAGTTTCACCCTCAAATCCTCTTCTAAAATCATCTTTTAAAATCATCTTTTAAAATGTCTAACTTTTCTCGCCGAAATAATTCCCTAAAATGTCTAAAACGGTTTCGCCCAATAACCCCTAATCGTAATTTCAGCGTGTTCCCTTTGTTTTGGCATCTCTGCTCTGTCACATTTGAAATTACTAAGAAAACTGATTCCCGTGTTAATCTATTCATCGCTAAGATGTTTCTTGGAGAATTGTTTCCATGGCAATGTTTATTAATATCTTTTGGAGTTCGACCAGTAGAATTGTTTCCGAGGCAAAGACATTAATGACTTGAATCTATTCCTGGAGAATCGTTTCTAGGCGAAGTTTTAGAATTGTTTCCGTGGCAAAGTATTAATGACTTGGATCTATTCCTGGAGAATTGTTTCTCTGTTTTTCCATTCTCACTGACAAAAACCATAAAACAGACATAAATTGCTGTTGACATCCATTAAAGTGAGAAAGTTCCTGTTTTTTCATTCTCACTGACAAAAACCATAAAACATCCATAAATTGCTGTACTCGTCGCTGTTTTTTCATTCTCACTGACAAAAACCATAAAACAGACATAAATTGTTGTTGACATCCATGAAAAACATCAAATAAATTGACCAACACCCATAACCATCCAAGAAAACATCCATAAAAGTGAGAAAATTCATGTTTTTTCAAGTGAGAAAAATTCTGTTTTTTCATTCTCAGTGAGAAAACCATAAACCACGTGGTTCTATGCCCATATTAGGAGTCCCGTTCGGACCTCATGAGGCCTTTCTACTGCTAGTGCCCTTTTTAATAGTCGAAAGTGATTGGAGGGCAACTAACCCTTCTCTCTCGCCCACCTTTTCCCCAAACACATCCAATCAAAATTTTGAGATAGCCACTTTGTTCAACGTAGTTGAAAGTTCTAGAAATAAGGTCTTTGAGGATGACAACCCTCCACAGCCCTAAGGGCAAGGGTTGTAATTTATGCCCTGGGGGCATGTAAGTTTTTAAAGAAAGCGTTGTCGTAGAAACTTAAAAAGGGCTCATTCGATTAGTGATCGAAATGGCTAGTGCCCTTTTTAACAGTCGAAAGTAATTGGACGGCAACTAACACCCCTTCCACGCCCACCCTTTCCCCAAACACATCCGATCAAAATTTTGAGACAGCCATTTTGTTTCACGCAGTTGAAAGTTCTGGAAATTATACATTTGAGCAGGACACTCCTCCCACAGTCTTCAGGGCAAGGGTTATAAGTGAAGCACAGGGGGCATATAAGGTTTTTATTGAAATCTTTGTCGTAGAAACTTGAAAAAGGGCTCATTCGATTGGAAATTCAAAGGGCTAGTGCCCTTTTTTAATAGTCGAAAGGGATTTGAGGGTAACTAACCCCCCTCTGAGGCCCACCTTTTCCCCAAACACATCCAATCAAAATTGTTAGATAGCCATTTTATTCAACATAGTTGAAAGTTTTGGAAGTTAGGTCTTTAAGAATGACAACCCCTCCCCCCCCCTCACAGCCCTAAGGGCAAGGGTTGTAAGTTATGCCCTGGGGCATATAAGTTTTTTTTTTTTATAGAAAGCGATGTTGTAAAAACTTCAAAAAGGGCCCATTCAATTGGAAATTGAAAGGAATAGTGCCCTTTATAATAGTCGAAAGTGATTGGAAGGAAACTAACACCCCTTCTACGCCCACCGTTTCCCCAAACACATCCGATCAAAATGTTGAGATAGCCGTTTTGTTTCACGCAGTTGAAAGTTCTGGAAATTATACGTTTGAGCAGGACACTCCCCCCACAGTCTTCAGGGCAAGGGTTATAAGTGAAGCACAGGGGGCATATAAGGTTTTTATTGAAAGCTTTGTCGTAGAAATTTTAAAAGGGCTCATTTGATTGGAAATTGAAAGGGCTAGTGCCCATTTTAATAGTCGAAAGTGAGTGGAGAGTAATTAACCCCCCTCTCACGGCCACCATATCCCCAGACACATTCAACCAAAGTTTAGAGATAGCCATTTTGTTCAACGTAGTTGAAAGTTCAGGAAATTATGTATTTGAGGATGACAAACCCCCCAGAGCCACCATGGCAAAGATTGTAAGTTGTGCCCTGGGGGCATATATAAGGTTTTTATAGATAGTGTTGTCGTAAAACTTTCAAAAGGGGCTCATTCAATTGGAAATTGAGAGGGCTAGTGTCCATTTTAATAGTCGAAAGTGATTGGAGGGTAACTAACCCCCCTCTCACGCCCACCATTGCCCAAAACACATCCAATCAAAATTTTTCAGATAGCCATTTTGTTCAACGTAGTAGAAAGTTCTGGAAATTAGGTCTTTGAGGATGATAGCCCCCCCCAGCCCTCAGGGCAAGGGTTGTAAGTTATGCCCTGGAAGCATATAAGGTTTATATTGAAAGAGTTGTCGTAGAAACTTCAAAAGGGCTCATTTGATTGGAAATTGAAAGGGCTAGTGCCTTTTTTAATAGTTAAGCGATTGGAGAGCAACTAACGCCCCTCTCACGCCCACCATTTCCCCAAACACATCCAATCAAAATTTTTAGATAGCCATTTAACGTAGTTGAAAGTTATGGAAATTAGGTCTTTGAGGATGACAGCCCCCATCACAGCCCTTAGGGTAAGGGTTGTAATTTATGCCCTGGGGGCATATAAGGTGTTTATAGAAAGCGTTGTCGTAGAAACTCAAAAAGGGCTCATTCGATTGGAAATCAAAAGGCTTGGTGGCCTTTTTAATAGTCGAAAGTGATTGGAAGTCTTAACATTTTTATAGTAAAGATCGATGTGGGTAGAATGTATTATTATTTATTTTTTTTTTAAGACCAGGGCACTTCGTATCGAAGGAGTTGTCGTAAGAACTTCAAAAAGGGCTCATTTGATTGAAAATCGAAAGGGCTGATGCCCTTTTTAATAGTCGAAAGTGATTGGAGGGCAACTAATCCCCCTCCCACCCCTACCTTCCCATTTGCCCATTATGTTTAAAAACTAAATGTTGTCTTGAGATTAAATCAAAATGTACTGTGTTAATGCTAATTCCCAATAAGGCGTCTCAGTAGTATCCCAAGAACGACTGAGGGTATTAAGTTTAAACTTTCAGGGCTACTTCTGCTCTTAAAATTTAACCAAATCAAAGTAGCGTAAGTGTATCCAAGCTATCAAAGAAAGTAAACAGATTTTTTTGCAAATGGTATCAAGTTTTCCATTTCAGGTTAACTAGAGGAGATATGAAACTAAATCAAACACTACTATTTGTGTCCAGATTTTTAAAAGGGTTTATGTTGTTAAAAATTGCTGAAAATTTTTCTCCAGCATACAAATAGCAGGCCAAACTATAAAGTCTTAAAAAACGAAAAGATTTAAAGTATTATTTTCTTTTTCCCTGAAAAAACTATGTCAATATAAAACGAACAGAAATTAATTAAAAAAAACATTTTCCACAAAATAAGTTTTTCAAAGAAAAGTAAAAAACTCCATTTAAACCAAAAAATGAGCAAAAATAAAATCAAATAATCTACTAAACGTGAAACTACCACAAATCAGCATCGATAAATAAATGGAACCCAAAACGAACAGAAATTGCAATAAATAACCGAGTCAAACTCAAAATGAGCAGAAATTAACATAAGTTGGGCTCAAAACCCCTAAGCCTTCCCAAGGCCAGAACATAATTTGCACTTTACTGAAAAAAATACAAATGAATGTGTATTGTCAGTTTAATATACATATGCTCATATTCAGTAATCAAAATGTTAGTATTATTTGATTTATTAAAGTTATAAAAGTTAAAACACATAAATTTTTTTTAACACAATTGCACTTCAGGTACTTACGAACATGGTAGGATTAAAATAGCATAAAAATTGAAAACAAATCAATGAGCTCCCCTATCCTTACCCCCCTCCAACAAAAAATAAATTTTTGGGATCATACACATACCTATATAAATATATATATATATATCTACCAATACTGAAAACGAATCTCTGAGCTTCACCCCTGTTAGAAAAACCCTCCCCCAGGCCCTTCCTGGCCATCAGAACATTAACATGCTTTTCTAACAAAATCAAAAATAAAACTCAGAGATTCTCCTCCCCAATCCCTTCGCTCAGCAGAAAACTTTCACCCTCCACCCCTTCCTTGACCAGAAAAACCTTGAGATTGGTTAAGAGTAATAGTTTTGCAAGACCAGTCACATATAATATAGTTAATTGAAAATGTATTCCTTAGCTTGAGCTTTCCTTACTAGTTCTGAAAGTGAACAGTTTGACCCGAAACAACTTGCAAGAAAAATGATTTTTTGACAACGCGACCCCAAAAAATGCACTGATTCCAAATATGCAAAGTTTGCTCATCTAGCTATTTCCCAAATATGTTTTATTTAGGTTGAGGTTGATTTTGAGGGGGTGAAATTCGTGTTTCCTTATATTGGCGTACAACAACAAAATTGATACTTGGAACAGGGAAATAGATCACGCTGTTTATGAAAATCACTTTTATTTGAACGTAAAACTAAAACTTAGGTTATAGAGGTTGAGATTGATTTTAAGGAAGTGAAATTTGTGCTCCCATGTAAAGGCGTACAACAACAAAATTGATGTTTAGAAAGGGGTATTAGATCACTGTGATTATGAAAATCACCTTTATTTAAACGTAAAACCAAAAATTTTGTTTTTTGATGTTGAGGTTGATTTTGAGGAAGTAAAATTCATGTTTTCATATAAAGGCGTGCAACAACAAAATTGATGTCTAGAATAGGGTACTAGATCACGGTGATTATCAAAATCACCTTTACCTGAACGTAAAATTAAAACTTATGTTTTTTTAGGTTGAGGTTAATTTTGAGGAGATGAAATTCCTGTTTCCAAATAGGCTACAGAGGGAGAACAACAAAATTGATGTGTAAAATAGAGTGTTTAATCCCGATCATTATGACAGTCACCTTTATTTTAACGTAAAATTAAAACTTTCACTTATTTTTTTTAGGTTGAACAATGAATATATAGCAAATTACTCTTAAACTTTAAACTGTTGATATGATTTGTATATTTTCAAAGAAGAAATAGTAGAAGAGTCTGGAAAGGTCGTTTTGGGAGAGAAAGGTGCAGTCTCGGCGAATGAAGCTAGTCGATCAAGGTTATTGGGCGGTTATTGGGGATCCTGTCCATAAGTCATGCAGGTCTAGCTTCGCTAACAAGAAATCTATTGAACAGAGCTTGGCATTGTTGTCACAGGTGAAACAAAGACAGAGGCGAGAATCTGCCCATTTATATGGAAACTTCAACTTCAAATCCGATTGCCTCTTTTGCTCTACGCCAGTTACCTTTGACAGAAAAAAGAAGACAGTTTCAAGGTTAGAGCGAGAGACTTTAAAAATGCACTAAGAGAGGTTTACGGAAAGAGAAATGATGACTAGTCAGGAGCAGTGATGACTAGAATTCTTGCTGCCACAGCCAATCTTGACGCTGCTGATGTAGTTTACCACAAATCCTGCTATTCAAACTTTCTAACAAAACGTAACACCCCCCACAAGCATAATTCCTTCACAGTCTGGAAAACGAAAGTCTGGTCAAACGCAGAACTTGAATCAGAACGAGGCGGTCGAGAAACGTGTCGAGTTTTTCCAGGCTAATGATGATCGGCAACTAGCACTGAATGATCTTGTTAGAATGGTGAACGAGCTCAGGGGCGATGTAAAGGATTCCGGAAATAGTGAAAGATACATAAAACAGAAAATGTGAAAGAGATTTGGCGAAAGCGCAGTATTTGCAGAGATAAACGGCAGACAGAATGTCATTACGCTAAGAGCCAAAGTTCATGCAATTCTCCAGGAGTTTTACTTAAAGCCAAAAATATCGATGTAGAACTGGAGAAGGAAGCTATCGTCTGAGCTGCAGCAGCTATAATCAAAAGTGATGCCAAAGGTCTTAAACAACAAATTAATGTGCATCCCAATCCTGAAAACCTCGGGGAGATAACAGACAACATCAAACACCTACCCTCATCTTTGTGGCTTTTTCTCAACACTCTGTTTGTAGGAGACAAAACAGACAGTAAGGTCAATAGGTCAGTGCATGTTACAAGCCTTTGGCCAAAGGCAATCAGACCACCTCTTCAGATTGGATTAGCTGTCCAGTTGCTATGGAAGACGTCCAGACTTTTTCTAGCACCCTTGCCTAGCCAGCAGGGAGCTATGAGCGAGCTGTATATTGATACGCAGTCAGGCTCTTACACAGGGAGAGCCTCCATTCTCTTCATATCCACGATAGATATGAGACCAAGCGATCCCATTTGTATCTACTCCACACTCAGCGTCGTTTGCAAACAGTATTCCAGATACGGTGCGACGTCAGTACTGACCTTCGATCAGCCCCTTTACTGAAGAGCTTTTACCATTATTGTTGCTGATACAGATGCAAGTCCTGTCAAAAAATCATCCTGTGGCTGGGTGGCTTCCACACACTCATGAGTTACGTTGGGACTGTTGGACTAATTATGGAAGACTCTGAACCTCAAGACATATTGAAAATAATATATAATCAGATTTGAAGTTGAAGTTTCCAGATAAGTGGGAATATTCTCGCCTCTGAGTTAGTTTCACTTGCAACAACGACGATGAGTACTGTCCAATAGATTTCTTATTTGTGAAGCTAGAACTGCAGGACTTATGGACAGGATCCCCTATAACTGCAGTGAAATCTTCACGCTTCCCTGATCGATTAGCTTCATTCACCGAGTCTGCACCTTTCTCTCCCAAAACAACCTTTCCCGACTCTTCCACTGTTTCTTCTGTGCGTATGATACAATTTATATCGACAATTTAAAGTTTAACAGTAGTTTACTACATATTCATTGTTCAAGATAAAAAGATAAATGATAGTTTTGATTTTAAGTTCAAATAAAGGTGATTTTCATAATATCACCGTGATCTAGTACCCTATTCTAGACATCAATTTTGTTGTTGTACACCTTTATATGGAAACATTAATTTCACCTTAAAATCAACCTCAACCTAAAAAACCTAGGTTTTAATTCTACATTCAAATAAAAGTGATTTTCATAATCACTATGATCTATTACATTATTCTAGACATCAATTTTGTTGTTGTACACCTTTCTTTGGAAACAAAATCGTCACCTTCTCAAAATCAACCTCAACCTAAACAAACAACATATTTGTGAAACAGCTAGATGAGCAAACTTTGCAAATTTGGAAACAGCACATTTTTCTAAGTCAGGTAGTCAAAGAATCATTTCTCTTGCAATATGTTTCGGGTTAGGTCATTTTTTTCACACACTTCCTGAACTATCCCACTTCTTAGCTGAGCCTACCCTCGCCCATCTTGCGCTTCTGGAAGAGATGTTCAGAATTTGTTATAAACGATTCAAAAGAAACGCAATATATTCTCCAAAAAGAACACTTACTTAATAATACAAAGCAAAAAGACAAACACAGTGCTTTATATTATATATTTCTATGGTGGTGCCCATTGAGGAGAGGTAATATATCACCCAACTATATACAGACATCTATCAAATGCAAACTCTTATACTATTGCTCTATTTGCTTGATATCATAAACGTTGGTCTGGAATCATATAGGCTAGATGCTGTTATCAATAACGAGGATGAATAGCTATCCATACATTAAGAATTATATAAAGAAGAAAAACTCACCAACTCATCAAAGGTCTGTTGATGTTGTCCACCTTGCCAGTCTAATCTAGGAGGCAGTAACTAGAAAGAGAATAACCTTGAATAGTATTTAATTTAAGAGCTATTGCTGTTCTACATAGTGGTTATCAAGAGCACATGATTTAAGGAATAATTTTGGCCACATTTATTTATACAGCCCAGAAAAGCTATCTGAGGGGCTTAGAAAAAAGATAAAATTATGAAGCAGCCAGTAGCATAGCCACAAGCAAGGTCTTGATGGATTGAAATCTCCCCACATAGGCCTAGGCACATGCAGGACCAACTCTTAGGTGGAGAGAGTGGATTTTAGTTACACATACTTTTTCCTGGAGAAGGGGTCTAACATGTGAGAGGGTTAGTTTTACGTCAGATTTTCCAAAAGAAGGGAAACTAAACCAAAAGATTTCAGGGAAATTATCCCAATATCCATTGTGTGCAGGACACCCCCCTCCCCCTAATGTAAAAAAGAAGCAGAAAGACATATAGCTCAATAGATTTATTTAGCAACTCAAAAGTAAATCTAAACAATAAAAGCTATTACATCATCATATACCCCTGCACGCACTATGGCTGACAGTGCAGGGAGAAAAAAAAAGGAAAAAAAAACACTTAAAAGGAACATTAAGAGGAGCCACCTACCAACTGCCAAAAACCAAGCTACAGCAAAGTACCATCCACAATAAACAATACCAACACACATATTCAAATTTGCCCAATGAGGTCCACTACACATGGCACTAAAAAAAAAAAATAAAAAAATGCCAGAAATCAAATTTATTTTCATAATTTTCCAGAAGGTACCAAACAAGAGACACTTCTTAGCTGACTCAGAAAGAGTGCTCCAGGAAGCATGAGAGGTGAATAAGAAAACAATAGCTGTTTAACAAAATATACATGCTTTTTAATTTCCATTGGCTATACAAATACTGCTTATTAGACAGTTGTTCCAACATAGATGATGCAACCTGATACCCTAAAACAAGCATTTGTCTTCCAACTCATTAACACAAAATAGTCTAAAATTATGAAAACCATTAGAGAATTGTATACGCTTTCAGATTTATTAGTTCAAATGGCTCCCCTGCATACAACTGGCACTAATGAAATAATTATAAAAGAAGAAAATCAAGGATACTAAGTTGGCGTAATATTTTTTACTTTATTTACATATGGCTAAAATAGTCCCAAAGCAAAAACTAAAATTTCTACATCAGTACAATAAGGTAAATAAGAATAAAGAAAACTAAACATTCCCGTTTTCTATTGCAATAAAGGTTTTTTTTACATACAAGAGGCAGAATTCCTGTAATAATTGCAAACTCAGATCTTGAACTTTGTTTCACTCTTAAATGTGTTCTGCCTCCCAGATAAAATTCTGAATGCATGGTTGCAGTTAAGGAAACATTTAATTAGATGAAAACAATTCAAAAATATTGTCAAGACACAAAATGAATTCAGCAAAAGGAAATTTCTATTTCACAACAAAATGAAGAGATGGAACCCCAGAAAGTCCCTTTACATTACATATACTATTAGTTACATCATAAACTTTGTTTCCAGTTTTCTGTTCATGCTTTTTATAAGACTGCTCCTGAAAGGCTTAAAGGCTTGGATCCCATCTTCAGGTCCTATATCATTGGTAATACAACAGTTGACATCACATAAGCAAACATACTATACTTTTCTTCTGATTGCCATGCATGGTAGGGAAAAAACAGAGATTACAAAAACAGACTCTTTATTACACACAATCTCACTTTAAAAACATATTTTGGTTTAGACACTCTTTGTTGAAGTTTATCACAAATTCCTCAATAATATTTGCAGTGGCTGTTTTGTTCTATACTAAATTTTATTTGTTGACTAAAAAGATTGAGAAAAAGTTGGTATATAAGCTATTGTATAAAGGATTGGATATTTTTCAATTTCTTTACTTGTCCACAAGTATTTCCATAGCTAGCAGCAATGAAGTGGCTAAGGATGGTATTTTTATAGAGTAGTTAATATGTAAAAATAATGTCACCATGAATGCAACTATAGAAAAGAGAAGAAAATTTTTAGCAAATGTATATTTTTTTATCTCCATCAGCTTAGGGCATGTCTCTCAATCTTCATAACAATATGTTCAAAGAAAGATGATATCCCTCTTCTGAGGTAAATGAAACTTAAATGAGTAAAGGAAGGCATACTGAAGAAAACTCACCTGGTGGGCAACTAGTTCTTGTTTTAGCAATTGAAAAGTTGTTTGGCATGGTGATTTTTCAAGAAATCTTGCTATCAAGAAGAATAACTCTGAAAGATGGAGACATCACAATCAAGGTGGGAAGAAAACTGAGTATAAAACACAGACTTAAAAGCAGTAGTTAGTTATTTTTGCCTATTCTGTTATTACTGCTTGTTTGCTATTTTTTGATTTTTTAAAGAATTTGTTTATACATTTTGTAGTTAAGCTGTATGCATGAAACAGTGAATCTCTTTTTAATTTATCCATGATATTAACAATTCTGGGCTTATTCATAGGAAAAACAGAGGGTTAAGATCCTTCCTAGAAGTCTACTGTCCCTATACCCTAGAACATTCCCTGACTTTTCTTGTCACAGTAAATTAAAGATCACGAAGATTCCACTCTCAAAGCGAATTTTCTGAAGCCATTTTGTTTCCTTTTTCATCAAAATAAATAGTTTCTTATGTTTCTCCAACCTGGTTAAGCCAAATTATGTATATTTTCTATTTTTAATTAGTAAAAAAAATCATGTATATTAGAATACTACTTCAGCACAGCTGAGCCCCCTCCCCCTCCAAAGGTCTCATATGAAAAAAAATGTATCCTAGATGTTACAAAAACCTGGTATTTTTATATATATAGGCCTAACTTTTGATTTTGAATTTTTTGGCAAGTAAATGTTGACAAAATCACCAATTTGCTGCTTTTAACAATGTATTTGAGTACAGGCCTAGGAGATCAGAGATGAAGATTTCTTACACGAAAATTGTATCATCTCAACTTCTCCAGTACTCAGGTGTTGGCAGTTGGGGATTTTCCCAGATCAATAACAAATTTACTATTAAAATCCTCATTCAATGCTCTCTTGAAATACAATAGCCTGTCATATAGCAACTGCACCCCAGTCCTCCCATAATAGAGCCAGATATGGTCATAGGCTATATACAAATTTTTGATGATTATGATGTTTTTCAGATTGGCTTTATTTGACACTATGAACCAACAATTGATAACAAATTAGGGCTAAAAATAACAAACCTATAATAATCAGCATTTTTTTTTAATCCATGGGGCAATATCGAGCCCTGTTTTGGAAGGGGGGGGGGAGGAGCTGGGATGCAATTATGAATGCAGTGGTTATTTTATTTGGACAAAACATGGGGAGTGACATTGTATATTTACATATAATTCTTTTATATGATTCCTGTCTTACATTATATATATTAGCCTAGCCCAGTTGATCATAACTCCGCTTCAAAACTAAACCCTATAATAACAAATTTCTCTCTTCATTACATTTAATAAATTTTTTAGAGTTACTTCCAGTTCAACTGTATCTCTGTACCCCAAGCAAAATATAAATCTTTGCTGATTTTCTTGGTTTGCATATTTTTAGGCATATTAAAATTCAAAATAAACAATCAAAAAAAAAAAAAACACAACAAAACCAGCAAACTTTTGTGCAGAACTTAGGCTATGTGGGCTTCTTTATATCTGATTTCTACCCCACCCCCTTCTTGACTACTTACTCCCTTTAAGAAATAGTAGTCAATTAGTTCTAGAAGTAAACCTGTCCTTTCTGTTATCAGTTTTGATAACAGAACATAACAATACTGATAGCATAAAGAAAACTTATGTAGAATTAGAAAGGAGGTAGAAGTTGTAGTTCAGTCACTTCTGTTTCAAAACACTTTAGAAAAAGCACACATCATTCAAACAAAAACAGTCAGCAGAGGCTAGCTGAGCTGATGACAGTAAAAAATCGAATAGATTTTGTAAGTAAATATGCAGAAAAGACCATAGCTAATACTCAGCAAAAATACTCTGTACACATGATGGTGGGGACATGGGGAGGCGATCAACTTGAAAGACATTCCTGAAATCCTCAATAGTCAATTTGCATTGGTTTAAAACCAGATAGCCCTCGTCCTTATAGCCCAGCCTATGACACTCTAAACCCAATGCCACCTATCCAACTCTCCCCCTCCCCCAGTTGTCCAAAAGCAATTTGAAGGGCTAAATGTCAATAAGTCAATTGGTCCAGACAACTAACACTCAAAACTACTGAAGGAGGTTGCCAAAGAAATTGCATTACTACTATACAGTATATTCCAACTGTTGTTTAACTCAAATAAGGTAACCATAGACTGGAAGCTTGCCCATGCTACCTTGATATTCAAGAAAGGGAACTGTACCACAGCCAAAAATTACAGACATATAGGATAATACTTCACTGACAAACAGCAATCACAAGGTAAAAAGAATATCTAAATTAACATTTCAAGTAAAAAGTGGAAAAATCAAAACCAATCACAACCATAAATTAAGTACAAAATCAATAAAGAAACAATTGATAAAAAAGCCTGGGTTAAAAACTTAAGAAAGGGGATTTCAAATTGAAATTTAAAAAATTAGAGCTCAGACTGCAGCCAAAGGAACAAAAAAGCCATGGCAATATAAGAGGACAATAACAATTCTGGTGCTACTAAAAAAAAAAGATAAATCTTTATTTAGTTCAAGACATATGCCCAGACAGGGTCTAGCAGGGTTGTCAAACCAGAAAAAAAAATTTCGGAGTGCAGGCATCGGAAATGGCACTCTTTAGACTTCTAATTTATTTATTTATTTTGTTTTGTTCAATAAAGGAGGAAGCCATAGGCTTGTCGCATAATGAACACAAAAAATAACAGCTCAAACAGCAACACTGCAAAACACAAAACGAAAAATAAAACAAAAAATATTCATCAGTACAACTATATTACAGAAACAGTTTTTCATAGAACTCAGTTTCAACAAGAGCACTCTTAAGTGATTGCATTGTTTGCTTAGAAACTATGGTATCAGGTAAACTATTCCAAAGTTTTGTTGCACGGTTAACAACGCTACATTGACCTATTTTCTTGTGCACTTGTGGCTGATGCAGTTTATACGAGTTTTGTCGAGTGGCTGAGTAATGACTAAGTTTGAAGAAATCAGCCCAGTCCACATTACCGACACCCTTCATAATATGGAATGTATTGATCAGGTCAATCCTATCCCGTTGAAACTCCAGAGAAGGAAGTCCCAAACACTCCAGTTGATGCTGATATGGTAAATGGCTCAAATATGGCACAAACTTTGACGCCCAATGTTGAACCCTTTCAATTTGCTGCAAGTCATATTTCCATGTAGGATACCATACCATACAGAGGAACAATATTCTACCACCGGGCGTACTATTGTCTTGTATAGTGTCATAAAAATGTGAAGGTTAAATTTCCTGAAACTTCTCTTAATCCAAAGCAGATTGTAATTAGCATTTCGTGAAATTATTGACACATGCTTGTGAAACTTCAACTGGTTATCAAAGCAGATACCTAAATCCTTTACTGAATCTGCAGATGAAACAGGTGTATCACCAAGAAAATAATGATAAGTCAAGCTTTTCGAAAAGTAATGGAGTACAAAACATTTTTGATGGTTTACAAACATGGAGTTCAATTTACACCAATCATTTAGGGCACTCAGATCCTCTTGAATAAGGGTTACATCTACTGGGGAGGTAACACTTTTATACAGTTTTATATCATCTGCAAACAGTTTGACAGTGGAGTGACGAAATACATCAGGCAAATTGTTGACAAACAAACAAAATAACACTGGGCCCAAACAACTACCCTGTGACACACCACTCAAAATCGGACTCTCACTTGAAAGTGCTCTACTGACTATAACTTGCTGGGAATAGCCTGATAAATATTCTGTAATCCATGTCAAAGTTCTACTGTCTAGCTCATACTTTTCACATTTTTCAAGCAACAAAGTAATTGAAACTTTGTCAAATGCTTTACTGAAGTCAATATACAAGCAATCAAACTTTGAACTGAAATCAACCATATTTTGGAAATCTTTTACAACTTCTAGCAACTGTGTATTACATGACCTGTTTTTTCTAAAACCATGCTGTGACAGATGCCATAATTTATCTTGGTTGAAGCAATCCTGTATCCGATATACAATAATCTTTTCAAGAACTCTCGAAAAAATTGAGGTGTTTGAAGTTGGATGATAATTTCCAAATTGGGATTTAGATCCTCTGTTGTGAAGTGGCTTTACAACTGCTTTTTTCCGTGCTGCATGGCATTTACCACTCAATAGACAGTGGTTAAACAAAAACGCAAGAGGTTCAGCTAAACACGTGGCTGTCTTCTGAAGAAAAGCGTTAGAAATACCAACTATATCTGGAGCTTCACTGACGGAAAGGTCACGGAGAATTTTTAAAACCTGCTCCGGAGAAATATCAGAGTCATTGAAAGGCACTTTGTCTGCTGAAACAAATTCGGTACCATAAAATGGGGTGGACTGCATGCATGGACATCATTTGGATTTACAAAAACTGACAAAAACACTTGATTAAACACATCAGGAAAGAAAAGACGAATTGAAATTAAAATGATCCAAATATGTTCATAATTGCTATTTCACTAGTAGGGATAGCTCTGTGCCATGGTTTGTTGATTAAAACAGAAGGGGCTTTGCCCTTTGGGGTCCCTGACGCCAGTACACTTGCTTTTTTGTGCGTTTTTTGGCCTTTGGCTTGCTTTGACTGTAAATGTGCTGGCTACAAACTCTCAGATTCCTGCATATTGCAACTACCAATTGCTTGAAAGTGCTTATCAAACCTTTTTATACCCTGCTTTGAAATTTAGTGCTGTGCCTGCTTTTGACTTATATTGCTTGCTTAACTTATTATTGACTGAGGGCCCTCTCTGCTTGCAGCCTATTTGTTTTATTTATTTGACAACTTATTTCTTTTTTTTGTGATTTAACTTTGTTGTTTAAATTATTTTAGCCCTTTGGGGTTTTATTTGTGAAGACTGACAGGATAGTTAGTAGTCCTGTCACGTCTGACACCAATAACGCTGTTGTAAGGATTTTGGATTTAGGTATTGAAGGTCCAAATGAGACCAGTAGGCCTAGGCTGTTGAGATCAGGGTGTAGTACAGTTATTGCCAAAAAACTGTTTCAACGTCTCCAAAATCATGAGTGCAGGGGCCATTATGGTTCAATGTTAGGAAGACTTGGACCAGATGGCTCCATTATCATAATAGCTGTGAACCAGTCAGTAGCTGCAGCTATACTTTCTATTTCAGACATAGCAGTAAATGGATGTAAGGTAAAGTTTGTGCTTGGTCCTAGCTCTAACCCTGCTTTAATCAGAAACATAACAGGCATTGTATTTATCCCATCCGAGGAGGTCATCCATCTGGATGATTTCGTCAAGGAAGTCCAAGTTGATGAAAGAATACAACAAGTGACATTGACCTTTAAAAATCCAAGCCCATCAATCATCCCTTTGTTTTGCACCCTTAATCGGGATGTTCAGTTCCCTCTGAAAATCTCTGTTTGGGGTGCAAGGTATACAGTTAAGCAGTTTATCCCCCGGGCAATGCAGTGTTTCAATTGCCAAAGTTTTGGCCACATGGCTTTAAATTGCCACAGAGGCCAAATGTCTACTTTGTAGTGGACAACACACCCTTGATGAATGCCCCAATCTAAAACAGTAAAGGAAGATTAGGTACTCAAGTGCCCTAACTGCAATGGTAACCATGCTGCTAATGCCAAGGAGTACCCAGTATTCATAGAGAAGAAAGCAATTGTAAGTTACTCTTTCACCAATAATATTCCCATGAGGACTGCTGCTGAGGTCTTGAAGAAAGGACTTCCTAAACACACAGAACACATTCCCATAGTACACACAGACTCTTTCCCTCCACTGACTCCTAATCAACCTCCAGCTGAGGAACTCAACATGAGGTACATGGCCATGTTTGAAGGTGTTGCAAAGCAGATCTCTGATCTAACTCAGGTTATTACATCTATTTGTGAACTGCTTTCTAAGTTAGCACCAAGACCTTTTCAAAATGCAATCTGTAGCCTAAATAAGTCAGTGGAAAACCTAAATAGAGAAGGTTCATTCCTTCCCACAATGTCAGCAGATACCAGCAGTCCCAACCTAAATAGCATAAATAAGTCAGTTGATAACCTATTAAGTAGCCTAAAGAAGACAGTTGAAAATCTAAGTAGAGAAGTTTCATCCCTTTCCACAATGTCAGCAGATAATAACAGCCCTGGCAAAGCAGAAAGGAAGTGTAAAGGAAAGGAGTCTGTACCTAGCCCAGAAGGTGCTACAATACAACCTAGGGCCAGACCTAGGTTGGCTCCTTCTCAGACAATTGACTAGTTATCTCTCCATTGTTTTCCCTTGGGTTTGGCATGGTTGACTAAGCACAAACTCATTAAGTAACTTGGTTAAGACTACTGGTTTGGTTCCCTGAATTCATTTTTTTTCCCTGCATGTTTCCTTTTTTAGAGTTGCCTTATTTGATTATAATTTGATCTAGGTGACAGGTTACAGGCTAAATGCAATATTTATTAAAATTGATTTGCATATTTTGTATTTTGCTGTTTTATATGGTATTTGCATCATTATAGTTTCTGTTCATACTTGATGGCAGGTCCTAATGGGGATTAACCCCTAAAATAAGCAAGATAAATGGCAGATGTTCTATATTATTTTAATATTGTTGGCCTTGATGCCCCTCCCATAATTTTTTATTTTAGAGTTATCCTTTTTCTATTTTTTTTTGTTTTATTATCCTTATAAAAATATATTATTTATTATAATTGTGTTGTATAGGTATTTTAATTGCTGTATGACTAAGCACACTTGCATTATTTTGATTCCTGTTTTTCAATGCAGGCAGTTGCTGCAGGTGAATTACCCCCAACCAATAGCAAGATATGCAATACATGATCAGGTTCTCTGAATTTTGACCAAAGTGACACCCAAGCAAGCTAGTGATTACAGAAGGCACAGAACAATTGAGTGATACAAACACATATGACCTAGTGGTCAAACGTGTCAAACCCCAAACAACAACAACAAACACATCAGCCTTTTTCTGATCATCACTTATTAATTCACTTGTAGTTGGGTCATCAAAAATGTACAAATCAGTTGAGGAGTCTGTCTTATTTCTATTAACATACTTCCAAAACTTCTTTGGGCACCCTTGAATATTAATAATGATTGACAATTCAAGTGATTCCCAGTTAATGTGTAGAGAACGAGTGGCGCGATTCCGAGCCCTTTTATACACACACCACTTGTCTTCATTTTTTTTCTAACATATGCTGTCTCCATTGTCTATTTTTATCACTACTAGCATCAAGTACAAATTTTGGCAGTCATCTTCTTTTTCTTGAACCTCCTTTTATGTAATAATGTGGAACCAACCTATCACATGCATCTTTTATAACCTCTTGGATGAACTCAAAAGCAACATCCACATCTGCATTCCTAGACTGAAGCTCCTCAACAATAGAAATGGAACAATAAAGTCTTGAATTTCATTGTAACAAACCTTGCTATAATCATAATAAAGATTACAACCAGAGTTCATTGCTGCACTTACAATCATTGATAGAGACATAACTACATGGTCACTTTTACCTAGAGGTGGCAGCATCTTAAGGTCTAGTATGTCATCTGGAGACTTTGTGATCACCAAATCTAGTACATGAGGAGTGGAATCGCTTCTGAGTCTTGTGGGATCAACAACAGCTGTCCTGTAAGGTTTGCACAAGTTTAAAAGCAAAACTCTGTTCTGTCCCTGATGTAGCTTGGGATAACCAGTCAATATCAGGCACATTAAAGTCACCAAGAACAAGAATTTTTGAGGAAACAGACAAAAGGTACAACAGATAACTCAGCAGGCTATCATCATTTAACATACTAAATTCATTTCTGGATGGGCTTTGATATATGCAAATATGAGGGTTGAGGCAGTGCTTTGGAAGCACCTCAGTCACAATAACTATATCAGGTTTCTGCAAATTTACCAAAGAATAAAGTTCATGAAGTTTGTTTGAAAGTACATCAGCATTTGTATACAACACGGAAAGATTATTCTTCCATTTCATGCCTGGAGGGGGCTGCTTGTCCCAAATGTTTCTTTGAAACACGTTACCTTCTAACTGTCTATTTATACTGGATACATTGTAGGGTAAAACATTTAATGTTACATTACAGCTGGAAGGGCTGCACAAATCTGACCATTTTTTGGAACTATAGAGTTCCTATGTATAACCAAATCAGCTTTGCCCTTTGCACAACTGACCTGCAACTCCTCATGTAACTTTGCTCTTTTCTGACAGTCAGTCTTGGAGACATCATTTCAGAACTGAATTGTACCTGAGCCTTTTCTTTTGTAAGACTTCTGTAGAATTTGCTTCTTAGTCTTGAAATCTGGGACTGAGAATAATATGGGAACAGGCCTTTTTTTGGTAATGGTGGTTACAACTTGGCTCAGCTGACTCCTCAGACAACAGACATTAGAGACGCTTATGTTTGGGAGCCCATAATCACTCACGAGATTTTTTTTATGTAGAGTTCATCATTTGTCTGAGCAATGCTGACAGTCTCTATCATCTGCAATCATCTGTTTAACTTTGGTTTCAAGCTGCATCTCAAGATCTTTTCTCAACGTCTGAATCTCCAACTAAACCAAATTCTGAACAGCATCCTTGTCAAACAAGGAAGACTGTTCAAGGGTTGTCAAACGGCTCTCAACATTACCAAAATGGTTTTCAATGTTGGTGGTTAGCTGTTCTCAAAGTTCAGAAAATGCTTCTTTCACTGCATCTTTAACTTTGGTGTCCAGTTCATTTACTACACTAAGAGCTGACCAGAATGGTTCAAGAGTCTTGTCCATAAGTTTTTGAATATTGTCCAAAGATGCCTCACCTGTCACTTGTGGGTTACCTTTGCAAACTGGGCATTTCCACTTGCAGCCTACTCGCCATGTCATTTTAGTTAGTAGAGAGTATTCAGCCTCTGACATTTCTAGACAATCACTGCATAACCAGAGGCTACATCAGTCACAGTTCATAGCAATTGAATTTATATCTAAATTCTCATCACATGTTGCAATAATCTCTTTGCAAATGATCCCCAGTAATTGCTTCTGGACCAACTCAATTTTGTTGATAAGTTCACAAGAAAAAAAAACAGATGCCAGATCAGATATGTTTATTCCAATACAAGTCTGACAAAAGATGGGTAAACACAGAGGGAATGTATCCTTGGGCAATTGAATTTATTCAGAAGTTTAAACAAGAATAACAATCTAAGCAATGAATTTGTTTGTTTTAAAATATTTGAAACATGTTTATCCAACTTAAGGTTACTGGAAATTGTGATTCCAAGAACTTTAACCTGTTTTGCTAATATTTCAGATAGGATAAGGTCTAGAAAAAAGGATTTGACTTTTAAGAAGTTTGTAGTCATGATGTTACATCTATGAGAATTTACTTTGATACTTAGACACTTAGCTTCATCCAAAACATGGGCTAGGATTCCAATGTGTCATTTTTAACACTCACATGACATGCTTCAAGGATTAACAGGTCAACCACACCTATCTATCAATGAGGGAACTCCTTTCCAGTTTTATCACCCATCACTGGGAATAAAAGTAGACATGTCAGCCTGACTTCAATGGCAACTAAAACCCATTAAAAGATTGTGAATACTAAGATCCAGATACATCTCTTTACCAATAACATACTGTCCCCTAGCCAGTGTGACTTTTATCTTGGAAAATAAGTTTAGATTGATTTCTTCAAGGCTTATAGCATCAAAACAGATCAACAGGATAAAGGGTTCCTTCTGGATCTGATATTTTTAGACCTATCCAAGGCTTTTGACAGGTTACCATACAGCTTTTTCAGACAAAATTTTGCCAGCAGGTATCCATGTGGATGTGGTCAATTATGTAATAGACTTTCTGTTGGGTTGGACTCAGCATGTTTAACTCTTCATACCTAATGGCAATAAATTTTTCTCCAAATCATATGATTGTAAGTGGAGACCCTCATGGCATGGTTTTAGGACCTAACATCTTCTTTGTAAACATCAACCACATAGTGAACAGAACCAAAGCAATCCATGCTGACAACTCTAAGCTATCTGAGCCTGCAAATCAATGAAGTCCACTAACTTCCTAGATGTTCTCTTTAAAAGATGACAAACCAAACTCAAGTGCCAACCAAACTCTTGGTTCAATAAAAAGAGCATTTTGCAGCAGATCTCCAGCTGTGATCACCAAGCTGTTATAGACCCGGATCAGACCAGAATTTGGGTTATGTATTGCTACTCCAGTGAATAAGGGTGATATAACAGTTCTGGAATCAGTGCAGCAACATGCAAATAAAACCATAAAGGGATTTCAACATCTTCCATATCCTACCCAATTATACAAGCTCAAACTACCATATTTCACATATAGATGTAGGCAAAGGAGATGTACTAATGACATAACAGTTAGTAAGTGATGAAAGTTAGTTAGTAAGAGTACAAAACAAATTACTTTCTAACCATTTAGTCAGCTTATGGAACTTCTTTAGCCAGAATATTAGTATGTCTCCCAGTGTTGAAGCTTTCAAGTCTGCAGTTGACAAAGACTGGTGCAAAAAACCTTGGCTTGCAGTATGGGATGCACCTAACAAGTTGAGTTATCATCATCAGTCACTGGCATAAACAGGACTTGTCCTTATTGCTGGCAAGTGCAATTTAAGGTAATTTTTAAGGTAAATACATGTCCCTGTGTGTTAAAGGGACAGTAATGATGTTACTGTCCATCATTACTGATGGACAGTAATTCTATCAGTAATACTTGGGTAGATTCCCTAATCTACATCAATTCCTAACATAATAGTCACTATTGTAATAATTCCCCCTCCAAAAAAATGGCACCAGATAAAGCTGTGAACTAAATTCAAACTAAAAGAAAACACTGTAGCTAAGAATATTTTTTTTTAATGAAAAGTATTAATGAGATTTCTATGTTTCCTTCAGTTATTACAGTAATGACTTATATTTGGAAATAGTATGGTATTAACTCAGGAATCAAATGAAAGTACCTTTTTTGATTAGAGTGATTTCTCCAGAAGAGCCAATAGAACAAAATATTACCAAATCAGAAAAGGGGGTATTATTGCTGTATTCTCAATCTCCAGAAGGAAACCCTAAAAACTTATGAAAAACTACCTTAAAAAATTCTCGATACTTAATTTTTCACTAAGGTATACCAATAAACTTTATCCCCCCCTCCTATTGGTCAAATACAAATCCAAAATTGTATACACAATTAATGCTTTATATGTGACATTTCTCTTTGAATTAATTTCATTATATACTGGTATATACAACTTAAGGCAGCCTATATATTTGATTACTACAGTAAGAGGTCTGGATTAACTGACTAAAATCTTGGAAAACTTTGTTTCCTAATTACCTTAAATTGCATCTTCTAGCAACTGAGGTTGAAGAACCTGTAAATATGGTCAGGTAATGTTGACTTGATAATCTTCATGTCACAGCTGGATTATCACTATTTACATATAGAAAGGACAACAGTTCATACCACAGTTTATAACAACAGGACAATTAACACAATTTTCATATTTACAGGACAGTTTGGTTTTGTTGTTGGGTTCACTATATGTATCAGCAGATGGGCATACTTGGAGGTTAAAGAAGGCAGGTGGCATCTAATAGATCCTACTCCACAATGCTGGTTCATCCCACTGCATCTTCAATGACTTGTTGCTCCAATCATGGTCAACACCAACCTTGAAGCTATCAATTGATCTGGCCAACACAGTAGATTTGCTAAGTGAATTCCACAGTGGAACAACACAATCAGTGAAGAAGTTGAACTTCTCATACTTCCTGCTAAATTTTTGATGCAGTTTTATGGGATTTCCTCATGTTCTGGTATATTCATTGTGATCAAAAACAGGCTTAATGGTGTCACTGGTCATCATCTTAAATGCAAGGATGACATTTCTCTCTCTACAGTACATTAGGGTAGGTAGGTCAAGCTTTTCTAGTTGTTGCTTGTAGGAGATTTGTTTTTTTTTTGCAAAAGGGAGCTTGGTTGCTCTATGCTGGACCTTCTCAAGAATCTCCATGCCACACTTAAAGTGGGGGTTGGCAACCAACATACCTAGCTCAAGATGGGGACAAACAAGGGCTGTGTAGAGCTTCTTGATAACTCTTGGTTGGCAACTTGTTACTGAATGCTTAGTCAAACCAAGGACCTTGTTTGACTTAGCTGCTTGGTTCCAACAGTGACTATGAAACTTAAGCTTATTGGCAATTAATAACCCAAGATCACACTCTTTCTCTTCACTCTGAACGGGCATATTGGCACCTGCAGAGTCAATCATGTGACAACAATGGCAGAGATTGTTTGGACCAAAATCTAGGACTTTGTATTTGTGTGGGTTGAAGTCAAGCATCCAGGTTGTTGCCCACAGACAGAGATTGTTGAGATCTTCTTGCAGAGAAGAGCAATTTTCTATAGAGGCTGCTGGACCAAAGAGTTTGGAATTGTCTGTATACAGTTCCAAGCCATTCTTGACCACCTCAGGAGTGTCATTTATGTAAAGGTTAAACAGTGTTGGGCCTAGTTTGGTCCCTTGGGGGACACCACTCTTAATGTGAACTGGTGTGGAGTAGATGAGGTTACCTCTTTTATCATATAGAGCAACAATCTGGGTTCTGTTTGATAAGAAGCTTTGAATCCACTGGGCAACATCATTGTCTATCTGATATACTGACAGCTTGATCATCAGATAGCAGTGAGACATTTTATCAAAGGCCTCAGCTTGATCCAGTAGGAACACATTGACTGGGAAACCCTACTCCAGCAGATCAGTTACAGACTCATAAGCTAGTATAAGATTTGTTTTGATAGACATGCCTTTCCTGAAGCCATACTGACCACCAAAAAGAAAGCCATTCTTGGTCATATGTGCTAAAATTGCATCATTGACTATCCCTTCAATAAGTTTGGCCATAACTGAGGTAATGTAATTTAGAAAAAAATTATCTCTAGGCTACAGTCTAGCCAATTCAAATAGGCTAAATTAGCCTACATTTTCTACTTCACAAAATTGTCTTAGATTAAATCTGTCCAAGATAGAGTCTGTTAGTGATTAGGATGCTTTGTTCTAACCTTAAACTCTGTGTCCAAGATTTGGCTCCACTGTTGACTATCAGTACACTTAAATATTCAGCATTGTTTATGGATAAAACATTTGGTAAATTTGCAGGTGGCACTATAATTTAGCTAGGATGAAAGTGAAAACATCATTTGATGCCTTTTTATGCTCTCTCATAATTCAATAATTGCTTCTGTTGCAAATTGCACCTTGAGCCCTTTGTGTGGTTACAAAAACAAAATACCTTCCCAAAGGTATTTTGTTTTTGTAACCACATAAAGAAGTTATCAACAGTAGTTAAGTTATTGAAAAGCTGTTAATAACATATCACTAGTTTATAAACAAGTTGTTCAAGAGTAGTTGTTCCAAGAATACTTATTTATAACAATTCAAACCTCATTTATTGGGCAACACAAATATAAACTGTTTTCCTAACATTTCAAGTTTTTCAAATGCTGTCAAGAAAAATAGTTTTGAATTTTGCAATTCAAAACTTTGCCATCAACAATTCAGGGTATATATTTGCACATTAGGGGGGTGTGGGTGAGCAAATTTCATGGTAACTTTGCAGTGGACCATAGAATTTATCTAGGATGAAGTGAAAACATCATTTGATGCTTTTTTTATGCTCTTTCATAATTCATATAAAATACCTTTGGGCCCCTTTAAGGGCTCAAGATGCAGTTTACAACAGAAGCAATTATTGAACTATGAAAGAGCATAAAAAAATGCATCACATGATGCATTCACTGTCATCTTAGCTAAATTATAGTGCCACCTGCAAATTTATCAAACATTTAAGCTAAGCTAGTTGCATTTTTATAAAGAGAATCCAGACAAATTCAATGGTGAAAAAATTCACTTTCTTAGTGCTTCAACAGATGTTTTACAGTGGTTTAACTGTTGAAGTGAATAGTTGCTGAATACTGTGGGCTTATAGACTACTATAGCCTAGCCTATCTTTAGAAATGATAGAAACCTAAGCTAAGTTATTTAGAATCACTTAAAGAAGTTTCCAGACTTTGATAGTTTTTCCTTCTCATAAGTGGGACTGCAGCAACAATGCAGGAAAGGTTAGAGATAGTAGTTTGATAGCACCTTCTCATGGTAGCCTAAACTTTCCATTTTGAATTTGTTAGCCAACCAAGTTTTAACCTAGGCTAACTTGACTACTTTTCAATATAGAAAAAAAAAACCTCATTCAGAATTCACCCCAAGAAGCCACAAGATACTTTTTTGGGGCCTCTGTTTTGTAATGCAGGGTATGTTTTATTAGAATTGTTGTTCTGCAGCCCATCTTTGACAGGGCAAAAGTTATATGAAGTTTCACCAGGCATTAAGGCTGTTTTTTAGCACTAAGATCTTTCATCTTTCTGCAAAGATTAGGGGCATTTTTTCACTCATCAATGTGCTAAGATCTTACATCTTTTGTCAGAAAATGCTTAAAAGTGAAATCTTTGAACAAAGATCTTACATCTTTGGTTGTTTTTGAGCAAACATCTTTCACCATTCTGCTCTGATCAGTAGTCTGAGAACAATAGGGCTGTTTTTTCACTCATCAATGGGCTAAGATCTTACATCTTTTGTCAGAAAACACTTAAAAGTGAAATCTTTGAACAAAGATCTTACATCTTTGGTTGTTTTTGTGTAAATGTCTTTTATCATTCTGCTCTGATCAGCAATCTGAGAACAATGATGAGTAGATCATCAAAGTTCTCTCATCATTGTTCTATATGGCAGAACAGTGGCAGTCTTCACACTTTTTGCTAACATCAGTGAGCTGTAAGATCTTAGAACAAAGATGAGTTAAAAAACAATAATCATTGCAGAAAGATGTAAGATCTTAGTGCTAAAAAATGGGCCTAATGATGAATAGATCATCAAAGTTCTCTCATCATTGTTCTATATGGCAGAACAGTGGCAGTCTTCACACTTTTTGCTAACATCAGTGAGCTGTAAGGTCTTGTTTTTCAACTCATCTTTGTTCTAAGATCTTACAGCTCACTGATGTTAGCAAAAAGCATGAAAGACCCCACCTTTCTGGTCAATATCTACCAAATCATATTATTGAGTTAGGAATAAAGTGAATACACCATTTGATGCCTTTTTTTATTCTGATTACAAATATAATAAGCATTTCTATCAGAAATGAATTTCAGCCCCCCCCCTATATAGGCTATACCTAACCTAACCCTGAATTGTTATATATAGGGGGGGGAGGCTGAAATTCCTTTCTGATAGGCTAGAAATGCTGGTAAAGTTCTACAAAATCATATTATTGAGTTAGGAATAAAGTGAATACACCATTTGATGCCTTTTTTTATTCTGATTACAAATATAATAAGCATTTCTATCAGAAATGAATTTCAGCCCCCCCCCTATATAGGCTATACCTAACCTAACCCTGAATTGGCGTATATAGGGGGGGGGGGCTGAAATTCATTTCCAATAGAAATGCTTATTATATTCGTAATCAGCATAAAAAAAGGCATCAAATGGTGTATTCACTTTAATCCTAACTCAATAATATGATTTTGTAGAACTTTACCAAAATGCTTATTATATTCATAATCAGCATTAAAAAAGGAATCAAATGGTGTTTTCACTTTAGACCTAACTCAATAATATGATTTGGTAGATATTGACCACCTTTCTTATTGTTCTCAGACTGCTGATCAGAGCAGAATGATGAAAGACGTTTGCATAAAATTGACAAAAGATGTAAGATCTTAGTTCAAAGATTTCACTTTTAAGTGTTTTCTGACACGATGTGAGATCTTAGCACATTGATGAGTAAAAACACGGCCCTATTGAATGAAAAGCTTTTAGGGCAAGAAAATCTTCAACTTTCCACTTATCTTACCATCAGACATTCTTATGTCATTAAGAAGCCTGTAAGAAAAGGAACCTCAGAAATAATCTTGGTAACAGTAGATTCCTCCAAGAATGAACAAAGCAAATTGCCAGCGTTGTCACGCTTCTGGAATGGAAAGAACAAGCTTTTTGTAGATCAAAACACACCTTCACTAGCAGCAGCCGCTTTTTCGAAATTAAAACACGTTTTTATCTAAACCAGTAGGAGAGTAATTTTTAAGCCCTAATATTGTCTGTACAAACAAATTGTTTTAAATCAAGGTGGGTGCCTGAAAATATGCAAAACAATTTATCTGATGATGTCTTCATGCTGCTAATTATTTACATTTTCTCAAAATTTAGCTAGGATGAAAGTGAATAGGCCAAGGCTACATAACCCAAATTATAGGCATGATGTCATATTTGAAGGGCTTCTGGCTCTTTTTAAAATCAAATTATTTTTCATCACTTTTGCTTAATACCAAAAAGTGAATATAAAATTTGATGCCTTTTTATGCTTTTTCAAAATTTAATAATCACTTCTGGGGCAAATTTCATTATTTTTTTTTTAATCCTAAAAAGTAACATATTACCTTGTATTTAGTTTCTCAGACCATGATGTAATAATGAAGAAATAGAATGAAAGTGTACTGATGCCTAAAATCACAGATGGGAAGAAAAGACAAACTAAAATTGAAATAAACCAAATATATTCAAAATTGCTATTTCCCAAGTAGGGATAGCAGTAAATTTCTACCAAATCATATTAGCCTATTGAGTTAGGAATAAAGTGAATGCACCATTCAATGCCTTTTTTATGCTGATTACAAATATAATAATCATTTCTATTGGAAATGAATTTCAGCCCCCCCCCCCCTATGTATGCCAATTCAGGGTATATATTTCTACATTAGGGGGTGTGGGGGTAAAGTTTAAACTTACCTCCCATTTATATCAGAAACAAAATTTGCCCCCACCCCCCTAATGTAGAAATACATGATATGGTCAATAATATGATTTGGTTGAAATTTACCGGGATAGCTCTGTGCCATGGTTTGTTGATTAAATCACAAGGGGCTCTGCCCTTGGAGTCCCTGACACCTGTACACTCATTTTGTTGTGCATTTTTGGCCTTTGGCTTGCTTTGACTGTTATTGTGCTTTGTGCAGATTTTTCCAGATTCCTGCATACTGCAACTATCAAAGAGCTGAGAGTGCTTAGCAACCCATTTTTACCCTGCTTTGAAACTTAGTGCTGTGCCTGCTTTTGATTTATATTGCTTGCTTAATTTATTATTGACTGAGCCCCCCCCCCCCTCTGCTTGTAGCCTATTTGTTTTATTTTTTTGACATTTTACTTCTTTTGTGATTTTATCTTGTTGTTTTACCTGATTATTTTTAACCCATTGGGTTTTTTTTTTTTTATTTGTGATGACTGACAGGACAATTAGTAGTCCTGTCAGCCCTGACCCAAATAACTCTAGTGTTAGGATTTTGGCTTTAGGTGTTGAAGGTCCAAATGAGACCACTAGGTTGTTGATATTATGTAGTAGAATCAGAATCATTTATGAACATAAAAGCTTTCGTAGTCAGGGTTTAAATCCCAACTAAATCATGCTATTATTTACAAAGTAAGCAAAGACACAAAAAAATTAATACACATGTCACTTATTGTAGACAGAAACATAAAAAGGCACAAACGAATTGCTGAAGCGATTAGTGCGACACTTGGGCTGGGCTAGCTTTGTTGCTTTTGATCTTGTAGTTACTTTTTTTGTCAGCATTGGGGGTAATATATTTCTGTGTTTATCACTTGTCAGAAGAAACAGGCCAAATTTACAGATAAGTTAAAAATGGCAATTGTGGAGTGACGGCAAATTTAGTTGAGACAGTGCTGATTTGTAATTGGTGTACTGATCAGACAGTATGGCCTTCACTGCTCTTTTCTGACTGATTTGAGTCCTTTGCTCATATAGGCAGTGTTCTGAACCTGTGGACCCCATACAGGGCACGCATACTCTAATATTGGGCAAATATATGTCAGGTAGGCTGTTTTCAATTGCAGCACTGAAAAACCAAATCTTCGCATCAGTAAAAGGGTACGCATGGCACAGTTCGCCTTTTTCACTACCTCTTGGACATGGAGGCTAAACGAACAGTCAATGCTGAACGTAAAACACCGAGAATAACTGCCGACGATACGCTTTGGTATGGTGGAGGGGGGCACTGAAAATCCCTTTTGAGAGGGTTAAATCAAAGAATTTTGGTTTTTGTTTTGTTGATTTGGAGGCTGTTTTCAGAACACTGGTCTCTAAAGTTGTCAATAAATGATTCACTGAACTGGGGAACGGTTTGAGACTTCTCAATGAGGTATTTTAAGAGGGTGGAAAGGTCATCTATGAATTTGAACCATTCGTCAAAATTGGCAAGGACGAAGTTGATCACTGCCAAGAACAACAAGGCAGCAAGTTTAGTGCCTTGTGGGGCACCACACATAAGCTCAGACCATTCCGAATCAGAATCACCCGGGTAGAGACCATATACACTCTGTAGTTGGTTGCATAAGAAATCTATTATTAATAAGAGAATATGTCTGCAAGCTCCCATAACCTTCAGATTGTTCACTGCAGTATAATGGCGTATCAAGTCAAAGGCTTTTCTATAGTCGGCTAGGAGGAGATCTACAATTGTGCTTCCTTGGTCAAGCCATTCAACAATAAGGTGATACAGACGCACAAGATAAACAGTTGTACTACTACCTTTCAAGCTCCTGTATTGGTATGGATCAAGAGAGCCCTGGACTTGTGACATAAGTTCACGATATATAAATGACTCTGCTACCTTAGAGAGGTTTGGAACTATCAAAATTGGGCGGAGTTGGTTGCAAGATTTCGGGTTTTTCACTTTTGGAATGATGCGCACATAAGCTCTCTTCCAAACACTGGGGAACACTTGTTCGCGAAAACACTAGTTAATAATAGAGCTGAGTGGCTTTGCGAGAAAGATGGAGAACTTGCGTAACAACTTGACAGGGAGTTCACCAGGGTAAGACGCACAGTTTACTTTCAGTTTCTGAAGTTCCTTAAAGATGGCATATTTAGATACTTCACATATCTCATCAGTCCTGGTGTCAGTAATGATACTCTCAATTTCTGAGTTTGTGATTGATGGGTATGTGGTGCATATGCTGGAGAAAAAATTGTTCACTTCAGTAGCTGATGTCAGTGTGCCATCATCTTTGAGTAGTCTCAGGTCCTTTGGCGTTGATTTTAACTTTTCATAGGAAGGTCTGTTTTCAAGGCAGGGTTCCTTAATTTTGCTATCAAGAGTGGTACTTAAAGAGGCAAGGGGACATTTGTTGCCTTTATAATTTGAAAAATGTATTTTATGTAATCTCATTAAATATCCAACTTTTAAAAGGTGCCTAAAAAGTATACAATAATTATAATTCATGCTTCTTTATCTTCAGGAAATTCCTATTTATTCATCTATAAGTACTGCTTCCAGTTTACCTGCACAACGGAAAGACCCCCACCTCCCCCCCCCCCCCAATGCATGTATAAAACCCCAGGCTACTATTTTGCTTATCTCGTTGTTGTTATTTTTAATTGCCATTATTGGTGTTTTAAACCAAAAGTTTATGAGTAAACATACAAAATAAAAGGTGAATCAATAAACACAGGACCCTTTAGAGTTTTGAAGAAAAGAAAAAACTAATTAGTTTTTTTTTTTATTTTATTTATTGTTAAATTTCAATAAAACAATCTTAATAAATCCAGCTTCTTAAAAAGACCCAAAAAATCATTTTAATTGCTCCTTTCCTGTCTAATATTTTAGATTGGCTTGGTCTCAGTCTCACCTCCTCTAGCTTCAAATTTGCATTGCTCCAACATGAAGATTTAAGCAATTCCAAGTGACAGAGTTTTTGTTTTATTTTTATTTTCTTGAAAAAAAATAATATTTCAATCATTGTCCTCAGTTCCTATACAAAACAACAGTTATTTTGCATAATATGCATTTTTCCATTTGTAATTTCAATTGTAACTCCCAACAAAAAAAAAGTAAGTAATAAAAGAAGATCTCACACAATTCAGCACCAAGAATGTTACCCTAAAGCTGTTTTGATGGGTCTCACAAGTCCAGGCACATGCAAAGAATTTTTAGGGGAGGAGGTAGAAGAGTAAAAAAAAAAAAATCAACTCATTTTCAAAATGAACCAAAAAGTAGAGAATATTTTTTTTTTTCTCAAGAATATATGAATATAATTGAACATGATGGGCACAAAAAGCATTGGGTTTTACATAACATAAACACCAAATTTATCTAGGTTTTAAATGCATAAATGGAAAAAGTTGATGAGTTGCAGAAAACAAATAAAAAAGATCAAATTATGCAAAAACGAATCAATTTTTTACCCCAAATTTTCAGTTATATTCAATATTTTTTTATTTTTAAATTAAAAAAAATATAATGTCTCATCCAAGATTACAACCTAAGTTAACACAGCCTCGGGATGTGCTCTTACCATTGTGCTATACTGAAAAAAGTGGGAATTAACTGAGCATTTGGAAGTGGTTGAAAAATAGTTCACAAATTAAAACAAAAATTTGTCTGACAAAGAAATAAAAGGAATATGGAACACAAAGATCAGTGAGTTAATAAACATGAACTGGAAATTATTTAATTGAAAAAATTAAGGGGGATAATAAAAAACCTATAATCTAATAAAGAAATGCTGAGAAATTTTATGTTTTTCAGGGGGTTGGGGCCCCAGTATAGTCTGTGTGGTCCCTATGAATCATTTTATAAGTAAACTGTAAGCCTGCCCTATGCAGATACAAGAATGTTAATCTTCTTTGTAAAAATGGGCATTAGTGTATTTGTTGTTTTCTAAAGCCAAATATTTAGTGATTGTCCTTTTCTGAAGAAAACATGCTAAACATACAAGCAGTACCATTAAATTAATTATTGTATACTATTTCCAAATACCATGGCCCCTTTTCTGAAAATATACCAATCCCCCCGCCCCTGATGGTCCGGGATATAGCCCTATGAATATATTAAAACAAATCAACCAATAAAATTCTTACTTTACAATAGAATGTCATCACAAGACTTGACACAACAATGAAATGAATTTATACAGTTACATATGGGACCACAGATGGGGAGGGGGTATAATGTCAAAAAAGTGACCATGATATTTGGAAAAAGTCTAGCATAAAATCGAAAATTCCGGCTCAACTAACCCACCCTCCTCCTCAATTCTTAGATATGACCAAAAATGGCTCATTTTTACAGTTTCATTTATTTTGTCAATACCATCTGTTCATAATCCTGTATAAAAAGAGCAACTTTTATATATAACCTGATATTATGTCAAACCAATCAGAAGGGGGGTGGGGTTGTTACGGGAAGAATAATATATATATCATTGGTACTTGTCAATTAGCTGATACACATGCAAGATAGGTGCTAAAGGAAACTGGGCAAACGGGTATCAGTCAGTAGAGAATTGGATTGCAAAGCGTGGTTTGTCATTGCATTTACAACATTTAAATTATTGTTTTTTGGAGTTTAGGGGGAAAACAGTACCTAGATTAGGTTACATATTTAATATATACTATGCATTACACCCCCCCCTCCCTACTCTAATGTTCAAATATATAGCCCAAATTTGGTTCTAAACTTTTATATTTTCATCATATTTTGTTCATTTCATTAGCATTAACTAATGAAACTAGCTCCTTCTCCATATAATTTTAGTATGACTGTTGACAGAACAAGATTCAAAGTCAGCTGATAAAATTAAAAGTTGGTGAGGTGACTAACTGACTATTGTTACTTGTCACTAAACAAATGATAATCATATGTTCATGAGAGAGAATGTTATTGTAACTTGCTATGCGAGTAAGCAAAGTGGGTATTTTCTCATCCTAATAACTGAGTGATTGTTTGATAAGATTAAATGACTGCAATGTGAAAAAATGTTGATACTCATGTCAGTGTAATTAAAATGAGAACAGCAGATTTTTTCACGGGGAAAAAAATAGATTACTCAAAAAATGATAAACTTCCTCATTATTTAAAAGCATAACATAATTGTAACATAAATTCAAAAACGTAACAAAAATGTAACGTTTTTAGGACTGCAACATAAAACATACTGTTTTATTTAAAACATACCAAAAATGGTACAAATGTAACCTTGGTGGCAACCTTGAGTAGAACAGTCATTGCCTAAAAACCTTTTGAACACCTTCATAATCATGAGTGCAGGGCCATTATGGTTCAATGTTATAAAGGCTTGGACCAGATGGCTCCATTATAATAATAGCTGCAAACCAATCAGTAGCTACTGCTATACTTTCAATTTCAGATATAGCAGTACATCATTGTAAAGTAAAGTTTGTGCTTGGTCCTCGTTCCAACCCTGCTTTAATAAGAAATAGAAAAGGAATTGTATTTATCCCATCTGAGGAGGTCACCCATCTGGATGACTTTGCCAAGGAGGTCCAAGTTGACAATAGAATAGAACATGTGGCATTGGCCTTTAAAAACCCAAGCCCTTCAGTTATCCCCCTGGTTTGCACCTTCAATCAGGATGTTCAGTTCCCTCTGAAAATCTTTGGGGTGCAAGGTATAAAGTTAAGCAGTTTATCACCTGGGCAATACACTGCTTCAATTGCCAAGGTTTTGGCCACATGGCTTCAAATTGCCGCAGAGGCAGAAGATGCCTACTGTGTAGTGGACAACACATGCATAATGAATGCCCCCAATTTAAAACAATTAAGCAAGATCAGGTACTCAAGTGCCCTAATTGCAGTGGTAACCATGCTGCTAATGCTAGAGAATGCCCAGTATTCATGGAGAAGAAAGCAATTGTAACCTATTCCTTCACTAATAATGTCCCCATGAGGACTGCTGCCGAGGTCCTGAAGAAGGGGCTTCCAACAAAAACTAAACATGTCCCTATGGCCCATAAAGATTCCTTCCCTCCTTTGATACCTAACCACCAACCAGTTGAGGACCTGAACAAGAAATATATGACCATGTTTGAAGAAGAAGAAAGCAGATCTCTGATCTGGCCACAGTTTATGTAATTAGCAGTATGATCATTCTCTATCTCACCCATTATAAAAACCCGGACTGGGGTGCGAGTGCTCCGGAGAACGTTTTTGCAGATATAAACATAGGCAAAGTCAGATTAGCGGGAATGCAGGTTAGTCTGTTTCCGTCTGTTTCCATCAAAGTGCATTGAAACAAGTGGGAAGTAGTGCAAAGTGCATTGAAACAGAAATAAGTGGGAGGAGCTTTTTGTTCACAAAGACCAGAAATGATCTGCAATAAGCTTACTGGGTATATTCTGTCTACTGTGGATCTGGCTGAGACAATAACATCACTTTACAAGCTAGTCTGTAAGATACTGCCAGCTAATCTTCAAAATGCAGGCCTTAGCCTGTCCAACATTGCTGAAAACCTAAACAGAGTTGAATCAAGCCCTACAACCAGTAACAACCCACCCCAAACCAGCAGCCCAAGGGCTGCTGAAAGAAAACGTAAAGGAGAGGAGGCTATACCTAGCCCAGAAGGTAGTAGTAATAAGCTACAGGGACCCAGGTTAGCCCCCTCACACACAAATGACTAGCTCCCTTTCAGTGTTCCAACTAAATATCTGGGGATTCAACCAAGCCAAAAGAAAAGAACTCCAAAATATTTCTTCTTCTTCTATTTAACAGCAGGCGAGCTTTTCAGTAATACTATTTAGCCCTTTTCCTTTTGCTTCACTCTGTGGGCTACAGAGCTACTGGCTTGATTGCCTTTTATTTATTAGATATCTTTCAGTAAATCTTTCGACTCTAGGAGTTCAAATATAAGATGATAGATGTTGATTTCTATGCTCTGTGTGCAGGTATAGTTGGCTAGGCTCTTGGCTGATACTGATATTTTGTGGTGTTTGATGCATTTTAACAGTTTACAAAGCAAGGTATGTTGTGCAGCCGTCAGCATATTACATTCAAATGGGCAATGGTCAATTGTTTCATTATTCATATTACAATGCCTGCAAAGAGGGGACAGGGGAATTGAACCACTTGAATTAGGAAACTTATACGAGAATGCAAGGAAATTTAGTCCATTTGTTCCAGAACGAATTCTATGATAAATTTTAGAAAAATACTTATTGGGAAAAGGGGAAAGGATAGGATTATTCTTATTAAAATTAATATCTGATAGTTTCCATCGGTAAATATCTCTAATGGGGATTGGTCTCCTACTTGGCTGGTCAATATTTATAGCATTTTTTGCTATTTGATCAACTTGATGATTACCACTTATACCAGAGTGGCTAGGAATATACTGAAAATTAGTTCTTATGCCATTTGAAGCAAGATTATCTATAATACTGAGACAATGATAAGTGTCAATGTCCAACTTATACTGAGGAGCTGAGGCCAGCAACTCAAGGCTTGATAAAGAGTCGGAAATATACTATAATATTATTTGAATTAGCAATCAAAGGTTGGTTTTCCATAAGGTGTTCTAATGCCATGATTATGGCATTTAACTCAACAGACATTATAGATACATTATTATATAATCTCTCACCCATTGCAATTTTCAGGTGAGGAAGGAAAGCACCACTTGCTACCTTCTCATTCATTTTTGACCCATCAACAAATATTTGGAAGTGGTTTTTATAAGTAATTGTATTAAGTTCAGCAAATTTTTTCTGGACAAAAGCAATGGGGGTTAAATCTTAATTCCACTTTGAGAAATCAGTATTTATTATGGGGATTGACCAATTCCATGGAGGGGATTGGGGGAAAGTAGGTGCAATAGACTTTGCGGGTACAGGGAACTTCTTCTGAATATTGGTATTGGCATACTCATCTGCAATGCCTCTATACATGGCTGGATTTCTTAACCAATTATGTAGGGTGTGTGAGCTATTTGATTCAATTTTTGTAAGATGTTTTATCAAAAGAAATCTACGTCTCTCCCTTATTGTTGTTAATCCACTCTCCATGAGCAGAAACTTGGTGCTTGTGGGTTTCCTAAGACCAAATATGAGATGTATTATATCGTTTTGTATTGTTTCAATTTTTTGCATCTGGGTCTTTGCACATGCACCATAGACGGTGAGCCCATAGTCAATATGGGGTCTTATATGTGATTTATAAAACTGGAGTAAGGTTTTCTCCTTACATCCCCAGGGTGTGGAAAGAAGTCTTTTTAGTATAATTGTTTTTCTATAGCATTTTTTTATTGGGTTTGAAATGTGGGGGTGGAAATTAAGTTTTTGGTCAAGCATGAGACCTAGGTAATTAATATGATTATCTTCTGGAATAGTTGTTCCATTTAGAGTTAGTCTTGCATTAACTTGATTTTGCTTTCGGTGAAATTGGACTATTTTTGACTTGGTAGGTGCAATGGGTAGATCTGAATGTTGAGAGAATTTTCCCAGTTGGAAAAGTGACTTTTGCAGCTTTGACTGTGCAATCTCAAAGGTGTTGCCAAATGACCATAGTACCAGATCATCAGCATATTGTAGATTTGTGTGGGGGAGGTTCATGTCCCAGAGATATATGGCAAAGAGGAGGCAGCTGAGGACTGCTCCCTGAGGAAGGCCTTTGGTTATTGTCTTTTGGGGTGAAGAGGCTGAACCTACACAAACAATGAAACTTCGCAATTCTATGAAAGATTTTATAAAAGATACTAGCTTGGGGGGTAGTCCAAGGTTTGCAAGTTTAATTAAAAGGATTTGGTGGTTCACATTGTCATATGCACCTTCAAAATCTAGGAAAGCTGCAACTAGGACATTATTTTTTTAGAATGATTCATTTATTGCATTTGTTAACAATATGGAAGTATTTGTTGAGGAATGGTGTTTCCTGAAGCCAGTTTTAGTGTGAGGGATCATATTATTTTTTTCAACAAACCAGAGGAGTCGGTAATATATCATTTTCTCCATTATTTTTCCCCATCACAGGAGTAATCATTATGGGCCTATAAGACTCAGGGTTATTTTTGGGTTTATTTCTCTTTCCAGAACATTTCCAGATATTGGGGAACATAGATGAAGCCCAAGCATGATTATAACAATTTAGAAGTTCCTGTTTGTATGAAGGGGTGAGATTCTTTATCCATGTAGGGTGTATATTGTTATAGCTGCTGCTAGTCTTGGTCCTTATATGATGTATTGCATTATTCATTTCCTGGATTGAAAATGGGCTGGTTATATACTCGGATCCTGGGCGAGGTTGGTAACTTGGGTTCATAGGAATTGGGGGCATTTTGCTACAATTATTTGATGTTAACTTATTAACAAAAAGAGTGCCAAATAGCTTAGCTTTTTCATTATCATTGTCATAATGGGTATTATTATGTATAAGCTCATACAGGAGTGGGTTGGGGGAAGTCTTTTTCCCACAGATGTGGCTTATGACTTTATGTATAATTGGCTCATGTGTTTCTCTGGAGAGATTATTTGCAAAATTGTTCCAGTAGTTATATTTAGCATTTTTTATGGTCCTTTTTAGATTATATTCTGCTTGTAAATTTTTTAAATATGTAGTAGGTGATGGTTTTTTTTAAGAATGTTCTCCTAGCTGCCTTTTTTGTTCTCCATTTATGCTGGCACTCATTTGTCCACCATGCTTTGGGAATATGTTTAGGGAAGGTTTTCCTGGGTGTTGTCCTGGGGATAGCATGATTAGCTGTATTTATTAGTAAAGATGCCAAAACTTCAGCATCTGTGTCAGCTGTTGCGTTTGAAATGCATGAATTTTGGGTGAAACTTGTAATTTCATCATTTAGCTTATTTTGGAACATAGGCCAATTTGCTTTAGTGTTGATATATTTGGAGGTATGTGATAGGGTTTCAGCAGGTTCGTTTAGGGAGCAAACTATGGCAAGGTGGTCAGTACATAGACTATCAATTTTATTTATGTAATTTTATTCAAAATATTTAAAGACACAATTTGTAGGTCAATTGTAGAGAAACTGCCACTTTTGGGGTTGAAATATGTATTCAGGTTTGGAAGGGTAGCAACAGCTAATTCATTATTATTTGAAGTCATACGCTCAATGAACTTACCAGCTTTATTTGCTGGTTTATTCCCCCACAAAAGGCTGTGGGCATTAAAGTCTCCACAAATAATGATATTTTTCAACATATTAAAATTATTTATATAGCTGAAGAAATCCATGGCATCTGTAGTTTGGCCATTAGGGTTATAAAAGCTTATTATGTAAGTTTTTGTATTATTTAGCAAAACACTGATACCAATTGCATCAACATCATTTACAAAATCTGGAAAGTTGATGCCACAGAATTTTATATTATTATTAACTATTAAAGCTACTCCACCTCCTTTTCTCTCTGATGATCTATCCTTTCTCAGGATAGTGTATCCCAGAGACTTAATTTGTTGATTTTGGGTTAAATGAGTTTCCTAGAGGCAAGCAATATTGATGGAATTATTATTCATAAAAGATATTAGTTCATTTAACTTATGTTCAGTAAGTGATCTTACGTTCCACTGGAGTATTGATATGTGTTGTGTTGTTGATTTTTTTTTCATATGACTCTGTATCAATGTTCAGCTTTGTTAATAGTAAAGCAAGATCTTTTTTTGCTTGAATGAGCATATGATTAGGGATGTAGATTTTTGCCAATTCAGCAATGATTTTTGTTTTCTGTTGTTGTATATGAACTGTTGCCTGAACTTTTGCAGTTTAGAACTGTTGCAGTTTAGAACTGTTGCAGTATATGCCATGGCCTGAACTGTTGCAGTTTAGAATGAATAAGTATATATTTGGGGTTTGCATGTTTGGTTGTGCATTCAGTTTGTCAGTTAAGGGATTAATTCCTGGTAGTGTTTCTGGTTTGTTTCTTGTTGGGAGGGGGTGCCAGGCCGACCTCATCTCACTAGGCAAGGAGGCTTGTTGGCTTGATGATTCTTTCTGATAGAGATGTGAGCTAGGGGGCTTAAAGGATGGTGTTTTGTAAGGAGTACTCGATGCATTGGGAGTGTTTGACTTGGGAGTTTTTTTTATTTCAATATAGGTTTTATTTGGTGTAATTGGGCAGTATTTGCTTCCATAGCTACAAAAGGGTATGGAATGGCCTTCTCTGTTGCTATTTGGAGTGTTAGTGCTCTTTTCTTATATGCAGGGCATTGTGATTTATTTGTGGATTCATGTGGGCCTTTACAATTGATACATGTAGGCTGAGTGTTGTTGCAAGTTGTCAAGTCTTTAGGATGGGATCCTTTACAATTACTACAAGCTAGGAGAATTTCATTGCATCAATTTGTTGTGTGTCCCAGTTTCAGACACTTCTGACACTGGATAGGCTTTGGCTTTTATTCCTTGTGCGGTTTGATTTGCCCAAGTAGGAATAACTTTTCTGGGATACTAATTTTTTCCTTCAGTGTAAATAAGAAGGATCTACTTGTTTTTAGGCCATTGGAGTTAGGTTTACCAAGTTGGGTAACATCTTCAACTGGGATTGTGTTGCCAGCCCTATCTGAGAGCCCTTCTTTTATCTCCTGAATGGGTATTTCTGGGGGAACATTATAAACTGCTATTTTTGTTGGGGATTGTTTTGGGTTCCATTTAGATGCATTAATTGGGGTATTCAGAAGGAATTTTAGATTAATTATTGTGTCTGCTGATTTCTGATCTTGGACAGCTATTAGCAGAGATCCATCACGGTGAATATTGAGAGAGAACATTGATTTTAGCAATTTGAAAATTGCAACTCTTATTGCAGTAATCTTTTTTATTTCAAAGGGGGTATTAGGAGAAATTTAAGGTAAATTCCTAAGTTTTGGGAGGGAGGATCTTGGGCAGGGAGAGGGGAAATGCTTTTGATTGGGGAGATTTTTTTCCCTTTTTTTAGAGCTTCTAGAAAGGACCTCTTGAAACTTATTATCATCATTTATAGTGACATTAGCCTCTACACTTGTCATTGTCCTATTCTCAGAATTGGAGCTATCATGTGAACTTTGTGATAATGAGCTTGACCAGCCAAGATGGGTATCAATTTCACTGGTATTTGGGGTGGGAACTGGGGGGACTTTTTTTTGGAGGAGTTCTATGCATTGCCTATTGGAAAAAGCTTTAAACTAAAACAAGAAAGGATATTACAATGATAACAGACCGTCTGCACTCTACTGTGGGGAAAACTTCACCATCCACAAAAGAAACACCACAGTATGGCCCTGAGAAGGATTTTGAGCACGATTGGTTTGGTACAACTACTGATAAATCGAGATAATAATTCACAAGAAATTTATTTTAAATTTCTTAAAATGTTGCTGCTGTTGGCTAATATTTTAGTCAGGCATGCTCCTGATATTTTCCTACTTCAAGAAACTTTCTTTAAACAGGAGAATACTGTCCATGATTTCAAGAAGTACAATATTGCCTGTTGGGACAGAGTCCACAAAACAGGTGGTGGCCTTCTGTCACTTGTGAAAAATGACCTAGCTTTTAGAATACATGACCCCAGCCCACAAGGGGAAATGGAGGTAGGTATAGTTGACATAAAACTACTGGGAAGCAATAAGTGGATTAGTATTGCTAACTGTTGTGCCCCAAGACAAATAAATTCTCCCTGAATCAATTCAAACTGATTGTGAATGCATGTGGCCCTGTGAAAATAATTAGTGGTGACTTTAACCTACACCACAGAATGTGGGATTCTGTATCACCAGAAGATCCAATTGCAACCCCTCTAACCAATTACATCCTGAAACCCATAAATAAATTGTCCCTTGTCACCCCCAAAGACCTAAATACACGGCTGAACCCTCAGACAGGTTTGTACTCAACCATTGACCTCACTTTCACATCAACAGATATTATAAAAAGTGTAGAAATTCAGAAACCCTGTGACTTTTATTCCAATTCCAACCATGAGGTTCTATCATTAACACTAGAGATCAACCCAGTAAGGTCAAGATACCAACCAGTGAAATTCTGGAAATTCCAAGACAAACTCTGGAACTCCTGGAAACAGAACTCAGACCAAAAGGCTTCAGAAATTAAGAAGTGATGAAGCAGTGGAATCATTATCTAATAATATTACTTCAGCTATCATAGCTTCTTCAGAAAGAATATTTGGTTACAAACAACCTCATCCCAAGAGATAAAATTCCACTCCTGGATGGTACAATAAATGCCAGAAAGCCTACCTAGAGAAGAAAAAAGCAAAAAATAACTTCTTTATATACCCTTCAATTGAGAATAAAATAGTTTTCAAGCAAAAGACAGCAGAATTCAAAAAGACACTAAAGACTGAGACACAAGATAGATGGAGAAGGCTCATTGAAGACAAATTTGGCCACAACACCCCTGTTCGAGAGCTATGGAGAAATTTTCAGGTTTTTTTTAGGTAAAAAAAAAAGAAGAAAACCCATCCCTGCAGAAATACAGATGGGAAGGACTACAGAATTTTCAACCAATGGGAAACTTAATCTCTTCTTAGAAAAGTTTCTGAATGTAGATACACCATTACAGTTCACACACCATCAACTCAGTCTCAAACACGGTACTGTTCCATTTTCTCATTTCAGCTTTCAGGAAGTTAACGACAAAATTTCAAAGCTCCAGCCTGGTGCATCTGGCCCTGATGGAATTCACAATTTGATGTTGCAAAATTTGCCAGATACATTTGTTGAGCTACTGACAGAGTTATTCAACAGATCTGTCATAGAGTCATCAATACCATCTGAATGGAATAAGGCAACAGTGATCCCACTTCTAAAGGCAGGAAAAGACCCTAAGCTGGTTGATTCATACCGCCCCATATCACTCACCTCTTGTGTTGCAAAACTAATTGAGAGGGTAATAAAACAAAGAATTTTAACCCCATTATCAGACCACATCCAAATTGAACAGCTCGGATTTCTTCCTGAAAGGAGCACCACAGATGCCTTAGTTGAGACTAGAGCATCTGATCAAACAAAGGTTCAAAAAAGGAAAAGCAGTTCATGTAATATTTTTAGACATGGAATCAGCATTTGCTAGAGTAGACATGAGGCAACTAATCAGAAAGCTATCTGTAATGGGCTAATCAGACCTACTGGTAAATTGGATCCACCAATTTTTGATGGGTAGGGAGGTTCATGCCTCTCTTGGTGGCTCCTTCTCAGAGCTTAAGAGGAAAGCCTTTGACATTGGACTCCCTCAAGGGGCTGTTCTAAGTCCACATCTCTTCTCAGTTTATTGTCATGATATAATCCTGAAAAATGTCCTTGGAGCAGAGCTTTTTCTATATGCTGATGATATTGCTGTTGAAGTTGTTGGGAGAGACCCTTTATGCTTACAGTCAGCCTCACGAAAAGCCATAGATATGCTATGAATTTTGGCAAAAAGTAATAATATGGTCTTCTCAAGCCATAAGTCAGTTAGTGTGTTTTCCACAAAATGCATAACCTGGATGCTTTCAAACCACTGGTGAAACTGAATGGACATGGGATTGTGGTTGCAGAACATGCACGCTTTCTGGGAGTTGTATTTGACCAACAACTGACATGGAAACCCCATTTGGATGAGCTGATTGGCAGTCTCAAACAAAGACAAAACTTCATTAATGTTCTCTGCCTTGGAAGAAGAGGAGCCCCCACAGCCTTTGCTTCAACTATTGTCAAGTCAGTAGTGATATCCAAGATAGACTATGGATCATTTATATATGGATCCACCAAGAAATGTCTCCTGAAGAAACTTGACACTACCCTCCATGCAATCTTACAAACAGCCCTTGGCTGCCTAAAATCAACTTCTATTGCAGCTATGTACTGTGAAGTGGGGATCCAGTCCCTTCACTCCAGAAGAAAATATCTCCTTGCAAGATATTTTGCAAAGAAGATAAGACTCAATAACCACATTATCTACAAAGGAATCATTAGCCACCACAACCCTGATGTCCGCTACAAACCAACAGAGATGCCCTCTTTTCAGAGATTCCTTTGCCTCTCTGGCATGGAAAAGTTCATAGAGAATGGCAGGCTGACTGTTAATTTGGATGATGATTCTCCCAGCGCCTCCAAAGGAATTGGGGAACTGATTATTCCTAAGATCAGCATAGGAAAAAAGGAGGAACTCCCCCAAGTAGTGATGAAAATCATATTCCTGGGAAAGTTGGCAGAATACCAGGACTACATCCAAGTCCACACAGATGGATCAAAGACAGAAACAAAATGCAGCTGTGCAGTAGTTATACCCTCCCAGGGCCTGTCTCTTTCCTACTGCCTACCCCCCTTCCTGACAATTTTCTCTGCAGAACTTATGGCAATTAAGTTTTCTCTTCAAGCCAAATAGAGAACAAACTTCAGAAGTATATTGTCTGCACTGATTCACTGTCAGCTCTGGATTACCTTTCACACCAGCAACACCGGGCAAGAAATGTTGCCATGGAGATTGAAAATCTGGCTACACAACTTGCAAGAAAGGTTATATCAGTCCCATTTATATGGGTTCCAGCACACTGTGGTATAACAGGAAATAAATTAGCAGACCAAGCTGCAAAACAAGCCTCCCATCTGGGTCTGATCACTCAAACCCCTATTACTGGTCCTGAATTCCTGTCTTCAATCAGTTCAAAAATTTTGGAGGAAGAAGAGGCTTGGCTCCGTTCTTTCCATACCCAGCTCCTGGATCTCTATAATTACAAGCAGCCGTCAAAAGAAGTGTACCTCTCATCTTGCATCCTTTCAACATGTCTCTTTTGTCTTAGATGTGGCCATGCAAAGACAAAATAAACACTATTCCATTGGAAAATGACCCCTTCCCCCAACTGCGACACATGTGGAGTGTATGAAGACATACGTCACATCATCTTTAACTGTAGAAAATGTGAAAAGGAGAGGGAAGTACTAAGGAATTGCTGTGAGAGGGCGTTTAAGGCATTCACAATGCGCTCTGTTCTGGGACATCACGCTTCTCCTCCTTGGGCTAGACGACTTTTTTTTTTTTTTTTTTTTTTTTTTTTTTTTTTTTTTTTTTTTTTTTTTTTTTTTTTAGCTCATTTTAGAGTCATCATACTTAGTATATTTTTTCCTTTTTTATCTATGTTTTATCAGCTTTTTTATAGTTGGCGTATTTGACAAGAATGATATATATTTGCATTATTTATTTAATTGTGTTGTAATTGTATTTTAATTGTTTTATGACAAAGCAGTGCTGAATTACTCTGATTCTCGTTTTTCAACGCAGGCATTTGCTGCTGGTGAATAACCCCCAGCCAATAGCACAATAAGTGATACCATATCTGGCTCAATGAATATTGACTGAAGTGACACCCAAGCAAGCTAGTGATTACAGAAGGCACAGAATAATTGAGTGATACGAACGCATATGACCAATTGGTCGAACGCGTCAAACCCCAAACAATAACAACAATCACAGATCTATCAGTCTGAGCTCTGCCCCATCTTAAATTATAGAAGGCATGGTAACTGAGGTTGTCACATAACACCTAATGGGTAACAACCTTCTGCAAAACTGCTTGTAAATTTTTATTGTTCATATAATTGACTTACAAATAAAGTAAACATAGGCTACCACTTGATGCCTTTTTTTATGCTCTTTCCAAATATAATAATCATTTTTGTTATAAATAAATTTCACCCCCACCCCTGTATATACCAATTTCAGGTATATATTTGCACATTAGGGTGGGGATAAAATTTATTTCCGATGTGAATGAGAGGTAAGTTAAAACTTTCCCTCAAACCCCTTCCCTTGTCAGACTGAAAACTGAAAACTTTCCCTTGTCAGACTGAATTTTAAACTAGAATGCCAGCAATTAATCAAAGAAGTCATTGACTGGGTTATGGCCTTTCTGACAGACAGAACACAAGTTGTTGTTGTCTATACTTCTCATGGCTCACTAGTTTACCCCAACCAGTCAAGAGTAGAGGGCACTTGGCTTGGTCCAACATTATCAACATTTATATTAGTGATGTCCCTAGTTGCACAAAAAAATTAAATAATCTTCTATGCTGATGACTCGAAGCTTGCAGGGATGGCCAATAATGCTGAAGCAATAGTCTCTCCACAGGAAGACCCAGCTAATCTAGACATTCAAAGAAGCTGCTCAGGCCTTTAATCAAAACTCAACATTGTCAACAGTTTTTTCCTTCATTGGGGCAACCATTAGAACAGTCTCTCAGATACAACAGTCTCAATACCCATGGATGAAGCTTTCAAGAAGTAACTGGATGTTGAGTAGAGTGGTGTTCCCTAGAAGTACCTGTGGGATGAACCTGATGTTTGGTCAACCACATCATTAACTATGAAGCAATTTACATATCAAGAAGGATCATAGTTTGCTCTGAAGTGCAAATTAAGGTAGCAACCTTACTCAATGGTCAGATAAGTGGCTGCTACAGTTCAATACTGAAAAATGAAAGGTGTTCCACATATGACCCAACAACATTATTCATTGAATAACCCAGTCTTGTCAGCCACTCCAATCTAACACAAGAAGGGGAAGAGCATGATCTTGGTGTTAAGGTCAACTCCCAGCTGAAGTTCCACCAGCACACCCTCTTTTCTGCTGCAAATACAGGGAGACATCTTGGCAGTATCAAAAGAACATTTTTCAGCTGTAACCAACATGTTGTAGAAAAGTTGTATTCCTTTATGGTATGGCTAGCACTGTAATTTGGTATGACACTGGCCTTTCCTCAGTTCAAGGAAGGTAAAAAAAAACCATGAAAGTATCCTGCAGCATGCAACCAAAATGCCATACAACTTGAGAGCACTCCTTTACCATGAGAGGCTTGTAACTTTGAATATTCCAACCTTGGTTTACTAAAAGGAAAATGGTGATGTCATCACAGCTTTCAAGTATGTGCAAGCCAACCCTTTGCTAAAGCCTTCTTCCCATAACCCCTAACCAGAGATCCTAGGGGAACTCCCAGGAAACTACCAACTGCAGAGAATGCTACCACTTCCTTTCCAACCATGTTCCCCGCTATTAGACCTCCTTAAGCAACCAAACCATCCAATCTCAAACCCTGGAGCTATTCAAACATGGCATGGACAGGGAGCAGAGAGGGTTTACGCTGGGATGCCCCAGATTCCTTAATCAAACTGTAAAGTCATCACTTTCAGGCATATTTGAAAGACCCGTTCCATGCCTGCATTACGGAATTTCAGATAAGGTAGGTAATTATTATTTTCCTTAGTGTTAATAGTGAAATGTTATTTTGAAAATAAATTTGCAGGAATTTTTAAAAAAGAGCCTCAAACCCCTCAAAAATGACATCACAGCAAAAACTGATGTCATATTTGAAGGGCTTCTGGCTCTTTTTAAAATCCCTACAAAATTGTTTTCATAATAAAAAAATTACTGCTAAGACTGATGAAAATAATAATTACCATTCCTTGATCAACTACAATGGCAATTTTTTCCCATTGGCCAGGATGCTTTGGAAGCCCTTTTTTAAACTTTTGGTTACTATGGGCTGTTTTGAGCCTTTTCCGGGTTCAAAATGTAATTCTCCCCAGAAGCAATTATTGAATTATGAAAGAGCATAAAAACCTTGTTAAAAAACAACATCAAGAAATGTATTCACTTTCATCCTTGCTAAATTATGTTGTCACCTACAGATATACAACTGCCATTCCTGAATCAGCTACAAATGACAATTTGTTCCCACTAGACAGTTCTTTTAGAAACAAATTTTAAGACTTATAGTTACTATGGGCTGTATTGAGCCTCTTTAAGGGCCCTAATAGAATTTGCCCCAGAAGCAACTATCAAATTTGGAAAGAGCATACAAGAAGGCATCAAGTAATGTATTCACTTTCTTCCTAGCTAAGTTATGTAAGTGTATAAATTTACAAAATCAAGAAATGGAAAAATGAATAGGAAATATATAATTACTACTACTACAACTAACAACTCACCAAGCTGCCTGAGGCCAACACAGCTATGCATGCCCGTTCCCTTTAAATCTTTCTTAATTATGTCCTCCCACCCCAGACAAGGATGATCTGCTTTCTGTTTAGACCTAGACAGTGGGCCAAAAAGGACAATCTTGGGGTCCTGTAACCCCCATCCTGTATGCTTCCAGTTTCAGGAGAAGAAGTTGATGCTGTACTTTATCAAAGGCTTTTGCTTGATCAAGCAATATGACATCCACCAGAAGGCCATTATCCAAGAGTCTGGTCACAAAGTTATATGATTCAACGAGGTTTGTGTCAATTGCTTCACACAAATTAATAGCTTATTAATTGCTTCACACTTTAATTCATCCCTTGAAAAGATAGGATACAACCCTGCTTAACTCATGATTTCTTGCCAAACCAACTAATAACCTCACTTCCTACCTTAATTGCAGCAATAGCATTCTCCTTCATAGCACAAATCACTTTAATGTACATGTCAGGTAATCATTACAAGGGTGGGGCCTTCACTAAAGGTTTTTTTATCAGTTGAATCAGCTCCCAGTCTATAAAACTGAGGACTAAAGAGATCTGATGATTCAGATGCTTCTCAAGAATCAATCAAAGAGTTAAATTTCAGTCAGTCCATTTTCTACCTTTTCTGAAACCACCCTGTTCTTATCTTAAAACTTCGTCTGCAACATCTCTTAGTCTAACAAGTATCATGATACTAATTTATTTGTTTCCTACAGAAAGCAAGTCAATGCCTCTGTAATTATCACACAATTCTGATTTTTCTTTTTCATTGTTGTTTTTGCATTTTCGCCAGTTTTCATTTAATCATATGATTTTTTGACCCTGAAGTCTGGATTTGGTCCTTTGTGGGCCTGTGATGGTGATTTTTTTTTTAGAATAAATATCTTATCTATCTACCACCTTCAATTCCATTATGCAGGCATGAAAGGAAGATTCCTTGTGATACGTCTGCCAGTGATGACTTCAAAGTTTGGTTGAGAATTCTAGGATGTCCCAGTATAGACGCCACCCCCTCTGCTCCCAATCCCTGTCCACACCATGCTTAAATGACTCCAGGTTAATTCATTCTTGTCAATCACGCTCATTTTTGTCACCTTTCATAGGCAGCGCCCTAGCGCTGCCTAAGTCAAGAACGGTGTGGGCACAATGTGTTGTTTTTTTGGTTTTTTCTCCATACCCGGACACTTCGTATCGAAGGAGTCGTCGTAGAAACTTCGAAAAGGGCTCATTCGATTGGAAATTGGAGTGGCTAGTGCCCTTTTTAATAGTCGAAAGTGATTGGAGGGCAACTAGCCCCCCTCCCACGCCCATCATTCCCCCAAACACATCCAATAAAAATTTTGAGATAGCCATTTTGTTCAGCATAGTTGATTTCCAGATAGAAAAAAATGTTTTTTGAGGAGAACACTCCCCCACAACCCTCAGGGCAAGGGTTTTAAGTTATGCCCTGGGGGCATATAAGATTTTTATAGAAGGCGTTGTCGTAAAAACTAAAAAACAGGCTCATTCGATTGGAAATTGAAAGGGCTAGTACTCTTTTTAATAGTCGAAAGTGATTGGAGGGCAACTAGCCCCCCCCCATGCCAATCATTCCTCCAAACACATCCAATCGAAATTGTGAGATAGCTATTTTGTTCAGCGTAGTTGATTTCCAGATAGAAAATATGTTTTTGAGGAGGACACTCCCCCACAACCCTCAGGGCAAGGGTTTTAAGTTATGCCCTGGGGGCATATAAGGTATTTATAGAAGGCGTTTTTGTAGAAACTTCAAAACAGGCTCATTCGATTGGAAATTCAAAGGGTTAGTGCCCTTTTTAATAGTCGAAAGTGATTGGAGGGCAACTAGCCTCCCCCTCTCCACGCCCGTCATTCCCCCAAACACATCCAATCAAAATTTTGAGATAGCCATTTTGTTCAGCGTAGTTGTTTTCCAGATAGAAAATATGTTTTGAGGAGAACACTCCCTCACAACCTTCAGGGCAAGGGTTTTAAGTTATGGCCAGGGGGCATACAAGGTTTTTATAGAAGGCTTTGTCGTAGAAACTTCAAAACAGGCTCATTCGATTGAAAATTCAAAGGGCTAGTACCCTTTTTAATAGTCGAAAGTGATTGGAGGGCCACTAGCCCTCCCCCCTTCCCACGCCCACCATTCCCCCAAACACATCCAATCAAAATTTTGAGATAGCCATTTTGTTCAGCGTAGTTGATTTCCAGATAGAAAATATGTTTTTGAGGAGGACACTCCCCCACAACCCTCAGGGCATGGGTTTTAAGTCATGCCCTGGGGGCATATAAGGTTTTTATAGAAGGCGTTGTCGCAGAAACTTAAAAACAGGCTCATTCGATTGGAAATTCAAAGGGCTAGTACCCTTTTTAATATTCGAAAGTGATTGGAGGGCAACTAGCCCCCCCCCATGCCCTTCAATCCCCCAAACACATCAAATCAAAATTTTGAGATAGCCATTTTGTTCAGCGTAGTTGATTTCCAGACAGAAAATATGTTTTTGAGGAGGACACTCCCCCACATCCCTATGGGCAGGGGTTTTAAGTTATGCCCTGGGGGTATATAAGGTTTTTAAAGAAGGCATTGTCGTAGAAACTTCAATAAAAGCTCATTCGACTGGAAATTTAAAGGGCTAGTGCCATTTTTAATAGTCAAAAGTGATTGGAGGGCAACTAGCCCCCCCCCCCACACCCATCATTCCCCCAAACACTTCCAATAAAATTTTGAGATAGCCATTTTGTTTAGGATAGTTGATTTCCAGATAGAAATCATATTTTTGAGGAGGACACTCCCCCACAACCCTCAGGGCAAGGATAAGTTATGCCCTGGGGGCATATAAGGTTTTTATTGAAATCTTTGTCGTAGAAACTTGAAAAAGGGCTCATTCGATTTGAAATTCATTTTTCAGGGCAACTAACCCCCCTCTCACGCCTACGTTTTCCCGAAACGCATCCAATAAAAATTTTTAGATAGCCATTTTTTGGAAATTAGGTCTTTAAGGATGACAACCCCTCCCCCACTAACCGCAGGGCAAGGGTTGCAATTTATGCCCTGGGGGCATATAAAGTTTTTATTGAAAGCGTTGTCATAGAAACTTCAAAAGGGCTCATTCAATTGGAAATTGAAAGGGCTAGTGCCTTTTTTAATAGTTGAAAGTGATTGTTTAGCGACTAACGCCCCTCTCACGCCAACCATTTTTCCAAACACATCGAATTAAAATTTTGAGATATTCATTTTGTTCAACGTAGTTGAAAGTTCTGGAAATTTTGTCTTTTAGAGTGATAACCCCCTCAGAGTCCTCAGTGCAAGGGTTGTAATTTATGCCCTGGGGGTATATAAAGTTTTTATTGTAAGCGTTGTCGTAGAAACTTCAAAAGGGCTCATTCGATTGGAAATAGGAGTGGCTAGTGCCCTTTTTAATAGTCGATAGTGATTGGAGGGCAACTAGCCCCCCCCCCACCCACATCATTCCCCCAAAAACATCCAATCAAAATTTTGAGATAGCCATTTTGTTCAGCGTAGTTGATTTCCAGATAGAAAATATGTTTTTGAGGAGGACACTCCCCCACAACCCTCAGGGCAAGGGTTTTAAGTTATGCCCTGGGGGCATATAAGGTTTTTATAGAAGGCGTTGTCGTAGAAACTTCAAAACAGGCTCTTTCGATTGGGAATTGAAAGGGCTAGTACCCAATTTAATAGTCGAAAGTGATTGGAGGGCAACTAGCCCCCCCCCAACCCTTCATTCCCCCAAATACATCCAATCAAAAATTTGAGATAGCCATTTTGTTCAGCGTAGATTATTTCCAGATACAAAATATGTTTTTGAGGAGGACACTCCCCCACAACCCTCAGGGCAAGGGTTTTAAGTTATGCCCTGGGGGGCATATAAGGTTTTATAGAAGGCGTTGTCTTAAAAACTGTAAAACAGGCTCACACAGTCCAGATTTTTCAAAGGGTGTATGTTGTTAAAAATTGCTGAACATTTTTCTCCAGCATACAAATAGCAGGCCAAACTATAAAGTCTTAAAAAACGAAAAGATTTAAAGTATTATTTTCTTTTTCCCTGAAAAGACTATGTCAGTATAAAACGAACAGAAATCAATTAAAAAACCTTTTTCCACGAAATAAGTTTTTCAAAGAAAAGTAAAAAACTCCATTAAACAAAAAATGAGCAAAAATCAAGTCAAATAATCTACCAAGCTCGAAACTACCATAAATAAGCATCGATAAATAAATGAAACCCAAAACGAACAGAAATTACAATAAAAAACCGAGTCAAACTCAAAACGAGCAGAAATTAACATAAGTTGGGCGCAAAACCCCTATGCCTTCCCAGGGCCAGAGCAAAATTTGTACTTTACTGAAAAAACATAAATGAATGTGCATTGTCAGTTTAATATACATATACTGATATTTAGTAATCAAAATGTTAAAATGATTGATTTATTAAAGTTATAAATGTAAAAACATTTATATTTTTTTCAGTAAAGGGCAAATTTTGTTCTGGCCTTGGGAAGGCATGGGGGTTTTGCAGGGGTTTTCCTAGAAAGCAGTATTGAACCACATTCTTTTTACAGCCTATTGTTTGAAATACGGTCTGTCAGCTGGGTACCCAGAACAATCCTTAAGCAATTTCTCTGGAAAACATCTAGCAAATCGTCATCCACTTTTCAGAGCGCCCATGCTTCAGAGCCATAATTGACCACTGTCATAACTGTAACTTCGAATATTCTAATCTTTGTTTTCAGACTTATCTTCCTATTCTTCCAAACTTCTTTTAACTTTGAAAAAACACCCTGAGCCTTGGCTATTCTACTTTTAACATCTTCACTGCTCCCACCATCTTTACTAATAATACTACCAAGGTAAGTGAAGCTGCCTACCTGATCAATGTCTTCATTACCCAACGTCACCTTTTCATCTTCACTTATTCCTAGCCTTAGTGACTTAGTCTTCTTAAATTTAATTTTCAAACCTATTCTAGCACCCTGAACTCACAAAACCTCTAGAAGTTCGTTCATTTTGCTCACACTTTCATCTAGGATGCTTAAATGGTCAGCATAATCTAAGTCCAGGAGGCTTTTTTCCTCCTTATTTGATTCTGTGGTCTCTCATTGCCTTTCATGTGCTCCTTAAGACAAAGTCCATCAAAATAATCCATATAAAGGGGGATAGAACACTACTCTGCTTAACTCCTGATTTAATGCAAAACCAGCTGCTAACCTCATTTCCTACCTTAACGGCAGCAGCTCTTCAGTTTTATTCTTTCTATTTTGCAGTTAGAAATCTATCTTGAAGATGACTGAGAAAAAAGGAGTTCAAGCTACAAGTCCGTTAAAAGACTTCATGGCTGGTGGATTTGGAGGAGTTTGCCTTGTACTCTCAGGGCATCCTTTTGACACTATCAAGGTAATCTGTTTTTCAACTTTATTACAGTCATAATTTAAACCTATTAGATTGTTTTTGTGTAGGAGGTCAGTGTTAGTGCATTTGTTTGTTGTTGTTTTTTCCTCAACATTTGCTATGGAAGAGCACAATCAAACAATTATAATTCAAGGAGTAGGAATTCATTCTTAGAGTCCCCCAAGCTTGAGGGACTGACAAAGAATTTTTTAGACCACACTGACTTTCCATTTACAATTATAAGAAATTGAAAACATTGAAAATGAGTAAACAGTTTTGGTGAGGTGGTTCAAAACGAAAAAGAAAACTTTGTTGGACCGAAAGTTCTAGAAGTCTGAACTTTTTGGCTTCCCATCCAGAAGTCTCTGTCAACAGGGGGAAAAAAGCCAAAAACTGAAATAAACTTAGCTTATACAAACATATAAGGAAAAGTGAGAGAAAATAAATGTAAATGCTTTACACAATAAAATGAAAGAAAACTCAAAGCATTTTCTTTCTTCTCGCATTTGTTTGTTTAAAGTAAGTTTTAGTTTGTTTTGTTTTTTTTGGATAAAGGTTTCTGGATGTGAAGCTGCTTCCTCAAAGAGGCCCCAAATTATGTTAGGCTAGGGCCCTGCATGGTCCAAATCTGACCATGCTGATAAGTATCCAAAGCAATTCTTGACTATATATTTAAGTTGCTGGCTGGAATATACTCATGGGTGCCCATAAGGGGGGGGGGGGGGGGGGGCAAGGGAGGGCGCCAGCCCCCCCTCCCCTGGCTGAATGACGGTGTCGTATATTTGTATTAATTTAAAAAACTTTCCAATGAATAAGTTTTCAAAGAAAAGTAAAGAGCTATTAAGCCCAAAATGGGCAGAAATAAAGTCAAATAATCTTCTAAGTGTAAAACTTCTACAAGTCACTATCAACAATTAAATGAAACTCAAAACGAACAGAAATTATAATAAATAACCGAGTCAAACTCAAAACGAGCAACAATTAACATTACTAGGGCTGACAACCCCCCTGCCTTCTCAAGACCAGAACATAACTTAGGTTTTACTAAAAAAAAAATGACCGTGGATTGCCAGTTTAATTTACCTATACTGATATTTATTTTAAAATAAAAAATGGGTAAAAAAAGTGAGTAAAAAAACTTTGTTACTTATTTAAGCAAAAAAAATGAAAACATTTAAACATATGTTGTTTTCAGTAAAGTCCCAATTATGTTCTGGTCATTATCACCCCTACTAATGTTAATTTTTGCTCGTTTCGTGTTTGACTCGGCTATTTATTCTAATTTCTGTTCATTTTGAGTTTCATTTATTTATTGATAGTGATTTGTGGTAGTTCTACGCTTGGACTTGACTTCATTTCTGCCCATATTTGGCTTAATGGAGCTCTTTACTTTTCTTTGAGAAGCTTGTTTTGTGGAAAAAGTTTTTTTAGATAAATTTCTGTTCGTTTTTTATTGACAAAGTCATTTTCACGAAAAAAATAGTTTATATCTTTTCGGTTTTTTCTATAAAAATTCAAAGTTTGGCATAATTATGGGGGTTGGACATTCCCAATCTCCCTAAAGACATAGTTGCTGGACTGTTCTCCTATGCTGAACAAAATTAAGAACATAATGAGTTTATGTTCTGTCGTTCGTTTCTTTTTTCTTTTCTTTCTTTTTTTGTTTAGCACTGAGGACGACTTGGCGGAGATCCTTGTCGAAATATTTGCTTGTTTCTTCGTCTTCATGGTTTACCACTGGCTGACAGAATCCTCGTTTTTTCAACCCTTTTTTGATTTTATTTTTCATTTTGTTATTGTCTTTCCTCTCTGAGTTTCATTTGTCATGTATAGCCAGTGTGGTCTTAGAATGTATTTATATTGAATGTGTCTGGGGAAATGATTGGTGTATGGAGGGGAATGACCTCCAATTACTTTTGACTGTTAAAAGGCCAGTAGAACTTCTGATTACCAATAAAATGAGCCCCCTCTGAGGTTTATACATCCACCCTTTCTATAAAAAACTTTATATCCTCACAGGGAATAACCTACAACCCTTGCTCTGAGGGTTGTGGGGGGGGGGTGTCATTCTCAAAGTCATAATTTTCGGGCTTTAAAACGACACGGAACAAAATGGCTATCTCACAACTTTGATTGGATGTGTTTGAGGAAGTTATTGACGTGAGATAGAGAAACAAAAGATTTTATTTTCAAATGCCATAAAACGGTCATGCCGATCAGCGGCAGTTTTTTGTCATAATAAGACGTTAAACATATGAAAATCACAGCCATAGCCATCGTCATGCAAAAATATACATTGATTCGAAATATCACAGATTCAAACTAAACAGAGTCAAACAGAGTCAAGTTTAAAAAGAATAATGAACTAAAGAAAATAAAAATATACAATTATTGACGAGTGGGTGCAGAATTAAAAATCTTGACGAACGAGGGAACAAAACTACTTGCGTACCGCATATGCCGCGCTGGTACCGGCTGAATTGTTGGTACCGGTTGAGTTACATTTCGTGGGAGCCTTTGGCGCGAAGGGAGATGCTCAGGGGGGGGGATTCCACGAAGCTGCGGATTTTCCAAAATACCGACACGAAATTTAAAACACAATTCATCACGGTGTATCGATAGAGTTTTAAATGAAAATTGTTTCAAAAGGGAGCAATAAGGGGCTTTGGGAGAGTTTGATACTACCAGAAGAGCTCGGTACTGGATCCTTTCCAGGTGGTCCTTCTGGTCCGAAGTCAGACCGTAATGCCAAACGGGACAAGTATATTCTACCGCGGTCTGACAAATGTAAGAAAACTACGCAATAGGTGGGGCTTGGAACACCATGTCGAGCAAGGAGTTTTAAAGAAAGGATACCCAGATTTGCCCGTTTGATCATCTCGTGTGTCTGTTTTTCCTACTTCAGGTCATTTGACGTGGGGGAGGGGGAGCTGGTTTCCCTCCATGAGCTCCTTTGAAGTTCCTATGACATTTCTTTCTATAAGAAGTGCCCTGGTCTAAAATAAACAATATATTGTGCCCACATCGCTCTTTACTTAGGCAGTGCTATCGCGCTGCCTATGATATTTTGTCTTGAGATTTCAATTACACAGCACTGGAAGTGTCAATTAGGCCAGGTAAGCCCCTGCCCCCCTAAAATTCAGTCTATGGGCGCCCATGAATATACTAAAAGCCATTTCACAAACTTATCTGCAAACAGAATATTTGCATTAGTGGTTGAATCGTATAACAACCAAAACAAGAGTTAAAAGCAGTAAGAAAAATTGATCACAAACTAATATTATTAATATCTTGTTTGATTAAATGTATTTCTAGTTCATGATAATAAAAGTAGGGGAAATGTCAGACCCTTTACTATATACCTTCCCCCCACAAAGGTTGGATACAGTTCAGACCCTAGAAAGGCTATAATAAGACAATTAGCTTGCTTTTTGTCGCCATCAAGTTTATTTGCGATCCTAAATTCTATTGTTCAAGTTCTTTATTAATCAATAAAAAATGTTTTGACAAAACTATCAAATTAATGACCCACAGTGAGAATAACTCGTGTGTGGGTTTATATGCACTCAACAATAAATAAGTAATGCTATCACCAGATCCTGGAATAAAAAGATTGCTCTTCAACTCTCCTTATGGTAACAACAAACAAAATCCGAATAAAATCAAAATAACCAGATAAATAAAGTGAAATGAGGAGCATCCACCCCAGAAAATAAATCAAATTAATAATTACTGATTAAGTGATTCATTAATCTAATTTTATTATTAACCAACGATTTATTCAAATCTACAAAACTATGAAATTTATTCCAATTATATATAATACTATGCCTTGGTGAAAAACGGGACCTTTCAGATTTTATTAAAGCCTGACGGACTACAGAACTGCCACGGGTCCAATATGTATGCAAAACCTGATTATCATCCTGAAAAAAATTATTATGCAAATAAAAATACTCAGGCAAAAGACCTTGAACGTGTTTAATCATATAAAGAACAGAATGGAAAGAAGGGAAAAGATCCAGTGGAAGAATATTTAAAATTTGATACATACTTTTTGTCTACGATTTACCAGGGTATGAAAAACTGCTAGGCAGGCAATTTTTCAATAGACGCAGAGCTTTATTTTGTTGCCTCTAAAGAGGAAGAATATGAGTTTTAAAAGTATTCAAAAAAATAATGGGACAGTAATTTATATATGAATGCACTAGAGAATGATAAAGAGATTTCAGGACAAAAAACGGCAGAACAAATTTCAGGTGATTCATCATTCCAATATGTCTTGCCAGTTTCATTCGAAGATAAATTGCATGGCTTTTAAATGATAAACTTGAATCCAGTATCATCCCAAGATATTTAATATTATCAACTCTTTCAATTTCAATAGGTAGGCCCTGAATATTAATCATCATAATTTCCGGTGCTGTTTTCCCAGTACGAGAGAAGATGATGAATTTTGTCTTAGTACAATTAATAGTCAATTTATTTCTCGAAAACCATAAGATAAGCCTCTTCAGTGCTGATTCTAACCTAAGCTTCAAAGATCTAGAGTCGGGGCTGCTGACATTGCATGCCGTGTCATCGGCGAATAATGTGTTAAGGTCAATATCTTTGATGCTATTACTGATAGCATTAACATAGATAAGAAATAGGAGTGGACCCAAAATAGAGCCTTGTGGGACTCCAACTGACTGAGATTGTGATACTGATGAGGAAGAAGTATCGCCTTCGTCTACATACTGATTTCGGTTTTTTAGGTATGATATTACTAAATCATTAACTGGGCCTCTTATGCCACAGTTATCAAGTTTAGTATGCAATATTTTATGGGAAATCGTATCAAATGCCTTTTTAATGTCAATAAAAATTGTAGCAGGAATATCACCTTTGTCGAGGGCATCATGAATAAACTGAGGCATTGCCATAATAGCGTGCTCAGTAGAGTGAGACTTCCGGAACCCAAATTGCATCGGACTAAAAAATTTAGATTTCATTAAAAAGCTGACTATACGGCTATATTGGCACTTTTCGAGCAACTTCCCAAATGTAGACAGGATTGAAATCGGCCGATAGTTTGTTGGGTTCTTCGGGTCTCCTCCTTTATACAAAGAGATAATTTTTGCAGACTTGAAACAAGAAGGAAATCTTCCGGTTTTAAAACAGAGGTTGAACACATGGGAAAGCGGGATTACAATATTTGGTGCTATGCACTTAATCAGATTAGTAGATGACCCATCAATCCCTTCCGAAGATCCATTCTTTAAAAGGTTTGTTTTAAGTAAAAGTTCATCTGGGGTTACAGGAGTAAGAAACATGGAGCAATTGTGAGACGAGGGTAGATATGATTGAAAGTCCTCTCCAGTTTCATTATCCAGATGACGGGCCAGGTTGTTTCCAGCAGTTGACGCGGTTTCCTCGCCAATTTTCGCAAAGTGTGGGGGAGAAAGAGGTGAAACCGTACATTTTGAGGATTTTAACCCCTACAAGGTGAATTTCTAAAGATAGAAATTTTCTTTTTACACGAACATATAACTCAATTAATAACTTTTATTGATTTTTTTCAATGACATCCATTGAGTCGTTTCCTAGAGAGACCCAAAAATGTGTGACCTCTTCCAGTGTCCAAAGTCGCCCCAACCAGGGGACGACTTTGGACACACATGGGGCATTTTCAGACATTTGTTAATTAATGCTTGTAATAATAGAATAAGATAACATTACACTTAATTCAGATAATATACAAGTTAAATGCAACATTACATTTATGCTATCGGAAATTTGGCCAAATAACAGGCAAATGCAAGGGCTTTGGCTGTTTGCTCAGTCTCTCCTACTAAAATCAGTCACTACTGAAAGTTAGTTTCTGCACAATCTTGACATTCAGGGAAGATGAAATTCCCACCAGACTTCCACAGGTAGCTTATTTTTGCTACTCTGTCACTTATTTCTTCAGTTTCACCAACATAGTCAACAGCAGAGTTTTGCTTCTTACCCACCAAACCCCTTACAAGCACAAAATTTCCACAAAATAATTCTTCTTCAATCTCAAACTCATTGGTACCTCCAGAATGTAAAGACTTATCATCCAACTCATTGTTGAGCGGCACATCTATGTCTGAAATGCTGTCTCTAGTTTTGTCAGCATTGAATGAAACCCTTGGCTTTTTTTAGTGATTATTCTTTTTCTTGGCAAGTCTTAGCTTAGTCTCTGCTTCTAGTGACTTTTTTTCTTGCGTTTCTCTCAGAATTCTACTTTTGCCTTTTTCTACAGTTTATGCATGGGCCCAATTTCAGTTTTGCTTGTGGATCTGGTCTGATGCTTTTAGGGGTTAGGGCCATAGGCAAGTCAGATGTTGTAATCATGGTAAGTGTTGTCCAATTTTGAACACAGGATCTTAAAGTTGGAATAAAATATCTAAGAAACAGGCATACTTAATCTTGGACAAATTTAATCTAAGACAAAGATTGTTATGCAGAGTAATTGTATTTAAATAGGCTAGGCTGTAAGGCAAGGGGTAACTTTTGTCTAAATGTAAATGTTGAAAACAAACTTTGATAAGCAAAAATATATCACTTCAGGTCCTCTATAATTCAACAGGAACACTATCAATTTTAACAATGTTCTGCCTCCAACTACATATATTTCCGTTTTCTCGGTTACGAAAAACTTCTGTCAGTACAAGGCAAAACAAGGCACAATGAATAAGCGTCCGGAATCGCCACCAAAAAAGTGTCCAGAGTTGCCCCATGTTGATGTCATTTTGAAAATTTATTTTTTCGTAGATAACAGCCTGATATTTACTGTTGAAATTGCCATGCAGATAGCGCGTACACCTTGTCTGATCCTGCTATCTTATAGTCCAAAAGCTACAATAACTTAGAAAATATTTGACAAAGACTACATGTGTCAGGATTTCCAGCAAACATATTAAAACATCCTTACCTCTTTTCTCGGTTGTCTCTTTTATCCAAAATTTAAAACTTGTGCCAAATGTGCATTACAAAAAAGGTATCTAGTGAAAATTTTTTGAATGGATTAGCTGAAAAACTTTAGACAAGAGGTCAAATGTACGGAGTCGCCCCCATGTGGTTTCGCCCCTCTCTCCCCTATATTTAATGCACTGACAACTTCTACTTTCCCTGTAGCAAGTTTAGTTCCATCTTCAGCTATTAATTCATCAGGAAGATCAAGGGTCTTATGCTTTCCCTTTCCTAAGCACTTATTAATTATTTTCCATGTCTTCTTAGGGGAACCTTCTGCTTCAACAAATGCTTCGGCGCAGTAGTGACTTTTTGCTGATCTTAAAATTTTTGTTGAATAATTTTTGTATCTGCAAAATTCAGCTAATTTAATTTCAAATGGATGCATTAAGTATGCCTTATATAACAGATTCTTATTTTTTTATTGATACCAGCAATCCAGGAGATATCCAAGGCTTAGTCGGCTTTATACTATTTCTTCTTGGTATTTGGCGGAGAGGGAAAGCATTATTGAAACAAGGGTTAAACTGATTCACAAAAAATTCAGCAGCAAAATCAGGGTCCGAAGACTCTAAACAAGAAGAAAAATCACTTGAAGAAAGCAATACTTTAAGTTTACTTAAGGAGTTTCTGTTAGTCATTCTCATTTTTTTTTTTTTTTTTTTTTTTTTACTAGGCCTATTAAACTCTGTAATCAAGTGAAGATCGGTCACAAACATCAAATGGTCTGAAAAATCTTCAATAACCACATCACTAGACTTTAGTTCCAGATTCGTAAACAAATTATCAATAAGGGAAGCAGAATCTTTCGTTATTCTTGTTGGGACTCCATAAGCTGGTAAGAGACCACCGGACAGGCAAACTGATAACACGTCAGCCCCGTCAGAAGAGATTCCGTGGAAATTACCACTTGAATTATTAGAATTATATAAATCAATATTAAAGTTACCCAAGATAACTATTTTTGGATACTTTTTCGAAGCAATAAGCACAAAATCATCAAGAAGTTCCATGAATTTTGAAGCAGGAGAACTTGGAGGCCGGTAAAAAACACAACACAAAATTTTCATGCCATTTACATCTATTTTAACTGCCAAAAATTCAAACGCCATTTCAAGATATAGGTGATCAAATTCACTCACCAGATCTGACTGAATTGTTGATTTAATGAAAAAACCTACTCCTCCCTGTTTTTTATTAATCCGATTCTTATGAAAAAAAAAGTATAATCCTGTTTATTAATAAATGTCTTTGTCGAATCATTTAAAAATGTTTCACAAGAGGCGAAGACATCTATATTATGATGAGAAATAAACAGGGATATTCGATCAAAAATATTTAGTAACCCGCGACAGTTCAAAAATACCATTCTAAAATTAGCGCCTTTAATTAAAACTTGGGTGGGGAGTAGATATTTATTTTTTGGGATAGAATGAACCGTCATATCAAAAACACCTTCATCTTTGCATAAATTCTCAAAATTTTACCTAAATCTAGGGGGAGCTCCTCGAAATTACGAAGTCTATCAACCATTATCTCGATGCTGGGTATACTTGTTGACAAAAAGTGACTTACCAACCATACGGAGAGTCAAAGGAGACACAATTGTAACCAGAACTTCATCTGAAAGAGACAAACATAAACAAAAAACTAGAACTTTATAACATAAAACCTTATATAAGAAAATTCGGGAATAGTATGGCACAAAGTAAGGAAATTAAATATAACAGTTTTGGTAACAAAAAAAAACAAAGAAAGAAAAAACCACATAATACTCATTATGATACTTTTGCGACCGGTTCTCCGAAAATAAGATAATCATAATCCTCAAACAATCATAAATTATCAACTAACTTAACAACCAGAGCACTAAACACAAAATAAACAAAATACTCAAAAATCTTATAAATATAAACTCAGATTACTACTATCCTATTCAGTTATTGATCAGCTCTCTCCCATATCACCGAACCATTTTTTTTTATCTCCGGCCATACATGGGTTCCTTTATTTTTAACCCGAGAAGCAATAATCATTCCAGACTCCTTCATCTCTTTTGCTTTAGTGAGGAATCCTGTGCGTAAAGCGTTAAGTGCTGGAGGAAGGTCCGTGCAAATTTTTATTCCAGAGCCCTTAAGCTTGGATACGTTTTGCATAACTAGATAAGCTTCAGCAGTAGAGATGACCCTATTGATCCGGGTGGGGCACCATATATGGGCATAGAACCACGTGGTTAATCCTACTGGGGCTCCTTATATGGGCATAGAGTCATTAGGGGGAATGGGGTCAATGACCTCTTTCTCCAGGTGTGTTTTTGGCACGCTCTTAGCGAAGGTCAATGTTGTTATTGTTTCCGAGGCAAAATGCCAAGGTCAATGTTGTTTTGAACAGAGTAATTAGAGAGAACACGTGGTTAATGGGGTCAATGTTGTTGTTGTAAGTGCACACTCGAGGCGGATGTTATGATCCGGAAATAGTATTTGTTATTGTTATTCGAGCCAAATGATGTTGTCGTTCGAAGCAAAGTTAATGACATTTCCTTCCTGTTTGAGGCAGATGTTATGATCCGGAAATAGTATTTGTTATTGTTATTCGAGCCAGATGTTATGAGGTTCCGAGAAACAGTTAATGACATTTCCTTCCTGTTCGAGGCAGATGTTATGATCCGGAAATAGTATTTGTTATTGTTATTCGAGCCAGATGTTATGAGGTTCCCGGAAACAGTTAATGACACTTCCTTCCTGTTCGAGGCAGATGTTATGATCCGGGAAACAGTATTTGTTATTGTTGTTTCCAAGCCAAATGTTACGAGTTCCCGGGAAACAGTTAATTAATGTATGACAGATGACGTCAAGTTAATTAATGACTTTACATTTCCAAAGAGAAAAGTCTCCGAGAAACAGTTAAATCACAGATGATGTCATGATTGATTGATTGACATGGAAGGGGAATTAATTTGTTGTTCTAAAGAGAATTGATTCATGAAAGGGAAATTAATTTGGACTTCTAACAAGAGAATCGTTTCCGATGCAGAATCGTTTCCTTTTCTTAGCGCGCGAAAAGGTTTCCAAATAATTGAAATAAGCCAGCGCGGGGATGCCAAACAAAAGGAACATGCTGAAATTACGTTTAGGGATTATTTGGGCGAAACCGTTTTAGACATTTTAGGGAATTATTTCGGCGAAACAGATAGAGACATTTTAAGAGATGATTTTTGAAGAGATTTTGGAAGAGGTTTTGAGTGTGGTCGTTATAATACACAAGTTCCATTTGAACAGTGTTGTGAGGTCCTATACCCCAACCCAAAGGGCCCCGATTGCTCTACCCCAACCCAAAGGGCCCCGATTGCTCTACCCCAACCCAAAGGGCCCCCGATCCCTCTACCCCAACCCCGAAGGAAGCCACCGGTCTTCAAAGGTCCACTGGGCTCCCAAAGGGCCCCCGGCTCTCAAGGTTCCCCCAGACCCCCCCCCCGGGGCCCAAAGGGCCCCTCCCCCCTTTGGCCCCCCAAAGGAGCCCCTCTCCCTCCATCTCCTCCCTCCTCCTCCTCCTCCCATCCCCTCCTCCTCCTACACTCCTCCTCCTCCTCCCCTCCTCCTCCTCCCTCCCTCCTCCTCCTCCCCTCCTCCCCTCCCCTTCCCTCCCCTATTTCTTATACTTTTTTTTGTGCACTGAGACACAGAACGACCCCCTCCCCCCGGCCCCTCCCCCTCCAAAGGTCTGATTTTTCAAAGTTCATTTTGAATTTCTTTCGTTGAAATGCGAGAGTTGGAATATTTCAGTAGTGTTTCGTTGTGGTTTACATTGACACAGTTACATTTTCTTGATTTTTCAAAGTTCATTTTGAATTTTTTTTGTTGGAATGCAAGAGTTGGAATGTTTCAGTAGTGTTTGGTTGTGGTTTACCTTGCCACAGTTACATTTTCTTGATTTTTCAAAGTTCATTTTGAATTTCTTTCGTTGAAATGCAAGAGTTGGAATATTTCAGTAGTGTTTGGTTGTGGTTTACCTTGTCACAGTTACATTTTCTTGATTTTTCAAAGTTCATTTTGAATTTCTTTCGTTGAAATGCAAGAGTTGGAATATTTCAGTAGTGTTTCGTTGTGGTTTACCTTGTCACAGTTACATTTTCCTGATTTTTCAAAGTTCATTTTGAATTTCCTTCGTTGAAATGCAAGAGTTGGAATATTCCACTAGTGTTTGGTAGTGGTTTACCTTGTCACAGTTACATTTTCGTGATTTTTCAAAGTTCATTTTGAATTTCTTTCGTTGAAATGCAAGAGTTGGAATATTTCAGTAGTGTTTGGTTGTGGTTTACCTTGTCACACTTACATTTTCTTAATTTTTCAAAGTTCATTTGAATTTCTTTCGTTGAAATGCAAGAGTTGGAATATTTCAGTAGTGTTTGGTTATGGTTTACCTTGTCACAGTTACATTTTCTTAATTTTTCAAAGTTCATTTTGAATTTTTTTTCGTTGAAATGCAAGAGTTGGAATATTTCACTAGTGTTTGGTTGTGGTTTACCTTGTCACAGTTACATTTTCTTAATTTTTCAAAGTTCATTTTGAATTTCTTTCGTTGAAATGCAAGAGTTGGAATATTTCAGTAGTGTTTCGTTGTGGTTTACCTTGTCACAGTTACATTTTCTTGATTTTTCAAAGTTCATTTTGAATTTCTTTGTTGAAATCCAAGAGTTGGAATATTTCAGTAGTGTTTGGCTGTGGTTTACCTAGTCACATTTACATTTTCTTGATTTTTCAAAGTTCATTTGAATTTCTTTCGTTGAAATGCAAGAGTTGGAATATTTCAGTAGTGTTTGGTTGTGGTTTACCTTGTCACACTTACATTTTCTTGATTTTTCAAAGTTCATTTTGAATTTCTTTCGTTGAAATGCAAGAGTTGGAATATTTTTGTAGTGTTTGGTTGTGGTTTACCTTGTCACAGTTACATTTTCTTAATTTTTCAAAGTTCATTTTGAATTTCCTTCGTTGAAATGCAAGAGTTGGAATATTTCACTAGTGTTTGGTAGTGGTTTGCCTTGTCACAGTTACATTTTCTTAATTTTTCAAAGTTCATTTTGAATTTTTTCGTTGAAATGCAAGAGTTGGAATATTTCAGTAGTGTTTGGTTGTGGTTTACCTTGTCAGAGTTACATTTTCTTGATTTTTCAAAGTTCATTTTGAATTTCTTTCGTTGAAATGCAAGAGTTGGAATATTTCAGTAGTGTTTGGTTGTGGTTCACCCTGTCACAGTTACATTTTCTTGATTTTTCAAAGTTCAGTTTGAATTTCTTTCATTGAAATGTAAGAGTTGGAATATTTCAGTAGTGTTTGGTTGTGGTTTACCTAGTCACAGTTATATTTTCTTGATTTTTGAAAGTTCATTTGAATTTCTTTCGTTGAAATGCAAGAGTTGGAATATTTCAGTAGTGTTTGGTTGTGGTTTACCTTGTCACACTTACATTTTCTTGATTTTTCAAAGTTCATTTTGAATTTCTTTCGTTGAAATGCAAGAGTTGGAATATTTTAGTAGTGTTTGGCTGTGGTTTACCTTGTCACAGTTACATTTTCTTAATTTTTCAAAGTTCATTTTGAATTTCCTTCGTTGAAATGCAAGAGTTGGAATATTCCACTAGTGTTTGGTAGTGGTTTACCTTGTCACAGTTACATTTTCTTGATTTTTCAAAGTTCATTTTGAATTTCTTTCGTTGAAATGCAGGAGTTGGAATATTTCAGTAGTGTTTGGTTGTGGTTTACTTTGTCAGAGTTACATTTTCTTGATTTTTCAAAGTTCATTTTGAATTTCCTTCGTTGAAATGCAAGAGTTGGAATATTTCAGTAGTGTTTGGTTGTGGTTTACCTTGTCACAGTTACATTTTCCTGATTTTTCAAAGTTCATTTTGAATTTCTTTCGTTGAAATGCAAGAGCTGGAATATTTCAGTAGTGTTTGGTTGTGGTTTACCTAGTCACAGTTACATTTTCTTGATTTTTCAAAGTTCATTTTGAATTTCTTTCATTGAAATGCAAGAGCTGGAATATTTCAGTAGTGTTTGGTTGTGGTTTACCGTGTCACAGTCACATTTTCTTGATTTTTCAAAGTTCATTTCGAATTTCTTTCGTTGAAATGCAAGAGTTGGAATATTTCAGTAGTGTTTGGTTGTGGTTTACCTTGTCACAGTTACATTTTCTTAATTTTTCAAAGTTCATTTTGAATTTCTTTCGTTGAAATGCAAGAGTTGGAATATTTCAGTAGTGTTTGGTTATGGTTTACCTTGTCACAGTTACATTTTCCTGATTTTTCAAAGTTCATTTTGAATTTTTTTTCGTTGAAATACAAGAGTTGGAATATTTCACTAGTGTTTCGTTGTGGTTTACCTTGTCACAGTTACATTTTCATAATTTTTCAAAGTTCATTTGAATTTCTTTCGTTGAAATGCAAGAGTTGGAATATTTCAGTAAAGTTTCGTTGTGGTTTGCCTTGTCACAGTTACATTTTCTTGATTTTTCAAAGTTCATTTTGAATTTCTTTTGTTGAAATCCAAGAGTTGGAATATTTCAGTAGTGTTTGGTTGTGGTTTACCTTGTCACAGTTACATTTTCTTAATTTTTCAAAGTTCATTTTGAATTTCTTTCGTTGAAATGCAAGAGTTGGAATATTTCAGTAGTGTTTCGTTGTGGTTTACCTTGTCACAGTTACATTTTCTTGATTTTTCAAAGTTCATTTTGAATTTCTTTCATTGAAATGTAAGAGTTGGAATATTTCAGTAGTGTTTGGTTGTGGTTTACCTTTGTCATGGTTACATTTTCTTGATTTTTCAAAGTTTATTTGAATTTCTTTCGTTGAAATGCAAGAGTTGGAATATTTTAGTAGTGTTTGGTTGTGGTTTACCTTGTCACACTTACATTTTCTTAATTTTTCAAAGTTCATTTTGAATTTCCTTCGTTGAAATGCAAGAGTTGGAATATTTCACTAGTGTTTGGTAGCGGTTTGCCTTGTCACAGTTACATTTTCTTGATTTTTCAAAGTTCATTTTGAATTTTTTCGTTGAAATGCATGAGTTGGAATATTTCAGTAGTGTTTGGTTGTGGTTTACCTTGTCAGAGTTACATTTTCTTGATTTTTCAAAGTTTATTTTGGATTTCTTTCCTTGAAACGCAAGAGTTGCAATATTTCAGTAGTGTTTGGTTGTGGTTTACCTAGTCACAGTTACATTTTCTTGATTTTTCAAAGTTCATTTTGAATTTCTTTCATTGAAATGTAAGAGTTGGATTATTTCAGTAGTGTTTGGTTGTGGTTTACCTAGTCACAGTTACATTTTCTTGATTTTTCAAAGTTCATTTCAATTTCTTTCGTTGAAATGCAAGAGTTGGAATATTTCAGTAGTGTTTGGTTGCGGTTTACCTTGTCACACTTACATTTTCTTGATTTTTCAAAGTTCATTTTTGAATTTCTTTCGTTGAAATGCAAGAGTTGGAATATTTCAGTAGGGTTTGGTTGTGGTTTACCTTGTCACAGTTACATTTTCCTGATTTTTCAAAGTTCATTTTGAATTTCTTTCGTTGAAATGCAAGAGTTGGAATATTTCAGTAGTGTTTGGTTGTGGTTTCCCTTGTCAGAGTTACATTTTCTTGATTTTTCAAAGTTCATTTTGAACTTCCTTCGTTGAAATGCAAGAGTTGGAATATTTCAGTTGTGTTTCGTTGGGGTTTACCTTGTCACAGTTACATTTTCTTGATTTTTCAAAGTTCATTTTGAATTTCTTTCGTTGAAGTGCAAGAGTTGGAATATTTCGGTAGTGTTTGGTTGTGGTTTACCTTGTCACAGTTACATTTTCTTGATTTTTCAAAGTTCATTTTGAATTTCTTTCGTTGAAATGCAAGAGCTGGAATATTTCAGTAGTGTTTGGTTGTGGTTTACCGTGTCACAGTCACATTTTCTTGATTTTTCAAAGTTCATTTCGAATTTTTTTCGTTGAAATGCAAGAGTTGGAATATTTCAGTAGTGTTTGGTTGTGGTTTACCTTGTCACAGTTACATTTTCCTGATTTTTCAAAGTTCATTTTGAATTTCTTTCATTGAAATGCAAGAGTTGGAATATTTCAGTAGTGTTTGGTTGTGGTTTACCTTGTCACAGTTACATTTTCTTGATTTTTCAAAGTTTATTTTGAATTTTTTTCATTGAAATGCAAGAGTTGTAATATTTCAGTAGTGTTTGGTTGTGGTTTACCTTGTCAGAGTTACATTCTCTCGATTTTTCAAAGTTCATTTGAATTTCTTTCGTTGAAATGCAAGAGTTGGAATATTTCAGTATTGTTTGGTTGTGGTTCACCTTGTCACAGTTACATTTTCTTGATTTTTCAAAGTTCATTTTGAACTTCTTTCGTTGAAATGCAAGAGTTGGAATATTTCAGTAGAGTTTGGTTGTGGTTTACCTTTGTCATGGTTACATTTTCTAAATTTTTCAAAGTTCATTTTGAATTTCTTTTGTTGAAATGCAAGAGTTGGAATATTTCAGTAGTGTTTGCTTGTGGTTTACCTTGTCACAGTTACATTTTCTTGATTTTTCAAAGTTCATCTGAATTTCTTTCCTTGAAATGTAAGAGTTGGAATATTTCAGTAGTGTTTGGCTGTGGTTTACCTTATCACAGTTACATTTTCTTGATTTCTCAAAGTTTATTTTGAATTTCTTTCATTGAAATGCAAGAGTTGGAATATTTCAATAGTGTTTGGTTGTGGTTTACCTTGTCACAGTTACATTTTCTTGATTTTTCAAAGTTCATTTTGAATTTCTTTCATTGAAATGCAAGAGTTGGAATATTTCAGTAGTATTTGGTTGTGGTTTACCTTGTCACAGTTACATTTTCTTAATTTTTCAAAGTTCATTTTGAATTTCTTTCGTTGAAATGCAAGAGTTGGAATATTTCAGAAGTGTTTGGTTGTGGTTTACCTTGTCACACTTACATTTTCATGATTTTTCAAAGATCATTTTGAATTTCTTTCGTTGAAATGCAACAGTTGGAATATTTTAGTAGTGTTTGGTTGTGGTTTACCTTGTCACAGTTACATTTTCTTGATTTTTCCAAGTTCATTTTGAATTTCTTTCGTTGAAATGCAAGAGTTGGAATATTTCAGTAGTGTTTGGATGTGGTTTACCATGTCACACTTACATTTTCTTGATTTTTCAAAGTTCATTTTGAATTTCTTTCGTTGAAAAGCAAGAGTTGGAATATTTCAGTAGTGTTTGGTTGTGGCTTACCTTGTCACAGTTACACTTTCTTGATTTTTCAAAGTTCATTTTGAATTTCTTTTGTTGAAATGCAAGAGTTGGAATATTTCAGTAGTGTTTGCTAGTGGTTTACCTTGTCACAGTTACATTTTCTTGATTTTTCAAAGTTCATCTGAATTTCTTTCCTTGAAATCCCCCCCCCTCCAAACTCAAAATTTCTAGGAACGTATTTTCATCATATTTAAATATTTACCTACGTACGCATCACTTAGGTTAGATTAGATTAGAGACGGACAAAAAGTTAGGTGTATGGTTAGGTTAGGTTAGATTATGTTAGGTTAGGTTAGGTTAATTTAGGTTAGACTAGGTTAGCCTACGTACGCGCGCGTACGTAGGCTAACCTAGTCTAACCTAAATTAACCTAACCTAACATAATCTAACCTAACCTAACCATACACCTAACTTTTTGTCCGTCTCTAATCTAATCTAACCTAAGTGATGCGTACGTAGGTAAATATTTAAATATGATGAAAATACGTTCCTAGAAATTTTGAGTTTGGAGGGGGGGGGGATTTCAAGGAAAGAAATTCAGATGAACTTTGAAAAATCAAGAAAATGTAACTGTGACAAGGTAAACCACTAGCAAACACTACTGAAATATTCCAACTCTTGCATTTCAACAAAAGAAATTCAAAATGAACTTTGAAAAATCAAGAAAGTGTAACTGTGACAAGGTAAGCCACAACCAAACACTACTGAAATATTCCAACTCTTGCTTTTCAACGAAAGAAATTCAAAATGAACTTTGAAAAATCAAGAAAATGTAAGTGTGACATGGTAAACCACATCCAAACACTACTGAAATATTCCAACTCTTGCATTTCAACGAAAGAAATTCAAAATGAACTTGGAAAAATCAAGAAAATGTAACTGTGACAAGGTAAACCACAACCAAACACTACTAAAATATTCCAACTGTTGCATTTCAACGAAAGAAATTCAAAATGATCTTTGAAAAATCATGAAAATGTAAGTGTGACAAGGTAAACCACAACCAAACACTTCTGAAATATTCCAACTCTTGCATTTCAATGAAAGAAATTCAAAATGAACTTTGAAAAATTAAGAAAATGTAACTGTGACAAGGTAAACCACAACCAAATACTACTGAAATATTCCAACTCTTGCATTTCAATGAAAGAAATTCAAAATGAACTTTGAAAAATCAAGAAAATGTAACTGTGACAAGGTAAACCACAACCAAACACTATTGAAATATTCCAACTCTTGCATTTCAATGAAAGAAATTCAAAATAAACTTTGAGAAATCAAGAAAATGTAACTGTGATAAGGTAAACCACAGCCAAACACTACTGAAATATTCCAACTCTTACATTTCAAGGAAAGAAATTCAGATGAACTTTGAAAAATCAAGAAAATGTAACTGTGACAAGGTAAACCACAAGCAAACACTACTGAAATATTCCAACTCTTGCATTTCAACAAAAGAAATTCAAAATGAACTTTGAAAAATTTAGAAAATGTAACCATGACAAAGGTAAACCACAACCAAACTCTACTGAAATATTCCAACTCTTGCATTTCAACGAAAGAAGTTCAAAATGAACTTTGAAAAATCAAGAAAATGTAACTGTGACAAGGTGAACCACAACCAAACAATACTGAAATATTCCAACTCTTGCATTTCAACGAAAGAAATTCAAATGAACTTTGAAAAATCGAGAGAATGTAACTCTGACAAGGTAAACCACAACCAAACACTACTGAAATATTACAACTCTTGCATTTCAATGAAAAAAATTCAAAATAAACTTTGAAAAATCAAGAAAATGTAACTGTGACAAGGTAAACCACAACCAAACACTACTGAAATATTCCAACTCTTGCATTTCAATGAAAGAAATTCAAAATGAACTTTGAAAAATCAGGAAAATGTAACTGTGACAAGGTAAACCACAACCAAACACTACTGAAATATTCCAACTCTTGCATTTCAACGAAAAAAATTCGAAATGAACTTTGAAAAATCAAGAAAATGTGACTGTGACACGGTAAACCACAACCAAACACTACTGAAATATTCCAGCTCTTGCATTTCAACGAAAGAAATTCAAAATGAACTTTGAAAAATCAAGAAAATGTAACTGTGACAAGGTAAACCACAACCAAACACTACCGAAATATTCCAACTCTTGCACTTCAACGAAAGAAATTCAAAATGAACTTTGAAAAATCAAGAAAATGTAACTGTGACAAGGTAAACCACAACGAAACACAACTGAAATATTCCAACTCTTGCATTTCAACGAAGGAAGTTCAAAATGAACTTTGAAAAATCAAGAAAATGTAACTCTGACAAGGGAAACCACAACCAAACACTACTGAAATATTCCAACTCTTGCATTTCAACGAAAGAAATTCAAAATGAACTTTGAAAAATCAGGAAAATGTAACTGTGACAAGGTAAACCACTACCAAACACTAGTGAAATATTCCAACTCTTGCATTTCAAAGAAGGAAATTCAAAATGAACTTTGAAAAATTAAGAAAATGTAAGTGTGACAAGGTAAACCACAACCAAACACTACTAAAATATTCCAACTCTTGCATTTCAACGAAAGAAATTCAAAAATGAACTTTGAAAAATCAAGAAAATGTAAGTGTGACAAGGTAAACCGCAACCAAACACTACTGAAATATTCCAACTCTTGCATTTCAACGAAAGAAATTGAAATGAACTTTGAAAAATCAAGAAAATGTAACTGTGACTAGGTAAACCACAACCAAACACTACTGAAATAATCCAACTCTTACATTTCAATGAAAGAAATTCAAAATGAACTTTGAAAAATCAAGAAAATGTAACTGTGACTAGGTAAACCACAACCAAACACTACTGAAATATTGCAACTCTTGCGTTTCAAGGAAAGAAATCCAAAATAAACTTTGAAAAATCAAGAAAATGTAACTCTGACAAGGTAAACCACAACCAAACACTACTGAAATATTCCAACTCATGCATTTCAACGAAAAAATTCAAAATGAACTTTGAAAAATCAAGAAAATGTAACTGTGACAAGGCAAACCGCTACCAAACACTAGTGAAATATTCCAACTCTTGCATTTCAACGAAGGAAATTCAAAATGAACTTTGAAAAATTAAGAAAATGTAAGTGTGACAAGGTAAACCACAACCAAACACTACTAAAATATTCCAACTCTTGCATTTCAACGAAAGAAATTCAAATAAACTTTGAAAAATCAAGAAAATGTAACCATGACAAAGGTAAACCACAACCAAACACTACTGAAATATTCCAACTCTTACATTTCAATGAAAGAAATTCAAAATGAACTTTGAAAAATCAAGAAAATGTAACTGTGACAAGGTAAACCACAACGAAACACTACTGAAATATTCCAACTCTTGCATTTCAACGAAAGAAATTCAAAATGAACTTTGAAAAATTAAGAAAATGTAACTGTGACAAGGTAAACCACAACCAAACACTACTGAAATATTCCAACTCTTGGATTTCAACAAAAGAAATTCAAAATGAACTTTGAAAAATCAAGAAAATGTAACTGTGACAAGGCAAACCACAACGAAACTTTACTGAAATATTCCAACTCTTGCATTTCAACGAAAGAAATTCAAATGAACTTTGAAAAATTATGAAAATGTAACTGTGACAAGGTAAACCACAACGAAACACTAGTGAAATATTCCAACTCTTGTATTTCAACGAAAAAAAATTCAAAATGAACTTTGAAAAATCAGGAAAATGTAACTGTGACAAGGTAAACCATAACCAAACACTACTGAAATATTCCAACTCTTGCATTTCAACGAAAGAAATTCAAAATGAACTTTGAAAAATTAAGAAAATGTAACTGTGACAAGGTAAACCACAACCAAACACTACTGAAATATTCCAACTCTTGCATTTCAACGAAAGAAATTCGAAATGAACTTTGAAAAATCAAGAAAATGTGACTGTGACACGGTAAACCACAACCAAACACTACTGAAATATTCCAGCTCTTGCATTTCAATGAAAGAAATTCAAAATGAACTTTGAAAAATCACGAAAATGTAACTGTGACTAGGTAAACCACAACCAAACACTACTGAAATATTCCAGCTCTTGCATTTCAACGAAAGAAATTCAAAATGAACTTTGAAAAATCAGGAAAATGTAACTGTGACAAGGTAAACCACAACCAAACACTACTGAAATATTCCAACTCTTGCATTTCAACGAAGGAAATTCAAAATGAACTTTGAAAAATCAAGAAAATATAACTCTGACAAAGTAAACCACAACCAAACACTACTGAAATATTCCAACTCTTGCATTTCAACGAAAGAAATTCAAAATGAACTTTGAAAAATCAAGAAAATGTAACTGTGACAAGGTAAACCACTACCAAACACTAGTGGAATATTCCAACTCTTGCATTTCAACGAAGGAAATTCAAAATGAACTTTGAAAAATTAAGAAAATGTAACTGTGACAAGGTAAACCACAGCCAAACACTACTAAAATATTCCAACTCTTGCATTTCAACGAAAGAAATTCAAAATGAACTTTGAAAAATCAAGAAAATGTAAGTGTGACAAGGTAAACCACAACCAAACACTACTGAAATATTCCAACTCTTGCATTTCAACGAAAGAAATTCAAATGAACTTTCAAAAATCAAGAAAATATAACTGTGACTAGGTAAACCACAACCAAACACTACTGAAATATTCCAACTCTTACATTTCAATGAAAGAAATTCAAACTGAACTTTGAAAAATCAAGAAAATGTAACTGTGACAGGGTGAACCACAACCAAACACTACTGAAATATTCCAACTCTTGCATTTCAACGAAAGAAATTCAAAATGAACTTTGAAAAATCAAGAAAATGTAACTCTGACAAGGTAAACCACAACCAAACACTACTGAAATATTCCAACTCTTGCATTTCAACGAAAAAATTCAAAATGAACTTTGAAAAATTAAGAAAATGTAACTGTGACAAGGCAAACCACTACCAAACACTAGTGAAATATTCCAACTCTTGCATTTCAACGAAGGAAATTCAAAATGAACTTTGAAAAATTAAGAAAATGTAACTGTGACAAGGTAAACCACAACCAAACACTACAAAAATATTCCAACTCTTGCATTTCAACGAAAGAAATTCAAAATGAACTTTGAAAAATCAAGAAAATGTAAGTGTGACAAGGTAAACCACAACCAAACACTACTGAAATATTCCAACTCTTGCATTTCAACGAAAGAAATTCAAATGAACTTTGAAAAATCAAGAAAATGTAAATGTGACTAGGTAAACCACAGCCAAACACTACTGAAATATTCCAACTCTTGGATTTCAACAAAGAAATTCAAAATGAACTTTGAAAAATCAAGAAAATGTAACTGTGACAAGGTAAACCACAACGAAACACTACTGAAATATTCCAACTCTTGCATTTCAACGAAAGAAATTCAAAATGAACTTTGAAAAATTAAGAAAATGTAACTGTGACAAGGTAAACCACAACCAAACACTAGTGAAATATTCCAACTCTTGCATTTCAACGAAAAAAAATTCAAAATGAACTTTGAAAAATTAAGAAAATGTAACTGTGACAAGGTAAACCATAACCAAACACTACTGAAATATTCCAACTCTTGCATTTCAACGAAAGAAATTCAAATGAACTTTGAAAAATTAAGAAAATGTAAGTGTGACAAGGTAAACCACAACCAAACACTACTGAAATATTCCAACTCTTGCATTTCAACGAAAGAAATTCAAAATGAACTTTGAAAAATCACGAAAATGTAACTGTGACAAGGTAAACCACTACCAAACACTAGTGGAATATTCCAACTCTTGCATTTCAACGAAGGAAATTCAAAATGAACTTTGAAAAATCAAGAAAATATAACTCTGACAAAGTAAACCACAACCAAACACTACTGAAATATTCCAACTCTTGCATTTCAACGAAAGAAATTCAAAATGAACTTTGAAAAATCAAGAAAATGTAACTGTGACAAGGTAAACCACTACCAAACACTAGTGGAATATTCCAACTCTTGCATTTCAACGAAGGAAATTCAAAATGAACTTTGAAAAATTAAGAAAATGTAACTGTGACAAGGTAAACCACAGCCAAACACTACTAAAATATTCCAACTCTTGCATTTCAACGAAAGAAATTCAAAATGAACTTTGAAAAATCAAGAAAATGTAAGTGTGACAAGGTAAACCACAACCAAACACTACTGAAATATTCCAACTCTTGCATTTCAACGAAAGAAATTCAAATGAACTTTCAAAAATCAAGAAAATATAACTGTGACTAGGTAAACCACAACCAAACACTACTGAAATATTCCAACTCTTACATTTCAATGAAAGAAATTCAAACTGAACTTTGAAAAATCAAGAAAATGTAACTGTGACAGGGTGAACCACAACCAAACACTACTGAAATATTCCAACTCTTGCATTTCAACGAAAGAAATTCAAAATGAACTTTGAAAAATCAAGAAAATGTAACTCTGACAAGGTAAACCACAACCAAACACTACTGAAATATTCCAACTCTTGCATTTCAACGAAAAAATTCAAAATGAACTTTGAAAAATTAAGAAAATGTAACTGTGACAAGGCAAACCACTACCAAACACTAGTGAAATATTCCAACTCTTGCATTTCAACGAAGGAAATTCAAAATGAACTTTGAAAAATTAAGAAAATGTAACTGTGACAAGGTAAACCACAACCAAACACTACAAAAATATTCCAACTCTTGCATTTCAACGAAAGAAATTCAAAATGAACTTTGAAAAATCAAGAAAATGTAAGTGTGGCAAGGTAAACCACAACCAAACACTACTGAAATATTCCAACTCTTGCATTTCAACGAAAGAAATTCAAATGAACTTTGAAAAATCAAGAAAATGTAAATGTGACTAGGTAAACCACAGCCAAACACTACTGAAATATTCCAACTCTTGGATTTCAACAAAGAAATTCAAAATGAACTTTGAAAAATCAAGAAAATGTAACTGTGACAAGGTAAACCACAACGAAACACTACTGAAATATTCCAACTCTTGCATTTCAACGAAAGAAATTCAAAATGAACTTTGAAAAATTAAGAAAATGTAACTGTGACAAGGTAAACCACAACCAAACACTAGTGAAATATTCCAACTCTTGCATTTCAACGAAAAAAATTCAAAATGAACTTTGAAAAATCAAGAAAATGTAACTGTGACAAGGTAAACCACTACCAAACACTAGTGGAATATTCCAACTCTTGCATTTCAACGAAGGAAATTCAAAATGAACTTTGAAAAATTAAGAAAATGTAACTGTGACAAGGTAAACCACAGCCAAACACTACTAAAATATTCCAACTCTTGCATTTCAACGAAAGAAATTCAAAATGAACTTTGAAAAATCAAGAAAATGTAAGTGTGACAAGGTAAACCACAACCAAACACTACTGAAATATTCCAACTCTTGCATTTCAACGAAAGAAATTCAAATGAACTTTCAAAAATCAAGAAAATATAACTGTGACTAGGTAAACCACAACCAAACACTACTGAAATATTCCAACTCTTACATTTCAATGAAAGAAATTCAAACTGAACTTTGAAAAATCAAGAAAATGTAACTGTGACAGGGTGAACCACAACCAAACACTACTGAAATATTCCAACTCTTGCATTTCAACGAAAGAAATTCAAAATGAACTTTGAAAAATCAAGAAAATGTAACTCTGACAAGGTAAACCACAACCAAACACTACTGAAATATTCCAACTCTTGCATTTCAACGAAAAAATTCAAAATGAACTTTGAAAAATTAAGAAAATGTAACTGTGACAAGGCAAACCACTACAAACACTAGTGAAATATTCCAACTCTTGCATTTCAACGAAGGAAATTCAAAATGAACTTTGAAAAATTAAGAAAATGTAACTGTGACAAGGTAAACCACAACCAAACACTACAAAAATATTCCAACTCTTGCATTTCAACGAAAGAAATTCAAAATGAACTTTGAAAAATCAAGAAAATGTAAGTGTGACAAGGTAAACCACAACCAAACACTACTGAAATATTCCAACTCTTGCATTTCAACGAAAGAAATTCAAATGAACTTTGAAAAATCAAGAAAATGTAAATGTGACTAGGTAAACCACAGCCAAACACTACTGAAATATTCCAACTCTTGGATTTCAACAAAGAAATTCAAAATGAACTTTGAAAAATCAAGAAAATGTAACTGTGACAAGGTAAACCACAACGAAACACTACTGAAATATTCCAACTCTTGCATTTCAACGAAAGAAATTCAAAATGAACTTTGAAAAATTAAGAAAATGTAACTGTGACAAGGTAAACCACAACCAAACACTAGTGAAATATTCCAACTCTTGCATTTCAACGAAAAAAAATTCAAAATGAACTTTGAAAAATTAAGAAAATGTAACTGTGACAAGGTAAACCATAACCAAACACTACTGAAATATTCCAACTCTTGCATTTCAACGAAAGAAATTCAAAATGAACTTTGAAAAATTAAGAAAATGTAACTGTGACAAGGTAAACCACAACCAAACACTACTGAAATATTCCAACTCTTGCATTTCAACGAAAGAAATTCAAAATGAACTTTGAAAAATCACGAAAATGTAACTGTGACAAGGTAAACCACTACCAAACACTAGTGGAATATTCCAACTCTTGCATTTCAACGAAGGAAATTCAAAATGAACTTTGAAAAATCAAGAAAATATAACTCTGACAAAGTAAACCACAACCAAACACTACTGAAATATTCCAACTCTTGCATTTCAACGAAAGAAATTCAAAATGAACTTTGAAAAATCAAGAAAATGTAACTGTGACAAGGTAAACCACTACCAAACACTAGTGGAATATTCCAACTCTTGCATTTCAACGAAGGAAATTCAAAATGAACTTTGAAAAATTAAGAAAATGTAACTGTGACAAGGTAAACCACAGCCAAACACTACTAAAATATTCCAACTCTTGCATTTCAACGAAAGAAATTCAAAATGAACTTTGAAAAATCAAGAAAATGTAAGTGTGACAAGGTAAACCACAACCAAACACTACTGAAATATTCCAACTCTTGCATTTCAACGAAAGAAATTCAAATGAACTTTCAAAAATCAAGAAAATATAACTGTGACTAGGTAAACCACAACCAAACACTACTGAAATATTCCAACTCTTACATTTCAATGAAAGAAATTCAAACTGAACTTTGAAAAATCAAGAAAATGTAACTGTGACAGGGTGAACCACAACCAAACACTACTGAAATATTCCAACTCTTGCATTTCAACGAAAGAAATTCAAAATGAACTTTGAAAAATCAAGAAAATGTAACTCTGACAAGGTAAACCACAACCAAACACTACTGAAATATTCCAACTCTTGCATTTCAACGAAAAAATTCAAAATGAACTTTGAAAAATTAAGAAAATGTAACTGTGACAAGGCAAACCACTACCAAACACTAGTGAAATATTCCAACTCTTGCATTTCAACGAAGGAAATTCAAAATGAACTTTGAAAAATTAAGAAAATGTAACTGTGACAAGGTAAACCACAACCAAACACTACAAAAATATTCCAACTCTTGCATTTCAACGAAAGAAATTCAAAATGAACTTTGAAAAATCAAGAAAATGTAAGTGTGACAAGGTAAACCACAACCAAACACTACTGAAATATTCCAACTCTTGCATTTCAACGAAAGAAATTCAAATGAACTTTGAAAAATCAAGAAAATGTAAATGTGACTAGGTAAACCACAGCCAAACACTACTGAAATATTCCAACTCTTGGATTTCAACAAAGAAATTCAAAATGAACTTTGAAAAATCAAGAAAATGTAACTGTGACAAGGTAAACCACAACGAAACACTACTGAAATATTCCAACTCTTGCATTTCAACGAAAGAAATTCAAAATGAACTTTGAAAAATTAAGAAAATGTAACTGTGACAAGGTAAACCACAACCAAACACTAGTGAAATATTCCAACTCTTGCATTTCAACGAAAAAAAATTCAAAATGAACTTTGAAAAATTAAGAAAATGTAACTGTGACAAGGTAAACCATAACCAAACACTACTGAAATATTCCAACTCTTGCATTTCAACGAAAGAAATTCAAATGAACTTTGAAAAATTAAGAAAATGTAAGTGTGACAAGGTAAACCACAACCAAACACTACTGAAATATTCCAACTCTTGCATTTCAACGAAAGAAATTCAAAATGAACTTTGAAAAATCACGAAAATGTAACTGTGACAAGGTAAACCACTACCAAACACTAGTGGAATATTCCAACTCTTGCATTTCAACGAAGGAAATTCAAAATGAACTTTGAAAAATCAGGAAAATGTAACTGTGACAAGGTAAACCACAACGAAACACTACTGAAATATTCCAACTCTTGCATTTCAACGAAAGAAATTCAAAATGAACTTTGAAAAATCAAGAAAATGTAACTGTGACAAGGTAAACCACAACCAAACACTACTGAAATATTCCAACTCTTGCATTTCAACGAAAGAAATTCAAAATGAACTTTGAAAAATCAAGAAAATGTAACTGTGGCAAGGTAAACCACAACCAAACACTACTGAAACATTCCAACTCTTGCATTCCAACAAAAAAATTCAAAATGAACTTTGAAAAATCAAGAAAATGTAACTGTGTCAATGTAAACCACAACGAAACACTACTGAAATATTCCAACTCTCGCATTTCAACGAAAGAAATTCAAAATGAACTTTGAAAAATCAGACCTTTGGAGGGGGAGGGGCCGGGGGGAGGGGGTCGTTCTGTGTCTCAGTGCACAAAAAAAGTATAAGAAATAGGGGAGGGAAGGGGAGGGGAGGAGGGGAGGAGGAGGAGGGAGGGAGGAGGAGGAGGGGAGGAGGAGGAGGAGTGTAGGAGGAGGAGGGGATGGGAGGAGGAGGAGGGAGGAGATGGAGGGAGAGGGGCTCCTTTGGGGGGCCAAAGGGGGGAGGGGCCCTTTGGGCCCCGGGGGGGGGGGGGTCTGGGGGAACCTTGAGAGCCGGGGGCCCTTTGGGAGCCCAGTGGACCTTTGAAGACCGGTGGCTTCCTTCGGGGTTGGGGTAGAGGGATCGGGGGCCCTTTGGGTTGGGGTAGAGCAATCGGGGCCCTTTGGGTTGGGGTAGAGCAATCGGGGCCCTTTGGGTTGGGGTATAGGACCTCACAACACTGTTCAAATGGAACTTGTGTATTATAACGACCACACTCAAAACCTCTTCCAAAATCTCTTCAAAAATCATCTCTTAAAATGTCTCTATCTGTTTCGCCGAAATAATTCCCTAAAATGTCTAAAACGGTTTCGCCCAAATAATCCCTAAACGTAATTTCAGCATGTTCCTTTTGTTTGGCATCCCCGCGCTGGCTTATTTCAATTATTTGGAAACCTTTTCGCGCGCTAAGAAAAGGAAACGATTCTGCATCGGAAACGATTCTCTTGTTAGAAGTCCAAATTAATTTCCCTTTCATGAATCAATTCTCTTTAGAACAACAAATTAATTCCCCTTCCATGTCAATCAATCAATCATGACATCATCTGTGATTTAACTGTTTCTCGGAGACTTTTCTCTTTGGAAATGTAAAGTCATTAATTAACTTGACGTCATCTGTCATACATTAATTAACTGTTTCCCGGGAACTCGTAACATTTGGCTTGGAAACAACAATAACAAATACTGTTTCCCGGATCATAACATCTGCCTCGAACAGGAAGGAAGTGTCATTAACTGTTTCCGGGAACCTCATAACATCTGGCTCGAATAACAATAACAAATACTATTTCCGGATCATAACATCTGCCTCGAACAGGAAGGAAATGTCATTAACTGTTTCTCGGAACCTCATAACATCTGGCTCGAATAACAATAACAAATACTATTTCCGGATCATAACATCTGCCTCAAACAGGAAGGAAATGTCATTAACTTTGCTTCGAACGACAACATCATTTGGCTCGAATAACAATAACAAATACTATTTCCGGATCATAACATCCGCCTCGAGTGTGCACTTACAACAACAACATTGACCCCATTAACCACGTGTTCTCTCTAATTACTCTGTTCAAAACAACATTGACCTTGGCATTTTGCCTCGGAAACAATAACAACAACATTCGCTAAGAGCGTGCCAAAAACACACCTGGAGAAAGAGGTCATTGACCCCATTCTCCCTAACGACTCTATGCCCATATAAGGAGCCCCAGTAGGATTAACCACGTGGTTCTATGCCCATATATGGTGCCCCACCCGGATCAATAGGGTCATCTCTACTTTCAGCTTCATTCCTGAGCCTAATTAGCACTGGATTAACTGCCGGTTTACGTGACTTACTTTGATAACGGCGTCTATTCGTTATATTGACAGTTTTTCTTCCTAAGCGGTAACATTTGTTAATTGACACAGATGACGCAATTTTTAAAGTATTCTTAAGTAGATCTTTCACGTGAGCTTCAAGGGATTGATTCGGATTAATATCCATCGGTAAGCCGTGTATGATCAAGTTCGAACTTCTTTCTTTCACTTCAATTAGTAGCATTTGACGCTCGAGCAACGAGTTCTTTTGCTTTTGCTCTTCAAGTGACCTCTCTAATTCGGCTATTTTTTTATCGCTTTCTAAAGTCTCATTCTTTAACTCCTGTATTTCAGAAGACAAATTGTTAACTGCAGTTATTAAATCATCCTGCTTACTAAGTAGTCGGTCTAATTTTTCGTTTTGGAGCTCATTAGCTTGGCTTGGGATACTGGAATATTCATTATATAATTTGGCGATATGCCCGAACTCAGTTTTTTTTTTTAAACATCATTAAACGAGACTTACTTGCAAGGGGGGTGATTGACTACCCCCCGAAAAATCCAAAAAACGTGTTGTTGAAAGAAAAATTCTGTTGAATAGATTTCTCAGATGACAGTTCAGGTATCCAGTAATTGCGCAATTTTAATCCTTTCATTCACTCAAATGTTTTTCGATTAGGATAGCTATTTATTTCATATACTGGTCTTCACAGTGCAGGAGCTAGATTCATACTGAAGCTAGAAGTCCGGGCCTTAGTCAATAGTAAAAATGGATGACTAAATAGCAATGTGGAGAGCAATTTCTCTCCAGTGTATTTTTTTTCTTAGCCACTTCATGTAGATCTGATAAACTTAGGACGGGCCTCATTTCAGTAGAAATTCGAAGTTATAGCTGTTTTTAATGTTCAGAAGTGTTTCGAGGGCAATTAGCCATCTCTAAACCCTTCTTTGCCTCAGGCTAATGACTTAACCCTCCCCCCCCCCCCACCTATAGCCTCAAATTTAGATTTTGAGGTATCTATTTACAAAAAGATTGAAAGGTCCAACAAATTTGCATCCTCTAAAGAAAAGGCCACAAATTATGGGAATGCCCCATGTTACACAGGTGAATTTTAGTAGAAAAGGTTAGCCTGTTGCACATGTTTGAGTCTGGAATTATGCAAAAAAATGTAAACGTGCATGTGTGGGTAAACGTATTGGGCTTGTCACTCCTCCATACCCCCTCTCCCTTAACCTGCTCCCAATATTTTAGTAGAGGATTAGTCACATTGAACCTCTTTTGCAACCTTGAAACTCAATCTCAGTGTTTTTTCATTTAGCATTCTCAACCACAGGACAAAATAAGTTAAGCTATAGCTTTGGACTGATTTGGTGTAGAAGTTTTATTTTGACACAAAATTGGTGTAAGTTCTGATACGAAGGAAAACAAGTGGAATCTTGAATGGACGTGGCCCCCCAAAAAGACATTTACTCTAACTTGCAACCAAATTTGGTTGAGATTGATAGATCCCTTCTGCTAGATGTTCTTGTCACAAGGACTTAAGAATCCAGACCCAAACCCTTAAAATACAATAGCTAAGACACTAGATTTTGCTAGTTCCAGACAACACTTGGTCAATATTCCACTATCTTTTATATTAGATGTTGTAATGACATACGTTTGTAACCCCAGACGGATTGTATCTGAAAATCCAGAATTCCCAATCGGGAAAATTGTTATTGATTTCCATAAGGTATGATTAAGATAAAGTCAATGGGTTTGGTAGATGTTTAGAAAACACGAAGTTAGGGACCCCCTCCCCATGTCCTTAGTTGAGTTCAGATTCTTTCTGGACTACCCAAAGGTACAACTAAGACAATAGCATTAGCTTCCTATCAAGTTTGGTTTAGATGTTGCAAACTGTTATGGTAGGTGTGTAAATGACAATATTCTAGAAGTCTATGAGTTGGATTGCACCTGCACTACTTTTGGACCAGAGTCTAATATACATACGAAATTTCTTAAAATTCGGTCAAACTCGAGAATTCGAAATTGCGATATGCTATTTTTGTGATGTAAGCCATATAGGCTGTACATAAATCATAGGCAGCGCAATAGCGCTGCCTAAGTAAAGAACGATGTTGGCCCAATGTATTATTTTTTTTCCATACCCGGGCACTTCGTATCGAAGGAATTGTCGTAGAAACTTCGAAAAGGGCTCATTTGATTGGAAATTGGAGTGGCTAGTGCCCTTTTTAATGGTCGAAGGTGATTAGAGGGCAACTAGCCCCCCCTTCCCACGCCCATCATTCCCCCAAACACATCCAATCAAAATTTTCAGATCGCCATTTCGTTCAGCGTAGTTGATTTCCAGATAGAAAATATGTTTTTGAGGAGGACACTCCCCCACAACCCTCTGGGCAAGGATTTTAAGTTATGCCCTGAGGGCATATAAGAATGATGTTGGCACAATGTATTATTTATTATTTTTCTCCTTTAGAGCAGGGCACTTCGTATCGAAGAAGATGCCGTAGAAACTTCAAAAAGGGCTCATTCAATTGGAAAATGGAGTGGCTTGTGCCTTCTTTAATAGTCGAAAGTGATTGGAAGGAAACTAACACCCCTTCCACGCCTACCATATTTCGAAACACATCCAATTAAAATTTTGAGATAGCCATTTTGTTCTGCGTAGTTGATTTCCAGATAGAAATTATGTTTTTGAGGAGGACACTCCCCCACAGCCTTCAGGGCAACGGGTGTAAGTTATGCCCTGGGCGCATATAAGGTTTTTATAGAAGGGGTTGTCATAGAAACTTAAAAAAGGCTCATTCGATTGGAAATTCAAAGGGCTAGTGCCCTTTTTAATAGTCGAAAGTGATAAGAGGGCAGCTAACCCCCCTATCACGCCCTTTTTTCCCAAACACATCCAATCAAAATTTTGAGATAGCCATTTTATTCAACGTAGTTTTAAGTTCTGTAAATTAGGTCTTTTAGGATGACAAGCCCCTCACAGCCCTTAGGGCAAGGATTGTAAGTTATGCCCCGGGGGCATATAAGGTTTTTATAGAACGCGTTGTCGTAGAAACTTCAAAAAGGGCTCATTTGATTAGAAATTGAAATGGCTAGTGCCCATTTTAATAGTCGAAAGTGATTGGAAGGCAACTAACACCTCTTCCACGCCCACCATTTCCCCAAACATACCCAATCAAAATTTTGAGATAGCCATTTTGTTCCACGCAGTTTAAAGTTCAGGAAATTATACCTTTGAGCAGGATACTCCCCCCACAGTCTTCAGGGCAAGGGTTATAAGTTATGCCCTGGGGGCATATAAGGTTTTTATTGAAATCTTTGTCGTAGAAACTTGAAAAAGGGCTCATTTTATTGGAAATTCAAAGGGCTAGTGCCCTTTTTAATAGTCGAAAGCGATTTAAGGGCAACTAACCTCCCTCTCACGCCCATCTTTTCCCCAAACACATCCAATAAAAATTTTTAGATAGCCATTTTATTCAACGTAGTTGAAAGTTTTGAAATTAGATCTTTAAGGATGACAACCCCCCCCCTGCAACCCCCAGGGCAAGTGTTGTAAGTTATGCCCTGGGAGCATGTAAGGTTTTTATAGAAAGCGATGTTGTAAAAACATCAAAAAGGGCTCATTCAATTGAAAATTGAAAGGGCTAGTGCCCTTTTAATAGTCGAAAGTGATTGAAGGGCAACTAACTCCCCTCTCGCGCCCACCATTTCCCCAAACACATCCAATCAAAATTTTGAGATTTTATTTTGTTCAACGTAGTCAGAAGTTCTGGAAATTAGGTCTTTTAGGATGATAACCCCCTCGGAGCCCTCAGTGCAAGGGTTGTAAGTTATGCCCTGGAGGCATATAAGGTTTATATAGAAAGTTGTTGTAAAAATTTCAAAAGCGGCTCATTTGTTTGGAAATTTAAATTGCCCTTTTTAATATTCGAAAGTGAGTGGAGAGTAATTAACCCCCCTCTCACGCCCACCATTTCCCCAAAAATATTCAATCAAAGTTTAGAGATAGCCATTTTGTTCAACGTAGTTGAAAGTTCTGAAAGTTATGTATTTAAGGATGACAAACCCCCCAGAGCCCCAAGGGCAAAGGTTGTAAGTTATGCCCTGGGGGCATACAAGGTTTTATATTTCAAAAACGGCTCATTTGATTGAAAATTGAAATTGCCCTTTTTAATAGTCGAAAGCGAGTGGAGAGTAATTAACTCCCCTCTCACGCCACCATTTCCCCAAAAACATTCAATCAAAGTTTAGAGATAGCCATTTTGTTCAACGTAGTTTAAAGTTCTGGAAATTATGTATTTAAAGATGACAAACCCCCCAGAGCCCCAAGGGCAAAGGTTGTAAGTTATGCCCTGGGGGCATATAAGGTTTTTATAGATAGTGTTGTCGTAAAACTTCAAAAGGGGCTCATTCAATCGGAAATTGAGAGGGCTAGTGCCCTTTTTAATATTCGAAAGTGATTGGAGGGTAACTAACCCCCCTCTCACGCCCACCATTCTTCCAAACACATCCGATCAAAATTTTCAGATAGCCATTTTGTTACGTAATAGAAAGCTCTGGAAATTAGGTCTTTGAGAATCACTCGCCCCCCCCCCCCCCCGCAGCCCTCAGGGCAAGGGTTGTAAGTTATGCCCTGGGGGCATATAAGATTTTTGTTGAAAGTGCTGTCGTAGAAACTTCAAAAGGGCTCATTTGATTGGAAATTAAAGGGCCAGTGCCATTTTTAATAGTTGAAAGTATTGGAGGGTGACTACCGCCCCTCTCACGCCCACCATTTCCCCAGACACATCCAATCAAAATTTTGAGATAGCCATGTTGTTTAACGTAGTTGAAAGTTCTGGAAATTAGGTTTTAGAGGATGACAACCAACCTAACAGCCCTTAGGGTAAGGGTTGTAATTTTTGCCCTGGGGGCATATTTGGTGTTTATAGAAAGCGTTGTCGTTCCAAAAAGGGCTCATTCGATTGGAAATCGAAAGGTCTAGTGCCCTTTTTAATAGTCGAAAGTGATTGGAAGGCTTGACATTTTTATAGTAAAGATCGTTGTTGGTATAGTGTATTATTATTTTTGTTGTTGTTGTTGTTGTTTAGACCAGGGCACTTCGTATCGAGGGAGTTGTCGTGGGAACTTCGAAAAGGGCTCACTCGATTGAAAATAGAAAAGGCTGATGCCCTTTTTAATAGTCGAAAGTGATTGGAGGGCAACTAATCGGCTTCCCACGCCCACCCTCCCATTTGCCAATTATGTTTAAAAACTAAATGTTGCCTTAAGATTACATCAAAATGCACTGTGTTAATGCTAATTCACAATAAGGCATCTCAGTAGTATCCCAAGAACAACTGAGGGTATTATGTTCAGACTTTCGGGGCTACTTCTGCTCTTAAAATTTAACCAAATCAAAATAGCGTAAGTTTGTCCAAGCTATCAAAGAAAGTAAACAGATTTTTTTGCGAATGGTATCAAGTTTTCCATTTCAGGTCAACTAGAGGAGGTATGTAACTAAATTAAACACTACTGTTTGTGTCCAGATTTTTAAAAGGGTGTATGTTATTCAAAATTGCTGGAAATTTTTCTCCAGCATACAAATAGCAGGCCAAACTATAAAGTCTTTAAAAAAAGAAAAGATTTAAAGCATTATTTTCCTTTTCCTTGAAAAGACAATCTCAATATAAAACGAACAGAAATTAATTAAAAAAAACCTTCTCCACCAAATAAGTCTTTCAAAGAAAAGTAAAGAACTCCATTAAACAAAAAATGAGCAAAAATAAAATCAAATAATCTACCAAGCGTGAAACTACCGCAAATCAGCATCAATAAATAAATGAAACCCAAAGCGAACAGAAATTACAATAAATAACTGAGTCAAACTCAAAACGAGCAGAAATTAACATAAGTTTGGCTCAAAACCCCTATCTTCGCAAGGCCAGAATAAAATTTGCACTTTCCTGAAAAAAATACAAATGAATGTGCATATTCAGTTTAATATACATTTACTGATATTTAGTAATTAAAATGTTAATATTATTTGATTCATTAAAGTTATAAAGGTAAAAACATATATATTTTTTCAATAAAGTGCAAATTGTGTTCTGGCCTTGGGAAGGCATAGGGGTTTTGATCCCTACTCATGTTAATTTCTGCTCGTTTTGTGTTTGACTCGGTTATTTATTGTAATTTCTGTTCGTTTTGGGTTTCATTTATTTATTGATGCTGATTTGTGGTAGTTTCACGCATGGTAGATTATTTGATTTTATTTTTGCTCATTTTTTGTTTAATGGAGTTCTTTACTTTTCTTTGAAAAACTTATTTTGTTGAAAAAGTTTTTTTAATTAATAAGTTGAAACAACAATCGGAATTTGAGATTTCCAGATTGACTTTTAGAATTATCTTATATAATTATTGCGGACTTTTTACCCCAGGGTAGAAAAAACTCTTGTGTTTTGTAGAATTCTGATGTTAAATTATCCCTAAGAAGTTCACTTTTGGGATTAGTACTCTTTAGTGCTACTTCTTGTTTAAGAAGTTCACTTTCGGGATTAGTACAATTTAGTGCTACTTCTTGTTTATATTGTATTAGTATGCTAGAAAAAAATTCATTTTCTTTTCTTGAAAACCACTGGAAGTTTTTTAGGAACTTTCCTTCTCCAGTTCACTGATCTGAAGTCAGTGAAATTCTCATACGGAAAAAAAATATGTATTTCAAAATTTACAATAAGATTAGTACGACCAATCAGAATTTTATCAATTTCTTCATCTCTGTGTTTTAAAAAGGATTCTATACAGCATATCAAGAAAAGATTCAACGTCTAGCCTACCCGTTAGCCTGTCAATATCTGTGAAACAGTTTCTTTGGGGTCGCTTGCTCATGCCAGATTACAATCAACGGCTTGAAGAAATTAACATAGATGCTATGGAAGCATAAAACAATTTTCTTTCTATTAATAAACTTGTTAGAAGTTTTCCTTGTTTCATTGTAGAAGCTGTCCTCTGAATGGCCATGATTCGAAAGAGTTAATACATGTATATATGCGTCAAGTTAGGGAAGTGGGTAGACATGATGCCTGTAAAAAATCGGCATGCTTTTGTTTTTATGTTGTTGTTTATTTTAGGTCTGTATTTCAGTTAAGCAGATGTAGAATCAACAAATTCAGATTTTTAATCCGCATGTCGAAAGAGGTGTAACATGTCTATATGTGGAATATAGAGGGTGAAGTTGTTAGAGGGGAAATGGCTGCAAGTACCCTATCTAGGGTCCATCAATCGTACTGATTGAAAGTTTTGACATGACTTTTGAAAGATTGAAATCTTAAAGTTTGATTTGACACCATGTTTATCTATACGGTACATGGAGTGTTGAAGAGGTGGTAGTCCGATGGGTTTCGGATCTTAAAAGGGGCTCTTGCTCTTTACTAAGTTATGCTATGGCATTGATTATGTTTGAATACATTTTGCTTTCTTTTTGTATCAGGAATTATTCGCATATCGTTTCTGTTTTAGGTGAGACTACAAACGATGCCTGCAGTTCCACCTGGACAGAAGCCAATGTATACAAGTGCCCTTGATTGCTGTAAGAAAACTATTGCAAGAGAAGGTCCCAGGGGGCTATATAAAGGTACTTCACTATTCTTCCGATTAGTAAAGCAGGCTCTACACTAGTAATATTATTGCGCTACTATGATTGGACAATAGTATTATCGACATCGCTAGTCATCTAAGCCTGTTGTCAGTAGTTCAGTACGTATTTGATCATATGTCTGCTCAGGTCTAATCCGTGGAGGGAGACGTGTCAAAATGTGAAAAACCAAGGTTTCTGGTCAGTCTTTTTTCCCCTAAGGTAAAATACTTTGGGCCAATATTGACGGGGTAGTGGCTTCTCTCCCTTCTGTGTCCAAGTACAGTGTGTACCGGGACACAGTATTTAGTCTGTGCGAAATCAAATCTATCATATCTTGTATGTGGTTGTTTTACAACTGAGATAAGTGATATTAGATAATTTTTATTTATAGATTATTCTGAAAGGTTCCTCCATTAGAAACGCAAATGTTAAATATAATCAAATGTCATTGTTGATCTCAACTATTAGCAGTACGATTCTATTATAAAAAAAAACTCTTGGATAATTTTCAACGTCCTTTCTATGATGTTTCTGATTTTTATAACTGCACACTATACTCATTTTGGGCCTTGTTAAAAGTACAAGAGGTGAGTAGACGCACACAGGTCTGGCCCTAAAGAGCGAGGGGAGATCTGAAAATTTTCCCTGGGGGAAAAAGGTGTTAAAACAGGAATAAAATGCTAAGGCACAATTTAGACCAACTATTTTTATAATTTTCTGTGGAGGGTTAACGCACACCCTTCCACGTCCCCCTTTGCCCTCCTATTAGCAGATACATACCCCACTAGCAAGAGTTTAAAAGGGTTTCCCTTATTTTATTTCCCCATAGTTTTGGGACAATTGGAAAAAGTAAACCTAATATAAAATAATCATACGTTATAAAATTATCTGTCCCAGCAGTGCAAGATTCTCTGTCTCGGCAAAATCTTCAACTCCTTCCCCTGATAATGTATTGAGTATTTTCGCTCCCTGATTTGTTGGGACGACTGCACTGCAATTATACAGAGCTTCAGTGCATGACATTAAATGTTTCATTTATTTTCGTTTGTCCCTTTTTGAAGACAAGTCAACTTTTCATTCAATGTTAAAAATGTACATGAATAGTTTAATACGGTATAGGTCTTACTTTTCCATACCAGTATGTATAAATGAGTTATGGCCATGTAATGGAGAAAATGAATTGGATATTGAATTGCATTCTTAATGCGTCTCTTCGAGTATTTTAGCAGTTGAAGTCATGCTTCCCACATTTTTCTACCTCTTGTTCCATTCATAGTTTCTTTTCCCTTGTCAGGAATGTCAGCGCCTATGGCTGGGATTGTCCCCATCTTTGCACTTTGTTTTGCTGCTAATGACGTTGGAAAGAAGCTTCAAATGAAGCATAAAGATGACAAGCTATCTCTTTTGCAATTATTCAACGCGGGTGCATTTTCTGGTGTTTGTACCACGGTAGTGATGGCCCCTGGCGAAAGGATTAAGTGCCTACTCCAAGTAAGATTTTCTCGTTTTTGTCTTCATTAAAACAAATCTCTTGTCATAGGTCCCTCAACTTTTAAGGAAGGCAGGGAGTTTTGCCGGAGGTGAATTGATGATTGCCTGTTCGAATGACCCTTTTTTCGGAAGACTGGAAAAATAGTGGCCCAAACCATTTTTCGACTTTTTTCATTTCTTGGGAAAAGGCTCCGATATTTTTATCAGTTGTTGCTGATAACGGAATGCAATGTTGTACGAATTTGCCCAAAATAAGGCGTATTTTTGAAAAATCACCGGAGATTAAATGAAATATTGTCTTCTCTTTTTCTCTTTCATTTTTACCCACCTTTCTTTTTTGTGTTTTTTAGTTTAGTGTACGTGATCCCCCGTTTTCTTGCGGTTTGGGCCCCCCATGAGCGCCCTGCTCATGACGCCAGTCTGCCCCTGCAAGGTATCAAGGCTTTTGCTATGATTGGGCAGTAGCATGCAGTTGATTAATGCCACTGCAGAATCCCTATTAGAGTGTCCTTTCAGGTGATAGTGCAAGAAAGACTTATCATATTTTGATCAATAAGTTACCGAAAGTAGTACTTGGTCTAAACTGAGGAAGAAAACTTCCGTATCCGTATAAAAGAGTCTGGTGCTTCACTACCAAGGACTAGTGTCATGTATGCACGGTCTGAGAAATGTAGCTTTAATAATTTATTGTCCATTCAGTTAGTGTTGTTTTCTATATTTTCATTTTGGAAACAAATATATCAACACTTTGGTCCAAATTATCTAGTTTAGCGGAATTTTCATAAATATCTGTTAACCTAGTTATATTTAATAATTTTCAAATAAGAATTTGTTCTTTTTTAATCTACTCTTGGAAGAGAATTAATAACATAAACATTTCGCCCAGTTAAACTACCAATTTAAGTGTACACACATCAAATACTACCATTCTTTCTTGTGTTGAGGAGCCAAAGTTTCACATCCTAAAACATACAGTTTTGCATTAATTGCATCTTTCCTTCAAAGAGCTATACTAGCACTTCTGTAACCTGCCTGCATATGCTAGAGGCGGGCAAATACGCAGGAATTCGCCTCTGAGTGGGCCAGATATTTTGTGGGGGTTAGGGTTCAGGTTCGAACAAGAAATACATAAATTGGAAAATTGCGTGGACAACTTTTGAATTGCAAGTCAATGTAAGACTTCGAAGAGATATTGCAAAGCTATCTAGATGTCAAATGGGATGGGGCACGGGCTTGCAGAGTCCCGCCCTGCTGGAGAAAGTGACAGACAAAGAGAGGTAAATTAACTCAGGAGATGGAAATTGGCTTAAAGAACTTGTTGGCACTGTAAATTATATTCTTTCATTGTAATTTCCTTTACGTTTTTAGGAATTTGAACTCCTATTATTTCCAAGAATTTTCTCAGAAAAAAATGATGCATGCCTCTAGAGAGGATCTCTCCTGGTAATAGCCTTGTTGCTAACAATATATGTAATTACATGTTTTTGATATTTTTGTTGATTGCAATAATCTCTTACAATAAAAAAAAAAATTCGCATGTGAAACTGAAGAAAGTCTAATTTCTACCCTATTTTTGGAAATCTTTCTGTTTTTATGACTAATTAAAGAGGTGGCTGAGGCCGTTCTCCAAATGACGCCCCTGAATTTAGTTTTCAAAAAGCTTTGGATAGGAGTATGGGTAGCTCCATTTCTGTACCTCAAAATGTTCATTGGCCTAAATAATTATTAATTACTGCATTACAATATCACTTACTGATGTAGTTACCTATTATTACTTACTAATTTTTAGTTTTTTCAATAATTACTGAAAGAATATTTATAGTTAATGTTTTTAATTAAGGTACAGCAAGGGGGGACCGAGCCTGCTAAGTACAAGGGATCCATTGACTGTGCAAAGCAGCTATTCAAAGAAGGTGGTATCCGAAGTATATACAAAGGGAGTTTGGCGACGCTTATACGAGGTCAGTATTATTGCAGGCAGTGTCAAATACTCTTATCATGACGTTGAATTTCAACTACTACGGCACTAAATGCCTGGCACTTCAACTGCTTACATGTTTGGATTGTACCTATATACACTTCTCTAATAGGGATGTAGTTTTTAGGCTTTCAAGGATACATCAATCAATATTAAACTGCCAGCAGTTAAAATTGAAATGGTCTGTCTATGATATGGCTGTACAAAAATTACTTCCAAATAATGATTCGTGCAATCTCAAAATTCCCCAAGTTGGCCAATTTAATCCACTCTACGAGTTTTCTCAGCCAGTGGTTAAATTTCAATAGGGTAACTGCACTTGACCAAGTAATTTTTCAGTTGTTGCATGGACATCCGGTAATCCGCTGATATCAGGGTGTCGTGCATGCACCTCAATGTAATTGCGCTTACTTGTTGAGAAATATTAAATGAAAAAAGTAAGTTTTTGCTAACTGAAAATAAGGACCAATATCAAAACTTAAAAAGAGCAGAAATTATTCGGTATTTAAGGGGGATGTCCCCTCCTCAATCCCTCGTTCTTTACGCTAAAGTGTCAATGCTTTTTAAAAATATTTAAGCTTTAATTATTCTAATTTAACGGCCCCTGTGTTTGATCAGTTTTTCCTAAAGAATTGCGACAAAAAGTCAAACTTTAGTGTAAAGAGCGAGGGATTGTGAAGAGGGCAACCCCCCTCATATACCGAATGATTTCTGTTCGTTTTAAGTTTTAACGTTGCTCGTTACTTTCAGTTGAAAAACTGTTTTTTTTTTGTTTTTTTTTTAATTTCTGATCGTTTTCCAAACCATGTCAGGAAATCCCACTCCCCCCTCTGTTGGAAATTATCCCCAAAACTTCCTCCACACGGCAAATTCTCCCCGGGGACCCCCCCCCCCCCAAAAAAAGTCAGAATATTTCCTAATAACAAACACTATATGTATTTAATGGGCAAATTGCATAACTTACATCCCATTCCCAAGGGACAGTGAGGGGGGGGGGTCATGTCATCTCAAGAGGCATTGTTATTGAACCTTCTAGCTATGCTGAACCAAATGGCTATCTGCAATTTTTTATCGGATGTCTATGGGGTGTTGAGGAATGTGGGGGATGCCCTCCAATGGATTTGGTTAGTTAAATGGGCACTAGGACTTTTAATTTCTGTTTTGAATGAGCCCTCTCCCGATCTTATAGGACCATTGGTTCGATACGATCACCTGTGAAAAAAAAAAAAACACGCATCAGTGACCTTTCTGCTGGCAAAAAATTCAAAATTTCACATTTTGTAGATAAGAGCTTGAAACCTGATATGCTGAAACCTGATTATCTGCTATGCTGAATCTGATGTTGGGATTTACATGAAGTTCGCTTGATTTTTTCTGATTTTTTTTTTTGGGGGGGGGGGGTGTTTCACCCCACCTCTTTTTTGACAATCAGGCAAGTTTTCTCAGGCTCGTAACTTTTGATGGGTAACATTAGAGTTGCTGAATTTTATATATTTGGAATCAGCATAAAACGTTAATTCTTTGTATGTAGCGATTATTACCGAAATTCCTTTTTTTAGAGTTTTGGTTGCTATAGGGCTTAGTGGCTCCTTTCTTGCAGTTCATTACCATGAATTGTTTGTTTATGAAATGCATCTTATATTATTCTCTTCAGCATTTTCAAAGATATCTTTATGCTAAGCTACTGATGAAAAAGTAGATGAAAAGATGGATCCTCATGATAAAAGGTAACCAAAACAAGCTAAACCCACTCGTTGAAGTTGAAAAAAAAAAATCAAAAGCAGTTTATACGCTCCCTTGATAAACTGCAATCCTTTATGTACGGGCGGGTAGCCATGACGGAACTCGATGCCGTTAAAACAATCAAAAGAAAGCTATTTCAGTCCTATCGTTTATTTTATATTTTAGTTTAAATAGCAGAATCTCGTCTCAAGGATTTTAAGGTTTATGCTTACCATGCATGTTTTTGGCCGATTTTAAATAGATCGCGTACCGTCTTCAAGTTTCGACGAAAGGTAAAAATTTTGGTATTATTCGATAGCTGAGATTTAACTTTATAAATTCACCGCATTACTTTTTTCAAAATTTGCTTCAGTTTTTTTTTTTAAAGAAAAATATTTTTTTTTTAATATGGAATTTTGCGACTAAGCTGAAGCTACTATTTCAACCGAAATGACAAGATTTTTATGCCATATTGTTCATTAGCTTCAGATCTATTTATTCGCCGCGCCAGATTTTTAAAATTGCTTTGAATTTTCTGTACAAAATAATGTAAACTTGCTTGAAAAAGCATTAATTGTTACCGCTAGATGGACTCTACTTCGCTATTTCTCATTCAAAGAAATAAAGGCGGATCCGTCATGAAGGGTGAATGTAATGCCTTTAGAGTATGTGGTTATGGGTGGTTTAACAAAATGCAGTTTTGCCTTACAGTTATGGTCTGCGAAAAGACAAGGCAAAGTTCTTGACTAGACTACTTTGGAATATTCTTCTCTGTAATTTATCGGACTCAGTGATTTAAACAATTTCATCACGGGAAATAAAAACGGAAGAAGAAAATAAAGCGAAACTCAAGACAATTCTAATAGTATCTAATCTTGGATGTCCCATTCGATGTATTTGGTTACAGTAAAATGGAAATTATGTCTTTGGATATTGTTTTGTTCGAAGTTGTTTAACAAATCCGAATATAATTTATTTATATACGTTTCATTAATTTATCTATGTGAATTTATTACCAATCCACAAAAAAGTAATGAAAACGTAGCATGGAAACGATAGAATCTTCTTAATTCATTTATTTTCAAATTATACCGAATCACGGACAATCTTTTGAAAGTTAGCTTGCAAAAAAATAAATATACTCATACATTTGCCATTCAAGCTTTTTCCAGTATAATAATCACTACTGTTAAAATGGGATCTAATGCCTAGACTGGCTACAGTCCCAGTTGAGAAACTAACTTTGTAGATATTGTTTGTTTGATATTTTTCCACTTATTTCTCATCAACAGTTTGTTCGTAATGTCAAACCAACAAAAGTGAAATAAATAAAATATTGTCACATTCTTGACCTGATGAAACAATTTCCGCTAAAATTTCAATATAATTACTAGATTAGTATATTAGGTACTTACGTGTTATAGCGACCACACTTTGTTCTTGATCTGTAATGAAATCGGTTCTCTGTCTTCACTCGGAGATAATCAGCTTAGCCTGAGCGAGAGAAACAATTTTGGGGGTATATTTTAACTAAATATTTAATATATAGAGGCGGCTAATCTAGGTATTAAATATAATGTGTTCTGGCCGTCCTGCTTCCCATAATTCTATGTTGTATTTTCCATAATTTTTTTTTTTTTTTTACTAAAGTATAATATTTTCATTAACATTTTGGTATATTTCATTATGATTAACCTAACTTCACTTCTTTGGTGTGGTTGCTATAACATGTAAGCACCAAATATTATTTGAATATATTCCAATATAGCCTATGTGGGTAACAATGGAAGGAAGCATGAAACTCTGATTAATAGAAAATTACTGCAAATATGAAGTAATAATTACTTTGTTCTATTTCTTTTTTGTATATCCTAGAACTATACCGGCAACCATCTGAGGGTGGGTGGATTGTTAAAAAAAAGCTACCATGTTATTTGGAAAAATACATTTTGTAGTACTACTGTTATTTTATTAAGATGTTACCATGAGATTTGACCAACAACATTGACCGCACCCCCCCCCCCACTCCATTACAAAGTCGTTCCTGGGGTTGGCGATTCGGGGGAAAAATTGATTACAGCACCCCTCCCGACTCAATATAAGCGAAAAAAGCTAAATCAAAATCAGATCAAAGTAATGTTTGCTCTGTTACTATGGTACTTGTGTCTCATAGCCACCACACTCAAGAAGTGAATTTGGGTTAATCATAATGAAATGTACCAGAATATGATGTAAATATAATAGTTTAGTAACAAAATTATGGAGACTACAACAAAGAATTATGGGAGGGGGCCGCCCAGACCGCATTACATAAAATACGACCTAAATTAACAAAAATACCAACTAAATATTTAATTAAAATATAGCTACAATGGCGTTTCCCACCGAGCTGAAACTAATATTGTCAAACAGTTCGTAGTAACGAACTGTAAGTAAGGAGCGACCCGGCTCAATAGTAACCGAAACTCGGAAAAACGGAATTTTGATACCAATAGATACATCAAAAAATAAGATTTTAATGCTGATTTCAAATATATAAATTTCATCAAGTTCAGTCCTACCCATCAATAGTTACGGGCCTAAGAAAATTTGCCTGATTTTCGAAAAAAGGCGAAACACCCCCTAAAGGTCATAGAACCCTAATGAAAATCACACCATCAAATTCAGCGTATCAGAGAACCCTACTGTAGAGGTTTCAAGCTCCTATCTGCAAAAATGTAGAATTTTGTATTTTTTGCCAGAAGAAAGATCACGGATGCGTGTTTGTTTTTTCTTTTCCCCATGGGTGATCGTATCGACCCAGTGGTCCTAGAATATCGTGGAAGGGCTCATTGAAACGAAAATTAAAAGTTCTAGTGCCCTTTTCAAGTGACCTAAAGAAATAGAGGGCAACTAGGCCCCCTCGGACGCTTATTTTTTCCCATGGCCACCCGATCAAAATTTTGAGACAGCCATTTTGTTCCGCATGGTCGAAAATATAGTATCTATGTCTTTTAGGATAACTTAATCCACCAAAGTCCCCGGGGGAGGACTGAAAGTTATGAACTTTACCCATTGTTTACATATAGTATTGTTTATTGGGAAATATACAGACGTTTTCAGGGGGGATTTTTTTCTGGTAGTGGGGGGGGATCGGGGGTTATGTGGGAGGATCTTTCCATGGGGGAAGGGACATTGCTATGAAGGGGGCGCTGGATTTTCCAGCATTGTTTAAAAAACAATCAGAAATAAAATTAAAAAAAAAGTTTTTCAACTGAAAGTAAGGAGCAACATGAAGTTACTTAGTATCACAGCTGGACAATCTGATAACTCAAAATTTATTTTCATACTAGATTATTATTGGTCTTAAGTATCTAGTATGGACTTTCGATTCCAACCCCTCTAATAGCCAGTGCCGTCCTTTGGGGGTGGCAAGTGGTGCTACCGCACTGGGCCTCGCGCTAACAGGGCCAAATATGTTATGAATTACAATCACATGAGTGATTTTGTGACTTCATGAGGGGACTCACAGAAAAAACCGTGGAATGTACGACTTGAGTTCCCAAATATGCGCTCCCCCTTTATATTAAGCGGGGCCAGCGGTTTTAAAACTGTCAAAACCCTCTTTCGTTTGACACCCTTTTGGCCCTAAACCACAACTTTCCTGCTGAACCCTAGGAATCACATTGGTAACAGTCCCGCTAGAGACTACATTATTATTGCTCCCACTATATTACGACCATAACGTCAGGCCCCGCGTAGTGCCGGCTGCACAAGGCCTTGCGCACCAGTAAGGCCGCGTCTCCCAATACCCCAGTTGTATATCTGATTTCAGTGAACTTTATGAAAAGAAAGGGGTGATTTTGTAGAAACAAATCTTTAAGTTTGAATCCTGTTTAAATCCTCTACATGCTATCCTTCAGTCTAGTATCAGGTTATTTGATAATGCTATCGGAATCGAGTCAGACTTAAAATTTAAATTTATTTAGCTTTTTTATTTAGTTCTGAAAATGCTGAGTTTAGTGACTGCGATTCCCATAGCTTTACGACACAATTTTACACATTATATTATCAATTTTTGATACGTTTTTTAAAGTAATTTTGTAATCCCCCTCTCTCTTTCTCTCTCTCTCCCTTAGAGAAGCTAGATATCTTGGGTCTAAAAATAATATTACTGTCTACGCTTAGTGTCTCCAAAGGGGGTAATATTGTTGAGAAACTTCTCAACGTTAGGAATCATTTTAGGTTTTTTCTTCTGAAATATGAGTTAGAAGCTAAAATTACGAAAAACCACGGTACTTGTCTATTATATAAAACACACTCGAGAATTGAAATTTGGTGACTGCTTGAAATAAAACAAAATATGATGAAAATAAAAAGCTTTAGTAACAAAATTATCAAAAATACCACAAAGAATTATGGAAGAGGGGCCGCCCAGAGCGCTTAAACTAAAATTACCTAACCTAACCAAAATACCAACTAAATATTAAACTAAAATAACAGCTATTATTTGGTTTCTCAACAAGCCGAAGGTTATTGTCTGGTATAGACAGCGTGAAAAACCGGGTAATCGCAACACAAGTTCTCGAGTGTGTTTTATATTTTAGACAAGTACCAACACCATATATAATTGACTAGGGCGCATTCAAGATTGTTGTTTGGGGGGCTGAAATATTTTTTGGAGGAGGGGAGTTACAAAAAACTTTCAAATTGATTTTGTAAAAATTGTTGTTACATTTTTGCGAGTAAGCCAAAACAAATTGGCCGAAGGAAGGGTAAAAACCCGGTAAATCTCCCCACTTGGATGCGGCCTCGATCGTTAATAAAACTTTGCTTTTTAGTCAACAAACGTGACTTTGATGCAGCCCTGGCATAAAATGTCGCAATATCGTCTATGCTTGTCTCCTTAGGAAGTAAACAAGTTTTTACGATACAAAGGTGGATTTTGCCTTTTCAAAAATAATTTCAGATTGAAAAAAAATATTCTGCCACTGAAATACGTGTGGTCAATCCCTCTTTACCACATTGCTTGGGATCAGTACTTCTAAATCTAGATATTAGGTTTCTGCTTCTGAAATATGAGTTTGACGCTAAAATAAAGAAAAACCACATACAATTTACAATGGTGCATCCAGGATTGTTGTTAGGGGGGGGGGGTGAGAGTATTTTTCGGGGGGGGGGAGGAGTTACAAAAAAAATGAGTATATAATTTTTTTTTTACTTTTTTGCGAGTAGGACAAAAATTTAATGGGGGCAGAGATTCAAACGCTGTAATTCCCCTCGCTTGGATACGGCCTTGGTCATTAATGAAATTCGGCTTTTTTTGTTGACAAACGTGACTTTGATGCGGCCCAGGCATAACATGTCGCAATATCGTCTATGCTTGTCTTCTTATGAAGTAAACAAGTTTTTACGATACAAAGGTGATTGTTGCATTTTCGAAAATGATTTGACATGAATAAAAAAATTCTCCCACTGAAACACATGCGGTCAATCCCTCTTTGACACATTGTTTGAGGTCTGCACTTCTAAATCTAGATATTTCTAAAAAGCAATGATCTGTTTCTGGCGTTCTGGTACGAATGTTTCAACAAATACTTTTTTTTTGCAATAAGAAACCTATCACCCCCAAAAAAGCTAGCCAACAATATGGTACAAGCTTAACTGACGGGGAAAACAACCTAGTGGTTATTGACTTAAAAATAGCATTTCAAATTTCAATTACTTTTGTTCTGGTACGTATGTAAATAAAATATTTCATGTTACGATTTTCGAATTGCAGAAAAATGTTTTCTTCGGTTAAAAACTCAAGAGAGAAAAAACGGGTTAGTACTTTTCTGTTATAGCAGCCCCACTCAAGAAGTAAAGTTAGGCAAATCCTAAAAAAAAACAAAAACAAAAACGGGATGAAAATATAATGCTTTAGAAACAAGTTTGGCTATATGTTTACACACTAGGAGGTGGGGTTAAAATATAGCGGGTCTGCATGCAAAATGTATTACCTGCAATTACTCTGCATATTATGTACTCGAGTCAACTATATCGCACAAGAATCCGCGACGGGGAAAAACTGGCAATTTGATTTTAAAATAAGCATTTCATATTTACAGCTAAACAAGTAAAAAATACCAGGCACTAGAAACTCCTGATCCTTCATTTCTTTCTTTTTTTCAATCTTACTTCAAAATATACCTTATCCAAAAGTCGTCGGCTCCTTATATCGTAGTCAAATCTCCGCTAAAATTTCGTACTTTGGCGAAATGTCAAGTCTAGATGTTAAACGAGAATGAATTTCATTGGTTGGCATGGGTTCGCCCTATATCTTACTTTTGACCAATAAACTGTACCGGGTGAAACCTATAGAACATGATCAAAGTTGCAAATAGCGCCACCATAGCGGAAAAATATGAATGGGCCCGAATCCAAACGTAAACGTTAAGTTACGCATTATTATTATTTTCATTATGATTAGGAGGGTGGACCCACTATTAGTGAGCCGAGGTTCTGGCCTTCAAGGCCCATTGCCTCTACACCCCTAAAACTATGCTCTATTTATGGTTAGGGGGGGGGGGGCAACGATGGGTTTGGCCTCCCCACTCTTACCATATATCTTGCCAGCTGTCAAACTTCTCCTTCACTTACTATGTGCTCCCGCTTAACAATAACATTATGAAATATCTCAAGCCGTTGTCTAATCTGGACATTCTTTTATCAGATGCCTTTTTGTTACCTCAGTGGCCATCTCGCATTTTTGGCATAATGGGGGTTCACCCCTCCCTATTCGGGGAAGATGTTTTCCAAAATTTCCAATTCCTGTTATGGCTTCGTTTTCAGTCGTAGAAAATGTTTAGTCAGGGTGGGGTTGAACTTCAAGAGTAATTCCCTTACACCCCACTTTTCTTTGCCAATTTTGTTCTGCTGTCTCATTGCTCCAACTCCTCACTGCCGCCTTTTCAGCAACTCTGCAAAATTGGGATGAAAAGTTGTGGACCATAATATCTCAGTAATGTCCCAGCTTTAGCTGCTTCATCTGCCATCTCATTACCCTTTATTCCAGAGTGCCCTGGGACAAACATTAGGGTAATTTGGTTTTCTTTAGAGGCCAAGGTATTCAGGGCTTCGTAGCATTTCTCTATTTTGTCGGATCTACATTCTGAAGATCCTTTTAGGCATGCTTGATTGTCAGTTAAGATACATATATCTTTTCCTGTACTTCTCATTTCAAATAGTCTTCCAGATGCCCGTTCTATTCCGGACATTTCAGCCTGAAAAACTGTTGAGGTTTTTCTCTAGGTGGTAACTGATTACCTCCTTGTCCGCATTAGGAATATTTTGGTATATTATTACTCCTTTCCCCGATTTTCCATAAAACTGCGAACCAACAGCATAACATATTATCGCGTTACTTTTGTGGAGTAGCTCTATCTCCTGTTCCACTTCCTTTCTGTGCTTCATGACAATTTGGAATTGTCTCTCCGGTTTTCTTGTTGGGATAGTATTATCTTTAGGCATCTGCAACTCCTTGCACTGAAGCAAAGAGCTGCAGATGCCAACACGGTCTTTACGTTTCCCATTCCCTATCTCCTATCTTTGGGTCCATTTACGTTTATCTGTAGTCTAACAGCACTTTTTACTGCTTCTTCCTCTAGAAAATTTTCTACGGGCAGAAGTCCCAATATAAGCTTCATGGATGCCGTAGCGGCTCCATGATATGCTTATATAATAATTAGGCATGCTAGCCTTTGCACCCTTATCAAGGGGGTTTTGTGGCTCGCAATTCGAGTTAAATTGACCCAAACCACTATTCAATATGACAGAATCGCTCTAATTACCCTCTTATATAAATACATGATCTTGTTGATAGTCAAGCCCCAGTTCTTTCCCACTATTCGTTGACATTGAATTAGGGAAGCTGTGGCTCTCCGTGCTTTTTCAAGACAATGAGCTTTCCAGCTCATTTTCCAGATCGATTATAACCTCTAGGTAATTCACCTGCTTTTTCAGGGATAATGGGTGATCATATATTTTTAGAGCAAAGGGAGCTTGCCATTTCCTCTTTTTTTGTGAATACGGTACTACTACTTCACTCTTTTCAGGGGCTAAGCGTAGTTTATGATTCTGTGACCATATTTGAATTCTGCCCAGCATATGCCGTCTCAATTCAAACATCTTTAGACATTTTCCTCTCAGTAAGGACAGTAGGTCATCCGTATATGCCTGGCTATATCCGGATTACTGTTTTAACAAATTCAGCAGGCAGTTCATGACCAGATTCCACATATACGGAGAGATTACCAGAGATTCCACATATATGGAGAGAGCTTGCTCTACCTGCCACATCAATTAGTGAACCGCAGTGTCTGTAGAGCCTCCTATCTTAAATCTCATATGCTTTTCGGATATCGTGTTCTTGGCCTCCGGATTACTTATCCGAAACCAATGAATCAATCGTTCCATCACTTTCAATTGAAAGAAGGTCAACAAAATAATTATGTCAGACCGGGGGTTTGAGCAGTCCTCTTTCCCTGGTTTAAGTATGAAAACGCCCCTGGCCTTGAGCAATGTACGGGAAACAGAGCCCAAAGTGAGGCTCCTCTTTGCAATACGAATATAATAGGTTTGTATTTCTCCCATCCTTTCTGGCGCATTATAGGGTATATTCTATCGGCTCCAGGGGCTATATAAGGTTGAAAAACATCCACAGATTTTTTGACCCACTCCTCCCTTACAATTCGGGACGCCAGCTCCTCTCCCATATTTGGGTTTGTAAAATAAGCTGGCATGGAACTATGTTCTTCAGGGTCTTTTACATGTATTTCGATCATGCGATTCAGGGTTTCTTCCGGGTCTGCTGTGAGAGTATCATCTATTCCCGCCACACTTCCCAGGTGTGCCCGGTGATCTTTCTTTAGTCTTTAGTAGCCTATTGCTAGCTTCATCTGACTATACTTTCACAGAAAGTCCTTCATGAGGTTCTCTTTGCTCTCCTTATCTCCTTTTTCACGAGTTTTAAACCTTCCAAGTAAGCGTCTCAGTCTTCGGGATTATTTGTTCGGATAGCAGTTCTTGGGAGCTTTCGGGTCCTTTTTTTTTCTTTGACTTAATTCCGAATTCCGCCAGTTATTGGCTTGGTCCCCCTCTTCAACAAGTGTTGGAGGAGTTACTTGTTTAAACGCACTATTCATGCTTTCTGTGAGTCTTTATGCCTCCTGGTCTAGATCCTCTTCGGTTATTCCAGGGTTGGGAAGCAGATTGGCAAGTTTTTTGGATAAGACCTGGTTAAGTTATGCATCAAATTAATGTTTTACTTTTTCCACGCTACGCTGTGATAAAAGTAGATATCAAACTAAGTTTCACTGGGTACCGCTTTTGTAATGTATATTTTGAAAGCTGACTTGCTAAAGATAAAGCAATTCCTTAACATAGTTCTTCCTTTACCAACTAAATATTTTGTTTCGTATAAATAAACATTATTTTCTAAGTACCAGATTGAGGGTGCTAGCCGGGTTGGTCGTGAATTTTCCAAAATACATTTTCAGAAACTATTCCTCTGGATGACGATTTTCGGGATCCTGATTGACTTAGTGGTTTTTTAATTTGAGGAAAACTCAGCAAACCAAGGGAGTAAATCCTTTCTTCCCGCTTTTGTAAATGCCTTAGGATTCCTCTAAGCCAAATTCATGTCTTGTTGTGTAAATTCTGACTTCTTCTTTTTTCTTTTTTTTTTTTACACCATAATGCGTCCCTGTGAATTTCTGCTATATACTTTCGTTGATTCACAAGGGGCTGACGCTTAATTAAATGAAAAGAGCGATGGGGCTGGAGTGATACAATGTTGAATTACGGCCTATCAAAAGTTTAATAAACTCTATATTTTAAAGGCTTTTGGGAAGTAGATCTCAGCCTTTAATGCATTTACGCACCCGTGGTCTTGCATATAAATGGTTGTGTTATTTGGTGTCCTCTTAATATGATATCTGTGTCAAGCATCACAACTTTCACCTAAAAATAATTTAGTTATTGCGCGTTGAAGCACAACTAATAAATGCCTTGTAGGCACAAACACAAGTGCAGTGAAGGTAAAATAGGGATTCGCAAAAAGCTCAGTAGAAAATGGATGTTAAACCATATCACCATTTAAGCCTAAACAATATTACCATTTCAGGGACCTTTTATTGGAAAAATCATTGAATAAAGCAAGGATGTGTATATAGTTTTAGAAATTATTACATTAACTAATGCTTAGAAAAGTATGAATGACTAAAAATTTTAGATGCAAGGAAATTGAAGCTTCTAATTGAAAGTTGCATAACTATAGTAGATTACATGGGCGCTCATAAGGGGGGTAGGGGGGCGCCCTCCCTGGCTGAATGATGCTGCCTTAGTTATATATTTTTGTTCTGAGATTTCTATTATATAGCATTAAAATTGCCAATTAGACCAGGTTCCCCCCCCCCCTGGAATTCAGCTTATGGGCGCCCATGGTAGATTACCAGATTAATTTTTGCTTCAAGACCGAAAGCACTAAATCCCTCAACATAGTCAAAAATTTACCATTTTTTTGTGCATTTGTGTTTTGACATGAATGTAATTTGTGTATTGTGTACGTGGCGTTTTTTAGTGGTCATCAGACTGCTGGTCTTGAGAAGTTATAAACAAAATAATCGCTTAATTTGGGAAACCTTTACAATGAAAGTTACTTATCTGGACAAACATTACTTTAAAACTCAACCCTTCAATCCAAATTCCAAAAGTGAGGAGAAGGGGAAGTTCCGTCTGTTGAATCTTTGTAAAGAACAAAGATTCCTTGAGAACTTTTCCTTGACTTTTAACTTTTTGAGTTGTGAGTGAGTCTTTTGAGAACTTTTTGAGTTGTTGAGTTGAGTGAGTCTGTTTAATTCTGTAAATCCGTTTATGTAGCTAAACTAGAGGGTTCTGCTGAACTCCGCTGCGTAAGCACGGCAGAGCTTTGGTGAATTTTGATCTACGAGCATGAAGCAAAATTTCAGTATACTATTTGATGTTTTTTAAACTATGGTTGCTGTGTTCTTTGGCATCTAAGTAATTCATTGTTGACTAAATCCACCTTGATACGCTTAGTGAATCTCAGGAGCAATCTACTCAGCTGCCCCTGTCAGTTCTCACTAAAATTGGGCCTTCGGTAGTCGAGCTGGTGCGCCTTAGGATAAAAATTGTGGTTGTTGCATGTCAATGCTGGGACCCAAAGGTATCTAAAGTCGGGACAGCAGCTTTTTTATTTCCGACACCCTATGAACACTAATAATAAATATATGACAAGATAATATGCTTCAGTGTATTATATCAAGCAACTATGGATATGTTTTAGCAATATAACGTTTAATTCTTATGACTTCAATTTTGTTTCTTGAAGAAGAGAAGAGAGTAGTGCGTCAACGGAGATGTGTCCTCATTTTTTTTTTTTTTTTTTTTTTTTTTTTTATATATATATATTATTCATCTATGTTTCCATATCTGTATTCATCTATATAAGTCCGACAAGCTTTGTAGAGCTTACCGCATTAGTGTTAATAAATAAATAAAAAATAAATTAATGATTCTGTTTTTTTAATATAATGGTTTTAGCAAGTAACTGGCACTCTCTATGTATGGAGTTTCCTTCCCGCCTTCTATATTATGGTATTAATCTCCGTGAGAACTGAAATTAGAAATCGGCATTTGTGATTTTAGATGTTGTTTACTTCAGATGCCCCGTCTTCAGATCTGAAGAGGTGCGACCCCTGGTACGCAGTATTCGAATTATATTACTAATCATGATTGTTATTATGAACAATTACATGGAACGAACAATGATCATTACTGTCCCCTTTGGTTGCAGGATCGGCACCAATATGTTTAGTTGAATGGGATTTTTCGCGAAAATACCTTTTAGGTAGAGTATTGACACAAAAAGACTGCATTCCCTAACGTGGAAAGTGTGTAAATTCTGTTCATTCTGTAAGTAAAAATGTTAACCGTTTTATTATTGTACAAATATGAGTTATAAAATTGTATTTGTTATTTTTATGGGAATATTCCTGCGTTTTCTTTCAAAAGCTTCAAAGATTTTCTCGATAGTTTCGATATGTATTCTTTATCCTCTAACAATTCTTTCGGGGTTCTCCGCACTTCTGTGTTTTTTTCCCAAGCCATTGGATCATTAATTTTCTTTTTATTCTCGATTGTCTGATCGCTCCACTCTTGCACCTTTGGAAAAAATGACGAAGAGAGGATAGTGAAAATATCATTTATCAAGTTATTTCTGATGACTTTCGTTTGTGGTATACTGGCTTCCGATGTTTTTTCTTTGGTAAAGCCATTTGCAGAGGTTGTAATAGTCTCCATTTGGCCTTTCTGTTTCCTCTCTACACGGTTTGTGTCGTCATCAACCATTTCGGGCTGGTTTGTGACAGATGTTTCAACAATACTATAATCGTCATTATTTTCGTCATCATCGTCACTAGTAACGAAATTGTCGTTTTCTTGTATTGCACTGACTATATTGTCTACTTGTTTTTCAATCACTTTTGAAAGATCTTCTTTGTTTATAGTTTCGTTTTCCATTTCATATGGTGCTAGCTTTCTGTACATGTTAAGCTTGCTTTTAACAAGTGAATTCTCCGATTCTTTTAGGTGTGCGAAGGGATGTTCTGAAAGAAAAACAGATCTATTATTTACGATTGACGAATTCCGAACATCATAAAACAACCTCGGGACTGCGTCTCACATTAAGATTTACCTTTCCTCCTCCCCCAATTGAACAGATCTATAAGAAATAGCATGCAACCTAATCATAAATTAAAAAAAAAAGAAAAAAAACATGCGAACATAGGTGAGGTCGAACAAGAAATTAATCGCCATCATATTGGCTTTTTAAATCTTTAACAAACGAAACTCAGAGAGGAGAGAAAGTAACAAAATGAAAAATAAAATCAAAAAGGGTGAAAAAACGAGGATTTTGTCAGCCAGCGAACCATGAAGATGACAAAATATAAGCAAATATTTCGACAAGGACCTCCGCCAAGTCGTCCTCAGTGCTAAACAAAAAAAGAAGAAAAAAAAAAAAAAAAAACGAAAATCGAAAATCCTCTCTGAGTTTCGTTTTTCATGTATAGCCAGTGTGGTCTAAGAATGTATTTAAATCTTTAAAATGAACTTCACGTCTAAAAATTTTAAAATATTTGTTTTTATAAGAATAATTTCTTGTCCTGAAGTGATGAATCTGATTCTAAAATAATTTCAATTATATGATGGCTAGGTAACGGGGAGTAAACGGCTAATCCACAAATGGCGCTTGTTTCTTCCAGCCCCCTTCCCTCCCCCCCGTAATTGTTAAATAGCATATCAAAAAGAATCTTTCGAAAACTGTTGAAAGTCCAGCTCAGCTTTGACATAAAATGAGTCATAAAAAAAGGGAAACAACGGTTCGGGGCCATTGATTCTAAATTAGGCTTATTTCACAGTCAGTCCACAATTAGTGAAAAAAAGAGCTAAGTCATCACTTGATGTAAAAATCCTCTTAAGTCTAAGCTGTGAGGATTTTGTGACGCTGTGCGGAAGCGCTTTAAGTCTTGACTTGGTGCAAAAAGGGCCAGACTACAGACCTACTTGGTGGCCCTCGATAGATGGGTATTGCGCCTTGTTTGAACCTGAATAATACAAGGATTTTTAAATTATACTTTGTTTTCACTGAATCGCAAATGACACCCTAACCTTTTGAGGGTATGAAAGGTCGGGAGCTCCAATCTTATCGGTGGAATCTCGGTTCCTTTTACGTTTCATTTATTAATTCATAGTAATTTATATTCGTTTTAATTTGACCTGCTAAAAGACTATCAAGCCAGGACTGTTGATCTCATATTATGCTGATTTCGTCCTTGGTGCAGAAACGAGCTAGGTCGAGCTATTCGGCGTAAAAACGGTGTAAGTCGAAGCTTTGGAATTTCATGAACGCGGTGCGAAAACGCTTAAAGTCCCAAGTCAATGCAAAACAAGTGAAGCTGCACACTGACTGGGTGGATATATTATGCCTTCGGAATCACGTAAGAATATTGAATCTACGTATACGACTGGAAACCGTCAGAGAAAAAAATCTCTGAAAAAAACAAAAAAACAAACGAGACTGAATATACGACTGGATAACCGAAGTGGCTAGTGGCCCTTCCAACACCCCAATGCCAAATTTTGGCAGACAGGTATGCATGCTGCACCTTGGTAGAACAGGAATCATAAAAGGATTTTCAATCTGCAAAATTTTCAACATAGATACAGTTTGAGTAGAGTTCAATTTCTCAATATCATAGTGAAAAAGCAAAAAAAAAACTGTAAAATATATTTTATTTGCAGTAAAGGATAAATGACCTCCTCGCCTTTAGGGATATGTGAGGCAGACAGTCCAATCTTATTTGTGTTAATTTCTACTCTTTTTAAAGTTTAAAGATTATTCATTTTAATTTCGAACTGCTTTAGGTTTTAGTGTTGGTCTTTATTTTTATCTGAAAAACTGTATTTTTTTAATTAATACTTTGGGAACATAAAACTACACATAAAAAAGACCGAAGTTTAACACAAGTTTCATCATTGACTTTTGGACCTCTTCTTTTTATTTTTTGCTGCAACTGATGGTAAAAAAAAATCATCTCCAATTCTTAGCAAATGAAATTCGATCTTGCAAAATAGACAAATAATTGTGGAAAAAATGAAACATTTCAACAAAATAGAATGAAATGTTCAGAGCAGGTAGCCCGACCAGACTTTAACATTTTTCATTAAGGAAGGTGTTTATGAGCGACTTTGCAAATCCTTTAAGCTGGAATTTTCTGTGAAGTAAGCATTTAGTTATTAAGCATATATATATATATATATATATATATATATATATATATATATATATATATATATATATATATATATATATATATATATATATATATATATATATATATATATATATATATATATATATATATATATATATATATATATTTATATAATTAAGATGTGAAAGTCTCAGTAAGGTGATAAAGCCAGTCATTTTATCAAGACCTGGTGAATGGCAAATTCTTGCAAAGTTGTTAACTTAGGTCAATGAAACCTTTAAAAACGGGTTTACATTCCAGATTTTATTTAAACTAATTCTTTTTTTTTCTTTTTTTTAGTATAATTTTTGTTCTGAAATTATATATGTAAAATTCACCAATTTCAAATTCACCCATCAATGGTAATGCTGGGTTTTAGTCATTACATGGATTCCTTTTCTTTTTATCATAATTTGGTCAAATGACTTGTTTTATCATTTTACTGGAACGCGTGGACCTCGTTAAATAAGTAAAAAGAACGACTGTGGCTAATGAAGTACTCACCCATATTGAACTCGTAAAATGTATCATCATGTCTTGGTTGATAGTACTCGTCGTCTTCAATAAGCTCCCCTCCTTCAGGATCTTCTTGATTGTGGGTTTCAAGGTATGTTACTTCAACTTCGTCGCTACTATCCTCATGAGCCTCTGCATATTTTTCAAAATTTCTCAGAAGTTGTTTCAAGTTTAGGTAGTTGAAGTTGACGGAGTTAGGTCTGTTTGTCAAGGGAAAACGCTGTTCACATTTCAGTTCCTTACGGAGCACATCAAACACACTCCAGTGTTCCCATCTGGCAGGTGTCTTGCATCTTGGTGCTACCGTTTTATCATATCTGTATTTTAGTATATGTGCACTATGGCATAATGAGGGTTTGTCAAACGCTTTGTCGCAAACAATTGGGTGTTTTGTTGTGCGCACTTTGCTTACGACAGCTGGATTAAGTTGCTTTAGATTACAGGTGCAGTGCCACGGGTTTTCATCAAGTCGAATGAGTTTGGTGTGAAGGCTTTGAAATACGTTTTCAGGGAGCTCTTGCAGCTGGTTACCAGTGAGCCACAGCTCTTTGAGTGATTGCAAGTTGTCAAAAATTCCAGGGGGAGCTCCTCAATTTCATTGTGCGAAAGGTCGAGCACTTGTAATCCGTGGAGGTTTTGAAAAGAATCCACAGACATGTCACGAATTTGGCAATGGCTTAGGTTAAGCTTCCGTAGCTTTGGATTATGAATAAAAGCGTCAAATGCTAGTTCATGGACTTGTCCCTCAATGACCAGCTCACTTAAGGTTTTAGTTCCCCGTAAGAGCTCACTGTCTAAAAACATCGTCCGCAAGCCATGAATGCTTAAATGATGGAGATACCGAAGACCTTTGAAAGCCCCTGGTATTATTTCAATTGTTGCTTCTGAGTCATAAGGATCTCCGAGGTAAATTCTTCTAGTCGCATTCATTACTTCAAAAGTACTTGGGAAAATACGCAAGGAATTTCCTCTCAAATTGATAAATTGGAGGCTTGGCATGGGTGCAAATGACGTTTCTGAGATGTGAGTCAAATTATTGTATGATAAGTCAAGGTGTTGCAGCTCAAACAACCCTGCGAATGCTTCACTATTTAGATCAATGATTTCATTATTTGACAAAATTAATGATTCTACATTTGTTGCCTTGGCAAATAAAAGATCAGGAAGAATTTTAAGGTCACAATACTGGATAATCACGTGACGTAGGTTGTCCAAACCGGCAAAGGTATTAACACTGAGTGGTGGAATTTTGCAGCGATTTAGTCGAATCGTTCTTAAGTTTTTAAGAAAAAATACTGACTCAAAAGTACTTTTCTGTCCTATTTCTGCCTTATAAACCTCATACGGTACTATTTTTGACGATTCTTCTTGACCTGGAAGAAAAACTAGCTCGTGGAGTATTGTCACAGGTCCTCCATCCTCCACGTATATTTTCTTATTTGTTGTTTCTTCAACTAGTAGAAAATCGTCATCTGGTGCCTCTCTCTTCTTTTTATTTCTCTTTCTCTTTTTTATTCCTATTGTACTCAAATCAATATCTTTTGGAGCGGGTTCAATCTCTGCGTTCTCAATATCAATTACTTCAATTGCGGATAGAGGAGTAAATGCGTCCCAGCTTATAAGGAACTTGGGTAGATCCTCTGTGCCATGAATATGAAATGTGCCGTGTTCCTGGAAGTTTTGAAAGTGTGCCCCTTGTATGATTAACACCCGTAGATTATCCATGTTGGATAGGTGATCCCGGCTAATTCTGAAATCAGGAGATTCTTGCGATTGTATCATAGTGAGCATCTGAAATAATAAGTAGTTACTATTGATGTTGTTTATAGTAACACTCTTGTCTTTCATATAAAATACCATTCCTGAATCAGCTGGAAATGGCCATTTTTTTTCACTTGCCAGTTTTTTTAAAGCGATTTTTAATTTTAGGTTACTATGGGCCGAGGCGAGGTTCGCCCTTTTCTAGGTTGCAGCTATAGCTATAGCTGCAACCACGATCTTTTTATCATTACTCTTTCAAAATTAGAGGAAACATTAGAATCTGGAATTTGATGCCTCAAGCAGGGTTGCTCCTGGTTCAAAACAAAAATCGAGGTTTAAGTTGGCCAAAAAATTCTAGATTAGTTAAATAAGTACATAAAATGTAATCTGACAAAATCACATCATTTGGATGTTTGTGTCACAATTATCGAACCTTTTTTGCTTTTGGACTAATTTCAGATGTCACTTTCTTTTTCATTTCTGAACCCGGATAGTATCCGTAAACACTAGAATACAATCCAAAAAAAAGTCAGAATGGATAGCAAAAAATGTTATTTTATAACCACTAAAAGTCCTTGTTAGAAAATTTATTGCTAGGAAGTGAGAAAAAAAACACCAATTGTGATGCGAAATTAGGGAGGATGGAAATCTAATACTCTTTTGCTAAGTTTTTCATAATCAGAAGCCTTAAAAATTGTATTAGAAGTATATTATATCCCTTTCCTTTTTAATGGGAAATATCAGGAAATCTTTCCTCAGAGGTTGCAGACATTGAGCATGAAATCTCATACAAACTGGAGCGTTCCCAGCAGGAGCGCATATAGAAGTCTTTTCTCGCGTTGTCAAATTAACCAAAACGTAAAATGACATGTAAAATTATAGGGAAAAATAGCAAATTCGTTTTCCTGCAAGCCTGGGATAGAGGCCTCCTCTGCCAGGTATAAATATTCATGTTTGAATACTCACATGAATTATGGACGCTCCCGCAGCGCTTAGAAAAGAAATTTTGAAAAGGATTTGTTCAAAAATGGTTAATTTCACAGTAACAGAACGCAATAAGACTACTTAATCCATTCCCTGGCCGTCTTCTTCTTCTATTTAACAGCAGGCGGGCTTTTCAGTAAAACTATTTAGCCCTTTTCCTTTTGCTTCACTCTGTGGGCTACAGAGCTACTGGCTTGATTGCCTCATATTTATTAGATATATTCAGATATCTTTCAGCAGATCTTTCGACTCTAGGAGTTCAAATATAAGATGATAGATGTCGATTTCTATGCTCTGTGTGCAGGTATAGTTGGCTAGGCTCTTGGCTGATAGTGGGATTTTGTGGTGTTTGAAGTATTTTAACAGTTTACAAAGCAAGGTATGTTGTGCAGACGTCAGCATATTACATTCAAATAGGCAATGGTCAATTGTTTCATTATTCATATTACAATGCCTGCAAAGAGGGGACAGGGGAATTGAACCACTTGAATTAGAAAGCTTATATGAGAATGCAAGGAAATTTAATCCATTTGTTCCAGAACGAATTCTATGATAAATTTTAGAAAGATACTTATTGGGAAAGGGGGAAAGGATAGGATTAATCTTATTAAAATTAATATCTGATAGCCTCCATCGGTAAATATCTCTAATTGGGATTGGTCTCCCACTTGGCTGGTCAATATTTATAGCATTTTTTGCTATTTCATCAACCTGATGATTACCACTTATGCCAGAGTGGCTAGGAATGTACTGAAAGTAAGTTTTTATGCCACTTGAAGCAAGATTATCAATAATACTGTGACAATGATAAGTGTCAATGTCCAACTTATATTGAGGAGCTGAGGCCAGCAACTCAAGGCTTGATAAAGAGTCGGAATAGATGATAATATTATTCGAATTTTCAATCAAAGGCTGGTTTTGCTTAAGGTGTTCTAATGCCATGATTATGGCATTTAACTCAGCAGACATTATAGATAAATTATTAAATAATCTCTCGCCCATTGCAATTTTCAGGTGAGGAAGGAAAACACCACTTGCAACCTTCTCATTCATTTTTGACCCATCAACAAATATTTGGAAGTGATTTTTATAGGTAATTGTATTAAGTTCTGCAATTTTTTTCTGGACAAAAGCTATGGGGGTTAAATCTTTATTCCATTTTGAAAATTCAGTATTTATTATGGGAAATGACCAATTCCATGGGGGGGATTGGGGGAAAGTAGGTGCAATAGACTTTGCTGGTACAGGGAACTTCTTTTGAATATTGGCATACTCATCTGCAATACCTCTATACATGGCTGGATTTCTTAACCAATTATGTAATGTGTGTGAGCTATTTGATTCAATTTTTGTAAGATGTTTTATCAAGAGAAAGCTACGTCTCTCCCTTATTGTTGTTAATCCACTCTCCATGAGCAGAAACTTGGTGCTTGTGGGTTTCCTAAGACCAAATATGAGACGTATTATATCATTTTGTGTTGTTTCAATTTTTTGCATCTGGGTCTTTGCACATGCACCATAGACAATGAGCCCATAGTCAATATGGGGTCTTATATGTGATTTATAAAACTGGAGTAAGGTTTTCTCCTTACAACCCCAGGGTGTGGAAAGAAGTCTTTTTAGTATATTTGCTTTTCTATAACATTTTTTTATTGTGTTTGAAATGTGGAGGTGGTAATTAAGTTTTTGGTCAAGCATGAGACCTAGGTAATTAATATTATTATCTTCTGGAATAGTTGTTTTATTTAGAGTTAGTTTTGCATTAACATGGTTTCGCTTCCGGTGAAATTGGATTATTTTTGACTTGGTGGTTGCAATGGGTAAATCTGAATGTTGAGAGAATTTTTCAAACTGGAAAAGTGACTTTTGCAGATTTGACTGTGCTATCTGAAAGGTGTTGCCAGATGACCATAGCACCAGATCATCAGCATATTGTAGATTCGTGTGGGGTAGGTTCATGTCCCAGAGATATAGGGCAAAAAGGAGGCAACTGAGGACTGCTCCCTGAGGTAGGCCTTTGGATATTGTCTTTTGGGGTGAAGAGGCTGAACCAACACAAACAATGAAACTTCGCACTTCTATGAAGGATTTAATAAAGGATAATAGCTTAGGAGGTACTCCGAGGTTTGCAAGTTTATTTAAAAGGATTTGGTGGTTCACATTGTCATAAGCTCCTTCAAAATCTAGGAAAGCTGCCACTAGGATATTATTTTTTGAGAAAGATTCATTTATTGCATTTGTTAGCAAAATGAAAGCATCTGTTGAGGAGTGGTATTTCCTGAATCCAGTTTGAGTGTGTGGGATCATGTTATTTTTCTCAACAAACCAGAGGAGTCTGTGATAAATCATTTTCTCCATTATTTTCCCCATCACAGGTGTAATCATTATGGGCCTATAAGACTCAGGGTTATCTTTTGGTTTATTTTTCTTTAGGATTGGTAGGAGGGACGAACATTTCCATATATTGGGGAACCTAGAAGATGCCCAAGCGTGATTATAACAATTTAGCAGTTCTTGTTTGTATGAAGGTGTGAGATTCTTTATCCATGTAGGGTGTATATTGTCATAGCTACTGCTAGTTTTGGACCTAATATGATGTATTGCATTATTCAATTCCTGGATTGAAAATGGGTTAGTTATGTACTCGGATCCTGGGCGTGGTTGGTAACTAGGGTTCATAGGAATTGTGGGCAGTTTGCTTTGATTATTTGATAGTGGACAGTTTGCAAATAGGTTAGCCTTTTCATTATCATTGTCAAAATGGGTATTATTATGTATAAGCTCATACAGGAGTGGGTTGGGAGAAGTCTTTTTCCCACATATGTGGCTTATGACTTTATGTATAATTGGCTCATTTGTTTCTCTGGAAAGATTATTTGCAAAATTATTCCAGTATTTATATTTAGCATCTATTATAGTCCTTTTTAGATTAGATTCTGCTTGTAATTTTTTTAAATATGTAGTAGGTGTTGGTTTTTTTATGAATTCTGTCCTAGCTGCCTTTTTTATCCTCCATTTATTTAGGCACTCATTTGTCCACCATGCTTTAGGAATTTATTTAGGGAATGTTTTCTTAGGTGTTGTCCTGGGGATAACATGATTAGCTGTATTTATTAGTAAAGATGTCAACGCTTCAGCATGTGTGTCAACTGTTGTGTTAGAAATGCATGAACTTTGGGTGAAACTTGTAATTTCATCATTTAGCTTATTTTGGAAAATAGACCAATTTGCTTTAGTGTTGATATATTTGGATGTATGAGATGAAGTTTCAGCAGGTTCATTTAGGGAGCAAACTATAGCAAAGTGGTCTGTACATAGACTATCAATTTTATTTGCCACTTTTGGGGTTGAAATATGTATTCAGGTTTGGGGGGGGTAGCAACAACTAATTCATTATTATTTGAAGTCATATGCTCAATAAATTTACCAGCTTTATTTGCTGGTTTATTCCCCCACAAAAGGCTGTGGGCATTGAAATCACCACAAATAATGATATTTTTTAACATATTAGAATTATTTATATAATTAAAGAAATCCTTGGCATCTGTAGTTTGGCCATTAGGGTTATAAAAGCTTATTATGTAGGTTTTTAAATTATTCAGCCAAACACTTATACCAATTACATCAACATCATTTTCAAAATCTGGAAAATTGATGCCACAAAATTTTATATTATTATTAACTAATAAAGCTACACCACCTCCTTTTCTCTCTGAAGATCTATCCTTTCTCAGGATAGTATATCCCAGAGACTTAATTTGTTGATTTTGGGTTAAATGAGTTTCCTGGAGGCAAGCAATATTAATTGAATTATTATTCATAAATGATATTAGTTCATTTAGCTTATTTTCTGTGAGTGATCTTACATTCCATTGGAGTATTGATAAATGTTGTGTTGTTGATTTATTCTTCATATGACTGTGTATCAATGTTCAGCTTTGTTAAGAGTAAAGCAAGATCTTTTTTTGCTTGAATGAGCATATCATCTGGGATGTAGATTTTTGCCAATTCTGCAATAATTTTTGTTTTCTGTAGTTGATGTATGTTCATGGCCTGATAGAATGAATAAGCATATATTTGGGGATTGCATTTTTGGTAGTGCATCCTGTTTGTTGGTTAAGGGATTGATTCCTGGTAGTGTTTCTGGTTTGTTTCTTCTTGGGAGGGAGGGCCAGGCTGGCCTCATCTCACCGGACAAGGAGGCTTGTTGGCTTGGTGATTCCTTCTGATAGAGATTTGAGCTAGGGGGCTTAGAAGATGGTGTTTTATATGGGGTGCTTGATGCATTGGGGGCATTTGACTTGGGGGATTTGGTTGGTTTCATTACAGGCTTTATTTGGTATTGTTGGGCAGCATTTGCTTCCATTGCTGCAAAGGGGTATGGGATGGCCTTCTCTGTTGATATTTGGAGTGTTAGAGCTCTTTTCTTGTATGCAGGGCATAATGATTTATTTGTAGATTCATGTGGGCCTTTGCAATTGATGCATGTAGGCTGAGTGTTGTTGCAAGTTGTCAGCTCTTTAGGATGGAAGGATTTACAATTACTACACTCTTGGAGAATTTCATTGCATTTGTTTGTCGTGTGTCCCAGTTTGAAACACTTCTGACACTGAATAGGCTTAGGTTTGTATTCCTTGTGTGGTTTGATTTGCCCAAATAGGAATAATTTTTCTGGGATATCAATTTTATCCTTCAGTGTGAATAAGAAGGATCTACTAGTTTTTAGGCCATTAGAGTTAGGTTTTCCAAGTTGGGTAACATCCTCAACTGGGATTGTGTTTCCAGCCCTATCTGAAAGGCCTTCTTTTAACTCCTGAGTAGATATCTCTGGGGGAACATTATAAACTACTATTTTTGTTGGTGATTGTTTTGGGTTCCAATTAGATGCAATAATTGGGGTATTCAGAAGGGATTTAAGGTTAATTATTGTATCTGCTGATTTCTGATCTTCTACAGCTATTAGCAGAGATCCATCACGGTTAATGTTAAGAGAGAACATTGATTTTAGCAATTTAAAAATTGCAACTCTTATTGCAGTGATCATTTTTATTTCAAAGGGGTAGTGGGAGTAATTTTAAGGTAAATTCCTAAGTTTTTGGAGGGAGGATCTTGGGCAGGGAGAGGGGAAATGCTTTTAATTGGGGAAATTTTTTTCCTTTTTTTAGAACTTCTAGAGAGGACCTCTTGAAACCCATTATCATCATTTATGGTTACATTAGCCCCTACACTTATCATTGTCCTATTCTCCGAATTGGAGCTATCATTAGAACTTTGAGATAGGGTGCTTGACCAGCCAGGATGGGTATCTTTCACTATGACACTTTCACTGGAATTTGATTTGGGATCTGGAGGGACTTTTTTTTTGGAGGACTTCTAATCATTGCCTATTGGAAAAAGCTTTAAACACAAAAATAAAACTAAAACAAGAAGGGAAAAGAGATGATATCAAACCGTCTGCACTATACTATGGGGAGGATAAACACCACAGTATAGCCCTGAGGATGACTTGAGCAGAATTGGTTTAGTACAACTGCTGATTAGAAGAGATAATAATCACAAGAAAATATATTTCGATTTTCTTATAAGGTTGCTGTGCAGTTCTTTTTCGTCTTTTCTTCTTCTTTTTCTACGCAGTTTGAGCGAAGGAATTCAGGCAACATAATCAGGTACATTGGTTCACAAGCCTTATGTTAGCGAAAATTTTTAATAGCTTGATCATTCTTGTATTGTGACATTGATCCTAATGAGAACTAAAGAGTGTAAATTGTGAAATACGCATTTTCGGAAAAACATCTCAGGTACGAGGAGTATTTTGACAATGCCGTTACATAAAATATTTCACTAATTAAAACGAACTTTCTTCGGAATTGATTGAACGGCTTTTATGTTCTAACTTGAAAAAAATAAGTTTTAGTGGAAAATAAAAAATATAAATTACAATTTATTTTCCCTGATTTTTACTTTGTAGGCTATGTCTAATATTTGATATGGGCGTGATTGCAAAAGGGCATCAAAATGCCTGTTGGTTGCAAATTTTATTTACAAATATTAGCAGAGTATTTGGATTTTTAAAAAGAAAAGTAAAACATTTCCCTCGCCTGGATCTTTTCCCCCTGCTGATTTACCTAGTCTGCTATTATATGAATTGCTTGATCAACAGTGACGCTAGTTGGAAAATAATTTCTTTTCGAATCTCGGTACCACTTTACCTATATTACTTCAAATAACCTTTGATCACTATGTATAATAATTGTTTCATATTCTTATTACAAATGTTGGACACTCTTTGAGGTACAGCAAGTCGTCTTAAATGATATTTGAAGTTGAAATAGTACATTTTGTTGAAGGCGCGCGAGCCTCTTGAAATATCTATGTTCCTATGACTTTTATTTCTTATTTGTTTATAAAAAATGCATTTATTCTTCCTTTATGTTCTTTTTTTAATATATATAATTAGTAAGTGCTTACAATATTGAGTCCTGTCACAAACTAATCTGTATAGATTTTCACGTGACAGGTCTGTTCGAGATGATTGTTAATGAATATTAGTCTTTAGTTAAAATGAACTTTTTCTCGCTCTAAACATTAAATAAATGAAGATGCCCTTACTATATCAGAAACTTACTTCAGTATCAGGAGACAGCAACGAAAACAGGTTTTTCAAATTAGTTTGCTGATTTATCATACACACTGCTGCCTTTAATGGCAATTCCTCCTCTGCTTGTGGGGTTTCTGTAACAGCTACATCCTGAAAAATCGTGAAATTAATTCAATTTGCTAGTCATTAGCAACCAAACATCTTGAAAGACAATGCGCACTTTAGCTCCTTAATGACCACAATATAATCATTACTAGTGCTGCAAAGTATTTCAAGTACATTAACTTAAAATATTACTTCAGTAAAAATTTTGTAAAATGCTCAATGTTTGAGTAAAATAATTAGTTACTTTGACCTATCGAAACGCTGCCTATGGAGGAAATTATTTCGGGAGAAAAGCAAATCTGAGACAATACAAAACTAAAAGACGAAACAAAAGGCATGGGAAACCAAGGGACAAGCAGTAAAGATCCGGAAGCTTTTGAGGGCGCTGAACTTAGGATCCCCTCCTGTCCGTTGCGTACGTACAAGCTCATCAGTACCCGTAAATTTTCAAGCAAGGTTATTGTAGATTTCACGTCTTGTTTTTTTTTTTTTTTTTTAATGAAAATCTTTGGGAAAATAGGAATTCCAAAATCAGAAATGGAGTTGATGAAACATGGAAATTAAGACTAACATTGAATGGAAATCCAAATTTGGATCCAGCCAGTAAGTTGACGTTGAGGTTTTATGTCGAAGTTAAAGAGGTTTTCGATTTGAGCATTATTTTAAACTAGCCGTCCGAGATATTAGGGACCTGGTTTCATATTCGAGCTAATTGTCCACCATAGTAAAATAGGAAAAAGGTTTAGAAAAAAGGCTTGCCTAAGATGCGGATTATTCTTGCCTCAGATGAAATTTAGGAGTTCAGGATGTGGCACACATTCTAGCTGGGCGCCCAGTAGCTTCCTCATTTAGGAATTAATTTTTTGAGGGTAATACCCTCGGGTTTCCGGGATCCTGTAGACAACTTTAGAAAGGACAATCATTTAGGTTTGTAAATATATTAATGAAAGGGTAAAAGAAAGGAAAGGACTTAATCTTTTTGTGTGTGTTGTTGTTTTTTGGGAGGGAGTGATGATGAATATCTATGTTACTATACTGTGATGTGCATTACAGAACGCTGTGTTGTATGGCGTTGTTTGATTTATAATAAAAAAAAATATTATTAAAATGTTTTGTTAGCTTCATGTTGGGATCGCCGGGAGATTCTTAAGCGCCTATTTCATAAGCCTGACCATTGTTGTAAATGATTTTTAAAAACGTTTTTCAAAGAAAGGTAAAGAGGCATATTAAAACTTGAGACATGCCAGAGACAAAGTCATAAAATAATTCTAACTTAAAGCAAACATATAATGAATAAAATTAATCCAAAACGAAAAAAAATTAAAATAAAGTTACATCAAAAATAAAAGTAACAGATGCTGCTACAGATGCATAAATGAATCCTAAAACGAACAAAAATTAAGATGAACGATCAAGTCGAACTTAAAATGGACAGCAATAAATTTAAATTGGAGTAGTTCTACGGTCCCTAGACCTTTTAAAAAAAGAGGGTAATTTGCACTTTACTGAAAACAACCAGTATTTCGAGCAGTGTTTTTATTTTTGATTCGTCATATCAGCAGCAACAAAGCAAAAATAATATCACATATCTAATCAGTATTTACAAATAGAACATTGATTCCCATCTTCCCCCCCCCCCCCCCACTCAAACCCTCTAAATGGCGCGAGCGTCATTTGTGTGTTATTGAAACAAAGTGTATGTTAAGCTGTGTAGTTTTCTGCTGCCAAAACATCGACAAAAAGAATCACCGTAATAATAAGTATTACTAAAAAGAACTAATGAAAGTAGTCTGATCGTTTAATATATAATAAGATTGCCTCCTGGAAATCTCAGCAATCTTTGATTTTTATTGTTTTGATTATAAAAAAGAAAATTTTAAAAGTATATTTTGTTTTCAGCAAAGTGTAAATGAAGCTCTGGCCTTCACGAGTTTAGGAGGCAGTAGATATATAGTATTTGATTTGTCAGTAAACAGAAATATAGTCTTCCTCGTCAGAAGGACAACTTTCGTCAGAAGGACAATTTTTTTTTTTTTCTTTTTTTTCTTAGGGTGGCTATTACCGGAACTCCCATCTTTGTCCCATAAGGAAAGTTGTTTATTCTGTTTTTCTTACACTCGTTGATAGATTATATGTTCAGAAAGGTATTTGCCAGGAGACTATTTATTTGTGTATAATTTAGCAATGATCAAAGTAAACATCCAGAAATATACTCTAAAAAATTACAGAAGTAATACAGTAAAGCCTGCCATTGTATAATCTAGTAGAATTACAGTTACATTATTCTAGTATAATTAGTATAGTGTAGATCATGAATGTGTAAATTGTGAGCAATGTGGGTGCTTCTATAGAATGTTTTGCTTAAGTGGGCATTCCACTCATATATTAGGCTAATGTAATTGCATCGCACCTGTAAGTGTTGAAAGATGTCATAAGATGAAAATAAATGTTTATAAATCCAAACGGACCTCACCTCTTTTATGATGTATTCTGTTCTTTCTGTGTCTTCTTCCATCTCTGTCAATGTTGACATGTAGCAGGTGCAATCATGTGGGCAGGATACTGCCCAGTTCGCCTCGTCTCCTACATCTGCTGTTGGAAGTCCATTAATTTCAATTGTAATCTAAAATAAGCAGAAAGATGATATTTATCACTCTTGTTTAAATACTTAATGAATGATTTGAATATATTGGGGTGGAGGAGGAGCGTGCGTAGCTGTGTTGGCCTCAGGCGGCTTGGTGCTGCGGTGAGTTGTTAATAGTGGTAGTAGTAGTAGTAGATTGTAAGGCCTAGTCCAAACCTTGAATGGAAGATCAGAAACTATTTCTTTGGATGTAATATTGGAGCATCTGTAATAAAGGGCATCTGTATGCCAGTTTTCGTGCATATTAATCTTCGTTAACTTTTTCTTGGGTGGGGGGGGGCTGGCTCTTGGACGATCGTAAAGTATAAGGAGCAGAATTTCGGCTGCCCCCCCCCCCCCCCCCGCCTAAGTGTAGAGGTGTATCTCAAGTCAACTTATTAATATATATATATATATATATATATATATATATATATATATATATATATATATATATATATATATATATATATATATATATACATATATATATATATATATATATATATATATATATATATATATATATATATATATATATAATATATATATATATATATATATATATATATATATATATATATATATATATATATATATATATATATATATAGATATAGATATATATATATATATATATATATATATATATATATATATATATATATATATATATATATATATATATATATATATATATATATATATATATATATATATATATATATATATATATATATATATATATATATATATATATATATATATATATAGTTCCTAGATTACGCAGCTGCTTTTTTCTCTTTCGCAAAACGGCTCAAATGCAACACAAGCAGCACAAACTAGGGTTGTTTATATTAACTCGGTTCATAACACCTGTTAAAAGGCAAACGGCAAAACTGTAAGCATGGTATCAAACAGTTCGTTGTAACGAACTGTAAGTAAGGAGCGACCCGGCTCAATAGTAACCGAAACTCTAAAAAAAAGGAATTTTGATACCAAGAGATTTATCAAAAGAATCGGCTTATTATGCTGATTTGAAATATATAAGTTTCACTAAGTTTAGTCTTACCGATTAAAGGCTACGTGCCTGAGAAGATTCGCCTGATTCTCGAAAAAAGGAGGAAACATCCCTTAAAATTATAAGAATCTTAATGAAAATCACACCATCAGATTCAGTGTATCAGAAAACCCTACTGTATTGGTTTCAAGCTCCTATCTGGAAAAAATGTGGACTTTTGTATTTTTTGCCAGAAGAAAGATCACGGATGCGTGTTTATTTGTGTATTTTTTTCCAGGGGTAATCGTATTGACCCAGTGGTCCTAGAATATCATGAGAGGGCTCATTCGAACGGAAATTAAAAGTTCTAGTGCCCTTTTTAAGTGACCAAAAAGATTGGAGGGCAACCTGGCCCGCTCCATCGCCCCTTTTTGTCCCGAAGTCGTTTGATCAAAATTTTGAGATAGCCATGACCCCCACAGCCTCAGGGGAAAGGTCTTTAAGTAATAAAATTTGCATGTTTTTACACATAGTATTTGTTATTGTGAAGTATGTATACATTTTCGGATGGGGGGGGGATGAATTTTTTGCTGGGGGTTTTTTCACGGGGGAATTGTCTATGGGAGGAAAGTTTCCAGGGGTTAAACTTGTCAGAAGAAATTATACACTGGGGGAATTTGCCAGAATTGCTATACAAAATTCTTTTTAAATGTCTTGCTTTCTCCTTTCCGTCTCAGTTTTACGCGTGGAGTTGTTAAGGGTGGTTCTAGGCGTTTACCCCCCCCCCCCCGGAAAATACCCCCGGTAAATACCTCCCACGGAAAATACCCCCCCCCCGTGGGAAATACGGCTTTACAAATTTGAGAATGTTGTTTGAGTTGTTTTTTTATTTCCGTAGGGGGGAGGAATTTTGGTACTTGTGTATTATGCACCACTCACTCAAGTTTACGCTGTGTAAAATTCGAGAACACACCAGTTTTTACGTTAGTTTCTTCGTTACTTTAGAAACAAATTTGGGCTATAGATTTGCATATTAGGGGGGGGGGGGGGTAAAGTATAGGGGGTATGCATGCAAAATGTGTTTGGTACAAGTATTCTGCATATTATATAGATAGATAGAGACGCGTATTTTAAAGCCAAATATACGGCCATGAACATAGTAAAATAACGTAAACGAAAGGCACAAATAACATAAACTTTGATCAGCGATCATCATAAAACACTTAAATGAAACAATACATTAACCTAATAATAGTACTTAATACTTGGAAAAACGGTCATTGAAAAAAAAACACTTAACACTTGGAAAAAAACACTTAAATGAAACATACATTTACTTTATACTGTTTTTTTTTTTTTTTTTTTACAAAATTTCCAGATACTTCGCTATTCTACTTTAATGTTTAGTGGCCATACCTAGAAAAAAAAAATTCTGACTTCAAACTGTCCAAATACTTTACCCCCCCCCCATTATGTGCAAATATATAGCCCAAACTATATATATCCCATACAATCTTTCACTTCTCTTTTTGTTGTCTCGCGCTAAGCTGAAAAACACTAACGAAGAAACCGGTTTGTTCTCGAGTTTTACACAGCGTAAACTTGAGTGAGTGGTGCATAATACACATGTACCAAAATGCCTTCCCCCTACGGAAATAAAAAAAACTCAAATAAAATTCTCAAATTTGGAAAGCCTTATTTTCCACGGGGGGGGGGGGGGGGTTGTTCCCTGAGGAGGTTTTTTCCGCGGGGGGTATTTTCCGGGGGGGTAGACGCCGGCCACCGTGTAGGGTAATTGTCCAGGGTAAATTTTTACCAGGATTGAATTGTCTAGAGAATTTTCCGTGGGGGTTGGGGGGGGGGGGGTATTTCTCTGTGGAGGCGGGGCCAGACTTCCTGACATTACTTAAAAACGATCAGAAATTAAAATTAGAAAAACAAGTTATTTCAGCTGAAAGCCAGGAGCAACATTAAAACTTTAAATGAACATAAATTATTACGTATATGAAGGGGATTGTCCCCTCCTCAACACCTCGCTCTTTACGCTAAAGTTTGAATTTTGTCCCAATTCTTTAAGAACGACTCCTGAAACACAAGAGTCGTTTAATCAGAACAATAGGAAGGTTTTTTTAAAAGTACTAAAAAACTTTAGCGTAAAGAGTGAGGTTTTGAGAAGGGGGCAATCCCCTTCATACACGTAATAATTTATGTTCGTTTTAAGTTTTAGTGTTGCTCCTTACTTTCAGTTGAAAAAAACTTGTTTTTTTTTTTTTTTTTTTTAATTCAACAGAGTCGTTAATTTCACTGATCTAAGTCGCATTTTGCTTTGGAATACAGATTTCGTGGAGCCCCTTTGAAAGACGTCTTCGTGTGGATAAATATTCGGTTCGCTTGTGTTTCGAATCAATGTTGAAAAAATCGTTGTTCGAGCGGGCAAAATTTTATTTAACATAAATAAAATTTGCTATTATTGCGTTGGTAAAGATATTCTTTTTCAGATTTGTATTCAAAAATTTTTTTCAAAAAAAAAACTTAGAAAAAACTTTCCAAGAAGACTTCAGCTAAGCTTACTTTTAATCGGATATACTAGCGAAAGTTCATATAGCGATGTCGCTTATTCGTTCTCGCTTGGAATTTACATCTTGTCAGAACAAAGGTGTTTTGAATTTAACATTTTATTTTTCGGATTCTTTTCTTAGCTAAGACGATCTGGAACAAATTTTGGCCTTTCTGGAAAATGTGAATAGCTTAGTAGGGCTAGATTAGGGCTATCTAAGGAGCTTAATAAAAAAAAAAACATTCACAATTCATAATGTAAAAAACACGTTAGAGTAAGTGTCTCAAATCAGGAAGGAGACAATTTGGAAGGGACAGCATTCAACATTGGTGATTAAATAAGCAGTTACATGTAATATTAGCCTCCTGTGATTGTTTGAAAATTGAGTTGAGCCAACCCCGCTTTGCTGGAATCTAGGGCAAAGATAGTGCATCAAATGGGGTTGAAGCTCCATATTTGCCTTTAACGTTGTTTGATCTTGAGTTTGACGCATTTACATCACTTGGAAAAAGATTGATCATTGTTTAATAAATAACTTTTAAACGCCAAATTTGCCAACTCCGCACTGATTCTCCTCGAATGCATTCTTTGTCCCTATCCCACATCGCTTCTTTTTTTTGTACCTATGTTGTCATGAGAGGTTTTGAAAAACCCAACAGCGAAGTAACCGAATAGCAAGCAGAGTAACCGAATCAATAGCAGAATAGAACATCAACAATAGAAACACTGATGATCAAATCTCAAATATTAAGACCCAAAAATGTGTCAACTTTTTTTTAATCTTGCTTTGAACTAGGACATGGTAATTAATAACCAAGGATAATCCCAGGTCAAGTTATCCTCAGAATCAAGTACATTCCTGGGCCCCGTCAATCATTAGCCCGTCTTTTACGGTATAGATTTCTACTGTAAAACTTCAGCTGGGGTTGTTCATTTTCAGAGCTTTGTAAAATGCAAGAGCTTCATATCATCGCTTGTGGATCTGAAGTTTTGTAGCCATCACTGGTCTCGATTATTAGTGATAAGGGGGGGGGGGGGTAACATTATGTAGTGAATGTCAAGATATTTGCCGGATTTCAGTACAGGATATATAGTCACCATAACCACTGGAGGCACGTCATTTCTTCTGAAAGAGAATCTTTTTATATAGACTTTTTATTTATATCAGAATTTACAACATCGCATGACTTGTTTTTATTATTTGTGAGAATGGCAATATATGCTTTCATGACTCTTGCTTTCCTGGGATAAAGCTTGTCGAATACTTTGACTAGAATCTGAGTTTCAAAAGTCAGCTCCTTTTTCGCCATTTCTAGGATAAGAAAAAGTACTTATTTCTCTTGAATTTAATTGTATTCGTTTATGACGGAAAATCGATGTCTTTTTATGGTTTTTATTCTTAAATGCCCATTTATGGTTTCCCAGGGGCCTATGACGTCAAACTAGAGAGTTACAAACATGTCACCGATATACACTTTTCTATTAAGAATGATACCTATGTCTTTCACTTTTGCTAGGGAGTGGGGCAAATCGTTTGCCTCATTGCCCGATTCGGCACCTTCACCTATAGAATAAACATTAGTAAAAGTCAGTCCTTTATTTACACTAGGTACCTGATATACTAATAACAACAGTGATAAAATCCTCATTTCTTTGGTTTTATGATCATGGAATTCTAATGACAACTGACTGGAATTTTTATCTTTGCTGAACAGGAAGAGGGATGTTGATTTATAGTAGGCCTACCAACACTCGGTGCTATATTTCCGTTGGCTAATCTCTACGCTAAAGTCTTGACAGAAAAAGAGCATTTGCTTAACTATATCTTAGCTTTTATGCTAATTCATTATAATTGATAGGGCCTTTTGTTCGGGCAAAACACGGTCAGAAAAAAATTTGAAAAACAGGCATGAGTTTAAATGTTTATAATTGTTTAAAACAACCTTTTAATGAAATAATTAGTTATATGCAATATATGTTATTTCGTTTGATGGGATCGGTTGTTTTGAATGCATATAGTTTATTGATTGAAAGAGAGAAAAATGATTTTATTAAAGAAATAAAACACATTAACAACAAAACCCGAAGTTTATAAAACTTGTATGGGTAGTAGACATCACGCTTTACAAAACCCTAAATACACAATCACTACCAGCCATCCTACCCCCCCCCTCCCTCCTAAGAAAAACAAAACAATAAATAATAATAAAATAAACAAATAGCTAAATAAAAATAAACAAAATAAATTAATTTTTAATAATATTCTCGACCTAACTGGATATCGAAGACACAAAATTAAAAATCATTCATCTACTCCAGTGGTTCTCAAACTGTGATACTCGTACCCCTTGGGGGGTGCACAAATAATTTTAAGGGGTACGCGGCCAGCCAACAAAAAAACAACATTTTAACTCTAGGACTGGCAGTTTTATTGGTACTTGTCTATTATATAAAACACACTCGAGGAGTGAAGTTTGGTGACAATAAAATATGACGAAAATAGAATACTTTATTAGCAAAATTGTGAAGCTGATTTGGGAATTATTAAATTGGAAGCTTCAGCTGACCGTCTCAAAGACAAAGAAAAGTTCATTATTAACGCGATTCTTGACCTAGTTCATACTAGTGATAGAATATAGTGTCTCACCATGGATGTTCAAGAATCATTTCAGATTGATGGAAGGGTTACAACTCAACTGAGCTGGAACAAGCAGGTTTAACTCATTTGAAAGTGAACCACAAAAATAGTTTTGTCGACCCAGAAACCGGCGCCTCTACCCAAAAAGTAGAGAGAATGTGGGGTTTCGCAAAGAGGAGGAATAAACGGCACAAATGTACATCCCACCATCATTTACATTCATACTTAGTAGAGTACATGTGGTGGGTGGCAGTAAAGGCAGAAGGCCGAGTTCATTTTAACGCGATTCTTGAGGACATTTCTGCGTTCTGGGAGCATATTTCTAAGATGTAGTTTTCACAATTTTGCTAATGAAGTATTCTATTTTCATTGTATTTTTTTTTCTTAGGTTAAAATAGGTTTGTTCAGGTTACGTATTCAATATATGGTATGCTTTATCCCACCTCACCCCCTAATGTGCAAATATATAGCCCAAATTTGTTTCTGAACTAATATATTTTCATCATAATTTTGTTTTATTTCATTAGCATTCACCAAACTTCACCTCTCGAGTGTGTTTATATAATAGACAAGTACCATTTTATTTATATTTTAGCTATAGTTTATTTAGTACCGGTAACTGAGAAGGGATACCTAAAATATTTTTTTAGGTAAAAATGGGTGCAGTGTCTAAATAATTTTGATATCTACTCTATCAGTGATTATTTTCACTAGACGAACTTGATTGCGTTCTTTATTTCGCTTCATGTAGTGCCTCTAATTACAAGAAGCGTCAATTCAGTATTTGCTACCGGAAAAGCCTCCGCCAACAATCCGAATTTTCCGGTACATTTTGTATTTATTAGCTCGTTTCTGAATCGAAGATCTGGTAAATTTATAGAAAAAAACTTTCGAAAAATTCTTCTGTTTTTTTTTAGGGATTTTAGGACTTAATATTCGTAATTTGTGAAAATTATTCTCCTGGCTGGTTTATTATTCACTTGTTGCTTTGGCAGTATTCTCTGATTCAAGAGTGAATAGAAATCACGTCAAAATTATTTTTAACGCTCGAAACTCGATTAATCAAATTTGTATCCAGCGATTTGGATAAAGCAGTACTGTTTAATTAATTAGCCGCCTTGCTTATAGAACAGGTCAATTCAACGACATTAGAGTGAAAAGGAATCAACTGATCAGTTCAAGCTTTGACATTTAGCATATAAATAGCATCCATCAATATTGTTAGTTTTAACTTTTTTTTTTTTAAGTAAGTTTGTTTTTCCTTTGCATAGTTTATGAGCGCTAATTCACGAAAATACAGGAGTAGATACAAAGGTTCTCTCGATTCTTTTCCGAATATAAAAAACGTATTTCTCAAAATCTAAGGGCAGGGAGAATTTTCTTTTTTTTCATTTTTATAGTAATAATACCGAAGAAGGTTTTTTAAACCAAAAAACGTGTTTTTAATATTCTAATGGGCAATTCACCCACCCCTATTAATGCCGCTGGCTTAGTTAAGAAGGTTCCATGTTCTCTATCCATCAATGAAGTTATACTGATATATATATATATATATATATATATATATATATATATATATATATATATATATATATAATATATATATATATATATATATATATATATATATATATAATATATATATATATATATATATATATATATATATATATATATATATATATATATATATATATATATATATATATATATATATATATATATATATATATATATATATATATATATATATATATATAATATATATATATATATATATATATATTCAGCTCGGCTGAGTTAATTTTTTATGATGCATGTTAATGTGGAGCGGGCATGCATTAAGGGGTGAGACACAACTTTATAAAATGGACAATTATATGGAAAATAGTGTAGGTTGAAGGAAAAATTAGCGAAGGTGGTTTCGAAGATCTATACAAAATCATCAAGCAGCAATAATTCTCGATAATAGTTGATGTGAGCATAGGCTTGAGTAAAAAAAGACCTTGGTTATAGTTGTTCATTGACTGGATATGAATGCTGTTGATCAAGTAGACAGTTTTGATATGCGAGATTCCTTCTTGAGACCTATAGAAGTTCAGCAATGTACATTCGAAGATATTTACCAAGCCATAACTAAATTACTCATTCAAGACTTTGGGGCTTCAAAGACAAACCTAACAAATTTTCCTTGACAGTGCGTCGATTATGATGGGGGAACAGGGTGGTGTGCATGTGAAGCTGTCAAAATACGGCCTAAATTTATTTGTTCTTGTTTGCTCATGCTTTTCAATTCACCTGTGTGTTTATGCTGCCGAAAAACAGTTGCCAAAAGAAATTCAGGTTTCTTGTCAGAATGTATACGGCCATTTTTAAGAGCCCAAAAAGGGCCAGTGAGGTGTTAGAATCGTAAAACCTTATGGAATTGACAGTGCGTTTTGGGAGATATAGCTAGCTACTTAATGACTGTCTAGATAAGCCGCTGTAGCTCGATATTTGGAGCAGTCGGATTGCTTGACTTAGTACAAAAGCCAGGGAAGGTCACTGCCAAACTAAAAAGTCTGGTTTCAACAGGTTTTTTAAGCCTTACTTTGCCTTCCTCAAGGCCGTATCCAGGGGCGGGAGTTAGGGGGTTGCCCCCCCCTCGAATGTATCAAAATGAATGTAAACAAGTTTTTGATGCGTTTTTTTAAGTTTTTTGTAACCCCCCCCCCCCACCCCTGGGAAAAAATCCTGGATACGTTCTTGGCCTTCCTGGCGTGTATTGTGAAGTAGGGCCCATGTCGAAAACATAAACAGGCAATTGCATGCAAAAGACACCCAAATTCTTCTTGTCTATTATCGTTTTCTAAAGTGTGCAAGACAGTAGCATCCCACTTTTTGCTGCCTAGTTATAAGAAAATGGTTCCCACCTCATAAACCCAGGTTATACCAACTACTACGTCGATGTTAAGGATGTGAATTATGGAGGCCGAATGGAAGTGATTTCCACCAAAGAAAAGGTATCTCTTTCTGCTACCATTGGGCTTAAGTATGAGTGTAGAAAATTTTTGATCGTGCTCTGTGACGAGATGCGAAAACCTTTTTTCAACTCCACGTATTTATCAGTGGGAAACTTCTAAAGGCTTCATCCTCGCTTTGCTATAGGAGTAGAGCATGATCAGCCAAGCTTGGCACCACTTTTTGCTCTGTTTCTAAGTTTACTAAGTAGACCTGGAAGATACTGTGTAAGAGTGGAAGAGACTACCCTATTGCCCTAAGCTTAGTATTTGGATTGACTCAAATCCAGCCACATTTTGGACAGGCAAAAATATGTTCATTGTTCAAAGTTTTTCCTCTGCTCGAGCATTTCTCTGTAAGCCTTCTTGTTCTCCCGCACGCTTCCGCAGCTGCTGGGCTAAATTCATCAGTTGTCAATCCAAACAAAACCAGTGCTGGAAATCGTCTGTTTCACATCTTGAAGGGACTTCTCAGTCTCAAACAGATCGTCTTAAATGATTAGAAAATCCCATTGAAAACGGTTCTGCATTCGAAGTGGAAACTGTGGAAGCGGATATGAAAACGCTGGGCTACAAGAAGAAACAGGAGTAAAAAAGACCACCTACCAGATCAATTTTGTTACCTTTGTACGGTTTAGCCTGATTTCTTGTGCAATATAGTCAAAATATTCTATTAAATTAATCTAATTCTGCTTAGTAGATACGACCATGAACTTATATAGGATAACCAACGAATTATGTTGTCAACGCGTAGCTCGCCGGGGGAACGCTGCCTGGTAGCCTAGTCCACAGTACCATGGGAACCTGGGATGTTAGCCATTTTCATGGCGTGATTGCTAATATGTTCTATTTGTTACTTCTGACACTCGTTATTTATCTTATAGACGATTTAAAGTTATTGATACTACGTTAATGGGTTTCTTACTTTATCTATTATTCGCCTTAACCTCCAAAATTTCACATGAAAGAATTAATGCTAGCACTCATCTTCGAGAACACTTTCAGAAATTTTTTACTGAAACGTTCGTACAAATTGCTTAACGGTTCGGGGCTGCTATTCTGTTGAGCTGAGAAGGTCTATAGAAGCATATTTTATATTTTAAGTAATGAGATTGCTACTCCCTTGGGGTTATTTTTCCTACCATTGGCATAGATATGTTTCTCTCAGTTATCAGTAAAAATGCATGGTTAAATATATTTCCACGAAACGTCCGAATGCAAGTCAATGTAAAGAGTCCAACCCATACTACGGCATTCCCGGCAAGCGATGCGGTGAAGGTTTCATCGGCGCCTTCTCCGAAAAATTGGCAATCCCATACTACGGCATTCCCGGAAAGTGATGCGTTGAAGGTTCCATCAGCTCTTTCTCCGAAAAATTGGCAAGCTGAGATACTACTTCAGAAACATAGACAACCCCTCAGTGTAGGGTGCTGGAACGTCTGCTCGATGAAATGCCTGACAACCCAGTCGTTTATCGCTGGTGAATTATTGCGTTACAACATAGACATAATTTGCGCTTCAGAAACTCGAATCAACGGCATTGTGGAAGGCTCAGAGATTAGAACTCCTGAGGACGACTCTTCTTTCTGCTTTTTCAACTCCGTATCCCTTGATGGATCTGCATATGGTGGAGTGGGCATCATTTTAAGCCCCTTCGCATCGAAGTCACTTCTAGAGTGAGAACCTATCTCACATAGAGTAGCAAGAGCGCGATTCTAAGGCCACCTATTTAACATATCAGTTATTGTAGTTTATACTCCAACCAGAGACGCACCAGAAAGCGAAGCAGATCTTTTTTACGGACTTCTAACTTATACGCTTAAGAAAGTCCCAAAACGAGACCTCATTTTTATTTGAGGCGACTTAACGCCAAAATAGGGGGAAAAGTATCTAATGCTGAGTCTGCCATTGACCACTTCGGTCCTGGAGATAGATGTAGCAGGGGATAAAGACTTCTTCACTTTGTCATGACGAATGATTTGGTCATTACCAATATCTTATTCAAACACAAGCCTAGCCACAGAGCCACGTCGCATTCAAGATATGGTAGAGCGAAAAGCCAGATTGATTACATCCTCATGTCCTGCCGTTGGAAATCAATGGCTACGAATAGTAGATCGTACATTGGAGCAGATACTGACTCGAAACATGGGTCGGATCATCTTCAAGTCAAGTTAGATCTTAAGTTGCGACTTGCAGCACGCCTCAAGAGAAAACCTCCACGAAGATTTGACACCAATAGCTTCGATGATCCTAATATATCGACATGCATTCCGCTTAGAGTTGTCTAACCGCTTTGAAGCTCTCCAAGTGCAAGCGACCGACGAGCAAATCCAAAGTTTGGATGAAGAGTGGCTGACCATGCGCAATACAATCCACGAGGATGCAGAAGCTACTATAGAATACCGCAAAAGACTATCCAAAAAATGGATGTCAACACGCACAATTCAGCTGGCTGAGCATAAGCAACAGATATTAGACAGGTAATCGGAGTTGTTAAAGCGCCTGAGAAGAGAATGCCACCAGTCGGCTAAGAATGATAACAATGGGTACTGGGAGAAAATTGCTGAACACATGGAAGCCGCTGTCTCTATATCTGACACCAGGAAGGTGTATCAGCTCCTAAAATCAATCGGGAGTAAATCACATAAGCCTACTAGTACGTCCGTCGAAGGTGAAAACGGCAAGCTGCTCTCGAATAATTCCGAAATAATAAATCATAGGAAGGAGCACTTTGGCAAACTGCTTAACCAGCACCAACTCTCAATAGCAATGGATCATAATCAGCGTTGCCATAATCCAAGTCGTAGCCCTGATGACCTGTAGGAACCAAACTCACCCAGCAGTATTTACAATGACATGAACGTGACTCCCCCCACGTTAAATGAAGTCCGACAAGCAATCAATTGCCTGAAAAGCAATAAAGTCCCTGCTCCTGATGCCATTCTGGCTGAACTTTACAAGTATGGAGGGACAGCACTTGTCAGCAGGCTTCATAAACTAACCTGTCGTATATGGGAAGAAGAGATGGTTCCACAGGATTGGAGAGACTATCATTTTTCAAGTCTTCAAAAAAGGGCTAAAGACCAAATGCATTAATTATCGCGGGATCTCTCTCATCTGCATTGATGCCAAAATATTTGCCATACTGCTACATAATCGTTTTCGTATACAGCGCAACGTAAAGACAAGGCCCAATCGAGTGGGATTCAGCCCAGGCATGGGAACAATTGACCAACTATTCATCTTAAGACAAACCCTTGAACACAGGGCAAAACACCAAAAACCAACAGTGTCTTTATTCATAGATTTTATTACAGCTTTTGATTCTATTCTAAGAGATGGAATCTGGAAGGCCATGACAGAGGATGACAGAGGCCATGACCAGGTAAGATAGTCAAACTTATCCAAGCATACTACCAGCATACGCGAGCCCAAATTCAGATCTTTGGAAAACTCTCCTTGATGTTCCAAATTGATTTTGGTGTCCGACAGGGATGTATATTTTCTCCGTCTTATTTAGTTTCGTGATCGACTGGATTATGACCAGAGCAATGACGACCTTTTCAGGCGTTGAAGTAAGTCCCAATTTTGTGATCACCGATCTAGACTACGTCGACGATATTTGCTTGTTAGCTGAATCTTGTTCAGAAGAATCTATGCTATCGAAGGTAGCTCAAGAAGCCTCTCTGGTCGGCCTGAAAATAAGCTCTCCGAAGACAAAAGTCATGGTTTCTGGTATATCATCTCAAGACCCCCAATTTTACTAGAACAGTCGCCCATAGACGAGATACATGAATTCAAGTACCTAGGCTCTCTGGTAGACCCAATTGGAGGATACACATCAGAAATTCAGTCAAGAATTGTTTTAGCAACTGGTGTTTTCACCCAGCTAAATCACTCTCTATGGAACCAAAAAAAATGTTCGTCTGAAGACCAGAAAAAGGATATATCAGGCCCTTGCTCGGTCTATCTTACTATAAGGCTATGAGACATGGGCTATGAAAGCATCCGACATTCAAGCCCTCAACGTATTTGACCATTCATGTTTAAGGAGAATCATTGGCATTAAACTCTGTGATCGAGTCAGCAAGGATGAACTCCGCAAAATCTGCCATCAGTGTTCTTATTTGGCCACTATAATTAAACAAAGAAGACTCCGATACTTCGGCCATACACTTCGCCGCCCACACCACACCTTTGTCAATTAAGACCTCAGATGTACACCTCTTTCGGGATGGAAAACGCGACATGGAGGACAAAAGAAAACGTGGCTCGCCTGCATAAAGGCTGACCTAGACCCAATCGGTGGCTTCAAGAAGTATGGACGAAGATGGGAAAAGTCCTAGCTCAAATTTATTGAGCCACTCGCAATCGACCGAGACTCTTGGCTTACTACAGCGACGAAGCTACTGGACGCCAGGGAGAGCTGAAATGCTTGAGTCCTGCTACAAGTACAAGTAAGTACAGTAAATATCAATTGAACATAACTGCCAACGAGCGGTAAATTTTTAACCTTCTGTTCAGATGGTACAATTTAATCTCTTATGGTAGAGTTTTAATTGGAGAATTGTTACAATTTATCTCGAAGTGTTGGCAACGCTCGTAGTACGTTTATAGCCAGAGTTCGGTGCGTTTGTTCGCTGAGTATGACAAAGGATTTTAGGAAATAATTTTTAGAAAGATCTCTACATATTTACTTAACATGGTAAGTGAATAAACTAGTGGATAAAAATCAAATCCAGACTAACCATCCACCCTCAATTTCCCCGGAGGAACTTACAGCGTTATTTCTTTCCTTTCATATCCATGCTTGCTGCAACTTATATTTGTATTTACAATTTCCTGACATTTAGTTTTCTTGTTCATGGAATACTAAAATTCGGACTATGTTCGAAAGTCACTGACTAGATTTTGACCGATTGTATCTCTTTAAATTTGTTTCGTTTGATGGGCAAGATAAGTTTGGATACGTGTTATTAATTTGTTATTTTCACTAGATGTACCAGCCAGTGGCCTTTATTTTGCTTCCTACGAAGTGCTCATGCGACTGTTAACCCCTTCTAACGGTGATAGATCTCAATTAAGTCCTGTAAGAACTCTGTTTGCTGGAGGAATGGCCGGCGTGGCCAACTGGGCTTGGGCTGTACCCCCTGATACAATAAAAAGTCGCCTTCAAACAGGTATGTGTTGCTGTCAGTTTATTCTAAGTGTTATGTCAGTCAAGTATTGTTTAGAACTCTCTGAGAAAGATATTTTTAGTTCTATAAAGGGGGGGGGGTCTAAAGATTTCTTAAAAATTGTTCAGCTGGTGATAAACTCAATGGGCGGGTTTCATTGCGGGGAAGGACTAAATTCAGTATGCACAACCATACGGGTGAATGATATACTTTTCGGTTACGTCGATACTAGGTTCTCAAAAGACTAAATCTCCGTCTTGGATGAAGGATTTATGCGACGTAGAATACTTGTTTCTGTTAACGGTAAGGATTACACAATTAATATACCTTGCTGGATCCCGTTTCTGAGCAACTCTGTGCTAGGATTGTTATTACTGCATCAAAATATGCAATCAATGCTTTTTAATATTAAAGCAAGACTTGTTTTTCATTTTGTTGCTCATAAAACGCATGATTTTAGCATACTATGAGACAAAAAGGGAGGCAAGTTTCTTTCTTTTTTACTTTGTTGATCAAGGTCAGATTTAGCGAGGAGGATATCTCATTCTAGTCGATATTTGGCTCTGAAAAGGTCATATCATCTTTTTAATAAATTTTTTACTAAGTGCATGCAACATAGAAGACGTCTATCTTCTGCCAATAATTTATGTACATAAGCTTTAGAGCGGAAGGTAGACTATATTTTAGTTGTTTCAGGAAGATGTGATTTTTTGTGGCGGAGGGCTAAACCCTGTAGTTTTGTTATTTACATGCGATGTTGAAAGCTTGCATCTGAAATCAATGATTACCGACTTAGTATTAGTTTTAGAAGACAGAACAGGCTATATTTTAGTCTTTTGAGAAGAAATCATGATTTTGTGGAGAAGAGAGGCTAAACCCAGTGGCTTTGCCATGTACCGTCAATGCTTGGATTCCTAAAGACCAACTTTGTTTTTTAGTGAATGGTGCATACAACATAATAGATAGATAGATAGATTTATTTTCAATATTATCAGTAAAATAATTACATAACAATCTATAAATCCCCACAAAGGCTCCATGGCCTGTAGGAGGGGGATTATGAAAAGATCAAATACACATTAAACATTTAAACAATATAAACATAACATTAACATTTAAACATATAAACATAAGCATTTGAACTCTTAACATGTAAAGCATTTGCTTCTTAAAACGAAAAAAAAACAACAACAACAAAAACAAGGAGAGTTCACTAAATAAGCTTTATCAAACTACAATGAATCACAACATCTATAAAAAAAATAAAAATAAATGAAAAAACTATTGGCAGCAGGCAAAAGTAAAGAAAATTAATCACATGAAAACAAATATTTTTTTACTAGTCTTTTGAAGGTACCAAACGAGTGGCATTCTCGAGCTGAATCGGGAAGGGTGTTCCATGTCAAATGACACGCAACAAGAGGATTAAAATCGGATCTTATTGTTGGTGTACGGGAATTTGTATATTTAGAGAACTACGGAGTTGATAATTTGACCGATCAGATACAAAAGAAGACGTAAACCTAAGGGACCTAGGAATATCACCATGGAGCTGAAGAAAAGCGAAAGACGAACAGGAAAGAATATAAACTTTTTTAATATCAAGTAACAGTTTAGTTGCCGAACGATTTACATCCTGGATAAGATTTATAACTTTATCGTATGTATTCGAAAGCGGTTTGAGAAAAGAAGGGAAAGTAGACATCCATATGACTGGACAATAGGAAACATAAGAATGAATTAAGCTATGAAATGGGATTCTTAGAATTGGTCCTGGAAAAATATGTTTTAGTTTTCTTAGAATACCGAGGTTTCTGCATACCTTCATTTTAATCAAATCAATATGGTGTTTAAAATATCAATTTTCATCTAGGAGGATATCTAGGAAACGGACATAGCCATCCTTTGGTCTACTAATAAAGCCTTTGGATATATGAATTTCAGATAATTGAGGGCAAGCCTGGGATATACGAGAAAAAACTAAAAAACTAGTTTTAGAAACATTTAAGGCAAGAGAGTTAGCATCAAACCAAATTGAAACTCTCTCGAAGAGGTCCACTAACTTTGTACGAACCTCATCCTCTGTTCTCAATAAGGGTGGTATCATCGGCAAAAGTAACAAGAGAATCCGAGGTATGCAAACTATAGTTATGGGTACGGGAGACTGTTGGATGACTTAGACGACAGCAATAAAGAGGATTTTTATTTCTAACTGCAAAAATTAGGTCATTTATATAAATCAAAAACAGTACCGGCCCTAAAACTGACCCTTGAGGGACCCCCTGGTCAACACTTGATGGTGAGCGAAAAAGTGGATCAACAGAAATTATTCTACCAGACAAGAAAGACTTGAACCAATAAAACGCACTACCTCTTACGCCAAAATGAGAAAGTTTAAATAGAAGAACACTGTGGGTTAAAGAATCAAAGGCCTTACGAACATCCAGAAACAAAGCAGCAGGAATCAAAAGGGAGTCTATGGCAGAGTGAAGATAATTCAGTAAAACTGCACAAGCATGCTCAGTAGAATGACTTACTCGAAAACCAAATTGAAAATCGTGAACAAATCTTTAGAAGTAAGAAAATTATGAAGACGAGAAAGCATCGCCTTCTCAAATATTTTGCTAAACACAGACAACAAAGAAATTGGCCGAAAGTTGGCTGGATCATTTCGTGCCCCCCCCCCCCTCCCTTATATAATATGATGACTCAAGCACGCTTGAGACTACTCGGGAAAATACCATGCTGAAAGGAGAGGTTAATAAGTTTTGTTAAGGGAGACATAATCGAAGGAAGTATGAACTTAATTACTTTAGTAGGAATATTATCAGGGCCAGACGACGAAGAATTTTTCAATCCCATAACAATTTTAGCAATTTCTTTCTCTGTCGCTGGTTCCAAAAACATTGACTTCATATAAGGTGGCCCAAGATAAGAACTGAAGTTGGATCCTGAAGGAGAAAAACTAACAGCCGAAGCGGTCCTTTTACCAATATTCGCAAAATATGAATTAAATGCATCTTGAACATTCAGTTCACCTTCGATGATTTTGCCATCGAGATCCAAAAAAGAAGGGGCTGATGGAGACTGAAAAGAGGGCCTAAGGACAGAATTTATAATCTTCCAAGTTTTTCGTATATCTTTACCACAGTCTGAAAAACAGTTAAAATAATACTGGGACTTGGCCTTTCGACACACATTATTATAAATATTCCTATAAATTTTAAATCGCTGAAAGCAAATAGCTTTCATTGAAGGGCTAGCAGACTTAAAGGCCCTCCAGAGATTATTTCTTCTCCTATAACTCCCAAGGAGACCAGGGGTCATCCAAGGATTTAGAAGAAAAGCATTCTAAGACTTACGATTAGAAGGTGAAACAGAACAAATATCAAGAACAGCATCTTTAATACTCATAAAAAGTATCAAATAAATTACCAAAATCAGAATCACTCTCAAAACCACCCCAAGAAATTTCTGCCAATCTTGACCTAAGAAGCATCAATTCCACTTCACCAAACCTAAAAGGCCTCTTACCAGACTCACCAGTCCTCTCAATAGTCAGTTTATCAAAACAGTATCTAGAGTCAACAGAGAAATGATCAGAAATGTCGCTCACTAAAACATAATTTTGAATCAAGGTAGCCGTACAGAAAATATTGTCAATCAGAGATGACGTACTCTGTTATGCGAGATGGGATACATACAGAAGGTAAAGTACCTGCGGCAAGCATGGACGACAGAAAATCCAAAGATACAGAAGACCTTATCAAGATTTTAATATCAAGTTTATATTAAAATCTCCCATAATAATTAATTCAGTCGACTATTTTAGGATGGTATCCAGTAGATCATTAAGGGTGTGTAGAAACGGTGGAATAGAGCCGCTAGGAGATCGATAAATAATACCAACGATTAAATCCTTACCTCCACATTTAATATCTATGAAAAGTGACTCAAAGACACCTTCAATATTTCTGGATAAATCCATTCTAAGAGAATATGGGAGATTATTAGAAATATACAAACCAAGACCACCCTTGGCCATATTTTGTCGATTCAGTCGTTCCATTTTATAACCTTGCAAATCCAAAAGCATATAATGCTTAGAATCAAAAAAAGTCTCGCATAAACCAACAACGTCAGGTAGCCCATCAGAAACAATCTGTTTTAGATGGTCAATTGAAGAACAAAGACCCTGAATATTCAACTGGAGCACTGAAAAATATCCATCCCGCTTGACAGCCTCCCTAAGACTAGAAACATATTTAATCATTACTGCGTGGTTCATTGTGGTCAAATCACTGTTGACATGTCCGATAGAATTATTAATAATGCTTGAAACATCTAACGGGTTATTTTCAAGCTCAAAAAGTCGTCCTACAACTGGGGGCGTTCCTAATTTGTTAGTAAAAAAAAAGACAACAAATTTTAGATATGGCATTAAATCATAAAATATACATGCAAAAAAAAAAATTAAAAAAAAAAAAATTTCGTATTATTGACTGACCAAAGTGGTTTGGCCAAAATTTGCCCGCGGTCAGTCCATACATTAAATTTACCGAAGCAATCTCTTGCCGCATTTAAAGTTTCACGACGCTTTTTTGTTAGCAATTCTGACAAAAATATTCCACTCTTTGCTAGTTTAGTCTTTGCTTCTAAAACAACTCGAGCTAATTCAACATTTTTGAAGCGTATTAGCACCGGAGACACTTTAGATTGATCGTTAGAGTCATTCAAACTAAATCGATAAACATTTACAATATTATTGACTTCAAAACGAGGGACCAGCATCTTGTCTTTAATAATAACCGATACTTCTTTCTTTAGATCATTTCCAGGCCTCTGCCTTACTCCATTCATCACTAAGCAATCCAACATCTTTTCTTGTTCAAAATCATCCCCTTTCGATTCCAATGACAAAATCCTACTTTCCAAGTTTTTAACCATTGCAAATAGTCCTTTGAGTGATTTTTCTATTTCTTGGAATTTTGGGTTGTAATCAATGAAAATAGCATCATGAATTTTTTTTACTATAGTATCAATTGCTTGATTTGCTGTATCAGGGTCTGATAGTTTAGCCTTGACTTGACGAGAAATCTCAGCTGTAAGATTCACTTGTGTCCGATTTAATTCATCCTGGGTAAAAGCTATTTTTTGCAGGATTAGGCTAGGTGACAGTGAGTCTTCTGCAATAACGCTCGCTAAGTTTAATGCTAGATAAGTAGGTGATGACGATTTATAAATGTCTGGAAACGAATCTAATTCGGTGAATGCTTTACCAACATCTTTTTCCGTTCTTTTGCGAGCACTAGGATTATCTGAGAGTAATTTCAAATTAGACTCTGCCACTTGGTGCTCAGAATGATCGCCGTAGCAAAAAACTGTATATCTCCATAATCCTTTAGCACCAGTTTTTGACTGCAAAACAATTGCCGGACAAGGGGAGTAATTTTTGAAACTAGCGAGAACAATATCAAAAGGCTTGAATTTTGACATGAGCGTAGCAATGAAAATAAATAATTACTTATCTTTGAGTGGGCCAATTAATCTAGTGATTTGCAAATAATTTCAAGTAAATTGCAAGTAGTCCAAGTATTTCAATGCGCGATTCAGATGATAATAGTGCTGAATACTAATCCAAAGCCACAATCCATAAATAATCCTTAAGCCGTAATCACATACAAGTCACTTGTGTAATCAGATGTTAGCTTAATAAATTTTTTTACGCAAAATCAATTGGCTCCGTGCCTAGGTTTATCCACAAGTAAAAGGTAATCCATGAAATGTACTTTTTATTGTAAGATGTGAACTGGTCAGAGACTGAATGAGAACTGAAGAATAATAGAATGAGAAAATAATAATAGTAGAATAATATATCCCGGTAATGATACCCTTAATTAAGCCACTAAACTCACCCGACTAAGACAAATTTTTATTTTCAGTAGTTTTTGGTAATTTAAGTCTTCTATTCTTATTCTTGTGAGATATAAGGCCAATTGATTTCTTGAAATTTATTATGCGTAAAATTTTTTGTTAAGGAGTAAAAATCAACTTCCTCCTCTATCAAGGCGTAAATTTCATTAATGAGATTGAGCTAACTTATTACGGACCGCCTTCTCAACGTTTTTGAATGTGGAAAACCTTAAAAAAAAAAATCAAAATGCGCGTTTAAGCTTCGATAAGTAATATTGTCTTTACTATGCAGTATCTTTTTTTCAGCACCTGAAGGAACTTACAAAGGTTTGATGGATGCATATCGTGCTCTGATCAAAGAAGAAGGACATTCAGCTTTATTTAGAGGGATAAAACCAGTGATGCTTAGGGCTTTCGTAGCAAACGCTGCCTGTTTCTTCGGTGTTGAATGTGCAAGGAGTGCTTTTAATTATTGCGGACTATAAACAATTGAATAATTCTATTACGGGTGGCCGTAACCAGTATATTGATTCAATACTACTAGATGAAGTTTAGTCAGGATTTTGTCATGATTTATTTGAGCAGTAACTTACCCTGGGTTCAAACAAGTGACATAAGCAAGCAATAGCTAACGTTTAAATATGCATACAAATTAATATAATTATCCTTCGTTCCTACACCTCTGCTGTTTTTGCCAAATATAGCAATGAAAGCATATAACTTCATTTGCTTTAGTCAACAAAATATAACTTCTATTTATTTATTTATTTTCAAGTGACTATATTTTTTCTAGTACAGGCTTCTATGCAAAATTTGGAATGTAGCACGATTTATTTTGGTGACCATAGTTCTGTCTCATCCTTTTCGTTTTACTTCCAAGAAAGGGATGATTCCATAAAAAAATCAAGTTTATTACAGAAGAATAGTGGGTCCTCGAAATCTTGGAATTCGGCATAAAAGTTTGCATATACAGAACAATTTAAAAACAATTAGATCTTTTTCTCAATGTCTAAAACAGCCGCATAATGCGAAAAAAAAACTATCAAAAAACATTACACAGTTCTGCGGCTGATGCAAAATTGTATTTTCTACATTGAACAAAATCACTGTTAACCAGTATAATTAACAAAACAAAAGATATCTGAATAGAAGCACTGAAATGGGAGGAGGGATGAAGGACAGTTGCCCCCTAGATTTTTAAAAATACCTTTTTTGTATCTTCATTAGAAATAAAAATCAAAAACTCTTGCCATCTCCCCTACGTTTTTGCGAATGGATGCCACCACGTGGAAAGTACTTCCTTAGAGAGCTAGGCCACAGTCCTTTGATTTAAAAATGTTCGCTTATACTAGATGTCCGGGCTAAACCTTGTACATCTTTTGGAAACAAGTGCTTTTACTTGCTGATGACTTGTCTTAACCTAGCCTTAAAGTCAGGTTAAAATAAGGTATTTTCTATTCCTTAAAAAAAAGCATTTATCAAGGATTAAGTTTAAAGGGATTGACAAACGATGATACATAATTTAAAATATCAAAGGTAAAGGAATGACTTTTTCTATGGCCTATTAGATTGAGCTAAATCATTCACCAGGCAAATGTTTTGGTACAAAGCAAAATAGTTAATAATCTTTAAAAGTATAAGTGTGTCCGCTTCATTTATCGCAGAATCTTTTGTCATTGAGATGAAAATATTTTTTTTTTTTTACATATTACCATTAAATTGCCTTGGAAGTCAAAGTTAAATCTTTTACAAATTTAAAGCTATATCATGCCCTTAAGTTTAGACACGTTACCAGTTAACTCGCCTCAAAATTTGCACCCATGAATATCTTTGTAAAGTTCCTTTGAACCTAAATAAACCATTTGTACAAGCTTAGGAAAAGAAAAATTGCCGACAAACTCTTTCTTGAAACAAATCACTCTAACGTTCCCCATATTTTAACCTTGCTTTAAGACAATTTAATTCATTGTATTACTTTAAACAAGATATTGGGTAATTTTTGTCACTGATTAACAATAATTTATAACGGTTAATCGTTATTATACTCTTGCCACGTGTCTTTTTCATTTGAAGTCCCTGCCGTATGTTCTGCGATATACTCATATCCATATTCCCAGTACGGAATGAAGAATATTTTTGAAAGCCTAGAAACTTCTTAAGTACCGAAGAATAGCCCACATTTTATGAGGTGATCAGAGTAAGAGCTCTAGACTAAGGATTAGTGCTAAAAATAGAAGTGTTTGCTAACTGACACTAAACGTATCCTTTAGAAGCAAATTTGTACCTATTGGCAGGGAAATGGTGCCGCATCACTTATTGGAGGGGAAAGCCTCGCTGGCGCCAAATATTTTAATTGAGAGCCTCGCGGCCACCACTACTTTACCGTAAATATAGAGTATGTTAATACACTATTACGGCATACCTTGTTCCAGAGTAATGGTAACGTGACCAAACGGTTAGACAGTCTCTAGGCCCTGTCGAAGTACTAGTGACGGTATTTCTCGCGAACTCTTTTCCTACCCTGCCTGGGTTCCTGGGAAAACAATCTCACACGGCTGTAAAAAATAGCTTACTTATATTTTCCAATGTCAAATCTGACGAAACTCACAATGTTACATAGCAACATAGACTCTGAAGTCTATCAAAGAGCTAACTCCAGAATTACTATTTTCATGAAAAGAAAACTTGCATTGGGGTGGACCCCAGAATGGCACGGACCAATTCAATAAATTAGAGTTCAAATCCCTGGCTTATTTTGAATAATATTATCTTTCAATGGCCCAGGTCAGGAAGACACCAATAGAATTTGGCTTGAAAGCTTATTTATTGCAAAACAACTATAGCTTAGCAACGAGAGTTTAACTTATCATTGAAAATTATACTATAGGCGACTCTAAGCAAATGTAATTACGGAACGAGAATAGGTCATTTATCTGAAAAAGAAAAGAAGCAGGGGCGAAACTCCAATAGTACCAAAAACGCATTTAAGAACATTTTTCACACTCAAAAGCAAATGCCCAGAAATGGGTATCTGGAATATTTTTGAACGCAATGCTTGGTGTGAAAAAATCAAAAATAGCAATGAATCTTCTTTCTGTATTGACAAGACTATACCGTATGGTTGATCTCACCCCTAAAGGTCGAATCTATTTTTTTGGTACTTCTAAGATAATGTTTTAAGACAGTTTTCTAAGCTGTTATGCAGCAGAACAATGCAGCAAGAAACCATTATAACACCGATAGAGATGTGGTAGAACACCCTTTACCTGCCGATCCCGGCTTTGGGGACAGTTTAACAAAACAAGTTTTGCTAGTTATCTCAGAAGCATGGGACAGATGCGACCTTTTTTGAGACGTGACGACGACTATTTTGTTGACCTTTTCAGACGGATTTCTTAAAGATTTGATCAAGTCTCAGCTAGCAATATCAATCTTCATCAAGAACTCAATTATCCGATATTGAATGAAAGAAAATAAACTAATACAAACATGCCCAAATTTATTGGGCGTACATTTTTTTTTACAACAGATGATTGAAGAAGGAGTATTGGTGACCTTAACAATTTTTTAAAAGAAATTACTCGTGAAGTTTTTATTAATTAAAAAGAATTTTGAAGAGAAAGTCATCTAGCTTTCCTGAGCATAATTACTGATATAACGTCTGTAAATGACATCCAAGAAAGTAAAGATTGAAATTAAGCTGAATATAAATCGGAAAATACTTAAATGATCGAGCAACCAAATTTAAAACTAGTTGAGAACCTTATGAAGATGGGCTAGCTAACGAATTTTTAATACTTACTCTTATGTATCTTCTCTGTCCAGCTAGATGACAGTTTTTGTTGTTGTTTTTTTTTTTTTCGAAGTTGGTTATGTAGTAATTTTGAATCATTTGTGTTTATAATATTTTATATTTTTTGTTGTTGTGAGTTCAAGGGTTGAATACGATTCAGGTTAGTTTTAGTTTCAAGGCTAAATATTTATATTTCCAGTATTTTTAGTTACACTATTTTCTTATAGGTTTTCATCTTATTTTGTAGTTTTAATTGAAATAAAGGAAAAAATATCGATGGCTTTGATTCTTCCTACTAACGAGAGTAATGTCGTCAGTAGAAACAAATTCGGTATTAGAGGTACACAGAGAAATATTCTGAGGGGGGGGGGTCTAAAATTCGTAAAAATGGGCAAATTACACGATAAATGCAGGAAATTACGTGTGAAATCGTAAAAATCTTGAGATTCTAGGGACAGTTCCTGATTCGTCCTCCGCACGTATACATGCCAAACACTTACTGATTTTTGTAATAACAATATCACATCTACCGTATTGATGATTCGAAGTCAAAGAAAATACAATGCTTTATTTTGAAATGAAACATTTCTTAAGAATAGGGTTGGCGAACGCTGGAATACAGATTTTGATCTGGATTATCAAAGTAATAGTTATTCGACCGAATATTGCATATTTAGATACTAAAAAACGCATGTTTCGAAACAAGTAAATAATGGGCTACTACTAACGACTCACTGCAGCACCAAGCCTCCTGATGCCAACACAGCTAGGCATGCTCCTCCTCCATCCTAATCTATTCAAAGCCTCCCTCTTTACACTTTCCCAGGAAGTTCCCCTTTCCTTTAAATCTTTCTCTGACATCCTCCCACCCCAACTGCGAACGACCTGCTTTCCGTTTAGCCCTAGACGGTTGGCCGAAAAGGAAAATCTTCGGCAATATGTCATCTTTCATCCGCAGAACGTGCCCTAACCATCTCAACCTTTCTCTCATTATAGCTCTAGAAAGCGGGATTGAACCACACTTTTTGTGCAACATACTGTTTGAAATACGGTCAGTTAGCCGGGTACCCTGAACAATCCGTAGGCAATTTCCCAGGAAAACATCTAGAAAATCTTCATCCGCTTTTCGGAGCGCCCATGCTTCAGAGCCAAATTTGACTACTCACTGTAGCTTCAAAAATTCCGATCTTGGTTGGTAGACTTATCTTCCTGTTCTTCCAAACTTGTTTTAACTGTGAAAAAAACACCCGAGCCTTGGAACCTCTAAAAGTTCGTTCATTTTGCTCATACTTTCATCTAGGATGCTTAAACCTTCAGCAGAATCTAAGTCCAGGAAATTCCCCCCCCCCTCCCATTTGATTCCGTGTATTTCCATTGCCTTTCTTGTGATCATCAAAATTATCCATATAAAGGGAGATTGAACAAAACCCTGTTTAACTCATGATTTAATACGAAACCAGCTCCTAACCTCATTTCCTACCTTAACCGCAGCAGTGTTATTCTCGTACATAGCACTAATCACTTTAATGTATTTGTCTGGTATACCATACAAGGACAAAACCTTTACTAAAGCTCTTCTATCAACAGAATCGAACGCTTGCTCATAATCTATAAAACTGAGGACCAGAGGTGTTTGATAACTCAGGCACTTCTCAATTATTAACCTAAGAGTGTAAATTTGGTCGACACATCCGCTACTTTTTCTAGAACCGCACTGTTCTTCTCTTATAACTAAGGTGGTACTTCCCCCTTTTCAAAAATATTACTCATAATCTTCAGTAACTTATTTCTAACCTCAGAGCCAACATATTTAATAAACTCATTTACCACCCTATCAGCACCTGGAGCCTTATTATTTTTTAATCCATTTAGTACTGTTGCTAATTTTTCCTCACAAAACAAATCTTCCTTCACATCCAAGGTATCACAAACTTTTTCATTTTCCTCTATATCTTTTCCTGCAACTCTATCTCGGTTTAGCACATTCTCAAAATGTTCTGCCCATCTCTCTTTAACTCTTTACTTGTCACTAATCGTGGCTTTGTTTCTATATTTAACTGGAACAATTTCGATTGACTACACCTTCTCAATTTTTTAACATGCCAGTACAACATTTTACTATTATGCTGTCTAGCTGCATCTTCCAGATGCTCGGTAATTTTATCCATGGCCTCCACTTCCATCCTCCTTAGTTCATATTTTAATGCTTTCTCTAATTTCTTTAAATTCCTTTTGTTTTCATATAACCTATCACTCAGATAATTCTTGTACAAGCCCTTTCTCCTGTCTATTAAATATTAAGCTTTTTCAATGATATTCCTAGCTGCGCTCCTAACTTTCTTCCCTAAGTCACCATCAGCAACTTCACAAATTGTTTTCCTAAAATTTTTCCATCCATCTTCGACATTTTCAAATTTTAAACTCTCCAGTTTAGTATTCAACTGTTCCTGGAAAGTTTCTCTCAAATTCTCATCCTGGAGTCTACCAACATCGTAACTTCCAGGAAGGCAGTTATTCTTCCGGAATTTCAGCTTTAAATTTACCCTGGACACTACTAGATGGTGATCTTTACTTTTAACATCAATAACAGCACTCCTATATACCCTAGTATGTTGTATTGATCCTGCCAGTCTTCGGTTTGCAATAAAATAATCAATAAGGTTTGCTATATTACCATCACGTGAATACCATGTTAATCTACGGGCCACTTTATGACCATTTACCGTATTGGTTATAGCTAGATTGTTATATCTACAAAATGGCAGCAGTCTGTAGCCATTTTTTTTTTTCTACACAAATTTACCTAGGCTAAGATACCATCTATCCCTATTTCTACTGACTTGGGAGTTAAAATCTCCTAATAAAAACATCATATTTCTACCTGGGATCCTGTCTATTTGCTCCTGTAACTATAAGTAAAATTCATCTGAGTCACTAATATCTCCGTGAGTCGGTTCTACAGAAGCATATTCTACTACGACTGATACCCTCAACTTTTTAGTCATAAAATGAACGATTAGTATTCTATTATTAATACCTTCCCAGCCTTAAAAAGACTTAGCAGCTTCCTTATTCATCATGAGCCCTACTCCCTGTCTATGTACCCCATCCTTCCTGCCTGAGTAAATAAATTCTCTATCATCTAATTTCATGCTTCCTACCCCTGGTATGAGTTTCTGAAACTCCTAATAAGTCTAGTTCGAATCGGGTGAATATGTCAGTCAAAATGCCGATGCGATAGTTGTTTTTTAACGTCTTAACATTCCAAGCTCCAATTCTCATATTCTTTTAAACATTGAAATTATTTTGGCCTCAGGAAAAGCAATGGTCCCGGATTGATGGGCTATGTAATTCGTGATATTGCAGCATTATTGTGTCAAATAGCAACACAGACCGTAGAAGATTTAAACTCAGGCTATGGAAAACAAAAAAAGGTACTTGTGTATTATCCCAAAGACACTCAAGAAGTAAAGTTAAGTTAATCCTAATGAAATATACCAAAATATAATGAAAAAGTAATACTTCAGTAACAAAATTATTTAAACTACAACAAAGAATTATGGAAAGCAGGCCGCCTAGCCATATATACCTAACCGCCTCTATATATCAAATATTTAATTAAAATATACCTGCATCGTAGTTTATCTCAGAAAGAATAAACTAATTATAACCGAATGCGAGAGGAAAACCGGTTTTGCTCAGAGCAAACCTCTTGATTGTAATCGGGATAATACACAAGTACCCAAAAAAAAAAGAATATTCTTGACAAATTTTTCCGTTTTGAATAGTCTATGAAGTAGATGATACATTCAACTCTTCCTGTTGTGTGGTATGTATAAGAAAGGTAATTATTTTCCTTTGTAGGCCTAGCCTGCTAATGCACTTTGTGGTAATTTAAAGAATCATTATCCAACTTTCTCCAGCATATGCATATATAGTCACTGGAGTAGTGTAATACCTATTAATTACCAAAAAAGCAGATGAAAGAAACTCATATACTTTTTCTGTAATATTTCCGTTTTACAGGGAAACATTTTAGGAATCTTGTGCTCACACCATTATTTGACCGTCTAAATTGGAAAAGCTATATAAATTTTCCTTGGTCATTAGTCACATATACGATAGAGAGCTTTTAAGGATATCTTGCATGTCGATCCCTTCAAAAAGAAACTTTCGATAGCTAATGAGCCCTTTCGTTCAAAATAAAATCAATATTTTTTTTAAGTAGAATTTAGGGCAGCAACCGCTATACAACAGGTCACCATATACCCCTGACCCCACATTATACATGCGTGGCACTCCCTGACCCCAAACTATACATGAGGTAACAAAATAACCACTCCCATATCATCCGTGTCCTCTAGTTTGTTTCGAGCTTTTCTAGAGCAAGCAGCTTGGAAAAGGCCGTCTTTCTGTCATAGTTGGTTGCGAATGATATCCGTATTCTTAGAGCCATTTTGAAACATCAGGATAAGACTGTGTCACTGTCATACAGAAAACACTGCAAGACTTCATGGAAAATATGCATTGCTCCCCCCATTGTTTATCAAATCAATAAATAATTATGACTTAAATAATTAAGTCATCTTCCACAGGTGGATCACTAACAGAGCGTAAAAGTGAATTATTAACAAATAAAGGGTGTTTTCAAATTATCTAGGATTCAGAAAGCTCCTTGGTACAAATCGATGTCACGATATTTCAAGTATCGATATCGACGATTCGGCAATCGATAATTCGTCATCTGAATGACATCATAACCGATGTTGGCTCATTTTCATCAGTTTATTTGTCAAAACAATTTAGAAATCGGGCCAAAAACAAGAGAAAATTTACTTTTTTTTAAGACCAGTAAACAATTTGCACTGAAAAGTACGTTTACTTCTCGGTAAAATTTGCGAACAATAAATGAAAGTAAGTCAAATTAAACGCTTTATCAGACAAGAAACCAGAATCTTTCAGCAAAATTCCACCATATCTAAGATGCTTCGTTCAATGCTGAAAGTTTTCACGATAAATTACTCATATTTGTATATAATTACGCATATTTGTGTTGTTTATTCCTTTTTTTCTGTCCTCTTTTTCCATTTATAATAGTGTCCAGATGTAAAAACAATAGTTGGGCTTTATTTTCTTATTTAGAGTTTTAAAACATGTATTTCTATATTTTCACATTATTTTGAAACTTAAAGGCAGTGCAGTTTAAGAAATAATTAAAATAATATAAATAAATATTATATATATATATATTTATATATATATATATATATTCACTAATAATAGAATAAATAAAGTATATGTGACATGGCATCAGCTGTACTAAGGATATAATGGCTATTCTGACGATAGCCTATTGTAATGGTTTTGAATTATTGGTGGTTAATGCTGAGCAACGATGGAGAGAGTGCCCAGTCACTGGATTGCATGTTTGATGGAGTATCAATAAACGAAGCAATTCTTTCCGTTTTTGAAGTTTTACTACTAAATTGTCCAACTCCTTGTATCTTACTTACCCTCTTTTTTATTTCTGCTTATTATCATTATTATCATTCTTCAGATGAACTTGTTTTGTCACATCTTGACAATCACCTTTTAATAAGGTGACTAACCTCTCCTTGTCTGATTAAGCATTGTTGTCATCACAAAATTCTTGTTTGTTGTATGGGCTATCTACCTACACATCAGATGAACAACTACTCATTAAGAGTGCCAAGATACTATCAAGAAACTAATGACTTCAAACATAGCTTTAAATTTTTCTCCAACTTTATTAAAAAGCGTAAACTTACAATTGATTTACGAAACAAGGTAGAAAACTGGAAGTCTTGAATAAAAGCAGTGACAATTAACATATAAGACGCATGACTCACCCACATACTGACGAATAGACTTGTTCAGAACTGAAACGAAAAAAAATTATATATTCGCTTCTCGTAAAAATTTGTTTCTTCTACAATTTAAGAATGAATGAATGGTTTATTCATGACCCATTATAAAAAAAATACGTATAGGATTGCAGCACAAGAAAATACTCAAAAAGAAACAAAACAAAACTTCTAAGACCATGGGTGTGGTGTGTGGGCATAAACAACTACTTCCTACTATGGCCACTATCCTACTGCTCCACAATATGCAACACAGTTTATCATTAAAACATCTCCATTCGTGTGACAGTTTATCATTAAAATTCACAATATAAGTTACAACTACATCGCCTCCTAATTTTGGGAGGTCAGGCCTGCCCACTGATGAATTGAAGAGCCGTGGCATACTGACCATGCGAAGGTAGCAAAATCATTAGTCTCTTGATTTGAGGCTGGAATGAATGGTCTGACGAGAGGCACCCTGTCTCTCCTATTAAATTGAAGTTAATCTTTAAGTGAAAAAGCTTAAATATAGTGGAGGAGGACGATAAGACCCTATAGATCTACACATCCAACTTTTTTGTCTAGCGGCAGGTAATCAGACGGTAGAGGGCGAAGCTTGGTTGGGGCGGATGACCATATATGACCAGTATAAAAATAAAGAAAAATTATCCAGTAGTATCATTAAAGCATTTGGTCTCCAATACAAGGATCTGACAACCAGGGAAAGTCCACAAAAACTGCAAGGTCTAGTAAAAACACCACAAGTTTACATGCCGATTAGTACCCATGGTCCGAGCAGAGTTAGCACTCAGCCAAGTTATTATCCAAGCCATCAAAGTAGAAGGTATTTACCATTTTCACCTAAAAAGGTATCATGTACGGAAATAGTTGGAAAGTTCGAGCTCTCCAAGAGAAACATACGTTTAACGAAGTAGAAAAACTCAGTTCACCGCTATTAAGAAAAGACAAGTTTTTAAGTTGAAAAGGATATAATTGAAACACAGAGAGAAAAAGTCTTTGAGTAGATTAAAATGGCAGATCACCTGGCTACTATAAAATGGCTTTAAAACCTATAATTCCTTGTTTTCAGAAATCTGGCTGAATTCTCTTCCTGCTAAACTTTCATATTAAACAAAAATCCAAGGTTTGTAGCAGAGCAAAAAAGTTTTTGACTATTTTTGAGGCTATAAGGATAAAAGAGAGAGAACCCTATGGTAGCATAGTGGATTGATGCTCTGCATTGAAATACGGGGTCAAAGGATTGATCCCCGTTGTCGCAAGTTTCGGGGACATGCTTGCTACTTGTGTCTAAAAAACAAGACCCTGCAACTTAAACGTCGGTTCGACACCCTTTGCGTCAGCAATGGCTCTGGAGAATCTCTATCCGAAACAATTTTCAAATACTTTTTATTAAGTGGCCCCAGTAGGGGGTACTTAGTAAGGAACGACCAAAATCATAACAATAAATGTCAAACAAACTACAACAAGAAAATTGGAAAGAAGCCGGATGTGAGCCGAAAATTTAGTTTGTTCGCTTTTGAGCTTATTCAATGAAAGTGATAAAAAAGAGAGGCTTTATTAATCAATCAATGATTATGATCTGGTCTCAGAACTCAGTATAATTAATAAAATGACGGGTAAAACTATTAATTAATACTTTGAAGAATTGAAAAAAAAAATGTGTTCATGTTTTTATACTAATAAAAATCCAAGAACTCTGAGATTTTATCAGTACACACAAGATATACATTTTTTTTATTCAATCTTTTACTTTCTTAATTAGAGGTTTTACTCATTATGTAGTTTCACTTCGTTTTAATTAGGCAGTATGGTTTAATAAATTATTTGCATGCGTGACACAGTTTATTATATATTGCTATGTGCCCCTTTATCCAACGGATAGAGTGGTATGATGTATGTATAGTATACAGATCACACCACATTTATTGATAGCTGGTAGATGAAGGGAAAAGTACCAAACGTAAATGTCTTTTTTATTTCTACAAAATCACGGAGATAAAATTTACGTATCCTAGAAGTGACACTTCACAGAAATACAAACAAACATTTTGGAATACATACTCGTTTTAAAAATTCCTCTGCACATATTCTAGCACGTGCATTCACAGCCAATTTCATCTCGGATATTTCTTTGTCTATCTCCTCCATAAAGTGGATTACAAAGTCCACTAGCTTATGCTTATACATAGCTTCTGTATGAAAATTTGTAATTAAAAAACTGATGTCGTATCCCTATAAAAAAAAATAAACGCTTAAAAAGTGACAGGACAAGGCACGTACACGGGAATTCATTTTATGAGCCCATTTTTGAAAAAGGGCAAATTTGCAAAACAGTGAAAACTTAAAGACTAGGAAACAACGGATGACATTACACAAATCATAATATTTCACATTAGAGCCTTGGATACGTCACCGAGAAGTTATTTATATATTTTTGCTTTTTTAAAGAAAATTCAGTCTGGGTATTGTGGGTGGATTGAATCCAGCATATATGTAGATATTAATATGAAAATCGGAATAAACAAAGCAAACAGGCCAATCAAACGAACCACCAAGAAATGATTGGTAAAATCTTGCGAGTCTGGAGAGATCATCCTCCCCCCCCCCTCCCCTCTCTAGGTACAAAACAGCTGGATCAAACATTTCTTGCTGTGCAAATGCTGCGTCATTAATTGAAATTGAAGATCAAAGTTTACAAAAATTTTATCATTCAATAAAAGAATGTTTTAAATTCTTAGTATTGTGATTTTTTAAGTTATTATAATCCTCTGTACACTCAAACTTTACAACTTACTCCTTAAATAGATTTGTCTTTATTTTGAACAAGGATTATGTGCAATCGCTGGAACCACAATTAAAAAGATGTATACGAAATTTTCAAGGTCGCCTCTCCATACTACAAAGAATGGTTCCGTCTAAAATATCGGTCCTTGTATTGCCATCGTTCATAAGTCCGCGATGCATAGCGGCTTTTTTAAAATTATTATGATTTACTCTTTAATATCTTTAATTTCTGTCAACTTTTAAGACCTTCAAAAGACATTGCATCCCCTAATGTGAAGCAACAACAATCACTTGAGATCAGCACATAAACCACATCAATATATTCTATCAATAGGTTTTTTTTTCTGTTAATCGTGGTTACAGTTTCCATATCAATAAAACGTCAGTATCAGACCATGTGCAGCACACTTGTCTGTGGCCATTTTTTAAATACATTTTCTTAAAACGGTTCGATTGCCCGCTGAATCAGTTAGATTGTCATTAAAACAATAAGAATGATTTTTTATTTTTTCCCCAGAACGTCGAAAGTCAATCGAATACTTCCAGTTTTACTGTGCAATAAAAAAAAGTTTTGAATCAAAATATAATTATCAGCTAAGTTCCTTTTAGTAGATGGTAAACCAGATTAAAGCATGGTAAATCACTCTGGGCAATTACTAGATCATCATTCAAGTTGTGGCCAATATCATCCCAACTATAAAATATACATTTTAATTGTACAAGTTATTCAAGTCATAAAAACAAACACTCCTTAACTACTCTTGCTGTGACTATGGACAGGTCTATATAGAAAATCCATACACAATAGACCGATTTCCAAAGTGTAAAAAATAATTGAAACAAAACCAGATGAAGCTACCTAAGCTACATAAAATTCATTTCAATTCTAATGGAATTTCTTGGATGCATACACACGTCAATAAAGGTCAAGTTTCGACCTATTACTTCCAAACTGAACTTCCTGTGAAAGGCTAAAGGAGACAAGAGTTCCAGCTCTAAAGGAGACGGCAAGTGCCACCGTCGCGCAAGTTCGAAATCCTGTAGTATATAAATATTTGGGGAGGACCAGAGACAAAGGATTTCCCCCTTTACTTGTCACAAAATTCAAAGTCCACTTACCCCCCCCCCCCCCTTCAACCTAATATGAGAAAAACAGGGTAGACTTAACAAAACTACATACAAAATTCATCACTATTTTGATGAAATGTACTGCTTGCACAATGAAAAACACTTGCTTTCGCTTGGTAGAGTGGATTCAGGTATATGTTGAATAACATCAAAGGAATATTTTCGGAGTTGAGAGTTACAGACATAGCCCATTATATAAAAACGTTGAACCATTTATCGTAAGTCTTTGGCATTAATGTGGCAAATGTTACGTGATTTAAAGACAAAGAGTGCAAACGTCTGTCAACAAACTAAACAGAATATTTAATAATACGTATATGATTCCAAGAACTGTTTAGAAAGATATTTATAAGAAATTGATATTTAACATAAACCTGCAAAAACGAAATCTAAGAGGCATATAAGTTGAAAGTAAAATAATACGATCTATACAAGGTTCACCCGTTTTTTTAGCCCCTTTTGGTTGTTATGGGGGGTTTAGCCTAAAATTGCCCATTTACCTTACATCTGAAGTATTGAAAATTCATTTATTTCCTCCGTTTTCCCAAATTATTTTTATCGACATTATCTTACAGTTATAAAAGCATCAAGAAAGCTACACACATTGGTGTTACATGTCCAGTGCACCAAAAACATGGAAAATTTCGTATTAATTTAGATTGCACATGAAGTCATATCACAATAAATAAAATAAAGCATAATAAATAAGTAAAATACAGTAAGTAGATGAAACTAAATAAATAAAATAATAAATATATAAATAAAGTGCTGCGCACATTGCTGTTGCATGTCCTGAGTATCAAAAACGTGGAAAATCTCGTATCAGTCTCAATGGCAACATTTCTTGCTTGGTTTTGCTGGTGTGGATTACCTTTCACACCAGCGAAACCAAGCAAGAAATGTTGTCATTGAGATTGAAAATTTGGCTACACAACTTGCAAGAAAGGGTATATCAGTTCTATTTATATGGGTTCCAGCACACTGTGGTATAACAGGAAATGAATTAACAGATCAGGCTACAAAACAGGCCTCCCAACTGGGTCTGATCACTCAAACCCCTATTACTGGTCCTGAATTCCTGTCTTCAATCAGTTCAAAAATTTTGGAGGAAGAAGAATCTTAACTCCATTCTTTCCATACCCAGCTCCTGGATCCCTACGGTTATAAGCAGCCATCAAAATAAATATATCTCGCATCCGTTCAACTTGCCTCTTCCGTCTTAGATGTGGCCATGCAAAGACAAAATCCACACTATTCCATTGGAAAATGGCCCCATCCCTAAACTGCGACATACGTGGAGTAAATGAAGACATACGTCAGATCATCTTCAACTGTAGAAAATATGAAAAAGAGAGGGAAATAATAAAGAATTGTTGTGAGAAGGCATTTAAGGCATTCACAATGCGTTCTGTTCTGGGACATCACACGTCTCCTCCTTGGGCTAGACGACTAAACACAAACCTTTAGGTAGTTTTGTTAAGACTACTGGTTTGGTTCATTCCTTATAAGATTTTTTTTATCCCTATAATTTTCTATTTTAGAGTTATCCTATTTTCTATTTTGCTTGATTTTATTATCCTTATTGTAATTGTTTTATAGCTGGAAGTATGAGGCAGGTTATAGCGTGCAAAAATGAGTTATTTATTATAATTGCGTTGTATATGTACTTTAATTCCTGTATGACAGAGCACATTTGCTTTATTTTGATTCCTGTTTTTCAACGCAGGCAGTTGGTGCAGGTGAATAACCCCCACCAATAGCAAGTTAAGTGATACATGATCTGGTTCAGTAAATATTGACTGAAGTGAAACCCAAGCAAGCTAGTGATTACAGAAGGCACAGAATAATCGAGTGATACGAACGCAATGACCTATTAGTCGTACGCGTCAAACCCCGAACAACAACAACAACAATCTCGTATCAATTTAAATTGCACATGAAGTCATACCACAATAAATAAGATAAAGTATAATAAATAAGTGAAATAAGAGTAAAATAAAACAAGTAAATTAAAACAAAATAAATAAATGAACAAGTAAATAAATAAAAATAAGTAAATTAAAATAATGTTTTGATGCTTTTCTTTGCATATTTGTGTTGGTTTTTCTGTTTTTTCTCTCCTCTCTTTCCACTGATAATAGTTCCCATATGTAAAACCGGAATAGTTGGGCTTCATTTCCTTATTTAGAATTTTAAAACATGTATTTCTATATTTTCATATTATTTTGAAACTTAAAGGCAGTGCAGTCTAAGAAATAAGTAAAATAATATAGATAAATATAATATATTTAATATTTCACTAATAATAAAATAAACAAAGTATATATTTTGATGTTTTGACCCTCAATGCATTGTTGTTGTTTTTCCTGTGAGAACTCATCTATGTCACCACAGGATTACAGAAAGCAGTCATGACAGTACAGTTGTGATTACCTCAATAGGTTTTCTTCTCAGTATGACAAAATTTTCCGCTCTCATCATCATAAACCTCATAAATTTGTGGCACAAAATCTTTTCAATCTCGTCAGCTTGCTTAATGCCAATACTGATTCGCACAGAGTTGATTGATGGCTCAATTAAGACCTTTTCTTTCTCATTTCGGCTAATAACGACTGGTTTAAGTAATAATTCTTCACTGGTCCTGCAAATAAAATTTATCTATTATCTATCGAAGTTAAAAAATAATAATAAGAGTTTATATACATGAATTCATTTGTGCTGAAAGCCCATAAGTATACCAAGGTATGTTCAGACAACCAATTCTGAAAAAAAAAAAAAAATAACTATCTCTCTTTTTTCTTATTTTAACATATATAGGCAGGGGCATCCCGAAGGGGGGGGGGCAAACTTTTTGGGATTCGGTAAAATTTGGCTGAAAGCGAAAACTTCGGTAGAAATTTAGCAAAATTCTTGATTTCTGCAGAAAATTCCGCATAAATCAGGCAGCGATTCGGTTAAATATACTAAGATCCCCCTCCCCAATTAAATGAGGCTCGGGACGCTCCTGCATATAGGTTAACCAATTTTTCTTGAAATGCTAAATATTTTGGAATTAATTCTGTTGGAATTAATTTAGTAGGTGTTCATGAGGCCTTGGTGAAAAACTAAAAATGCAATGTAGAAGGACCTCCAGCATCCCTTTCTTGGGGTTGATGGGACACTTCAAATCTTTCAAATCTAAATCTTTAAGAAATTTCTGCAACTAAAAATTGAGCATTTTTTCTCTTAAAAAAACAAGCATATTTATATCAAAATGTTTTCAAATAACAATTCAGTACAAGTATATGAAAAATACAACAAATAAGCTAAGTTAACATAGAATAACACTGGTCAATACAATACTTGTCTTTCAAATGCTTGCGAGTGTCGAGTGAACTGTATTTTTATGAGCATTTTGGAAATAATAAACCAATAAAATATTGCAAATGAAGTCAAACTTATCTAAATATCCCTATCGAAAAATTGACTAGATCATTTATAAGCAAAATATCCTTTATCCTTTTAATCAAAATCCAAATATGTAGCATGTTACAGAGGTTACCATTTGAATTTTTGGAGCCATTATTGAGATTCAATTCAGCACCCTGTAAACACAATATTTTCTATTTTGAATTACTATGTGAAAATAATAATATAATATTTTACAAAATAAAAGGTGTATAACAGTTTTATATTTTAAGTTTCTCCAAATATACTTGATATATTGGGTTCCTTCTAGCAACAGCCAACTTTTTATATCCATATTTATTAATTTAGTCTCAACAAATTGAGTTATGAAATTGACATTATATATGTACAAAATAGTGCACCCTATACATAAGTGCATGCAGGGTAACAAAAAAAAAGACAACAAAAACCCAAACAGAAATAAGAAAGCACAAACTCTTTGGTACCGTACCTCCACAAACAGCAATTACATAAAACATAACATATTCCTTCTGATTCTCTTCTACCCACACAAACCAACTACTAAAATGAGAGACAAGGGAATAAGAGGAAGCATCAACATTAAAATTTAAAAACTTTACTACCTAGTCGCTGGTAGTTTTAATCCATTTTTTTCATTTTAAGTTGCCAAAGACCAACTAATTAAAGTTTCTTATACTCTTTGATGGGACATATGCGGAATTAGATTTTTTTTGTAGATGGCATAAATTAATGTGTAAAATCACCAAATAGACTGTCCAGAACGAAATCTGTCACCTATAATTGTTAAGAGACAAGCGAAATCATTGCTGGAGTACCTGAACCAAATTATTCATAAACCAAATAGTAGTTGGGCTATTGAGCATCAATAATAAAATATAAAACTTTACTACTTTAATTCCTTACTTTTTTTCGAACAACTTTCATTGCATTAATACAAACGTTTATATTTCCAATTTGACACAAAACTCTTTATTTAGAAAAATCCTCTAAACTGAGGAGGTAAGCGCCCCCTCCCTCCTCAATATTTTTGGTCAGGAGATATATATACCCTCTCCCCGTTTCCGCTAGTGAATATATCTTCTTCAATAAATTGAACATGTGACTGACTATTCGACTATACCAGTGAATCCATTGTGCATGTTAATCCATATGCAGATATGAATTTTTTTAATTCTCTGTATTTACATCAGTTAGCTACTACTGTGTATTTATAGAATCGGCAAAGTAGGCGACCCCCCCCCCCCCCTTAGAGCAGAATAACTTTTAGCTACATTCAAAAATATCCGAAAATAAGAACGCTTAAAGTTTACATTGGGGAGGATGATGGGGCCCGGAAATAAAGATTTTTTCAAGCCCTGGTGACAGAATAAGCAATAAAAAAAGATGATTAAACTTTTAAATACCAATCAGCATTATTCTATATGTTTTATATTTTCCGTTTGACTTATGACTAAAGAACAAAACTATTCTATAAGAACTGACATGTTTGATATAGTGTTGCCTTTGACAACTAGTTTCAGTTCATAAGCTACTAACCTTATTTCCACCTCTGGCTTATTGTGCCTCTCTACCACTTGGGATTCAAAGTTTTCCAAACACATAGCAGATTCCAAGGAACTTCTGACAGCACTCAAGTACGGCTTGAGAGTGGCTGACTAAAATAAAAAAAAAGTGAGAGCTTCCTTAAACAATATGATGTTTGGGACTTAGTAAGCAGCAATTTTGTATACTTAGTAAGCAGCAATATGCCTCTTATGTATTATTCATCTTTCCTGTTCTTTTTAGTTTTTGTTTTGTTTTGTTTTTTCCGGCTCATCATGCAGAAATGACATTTTAATCTTGTCTCAGAATGCAAAGAAAGTACTGTCTGTCCTGCTCAAAGGTATAATTTCTAGAACTTTCAACTACGTTGAACAAAATGGCTATCTCAAAATTTTGATTGGATGTGTTTTGGGAAATGGTGTTTGGTGTTTTGGGGAATGGCATAACTTACAACCCTTGCTGAGGGCTCCCCCACAGCTCTTAGGGCAAGGGTTTTAAGGCATATAAGAATGATGTTGGCACAATGTATTATTTATTATTTTTTTTCCTTTAGACCAGGGCACTTTGTATCAAAGAAGTTGTCGTAGAAACTTCCAAAAGGGCTCATTCAATTGGAAAATGGAGTGGCTTGTGCCCTTTTTAATAGTCGAAAGTGATTGGAAGGCAAGTAACACCCCTTCCACGCCCACCATATCCCAAAACACATCCAATAAAAATTTTGAGATAGCCATTTTGTTCAGCGTGGTTGATTCCGAGATAGAAATTATGTTTTTGAGGAGGACACTCCTCCACAGCCCTCAGGGCAGGGGTTGGAAGTTATGCCCTGGGGGCATATACAGTTTTTACAAAAAGTGTTGACATAGAAACTTCAAAAAAGGCTCATTTGATTGGAAATTCAAAGGGCTAGTGCCCTTTTCAATAGTCGAAAGTGATTGGAGGGCAACTAACCCCCCTCTCACGCCCACCTTTTCCCCAAACACATCCAATCAAAATTTTGCAAAAGCCATTTTGTTCAATGTAGTTGAAGGTTCTGAAAATTGGGTCTTTGAGGATGACACCCCCTCCCCCATTCCTCAGGGCAAGTTATTTGGCAGGTTGTAAGTTATGCCATTCCCCAAAACACCATTTCCCAAAACACATCCAATCAAAATTTTGAGATAGCCATTTTGTTCAACGTAGTTGAAAGTTCTAGAAATTATACCTTTGAGCAGGACACTCCCTCCAGTCTTCAGGACAAGGGTTATAAGTTATGCCCTGGAGGCATATAAGATTTTTGTTGAAAGCTTTGTTGTAGGAACTTGAAAAAGGGTTCATTCGATTGGAAATTCAAAGGGCTAGTGCCATTTTCAATAGTCAAAAGTGATTGGAGGGCAACTAAACCCCCTCTCACGCCCACCATTTATCCAAACACATCCAATCAAAATTTTGAGATAGCCATTTTGTTCAACGTAATTGAAAGTTTTGGAAATTAGGTCTTTGAGGATGACAAACCCTCCCCCCTTAGAGCCCTCAGAGCAAGGGTTACAAGTTATGTCCTGGGGGCATGTAAGGTTTTTATCGAAAGATTTGTCATAGAAACTTAAAAAAGGGTGCATTTGATTGGAAATTCAAAGGGCTAGTGCCCTTTTCAATAGTCGAAAGTGATTGGAGGGCAACTAACCCACCTCTCACGCCCACCTTTCCCCCAGACACATCCAATTAAAATTTTTAGATAGCTATTTTGTTTAACGTAGTTCAAAGTTTTGAAAATTAGGTCTTTGAGGATGACAACCCCCCCAGAGCCCTCAGGGCAAGGGTTATAAGTTATGCCCTGGGGCAATATAAGGTTTTTTAAATAAAGTGTTGTTGTAGAAACTTCAAAAAGGGCTTATTTGATTTGAAATTGAAATGGCTAGTGCCCTTTTTAGTAGTCGAAAGTGATTGGAAAGCTTAAAATTTTTATAGTAAAGATCAAAGTGGGTAAAATGTATTATTTTTTTTGTCGTTGTTGCTTAGACCAGGGCACTTCGTATCAAAGGAGTTGTCATGGGAACTTTGATTGCAGGGCTCATTGGAGTAATTGGAGTGCAACTAGTCCCCCTCTCATGCCCGCCATTTCTCCAAACACACAATCAAAATTTTGGGATTGCCATTTTTTCAACGTAGTTGAAAGTTCTGGACATTATGTCTTTGTGGATGACAACCCCTCCCCCCCCCCACAGCCCTCAGGGCAAGGGTTATAAGTTATGCCCTGGGGGCATATGAGGTTTTTATAGAAAGAGTTGTTGTAGAAACTTCGAAAAGGGCTCATTTGATTTTAAATTGAAAGGGGTAAACCCCTTTTTAATATTCAAAAGTGATTGAAGAGCAACTAATCCCCCTCTCACACCCACCATTTTCCCAAACACATCCAACATGAATGTGAATTGTCAGTTTAATATACATATACTGATACTTAGTAACCAAAATGTTAACATTATTTGATTTATTAAAGTTATGAAAGTAAAAACACTTTATTTTTCAGTAAAGTGCAAATTATGTTCTGGCCTTGAGAAGGCATAAGGGTTTTGAGCCCTACTCATGTTAATTTCTGCTTGTTTTGAGTTTGACCCAGTTATTTATTGTAATTTCTGTTCGTTTTGGGTTTCATTTATTTATCAATGCTGATTTATGGTAGTTTCATGCTTGGTAGATTATTTGAGTTCCTATTTCACCTCCAAATACATTAAAAATTATAAACCTATGTTTTTCAGCTACTTGACAACTGAAATTTTGAAGACCAAAAATGAAACAATGAGGAAATCATTGCCTAGAAGTTGTCCATGAATAATTGGGAAATATGTCAAACCAACTTTATGCTTTCATTTTTAGTCTAGAAATATCAAATATTTCTAGGTTGTGGGGAAGATATTTTTTTTTTTTAACTTTTTAATGCTTTCAAGATAAAATACGGTAATGAAACAATGTTGACATTTTTTCTGATTATGATCAAAACCCCAGTTCTACAGTAAAGTCTTGATTCTGATATTGTTCCCAGAGTAATCATCTTTTTCTTCTTTTTTATGGCATTGAAATCTATAACAACCTTTTGGGTAGCCATATTACCTTAAGCTGAAAAAACAAGTTTTCCAAAGGAATCTAAACAGGAAAACTAAAACTGAGAACAACTATAAATTATCCTGTAGTTGAAAGGGGTTACCCTTGTTGACAGCCCTCTATTCTTTATGCTAAAGCTAGACTGGTCCCCTTTTTGAATGCATTTTGGTGCAATATGTATAGCCAACTGGTACTTCCAAGCTAAAAATTCTAATGTTTAACACAAATAGATTTAAGTAAGTCCTTAGGGTTTTCTTTTTTTTTGTTGTAAAATTTAGTTAGGAAATGGCTGTGTATTTTTGTTGGCAATATTTTCAGCACTAAAGTATGCCACCAGGCATGTGCGCTGTTTTGTGACATTTATTTATGTACGTGTTATAAATAAAAATATTCTACTCTACTCCTTTTATTCTCAAAGTGCAATACAAAAAAAGAAATAATAATAATACATTTGCAACATTACTCTTGTCTTAGAATATTCATTCATGAAGCATTGAATAAAACTCACACTTCAGTGTAAAACAGCAAAGGACTGAATGTGGCAGCAGCCTTCCCACTGTATAGGATAACTTCTGGTATTTTTAAATTTTAATGTTGCTCTTTGCTTTCACTGGGGAAATTTTGTTTCCTCAATAAAACTTCTGTTTATTTTTAATATCATACTCAAACTATTTCAGGAAGTCTGTCTACAGAAACATAGTTTAACATATTTCCATCCTTCTCAGTGGAATAACTATGATGATTCTCAGTATCCCATCTTGGCTGGATATGATGGGATACCAGACCTCTTCTAATATTCTATAACCATCAGTTTGGTTCAAGCAGCCCCTTATACCTGCAATTTTGGGGAATATAGGGAGAAGGGGGCCATGTAGTCCATAAACCAGGCTGGATTACAGTTAATCCAAATGTCCAACTTAAAACATCACAATACCCTTATCTTTCCCCTGAAGTTTATCAATTAGCCCTTTGACCTAGCATATGGCACTTGTGTAGTTTGATCATTTTATGGGATTCACTGATAAACTTTGCCCACCACCTGATTTAATAAATTGAAAATTTCTGTCCCAATTAGGGAATGACTGTAAAAATAATGGATAACAAATTAAAAAAAATAAAATACACTAAAATTATATGAAAAACATTGGAAAATTGTAAATGCCAAGGAAATTTTTTCGGAACTCGGTCTCAAATACTCCCTGCACACACCTGCTCTTAATTAAATAATGAAAAAAGAAAAAAACTTTATTACGGTGTTTACCATGATGCCCACCATTGTACTGTATTATATCAGTCCAGTTAAAAATTGATATTCATTGAGTGAAGATAAAGTGACAGAATATAACTTCATATATAAATGGAGCTGCAAAAAATGAATGTACTGGTTGTGAGAAAAGAATTGTTTCCTTTCATTGATTCCAACATCCAAACCAGCTATACCTCAGCACTTTTAACCACAAAATATTTCCATATACTGTGCAACATGCAAAAACAAATACTGTTTTGATCAAGTTCAAAATATATTTACATACCATAGAACTTTTACTACCTAATTTAATAGACAATACACAAAAAGAAAATGTTCATTTAAACAATCAATTTGGAAAAGAAATTGGTGATGCAGATCAAAAGTTTTTTTTTAAAAAGAGATATCCAAAATAACACTTTTTTGGTGTAGTATCCATAAGGAGTGAATTCAACTGAGCTTATGGTGAATGAACTTCAAATAAGTAAAACAACTGCAATAGATTGGCCTAATTTCTGCTGCAAGATTTTCTGGACATTATTAACTACAAAAGTGAGCATTTAGAGGCCTGGGGATATTAGTTGAAATTGACAAAGCATGAATTTATAAAAAAAAAATACAATACAGGACAGCTTATAGAAAGACAGTGGGTTTTGGGGGGATAGAGCAGGAAACCAAATGAGTTTTCATTATTTCTGTGCTAGAGTGGTCATCAGAGACAATTCTTAATGCAATAAAAGGTTAAATTTATCCCAGTACAATAATTATATTTGATTGCTGGATGGCTTATTTTACATTAAACAATATTGGATATATTTGCCAGACAGTGAATCATTCAATTAATTTTTATGGATAACATTTTTTATCCAATATTTAACACAATCACTCAGGCTAAACTGAATGTATTTTAGTCTATACAGCAGATTCCTATTGTGGTTGCAGAGGTAGCTGCAACTTAGTCAAGAACAAACCAAAGCCCATAGTAACCAAAAATCAATTATTTTGAAACAAATTTAGGCACCTTTTTGTATATTTTGTAATTTCATAAAACTGTTTTGATGAACAAAAAATGTAAATCAAATTACTTCATGCTGTACTGATTAATCACTAGCATGTTGTCTAGCATGCAATCATTAATCACTAGCATTTAATTGCACATAGTCTATATGTGTATGGTCATAATACCCATGATCACAATAAATATTATTAAAACTAATACCCTTCTACAAAATGACTTAGAAACATGGGAATTGTAGGTAACTGCAAATTTTCTCAAAATACTTGCACAAAAAGAGGAATTTTGGAAATTCTTTTTTAATGACATGAAGGACACTATTTAGAGAATAGGCCTGTTCTTTTGCACTAAGATATTACATCTTTCTGCAAAGATTTCCGTTCTTTAACTTGTCTTTTTTCTGAGATCTTACAGCTCACTGATGTTAGCAAAAAGTATGAAAGACGCCATCTTTCTGCCATATAGAACAATGATGAGAGAAGTTTGATGATATACTCATTATTGTTCTTAGACTGCTGATCAGAGCAGAATGATGAAAGACGTTTGCAAAAGAATGCTATAAGATGTAAGATCTTAGTGCTAACATTTCACTTTTAAGCATTCTTTGTCAAAAGATGTAAGATCTTAGCACAAAGATGAGTAAAAGAACAGCCCTAATGATGACATGACCTGCTGATATATCATGTATTTCATATATGCTGTGTGGAAGAAAGCACTAAAAATTGCCAACAAATATCTTATTGTTAGAATTACATGCCTTGCTAATTAAGTAAACAAGCAATAATTGTGTATATATGTGGTTATTTTTTCTCAAATTTGTTTATATATTTTTTTCTTTGTTTTAAACTAGTATGTTAACAATTCTGGCCACAAAACAACTAAACATAAATAGGTCACAACTTCAAGGAAGAATTTGTATTTATACCCAAGGTGATTATATTGAACCTAACCTGATGCCATGACATTAAGAGGAAGTCCACATTATTAGTCCAGTAAAACTATGAACAAAAAGGCCAAACCTCAGCACTTGAGCAACAGATATGTTTTTGGCACCAAAAATCACTTAATAACAGATACAAAATTGGTTGTGCAGAAATACCACTTTTTCAGGGAAAAGAGGGGATCTCAAATTTAAATTTCTGCAAAATTTTCCGGAATGAAAGGTTGTTTTGTATTAATTCAAGTCTGGGAAGACCAAAAAAAGACATCAGAATTGGAAAATTCCATCACAAATCCTCTTTCATGTAGTAAATGTGATCTGGCTGTTCTAGCCACTTTCACACATTACCTCTCCCATATTCCTCACACTAACCTCTGCAATAGGTTCTACCTTCTCATTAATGGCCCTCATAAATGACTTTTACAAAATTGCCAACTGCAACCTGAATCAAAACTAAGCTCACATTCCTTTTCACTACCTTATCCAAGTTAACTGTCTGAGTTGTCATCAACAGTCACTGTCTGAACCTTTTCAGTTTCATTTTCACCCTCAGAGATGTATTCTCACCAATTCTCTTCATAGCCTGCTTCTGGATTTTGCTTGCTTTTGTTGCTTCATTTTTTTCCAACTATTCTTTGCCTTCCTTGTAGCAAAGGCAGCTTCAATCTTTGCCTTCACTGATGAATCAGTGAGCACTTTTCTTCTGCCCCCATTTTTCCCATGGATGTATTTTGTTTCCTTGGTGGTGCTGGGATGTGGTTGTACTTGTTCAGGTGTGACTATCCTATTTCACAATGGCTGCAAAATCATAGAGGTTACTGAAAGCATTGGGTGAGAGGACAGCAGTGCAGGTAGGGATGGGGCTGGTGTTAGAACCTCTAACAAGCTTGGCAATTTGCCATGAGCTCCATGGGTTAAAAAAAATACTTGTTTGGTCTGTATTTAAGAGTAAAGATTTTCATAATCAAAACAATCTGGATTGAAAGGGGATATACCTTCCAAATCCCTTCTGGATGTTTGATGGTATGAAAGCTAAGGGGAAAGATTTTCCTACCAGCCCAGCTGTGATATAAATGGTGACAGTTCTTCTTGATGATGACAGTTGCTAGATGAAAAAAACACTACTAATTTTGATAATTAATTCTGCTAGGAATGCATAACTGTTAGATCTTTCAACTATTATACAAGGGTTCTGAAATGCTTTAGTCATTTTGTTTCTACCAGATTTTTACTTTTCTTGACAAATAACAAAGAAGACCAGCATCCAGCCAGCAAAATTTCTAACTCATGAATAGGCCTGAATTTGTTGTAAATTAAAGCTGAAAGACTGATTATGTATGAAAGACTGATCAAAACATAAATGTTTGCAGTCAACAATGATTACACTGGCAGTACACTGCTGACATTTCACCAGTGGCAGCACAAAACAATTTGGCAATGCACTGGCACTGTGCTGTTGCTACTATTTTTTCTGCTACTGGCCTTCCCTTAATGTTGCAGCTGTTTTTCTGCATATTTTGGTGCCAAACATGTATGTTGATAAAATGATGGGTCAAAACTGCATTTTTACTGGACTATAAGTGCAGTTAGAAGACAAGTGGGTAAATTTCTAGGTGGCACTACAATTTAGCTAGGATGAAAGAGAAAACATCATTTGATGCCTCTTTTTATGCTCCTTCATAATGCAATAATTGCTTCTGTTGCAAATTGCATCTTGAGCCCTTAAAGGGTCAAGATGATATGAATTATGAAAGAGCATAGAAAAACATCAAATGATGTTTTCACTTTCATCCTAGCTAAATTATATGGCCCACTGCAAATTTACCATGAACTTCCCCCCCCCCTCACACATACACACCCCTAATGTTCCAATATATACCCTGAATTGTTGATGGCAAAGTTTTGAATTACAAAATTCAGCACTATTTTTGTTGATGGCATTTGAAAAACTTGAAACAGTAGGAAAATGGTTTGAATTGAAAATCAAGTATTTTGTAGGTTAGGTTATAACTTCTTTGTGTGGTTACAAAAATGAAATATTTTTGCAGCCCCTTGATGCAACTGCATCTTTGCAGGCTCAAGATGCAATGTACAACAGAAGTGATTATTGTATTATGAAAGAGCATAAAAAAAGGAATCAAATATTTCCACTTTTATCCTAGCCAAATTATAGTGCCACCTAGAAATTTAAGAACAGGTGACAAGAAGAATCAATATACACATGCTTGCTGTGTACCAAGTTCTGGGGCCCAGCAGCAGAGCTGCTGAACTCCTGGTAAGACATTTTTAACCCTATTATTAGGGCTTTATAATGGTCCTTAGTCCTTCATGGCACATGGGTAGGTTTAAAGTGTGTTGTCAGGGTTATGACTATTATGCTGAAAAGGGCCATAAAATAAGGAGCTTAATACTACTAGGCTACATTTATTTTTTTAAGATGTTTCCTTTTGGAAAGCTACTATGCCTATTTTAGACCTTTAGTAAATTTTCTAATTTATTAAATCTTCTAATTAAACTTGTACACCATGTACAAGTTTTATGGTGATTGAACTTTGTGATGATTAGCACTTCAACTAGGCTACTGGGTATACTATCCAACTGGCTTTTGAGCCATGGGTGTATGTAGCTTCTTATCCAGAGAGGGGCAGCTGATTCTGTGATGAAGGGCAGGGGGCTGAAGTTTTATCAGCAGTTCATAAAACCTTACATTGCCAGCAAGTTCTATCATACCTATGAAATCTTTATTAATAAGTAATCATCAAGAATCATAAATCATCAATAAGCTTCAGCATTGATCAATCTTCTTGGATTAGAGCTAAATATTTCCAAGACATTATGGATAATTGCTTCTTGTTTGACTTTTATTCTGCCATTCCAGCAGTTTATTTCCAGCTTTTTCAACCATCTACTTTTTTAGCCATCTACCTTTTTTAACTGCTTTCTCAACCATCTGCCTTTTCAGCCATATATAGTGTAAATTTCAAGTTCTAGGGGGGGGGGCTGCTGCCCCCCTTTGATATGCCCATGTTTTGTGCAGTCTGTCCAAAGAGAAGGTGTAGGCTTAGCCTGTTATCCCAGTAAAATACAACCAAATTCCCAGTTTATCAATAAGGGTGAATGGTAAAACAAAAAGGCAATAAACTTAAGGTAAAATTCTACTTTAGCTACTTTTGGCTATCTTGGAGAGGGGTCAGGTTGAAAAATCAAACTTCCAGGGATGGGTCTACAGGCTAAAATATGCTCTGTAGAGGGTCACTCCTCCCTACAGAGGGTCATGACCTTTAAAAAACTGTGTGTTATAAAAGTGAAACCTTGCAAAATAGATCTTCTGCTTAAATGGGATACAACAAAATTGTTTTCAGCTCTACAACTTTGCTCAATCCTAATTTATAAGGTTTTAAAGATATGCAAATACATTGCCTAAATTTTGAAGAAAAAAAATATTGATATGGCTGAAAATTCTATCCAAATAACAAGAATTGCATTTTCTGGACTTAAGCTGGAGAAGACAAAACTGATAACTGAAAATTAAGGTAAAATGTTGTTTTGTCAAAATTTCAATAGGTATGGACCTGTCAGGTAGGCCTAAATATTTATCAAATCATATTATTGAGTTTCAAATCAAGTGAATATACCATTTGATGCCTTTTCAATATACCATTTGATGCCTTTTCTTATGCTGATTACAAATATAACAACCATTTCTATTGGAAATGAATTTTAGCTCCTCCCCCCCTATATATGTCAATTCAAGATATAGCCTATTTGCACATATGGGGTGGGGGTTAGGTTAGGGGGGGGGGGGCTGAAATTCATTTCCAATAGAAATGGTTGTTATATTTGTAATCAGCATAAAAAAGGCATCAAATGGTGTATTCACTTTATTCCTATCTCAATAATATGATTTGGTAAATATTTACCACCTGTAATGTAGGCAAATTTCAGGGTCAATATCTACCAAATCATATTATTGAGTTAGGACTAAAGTGAATACACCATTCAATGCCTTTTTTATGCTGATTATGAATATAATAAGCATTTCTATTGGAAATGAATTTCAGCCCCCCCCCCTATATATGCCAATTCAGGGTTAGGTATAGCCTATATAGGGGAGGGCTGAAATTCATTTCCGATAGAAATGCTTATTATATTTGTAATCAGCATAAAAAAAGGCATCGAATGGTGTATTCACTTTATTCCTAACTCAATAATATGATTTGGTAGATATTGACCAATTTCAGGACCCGCTAGAGAGAGAAGGAGTGGAGGTAAGTATTTCAAAATACCTTCCCGGGACATAGCCTATTTTAGCCTGTAGACCCATCCCTGAAAGTTTTATTTTCCTAACCTAACCCCTTTCCAAGATAGCCAAAAGTTGAATTTTACCTAAACTGAAAACCCCTTACCATTGTCAGACAAATGCCTTTTAGAGAGTCTATTCAGATATTAGCCTAGGCTTCAGATTATAAAGTAAAACACGCTAGCCTTTCCCTTTCCTTCTCTTTTCAGCATTGCCAAAGAAAATTTAATTTGACATAACGTAAATTTGTCATGAACGGAAGCACTAATATCACCTTTTGTCAAATATTAATTTAAAAAACTTTTTCCACAAAATAAGTTTTTCAAAGAAAAGTAAAGTACTCCATTAAACAAAAAATGAGCCAAAATAAAATCAAATAATCTACCAAGCGTGAAACTACCACAAATAAGCATCGATAAATAAATGAAACCCAAAACGAACAGAAATTTCTATAAATAACCGAGTCAAACTCAAAATAAGCAGAAATTAACATAAGTTGGGCGCAAAACCCCTATGCCTTCCCAAGGCCAGAACAAAATTTGCACTTTACTGAAAAAAATACCAATGAATGTGCATTGTCAGTTTAATATACATATACTGATATTTAGTAATCAAAATGTTAAAACTATTTGATTTATTAAAGTTATAAAAGTAAAAACATTTATATTTTTTTCAGTAAAGTGCAAATTTTGTTCTAGCCTTAGGAAGGCATAGGGGTTTTGCGCCCAACTTATGTTAGTTTCTGCTCATTTTGAGTTTGACTCTGTTATTTATTGTAATTTCTGTTCGTTTTGGGTTTCATTTATTTATCGATTCTGATTTGTGGTGGTTTCACGCTTGGTAGATTATTTTATTTTATTTTTGCTCATTTTTTGTTTAATGGAGTTCTTTACTTTTCTTTGAAAAACTTATTTTGTGGAAAAAGTTTTAAATTAATTTCTGTCCGCTTTATATTGACATAGTCTTTTCAGGGAAAAAGAAAATAATACTTTAAATCTTTTCGTTTTTTAAGACTTTATAGTTTGGCATGCTATTTGAATGCTGGAGAAAAATTTTTCAGCAATTTTTAACAGCATACACCCTTTTAAAAATCTAAACACAAATAGTACTGTTTAATTTAGTTTCATACCTCCTCTAGTTGACCTAAAATGGAAAAATTAATACCATTCGCAAAAAATCTGTTTACTTTCTTTGATAGCTTGGATACACTTACGCTATTTTGATTTGGTTAAATTTTAAGAGCAGAAATGGGAGGGTTGGCGTGGGAGGGTGGGAGTGGATGAGGGATTAGTTGCCCTCAAATCCCTCTCGACTATTAAAAAGTGCATCAGCCCTTTCTATTTTCAATCAAATGAGCCCTCAAATGAGCCCTTTAATCAAAGTTCCCACGACAACTCCTTCGATACGAAGTGCCCTGGTCTAAACAACAACAACAACAACAAAAAATAATACATTTTACCCACTTTGATCTTTAGTATAAAAAGTTTAAGCTTTTCAATCACTTTCGACTATTAAAAAGGGCACTAGGCCTTTCGATTTCCAATCGAATGAGCCCTTTTGGAAACGACAACGCTTTCTATAAACACTTTATATGCCCCCAGGGTATAAATTACAACACTTACCCTAAGATCTGTTAGGGTGGTTGTCATCCTCTAAGACTAAATTTCCAGAACTTTCAACTACGTTAAACAGCATGTCTATCTCAAAATTTTGATTGGATGTGTTTGGAGAAATAGTGGGCGTGAGAGGGGTGTTTGTCGCCTTCCAATCACTTTCGACTATTAAAAAGGGCGCAATCCACTCCAATTTCCAATTGAATGAGCGCTTTTCGAAGTTTCTACGACAACTTCTTCGACACGAAGGGCCCTGCTCTAAAGGAAAAAATTAATAAATAATACATTGTGCCAACATCGTTCTTATATGCCCCCAGGGCATGACTTAAAACCTTGCCCTGAGGACTGTGGGCGAGTGTCCTCCTTTTAACTTAGTCCCCGTTTCTTGTCTCGTTCTCGAGTGTCCCCGTTCTTTACTTAGGCAGAGCGATCCTGCTGCCTATGATTTATACAACAACTTTCTATATAAACCTTATATGCCCCCAGGGCATAACTTACAACCCCTTCACTGAGGGCTCTGAGGGGGGTTATCATCCTAAAAGACCTAATTTCCAGAACGTCCAACTACGTTGAACAATAAGGATATCTTAAAATTTTGATTGGATGTGTTTTGGAAAATGGTGGGCATGAGAGGGGCGTTAGTCGCTATCCAATTACTTTCAACTATTATAAAAGGCACTAGCCCTTTCAATTTCCAATTGAATGAGCCCTTTTGAAGTTTCTACGACAACGCTTTCAATAAAAACTTTATATGCCCAAGGGCATAACTTACAACCCTTGCCCTGAGGGCTGTGGGGGGAGGGTTGTCATCCTTAAAGATCTAATTTCCAAAACATTCAACTACGTTGAATACAATAGCTATCTAAAAATTTTGATTGGATGTGTTTGGGAAAAGGTGGGCGTGAGAGGGGGGTTAGTTGCCCTCAAATCACTTTCGAATATTAAAAAGGGTACTATCCCTTTGAATTTCAAATCAAATGAGCCCTGTTTCAAGTTTCTACAACAAAGATTTCAATAAAACCTTATATAGCCCCAGGGCATAACTTATAATCCTTGCCCTGAGGGTTGTGGGGGAGTGTCCTCCTCAAAAATATGTTTTCTATCTGAAAATCAACTACACTGAACAAAATGGATATCTTAAAATTTATATTGGATGTGTTTGGGGGAATAATGGGCATAGAGGAGGGGGGCTAGTGGCCCTCCAATCACTTTTGACTATTAAAAAGGGCACTAGCCCTTTGAATTTCCAATCCAATGAGCTTTTATTGAAGTTTCTACGACAACACCTTCTTTAAAAACCTATATGCCCCCAGGGAATAACTTAAAACCCTTGCCCTGAGGGTTGTGGGGGAGTGTCCTACTCAATAATATATTTTCTATCTGGAAATCAACTATGCTGAACAATAAGGCTATCTCAAAATTTTGATTGGATGTTTTTGGGGAAATGACGGGCGTGGGGGGGGGATAGTTGCCCTCCAATCAGTTTTGACTATTGGAGGGCACTATTCAAAGGGCAGTAGCCCTTTGAATTTCCAATCGAATGAGCCTTTTTTTGAAGTTTCTACGACAACGCCTTCTATAAAAACCTTATATGCCCCCAGGGCATAACTTAAAACCCTTGGCCTGTGGGTTGTGGGGGAGTATCCTCCTCAAAAAAATATTTTCTATCTGGAAATCAACTACGCTGAACAAAACAGGTATCTAAAAATTTTGATTGGATGTGTTGGGGGAATTATGGGCTTGGGGGGGGGGGGGCTAGTTGCCCTCCAATCACTTTCGACTATTAAAAAGGTTACTAGCCCTTCGAATTTCCAATTGAATGAGCCTGTTTTGAAGTTTCTACAACAACGCCTTCTATAAAAAAAAACCTTTAAGGCCCCCAGGGCATAACTTAAAATCCCTGCCCTGAGGGGCGTGGGGGAGTGTCCTCCTCAAAAACATATTTTCTATCTGGAAATTAACTACGCTGAACAAAATGGCTATCTCAAAATTTTTTATTGGATGTGTTTGGGGGAATGATATTCGTGGCTGGGGGCTAGTTGCCCTTCAATCACTTTCGACTATTAAAAAGGGCACTAGAACTCAATTTCCAATTGAATGAGCCCCTTTTGAAGTTTCTGCGACAACTTCTTCCATTTGAAGTGCCCAGCTCAAAGGAAAAAAAAATAATAAATAGTACATTGTGCCAACATCGTTCTTATATGCCCTCAGGGCATAACTTAAAACCCTTGGCCTGAGGGTTGTGGGGGAGTGTCCTCCTCAAAAACATATTTTCTCTCTTGAAATCAACTACGCTGATCAAAATGGCTATTTCAAAATTTTGATTGGATGTGTTTGGGGAAATGATGAGCGTGGGGGGGGGCTAGTAGCCCTCCAATCACTTTCGACTATAAAAAAGTGCATTAGCCCTTTGAGTTTCCGATCGAATGAGCCTTTTTTGAAGTTTACACGACAATCCCTTCTATAAAAACCTTATATGCCCCCAGGGCATAACTTAAAACCCTTGCCCTGAGAGCTGTGGGGGAGTGTCCTCCTCAAAAACATATTTTCTATCTGGAAATCAACTACGCTGAACAAAATGGCTATCTCAAAATTTTGAGTGGATGTATTTGGGCGAATGATGGGTGTGGGTGGGGGGGGGGGCTAGTTGCCCTCCGATCACTTTCGACTATTAAAAAAGGCATTAACCCTTTGAATTTCCAGTCGAATGAGCCTGTTTTGAAGTTTCTACAACAACGCCTTCTATAAAAACCTTGTATGCCCCCAAAGCATAACTTAAAACCCTTGCCCTGAGGTGGTGGGGGAGTGTCCGTCTCAAAAACATATTTTCTATCTGGAAATCAACTACGCTGAACAAAATGGCTACCTCAAAATTTTGATTGGATGTGTTTGGGGAAATGGTGGGGGTGAGATGGGTGTTAGTCGCTTTCCAATCATTTTCGACTATTAAAAAGGGCACTAGAACTCTCAATTTCCAATCGAATGAGCCCCTTTTGAAGTTTCTACAACGACCCCTTCCATATGAAGTGCCCTGCTCTAAAGGAAAAAAATAATACATAGTAAATAGTACAATAATACATAGTTCTTATATGCCCTCAGGGCACTAGCCACCCCAATTTCCAACCTAATGAGCCCTTTTCGACGTTTCTACGACAACTCCTTCGATACGAAGTGCCTGTCAAAGAAAAAAAAACACATTGTGGCCACATCGTTCTTTACTTAGGCAGCGCTGGCGCTCTGCCTATGATACTTTTGGTCTTTGGTTTCATTAGAACAAAAATAGAGGCCAGATTCCTACTAGTTTGAGCCATTTATGTTATCCTTTAATTTAGTGTGACTTAAGTAATAACATCATATAGTATATAATATAATATGGTATATACATAATATAATACAGTGTTTTAGCTTTGAATAAACCCTAGATGCTACTAGATGGTGATCTTTACTTTTCACATCAATAACAGCACTCCTATATACCCTAGTATCCTATATTGACATTGCCAGTCTTCGGTTTATAATAACATAATCAGAACGTTTGCTGTCACGCGAATACCACGTTAGCTTATGGACCATTCTATGACCAAACACTGTTTTAGTTATAACTTGATTGTTATACCTGCAAAATTGCAGCGGGCTGTAGCTATTACTACTTTCTTTTCTTACACCAAATTTATCTGGGCTAGGATACCATCTATACCTATTTCTACCAAGCTGGGTGTTAAAATCTCCTAATAAAAACATATAATCAAACAGTCCGTGGTAACGAACTGTAAGTAAGGAGCGACCCAGCTGAATAGTAACCGAAACTCTAAAAAACGAAATGTTGATACCAATTGATACATAAAAAGAATCAGATTTTTATGCTGATTTTAAATATATAAGTTTCATGAAGTTTAACCTTACCCATCAAAAGTTACAAGCCTGAGAAAATTTGCCTCATTTCGAAAAAAGGGGGAAACAGCCCATAAAAGTCATAGAATCTTAATGAAAATCACACCATCAGATTCAGCGTATCAGAGAACCATAATGTAGAGGCTTCAAGGTCATATCTTCAAAAATGTGGAATTTTGGATTTTTTGCCAGAAGAAAGATCATGGATACGTGTATATTTGTTGTTGTTTTTTTTTTTTTTTCCCAGGGGTGATCGTAACGATCGAGTGGTCCTAGAATGCCAAGAGAGGGCTAATTCGAACGGAAATTAAAAGTTCTAGTGCCCTTTTTAAGTGACCAAGAAAATTGGAGGACAACTAGGCCTCTTTCCACGCTCACTATTGTTCTAAAGTCACCGGATCAAAATTTTGATATTGCCATTTTTTTCAGCATAGTGGAAAATCTAATAACTATGTCTTTGAGGAAGACTTAATCCTCTACAGTCCCCGGGGGAGGGGTTGCAAGTTATGAACTTTGCCCATTGTTTACATATGGCAGTGGTTATTGGGAAGTATACAGACGTTTTCAGGGGTATTTCTTCTAGTGGGGGGGGGGGGGGTGGAGGCTACATGGGAGGATCTTTTCGTGGAGGATTTTTTTATGGGGGAAGAGAATTTCCATGAAGGGGGCGAAGGAGCGACCCGACTCAAAAGTAACCGAAACTTTAAAAAAAGGAATTTTAATTTCAATAGATACATCAAAAGAATCGAATTTTTATGATGATTCAAAATATAAAAGTTCATCAAGTTTAATCTTAACGATCAAAAGTTACAAACCTGAGAAAATTTGCCTAATTTTCGAAAAAGGGGGGAAACATCCCCTAAATGTTATAGAATCTTAATGGAAACCACACCAACAGATTCAACGTATCAGAGAACCCTACTGTAGAGGTTTCAAGCTCCTATCTGCAAAATGTGGAATTTTGTATTTTTTGCCAGAAGAAAGATCAAGGATGCGTGTTTACTCCCCCGCTCCTTTTTTTCTCAAAATCATCCGATAAAAATTTTGAGATAACCATTTAGCTAAAAAAAGCAAAATTAATATGCAAATTTCGTTTCAATTTTTCATGTACGGTGAGCCAAATTCAAAATCTGTGTTAATTCAAAAACGTTCAGAAATTGAAAAAAACGTTTCTTTTAACTGAAAGTAAGAAGTAACATTAAAACTTAAACCAAATAAATATTATTCCGTATATGAAATAAGCTGTCCCCTCCTCAGCGCCTCGCTTTTTACGCTAAAGTTTGATTCTTTCTCACTTTTTAAAACAATTGATTCTATCAAAAACAACAATTTGATTCTTTCTCACCTTTTAAAACAATAAAAAAATTTAAGCGTAAAGAGCGAGCCGCTGAGGAGGGGACAGCCCCTTTCATATACGGAATAATTTTGAGAAAGCTATTTAGCCAAAAAAGGTAAAATTAATATGCAAATTCCGTTTTAATTATTCATGCACGGTGAGCCAAATTTAAAACCTACATTCATTCAAAAACATTCAGAAATCAAAGGCAGCGCAATAGCGCTGCCTAAGTAAAGAACGATGTTGGCAAAATGTATTATTTATTTTCTTCTTCCATACCAGTGCACTTCGTATCGATGGAGTTGTCGTAGAAACTTGGAAAAGGGCTCATTCGATTGGAAATTGAAACGGCTAGTGCCCTTTTTAATAGTCGAAAGTGATTGGAAGGTAACTAACACCCCACGCCCACCATTTCCCCAAACGCATCCAATCAAAATTTGTGATAGCCATTTTGTTCAGCGTAGTTGATTTTCAGATAAAATTATGTTTTTGAGGAGGACATTCCCCCACAGTCCTCAGGGCAAGGGTTTTAAGTTATGCCCTGGGGGCATATAAAACGATGTTGGCACAATGTATTATTTATTATTTTTTTCCTTTACACCAGGGCATTTTGTATCGAAGACGTTGTCGCAGAAACTTTGAAAAGGGCTAATTTAAATTGGAAATTGGAGTGGCTTGTGCCCTTTTCAATAGTCGAAAGTGATTGAAAGGCAACTAACACCCCTTATACGCCCACCATTTTCCCAAACACAATCAAAATTTTGAGATAGACATTTTGTTCGACGTAGTTAAAAGTTCTGGAAATTTATTCCTTTGAGCAGGACAATCCCCCCACAGTCTTCAAGGCAAGGGTTATAATTTATGCCCTAGAGGCAAAGAACGTTTCATTGAAAGCTTTGTTGTAGAAACTTGAAAAAGAGCTCATTCGATTGGAACATCAAACAGCTAGTGCCATTTTTAATAGTCGAAAGAGATTGGAGGGCAACTAACCCCCCCCTCTCACGTCCACCATTTATCCGAACACATCCAATCAACATTTCGAGATAGCCATTTTGTTGAACGTAGTTAAAAGTTCTGGAAACTACGTTCTTGAGGATGATAACCTGTTCCCCTCAGAGCCCTCAGGGCAAGGGTTACAAGTTATGCCCTGAGGGCATATAAGGTTTTTATTGAAACCTTTGTCGTAGAAACTTGAAAAAGGGTGCATTCGATTGGAAATTCAAAGGGCTAGTGCCATTTTTAATAGTCGAAAGTGATTGGAGGGCAACTAACCCCCCTCTCACGCCCACCTTTTCCCCAAACACATCCAATCAAAATTCATAGATAGCCATTTTGTTTAAAGTAGTTGAAAGTTTTAGAAATTATCTCTTTAAGGATGACACCCCCACAGCCCTCAGCCCTCGGGCCATATAAGGTTTTTATAGAAAGCGCTGTCGTAGAAACTTCAAAAAGGGCTTATTCGATTGGAAATTTGAAATGGCTAGTGCCCTTTTTAATATAAAGTAATTGGAGGGCAACTAATTCCCCTCTCACGCCCACCATTTCCCCAAACACATACACTTAAATTTTGAGATAGCCTTTTTTTCAACGTAGTTGAAAGTTCTGGAATATATGTATTTGTGGATGACAACTTCCCCCCCCCCCACAGCCCTTAGGGAAAGGGTTTTAAGTTATGCCTGGGGGCATAGAGGTTTTCATAGAAAGAGTTGTCGTAGAAACTTCAAAAAGGGTTCATTCGACTTGAAACTGAAAGGGGTAAAGCCCTTTTTAATAGTCAAAGTGATTGAAGAGCAACTAACCCTCCTCTCATGCCCATTATTTTCCCAAACACATCCAATCAAATTTTTGAGATATTTATTTTGTTCAACGTAGTTGAAAGTTCTGAAATTAGGTCTTTGAGGATGACAACCCTCCAACCCCCCAACCCCCCCCCCCCCAACCCTCAAGGGCAAAGGTTGTAAGTTATGCCCTGGGGTATATAAGGCTTTTGTAGAAAGTTTTGTCGCAGAAACTTCAAAAGGGCTCTATGCCTTCCCGAGGCCAGAACGTAATTTGCACTTTACTGAAAAAAATACAAATGAATTTGAATTGTCAGTTTAATATACATATACTGATATTTAGTAATCAAAAAGTTAATATTATTTGATTTATTAAAGTTATGAAAGTAAAAACATTTTTATTTTTTCAGTAAAGTTCAAATTATGTTCTGGCCATGGGAAGGCATAGTGGTTTTGAGCCCTACTCATGTTAATTTCTGCTGGTTTTGAGTTTGACTCGGTTATTTATTGTAATTTCTGTTAGTTTTGGGTTTCATTTATTTATCGATGCTGGTTTGTGGTAGTTTCACGCTTGGTAGATTATTTGATTTTATTTTTGCTCATTTTTATTTTAATGGAGTTCTTTACTTTTTTTCGAAAAACTTATTTTGTGGAAAAGTTTTTTAATTAATTAAATAAAAACAAGTATTTATTAACTGAAAGAAAAAAAACGACATTAAAACTTAAAACGAACACAAATTATTCCGTATATGAAAGGGGCTTTCCCCTCCTCAACACCTCGCTTTTTACGCTAAGGTTTGACTCTTTTTCAGAACTCTACTTTTTAAAACAATAAAAAAACTTTAGCGTAAAGAGCGAGGCGTTGAGGAGGGGACAGCCCCTTTCATATACTGAATAATTTCTTTTCGTTTTAAGTTTGAATGTCGCTCCTTACTTTCAGTTAAAAATCTTGTTTTTTTTTTTTATTTAATTTCTACCTGGGACCCAGTCTATTTCCTCCTATAACTGTAAGTAAAATTCATCTGAGTCACAAGTATCTGCGTCGGTCGCTCCTAAAGGGGCATATACTATTATAACTGATACCTTGAACTGTTTAGTCATAAAAAGAGCGAATAGTATTCTGTTGTTGATACCTTCCCACCCCAAACTAGACTTAGCAGCTTCCTTATTCATCATGAGCACTACTCACTGTCTATATACCCCATCCTTCCTGCCTGACTTGAAACGAACACAAATTATTCCGTATATGAAAGGAGCTTTCCCCTCCTCAACACCTCGCTCTTTACGCTAAGGTTTGACTCTTTTTCAGAACTCTACTTTTTAAAACAATAAAAAACTTTAGCGTAAAGAGCGAGGCGTTGAGGAGGGGACAGCCCCTTTCATATACGGAATAATTTCTTTTCGTTTTAAGTTTGAATGTCGCTCCTTACTTTCAGTTAAAAATCTTGTTTTTTTTTATTTAATTTCTACCTGGGACCCAGTCTATTTCCTCCTATAACTGTAAGTAAAATTCATCTGAGTCACAAGTATCTGCGTCGGTCGCTCCTAAAGGGGCATATACTATTATAACTGATACCTTGAACTGTTTAGTCATAAAAAGAGCGAATAGTATTCTGTTGTTGATACCTTCCCACCCCAAACTAGACTTAGCAGCTTCCTTATTCATCATGAGCACTACTCACTGTCTATATACCCCATCCTTCCTGCCTGAGTAAATAAATTCTATATCACCTAGTTTCATTCTTCCTACCCCTTATATATGAGTTTCTGGAACTCGAATTGTCTGAATTATTCAGTCAAATGTCGATACGATAGTTATTTTTTGACGTCGTAAAATTCCAAGTTCCAATTTTCATATTCTTTAAAAGATTGAAATTACTTTGACCTCAGGAAAAGCAGTGGTCCCGGATTTCAGAACAGGACGGGGACCAGCACATCTTTTCAAGTGTACATTGAAGAACTTAAGCTGGCTTAGAGCCGAACAGCAAGAAGTCCTTGGGACCTCCAGTATGAATGGAGGCTTTGTGCAATCCTGGGCTATTACTACTGCTACTACTTTTACTGCTGAAGCTAAGGTTAATAAGGTACAATTTTCAGGAAATTTTGAGAGGATGATCAAATACATCAAAACAGAATATGTGCATGCAGGTTGTCAAAACGGCGCATCAGCAGTGTCAAGGAACTATTTAGGTTGGTTAAGTTGGAACTCCCAGCGTATGTCGAGAGAAATGTTGAAAAAAAAAAAAAATGGTTATGTGCTTACTGCTATTAATGCTATCGCCACTACTACAACTATTGTTACTACTGAAGCTAAAGGTTTTGAGGTGAGGCTTTCAGGGAATATTTAGGGGATGTTGAACTAAATCAAAACACACTAAATATATATATATATATATATATATATATATATATATATATATATATATATATATATATATATATATATATATATATATATATATATATATATATATTATATATATATATATATATATATATATATATATATATATATATATATATATATATATATATATATATATATATATATATATATATATATATATATATATATATATATATACTACTGCTACTACTGCTACTACTTTTACTGCTGAAGCTAAGGTTATTAAGGTACAATTTTTAGGTAATTTTGAGAGGATGATCAAATACATCAAAAAAGAATATGTGCATGCAGGTTGTCAAAACGGCGCATCAGCAGTGTCCAGGAACTATTTAGGGTGGTTAAGTTGGAACTCCCAGCGTATGTCGAGAGAAATGTTGAAAAAAAAATTTGTTATGTGCTTACTGCTATTAATGCTATCGCCACTACTAAAACTATTGTTACTACTGAAGCTAAAGGTTTTGAGGTGAGGCTTTCAGGGAATATTTAGGGGATGTTAAACTAAATCAAAACACACTAAATATATATATATATATATATGTATATATATATATATATATATATATATATATATATATATATATATATATATATATATATATATATATATATATATATATATATATACTATTGCTACTATTGCTACTATTGAGGCAAATGACATCAAGGTGAAAGTTTCAGAGATTGTTTAAGGGAATTTTCAACTAAACCAGAACATTCTACATGGATGCTGGCCGTCAAAAGGGCACATAGCATTATCTTCGGTACTACTACTACGACTACAACTTTTTCTGAAGCTAAGGGTATTAAGGTGATATTTTTGGAATATTAAGAGGGATGGTGAACTAAAAAAAAAAACAATGTGCATAATGTTTGCCAAAATAAAGTAGAAACTTTCAGGGAAAGCTTACTTCACTTTGAAGCTAAATCAAAAGGCACTATATGCATACTGGTTGTCAATACGGAAGTATCAGCAACATCTCATAAACGGCTGAGCGTATTAAGCTTAAACTTTCAGGGCTACTTGTATTACTACTTCTGTTATTACTGAGGAACTAAATTAAAAGGGTTGAAACACATCCAAGTTGTCGAAGTAGTATAGATACAATATCTTAGGAACTGAATAGGGTATTAAGTTTTATTTTTCAGGGAAAGCTGAGGAGGTGTAAAACTAAATCAGAAGATAATTTCTTAAACACCATTGGCCTGACATCACCATTTTTGCTCGTTTTTCTTTCTATATGTAAATCAGAAGATACCATGCGTATCCAGATTATACAGGGGCGTACATGTAATATCCCAGAATAGTCCAGTAAATCTACGAAACTCTGGGACAAAATTGCGATATAAAAGATTTTTACACCGTCTTGTAGAGAAACAATTCTGTACAACATATCAAAAGTCCCCAAAAATCCCCTGGGCGGAACAGGGTAAAAAAACAGGAGAAAGGGGGGAAAAAGGGGAAAATTATAAAAACTCAGAGGCAGATTTATTGTGCGCTCGAACTTCACGTCTACTCTTTTTCTGCGCGGAGAAATTGAAAAAAAGAAGTTATGTTGTTTTATCGCTGGACTTGGTTCGATTTCCCTCTTTAGCGGGGGAGGGGGAAAACAGTATCCTCGAGAGTTGTGCGATATGGCTGGTCAAAACGTTGCCCCCAAGGTTTTTTGACTCGATGGTTTAAAAAAACATGGTATTAGATTTGTATCTTGCTTTTCTGCAGCGTTTTCACCGTAGGGGAGACAATGCATCGGGCCTTCAGAGCACGTGGGCAGATTTACTTCGACTATATAATAGAAACATAAGAGAAAACTAAATGTAAGAAATGAAACAAATCAGGGAACTTCGATAATCACAGCAAAAGATAATTACGGGTTATATTGAACTAAAAAGGATAAGATCAAGCATTTGTACCAAACATCGTCTTGTTCATCGTTATCAACACACACATATTGATTGAAACACGCAATCCCTTGGCAGTCTTTGCAAGCAAGTGTGTAAGGCAATCCATTTTTTTGGCAACTACAGCGCAAACTGTCACAGTTGGAACGCGTGCAGCTGCAACGAATCACATTTAGCAGATGAGGCGGAGCAGATCCGATGTCTGTCGTGATCGGATTAAGGCGTCCGTCACGTAGTCGCCAACCCCAGTCTTTCGGGTCGAGTTCTGACGCAGTATTACGCCACTCCATTATCTGATAGAAGACTATAAGAATGACATTTCGCAGACGATGGAGTTGGTGGAAGTCTCTCTTGGTTTACAAAAGTTGATGTCTTTGAGCTGTTCAGTTTTTCAAGAAAAACCCTGTACCTAGCTTTGCTGAGACCCTCCCTTTTCTTAGCCTTGTAGAAACACAGCAAACGATTTTCACCGACTAGCTGGACTTCTTCTTTCCTAGAGCGCGGATTAAGGAACACTTCACAGTTAATCCTAAATTCTTCATGGCTTTTCAGGAATGGCAGGACAGCCTGCTTTCCTATCCCAAATAAATGGGACGTCGTGTCGCAACCCAAAAGAGCGTGGCCAACGGGAACATAGTGAAAAACCTGTCCCAGCGATCTTTTGATAAAGTTGATGCGCCAGTATTTAGTTGACAGTGCTGTTGATTTGGTACTGCTTTTGAAGTAGAGATCACTGGCTTCCGGAGGCAGATTATAGAGGAGAAGGATTAATAAATCAGTGTCGTTTCTGAATACAGTGGTTACCCCTTCCTTGTCGGCATCAACACCTGTCAATGCAATCAGAACGTCCGCATATCTCTCTGCATGAAGGACAGTGAGGCCGGCTTGGACAAGCTTCTTACCAATAGCTCGAATAATTTACTGCTTGTTGTTGGGATTCTGCAAGAAGTCCTCCTTTTTCCTTTAAAGTTTCATACTCAGTGTGAAATTGACGGTCGGACACTGGATACCTTTCGTTCGTCTAACTTGGGTGACATCGTTGGTAGACGGACCTAAAGTGTAACCATCAAAGACGACAGAAGTATTTGAATACTCCTGTGTCACGAAGGAAACGTAACTGTTGTGCTGTTTTTGTGCTGTTTGAAAGCGGGCCCCTCTGGATAATAATCAGTCATACGGGGCCCTTGCCAGTAAGTCTTCGTTTTATGGAATTTTGATTTAAATTAATAAGCAATGGCGGGAGATTATTGATTAGGGTTAAGATGTCTCTCACGTTGGCGCATTTCGACCAAAAGCACAGAGAACTCATGAATAAAATTCTCAGCCTTGAGAATGGAATTTCTGCTCTACGTAAGGAAAACTCGGATCTAAAGCAAGAGAATTCTGTACTTAAATCAGAAGTAATTAACTTGAAAAAGTCGTGTGTTCAAGCGGAATTGGTTTCAAAGAGGCAGAACATTATTTTACACGGTATACCGATTGTTCAAGGTGTAGATCCTGAGACTGCTGCTCGTAAACTGTTCACTGAGATTGGAGTAGCAAATGCAAATTCGTTACAGATTGTTAAGTGCTATCGATTCAATGCAAATAAGCAATCTGGTGTTAACACTAGAGCAACCAAACCTGCGAGCAAACCGAGGTCAATTTTCGTGTTATTAGGTAACTTGTTGGATAAAGATGAGATTATGAAAAACTGTGGAAAACTGAAAGAGTTTTAGTTCTGACCTTCCGCGAAATTTGGCACGACGCCGAAAAGAGCTCCTTGCCTACGGTTATAGTCTTCGCACCTCGTCTGACCATTCAGTGAAGGTTGCTGAAACGCTAATAATGGTTAAAGGAATTAATGTGTGGATTGAAGTGAAAAAGACGGCCAAATCAAAGAAATGGTCCCGTCTTGACGATTCGTGCTATGATCCCTTTAGTTTGTCGGCTTCTATCTCTAGTGCTTTACCTCCGTCTGTGGTGCCATTTGATGATGATGACGAATAATTATTTGTTTTTTATTTTCATCTTGATTTTGTCTTGTGATCGATTTTTTCTTCTCCCGTAATTGTTCTTCTGTCATCATGTTTCCTCTTTTTTTCGTCATTTTTGTTTTTCTTGTGTTTTATTATTTTTGGCCTTTGTTTCTTTTTCAGTTTTCGCAATCTCAAAAGTTGAGTTCGTTTAGTTTGCCAAGTTGCTGTCCACTTATCATAGTTTCGCCGATTCCAGGCTGGGGGAGTTGTGGCACAGGTTTGATTAACCATCTCTGTAAGTATTATGAATTTTTCTAACTCAGGCTCCGGGGATGTCTGCTCCCTTGATAGGCGTTTACTTCAATTGCAAAGTAACCCAATTGATGTTTTGAGTACTTTTAATAATTCTGTAGGTCAAGATAAAAGAAATTCTGTAAATTTTTCGCCTTCTGTTAGTAGTAAGTATGTTTCTAATTTAAAGGAGGGCTCCAAACAAGATGATCATTTTTCGGTGCTTCCTCTCAACACTCAGGGTTTATGTTCGTCAATTGATCAGTTGAGACAGATAGTTTCTGATGGGCGACCGGATATTATCGGATTATGTGAGACTTTCTTGGACTCACATAATGAAATGCTTCTAGATATACCTGGTTACAAAATGGAGCGACTTAATCGCCGAAGGGTAGCAAAAGGTGGTCTCGCATTGTATATATCTGATGATCTTCCCCATTCCGTTCGATCTGATTTATCAAGGAATGAAGAAGGCGTCTTTGAATCCTTGTTTATTGATATTAAATTACATGGCAAGGATCTGATCGTAGGTAATGTTTATCGATCTCCGAGTGGATCCGTCCCTTATTTTCTTCAGATCCTTGATGAACTTTTGGATTTAATACGGAGACGTCTATGCGAACTTATATTAATGGGAGACTTCAACCTGGACCTGAATGATATGACGTCCTCTACGACGGTGGATTTTCTTTCAACAATGCTTGCTGCCGGAACTCTTCCAACAGCCTGCATCCCGACACGTCTAACTGAGACTACAGCATCTTTGATCGATAATATTTTCTTTTCTCTCAATTTGATTAAGAACTCAGTAGTCGTGAGTGACATTTCAGATCATTTTCCTGTGTTTTCTACTTTCGGTTTTGTAGAGATGATGAGTAGGAATACCCCAGCTTCTGGTTCGTCTTTTTTTAGGTTTGGTCCAAATGAGCTGACCCTCCTCAGATCTCGGTTAGCTGATAACTCATGGAATATTATTGATGAAGATATTATTTATTTCTGAAAATAAATTTTCGGAATGTGGAAAGGATATTCGAAAAACCTGGCAGGTGATCAATTCTGTCCTTAAGCCTTCTTCTCGTACTTCTTCTGTCCCTTCAAGTCTTTTGGTTGATGGTGTCGTTGTTGAGGGTGAGCTGTCTGTTCAAGAAGCATTTACTTCATACTTTGCTAATATTGGGAAAACTACTGCTTCTTCAGTTAGTTCTTCGCCGTCACAACCCGATTATAAATCTTATCTTGGTCCGCCTTGTCTCAAGTCAATGGCGTTGGATCCTGTTTCTGAGGTTGAAATAGCAAGGATTGTTAATAGGTTGAAAGGTTCATCGTCGTCTGGCCCTGATTGCATTTCTACGAAGGTAGTCAAGTTCATTCTTCCTTCGATTATTTCTCCTTTGACAAGGCTTGTGAATCTATCTTTTGAAAATGGGGTTTTCTCCAGTTCTCTCAAGCGATTTAGAGTCATCTTTTTATATAAAGGCGGACCAAGGAATGATCCAGCTAATTATCGGCCTATATCGTTGCTGTCTGTTTTTAGCAAGATTTTTGAAAAGGCCATGCTTTCCCGTCTACTTTCTTTTTTATAGGCAAAAAATTTCTTTCATGATTTTCAGTTTGGTTTCCGAGCGAAGCATTCAACCGAGCATGCATGTGCAACTCTTTTAAAATTTCTCCACTCGGCCCTTGACTCTGGTTTGATTCCTGCTGCTATATTTCTTGACGTCCGTAAAGCTTTTGATTCTTTAACCCATGGGATTCTGCTTTTCAAGCTATCACATTATGGTGCAAGAGGCCATACTCATGCCTGGTTTGATTCTTACTTGTCAGGTAGAACTATTTCGGTAGATTCTCTTTTTCGTTCTTCGTCTGAAGTTGAGTTTGGTGTCCCTCAAGGTTCTGTTCTTGGGCCGCTTCTATTTTTGATTTATGTTAATGACCTTATAGTGGCGGTTACGAGACAGAAACCTACAGTCTGCTGTCGGCTATGTCATCCTGAATTTTTTAATGATCAACCGTCAAAATCGCCTTCACAGGATGAGGACACTCTCGTCGCATTCGCGGATGACAGTACCCTTGGTACTGCAGTAAGAACGGAGCCTGAGATGCATCCCAAACTAGTGGACCTTTTTGATAGAGTTATACTTTGGTTTGATGCTAACTGCCTGGCCCTAAATGTTGCTAAGTCGAGTTTTCTAATTTTCTCACGTATTTCTCAGGCTTGCCCTCAGTTATCTGAAATCCATCTGTCTAGGGGTTCTCTTAGTAGACCTAAGGATCGGTCCGTCCGATTTCTAGGTACTCTTCTGGATGAAAATTTTTCTTTTAAGAATCATATTGGTCTAATTAAAGTGAAGATCTCCAGGAGTCTTGGAATTTTGAGGAAGCTTAAACATATCTTTCCTGGATCGATTCTAAGAATTCTGTTTCATTGCTTAGTCCAGTCTTACGTCTCTTATTGCCCTACGATATGGATGTCAACTTTTTCTTCTCTTTTGAAACCACTGTCTAAGATATATGATAAAGCAAGGAGCCTTATGCAGGAAACAAATTGTTCTGCACCTAAGCCATTACTTGATTTGCAGTCACTTTACATTTTGTCGTGTGCGTCTTTCACTTTTCTTCAACTCCATGGGGATGTTCCTGCGGCCCTAAGATCTACTCCATCTTTCGTCACTGATCAGTCTACGTATCATCTTCGTAATTCAAGCAACATTACCATTCCATTTACTCCATCAGTGAGGTCAGATTTTAATCCGCTGACCGCATGTCATATGGTATGGAATACCCTACCTGAATCAGCTCGAAATGTCACTCGTTTGGTACCTTCAGAAGAACTGTAAAGGATATTTTAATGTCTAGATGAATTATGTTTAATATAGTTTTTTTTTTTTTTTTTTTTTTTTTTTTTTTTTTTTTTTTTTTTTTTTTTTTTTTTAAGTTGTTTATAGTAATATTATTATTATTATTATGTTAAGATCTTTTTTTTTTTTTTTTTTTTTTGTTATGATGGGGCGGACGTCTCTTGGCCGAGTTGGATATTTTGGAGTGGTGTTTACCATGTGTGCGGCATCTCGCCTGGCTTGGTTTCGGCGGATTTTGAGTGGTGGGCGACAGTTTGTCTTCAGTATTAGTGATAGTTAGGTATGTTTTTTTTCTTTTTTTCTCTCTGCTTTTCCGGACCATGGAGCCCTGCGGGGGGAATATGTTGTAGCGTTTTTTTTCCTTTCTTCTTTATTGTGTTTAATTATGTGTGGAAGGTTTTTTTCCTTTTATTGTGTTCGTTTATTGTTTAATAAAATGAACTCTGAACTGAACTCTAAATCTGTTCGAAAGTACCACCTGTTTTCCATGGAATATGCTGGAGCAGCCACCCGCCATCGATCATGTGTTTTTCCGGCTCTTTCGATAGTACGTTCACAGGTTCTGCCTTTGCTAATTTCCAAATAGCTTTTGCTAGCTCCGCTTTATCAGGCTGTCATGGCAGGCTTGACGATTCGAAAAGGACAGTAGGATAGATGGAGAGTTCGAATCTGAGAGTCTCTTCCACACCCCCTCCAGCTCTAGTTGCCACTGCTGCAAGACGTTGGAATAGAAAATTTGTGTCAATTTGCCTCTCTTCACCGTCAGCTTGAAGATATAGCGATCGACATCGACGTCGTCTATTGACTTCAGAATTTATTTTCCTATCACCTTTGCTTCATCCGCGTTGACATTCTTTGCTGCTGTCATGCCATTCGATATATTGCGCAATTGAGTGCAGTTGTCCTAAGGACAGGACTCTGCAAAAAAGCTACTGAAGCCTTTATGTCCTTTCTATATCTTTCTATCTGAGCTGGTCATGCGGAAACGTGCTGGCCAGATGACACGTACTCAACGCCGGTGAGTGACTGCATAAGCTCATTAATTTCAGCTCGTACTGGCATTGACACTGTCCAGATCAACCTTTGCGTCTAACTCATTCCATTTCCTCTCGTGAGTCCCCCGCTTGTTTTCAACAACCTCATTAGTACTTGCTCAATTACAAAGTTAGGAGCGAGCCCAGCCCAAAATTTATCGCTTCTTCTAATGACAAATATCCCATGCGTGATGTCTTTATACAGGTTCTGGTTACTTTCTTTCAGCTCTTCCATTTGCTGAAGAAATATTTTCACCAACTTCGTTTACAGGTTGTGGACTGCAGCTGTAAAGTAAGGGAGCATCTCAGAGAGTACTTGAAGATATTGCACTCAGTTTCCAGTCCGTTCTACCAGGATGACCTTCTTAAGCACTCCGAACATTTCTGGATACTGAAGCCATTTTTTGCAGTCCTGTTGCTCTACAGCGTGTTATGAAACTCCCTCATTCGTGTTTGTGTTTGACGTACTATGTCTACCTTGGATGCATCTTCGAGGGTTACTTCCTCATTCAGTAGGGCCATATATATTGCCGGAGCTTCTGCAAAATCTTGATGTCTCGCACGTATGTCATTTGCGCAGTCGAAACCATACAATTTGCAAATGAAAATGATCTGCAATGCTGAATCTATAAGCTTGTGTGCTCTCATGGCTCTTGAAACAGCCTGGCCGCTAAGGATATGCTTAGTGTTACCGGTATATAGGCATTGGAGTACTTCTTTTATTCCTGTTTCCGTCATCAAGTGCCCGATCGCTCCAAGAAAGCTCATACGGCAATGGAGACCATGGATCATCGGAACTGCTGCCTTGAGAGGACTATCAGCAGGCTCAGCATTGATGATGTTCACCGCTTTCATGTACAAAGGTTGGCCAAAAGTCACAACTGGTACCATTCCGAGCTGGTGTGCTTTATCGGAGATAAAATGTAAGAAACACAAACTTTCCAAGTAACACAAATTATTTCCTTCTATTCCTGCTCTGCCTCACAAAATAAAATATTTGAAAACGGCCTGAGCTATAAGGAAAGCTCCAAATTTTCACAAAAGTTTGAATTCACTTTACGATCTTCATGACCACTAGCTTTTGGCTAGAGAAAATTTCAAGCACAAAACCGGTCGGAAAATCGGCTCGGTTTTCACAATCCGCTCGGATTTCCATTATGTGTAAATGCACCATTAGTGAATCTCGAGCAAAGTGGAAAAGAGAAGCACCAGGGAATAGGATATTAAACTCTCGTCAAAACGGTGTTAGAGGGTTTTAAAACCGAGTTGATAGACCTTGGTCTCCTCTCCAAATTCTGTAGAGTCGTCTGACTATCTTTTCCTTTTAGAAGATATCTTGATTTCCCCCTTTTTTTCCCTTGTAACTAGAAAATAGGGGGGGAGGTGAAAGGCTATTACAGAGTAATCAAAGTAAGATATTCATTCTTCTCGCACTGGGAAACCCCAGAAAACAAGTCTTGCAGACTGCTGTGAAGGATCTTTATTTTCCCCCTCTTTCCCCCTGTAAGTGGGAAAACGGGGGAACAAATTACTACACAGCACTAAAAAAAACGCGTATTCGATCTTCTTGGGCCCAAGAGCATCAGGAATGCCATTTTCAGCATCAAAACTACCGATCGCAGATTTTCGAACTTTCCCCTGGATTTTCCCCTTTCCCCCTGTTTTTCACCCTGTTCCGCCAAGGCAATTCTTGGGGACTTTTGATATATTCTACAGATTTTTTTTTCTCTACAAAATGGTGTAAAAATCATTTATATTGCAATTTTGTCCCAGATCGTCGATTTTTTTCGTAGATTTACTGGACTAAAACAGCTAGGGCTGCTACAAAGGGGTCTCAAAGATGATCTTTGGGATTGTTTGAAATCCCAAAGATTTTCAAACCATTCATTGAATTTTTCCACTGTACCCATGAATCCAGAGTACTATAAAAAAATATTGTTAAAAATTCTTGCAAAACTTCGCCCAACATATATTAATTGTAAGCCAAAATCTGCATTTTTAAAGAGAAAACCGAGAAGATTTGAAACATTATTTTCTTAGCCAATTAAAAAGACAATGTCAATTAAAAACGAAACAGAAATAAATTTGGAAAAAAATAACTTTTCCAACAAAAGAACTTTTCAAAGAAAAGTAAAAACCTACATTAAACCAAACATGAGCAAAAATAGAGTCAAATAATTTTTTAGATCTAAAAGTAACATAAACCACCACCCTGGAATAAATGGAACCCAAAAATGAACAGAAATTACAATAGATAACCAAGTAAATTTAAAACAAGTAGAAACTACTGAGAGTAGGGTTGAAGAGCCCCCGTGCCCTCTAAGGACCAGACTATAATTTGGGCATTACCAACAAATACAAGGTGTTTTTATGGGGTCCCCTCTATCAGATCTCCTTAAATTTGCAAATATTAACGTCAAAAATCTTGAAAGTATGGCACTTAATGTTTATATTCTTAAGCATTTTTTTGGGGGAAGACTCATCGACGATGTCGTATCATTTTGGAATTATGGTGAAGATGAGGTGAAAGGCTTTTTGAACAATGTAAGCACTTATAATAGAAACCTGCAATTCACTATAGAGGTAGAAAAAGATGGTAAAATACCATTCCTACATCTGTTCACTAAGCTATGCATCGTAGAGATAAATTCAATTTTACAGTTTACAGAAAACCTGGATAAAAATAATAGATACCTTCACTTCAAGTCTAACTACCCTTCTCAGATTAAAAGAGGTGTAGGAATAACAGTAGAGATGCCTCTTGAGCTCCGATCAGAACACCATATATGGGCATAGAACCACGTGGTTTATGGACTTTGTCAGTGAGAATTTGAAAAACAGGAATTTTGTCACATTTATGGATGGTTTTATGGACTTTGTCAGTGAGAATGAAAAAACAGGAAGTTTGTCACATTTATGTCTGTTTTCATGGATGGTTATGTGTGTTGATTATTTGATGTTTTTATGGATTATTGAGTCTAATGGGGGCAGGTCAATGACACTTCCTTCTTGTTGTTGCTCGATGCAAATGCCAAGGTCAATGTTGTTATTGTTTTGAACAGAGTCATTAGAGAGAACATGTGGTTAATGGGGTCAATGTTGTTGTCGTTCGAAGCAAAGTTAATGACACTTCCTTCCTGTTCGAAGCAGATGTTATGATCCGGAAATAGTATTTGTTGTTGTTATTCGAGCCAGATGTTATGAGGTTCCGAGAAACAGTTAATGACACTTCCTTCCTGTTCGAGGTAGATGTTATGATCCGGAAATAGTATTTGTTGTTGTTATTCGAGCCAAATGTTGTTGTCGTTCGAGGCAAAGTTAATGACATTTCCTTCCTGTTCGAGGCAGATGTTATGATCCGGAAATAGTATTTGTTATTGTTTCCGAGCCAAATGTTACGAGTTCCCGGGAAACAGCTAGATCCCCCTTCTCAGCCAATCAGCGACTCGGTTACATCCCCCTTCTCAGCGAATCAGAGGGCTTTGTTTACATAACAATTTGACCTAGATATTTCGTATATAACGGGCATGCAATGCGATTCAATTATCAGAAACTATTGTGACACAATTGATATAACAATGGATAAATTTGATGAGCTTGAGGCCTTGGCAGCCGCAATTAGCAATGTAAGTACATTTTTATTTTCAAAAGAATTTTCCTTGGACACCCTCTATATTTCCAGCTAAATCCCCCCCAACAAACCATACAATCCTTATAATCAATGTAAATATATTCCTTTACCCTCAACCCCCCCCTCCAACAAACTATACAAACATCATTATAGTCAATGTAAATATATTCCTTTACCCTCAACCCCCCCCATTGTCTTACAACCCCATCGCAAAAAGAAATAGCATTTCGATAAATTCCTTCCCTCTATATTTCCAGCTAAATCCCCCCCCAAATTCTCACAAAAAGAAATAGCATTTCGTTAAATTCCTTCCCTCTATATTTCCAGCTAAATCCCCCCCCCCAACAAACCATACAATCTTTATAGTCAATGTAAATATATTCCTTTACCCTCAACCCCCCCCCAAACCATGCAAACATCATCATAATCAATGTAAATATATTCCTTTACCCTCAAAACCTAACCCCCCCCCCCCTATTGTCTTACAACCCCATCGCAAAAGAAATACTTTTTTCGATAAATTCCTTCCCTTTATATTTCCAGCTCACCACCCCCAAATTCTCACAAAAAGAAATAGCATTTCGTTAAATTTCTTCCTTCTATATCCTAGCTAAAAGCGACCACTGACTTCCGTCAATTTCTAATGAAAATGGCGCTCTGGTTTTGACACAAGGCTCTATGCAAGGTTAAAATTAGCAGTCACCCTCTTCCGGTTTACAAACGCGGCAGGCAAAGGGACTATTCTTCTGTCAAATTAAAACACTTTTAAGCAATAATTAGAATTGTAGTTTCCTAGCCTGTATGGAAGGAGAGAAAGAGATTATGTTTAACAATATATTTAGGGCATTATGTGAAAGGGGGCAATACATCGCTTCTAACAGCTTCGTTGTAAGTAAATTATGTGAAGGGGGATTCTGTGTGTAGACATATACGCCCATTGACAAGAAAACTAATGCGTAAATTTATAATTTTTTCAAGCCTTCAATAAAACTTCTTTTATATTCCCAGGCGTGAATCCAGGATTTTTGTTGGGGGAGGGGGTTAGCGCTTTTATTAGAGATAGAAAAGATAATTGCTTCTTCATCATTTAGTGATTTTAGCTATAACATTTGAATAAAAACTAGTAAGTTATGCCTTTCGCTTGAATAAAACGCATGATTAACTCTATGAGAGGGATGGCTTAATTTTCCTAATTTAGGGGGAGAGAATATGGGTTTTGTGCTTTCTTAGTGATAAACTAAACAAAATTATGTTTAATAACTTTCCTTCTTTAAAAAGGGAGAAATTATTTTGATTTGATTTTTCTTCTCTTCTTTAAGGCAAATTATGAAGAATTTGCGGGCACAACATTGATGAGAGCTATGGCTGGCGCAAATAGCGAAGAATGCGTGCCCCCTCCTTCCAAGAAAGCGAGGGCCAATAATGCGCCCCCTGCGAAGGCGACAGTTGTCCAATATGGTCGCTGGCCGAAGCCCCCCAAACAAGTGTTGCCTGCCCAAGTGCAGCCATCCATGCAAGCCCCTGTCCCGGCTACGCAAGTCACAGCTCCTGCACAAGAAATTAACGTCGGCCCCTCCACCCTCCAACAGACGTTACCTGGGCCTTCAAGACAAGCCGTAGGCCAAACATTGGCTCCTTCTCACGCAATATCTGAGCTATCAGCTCCCCATCAAGTGTCAGTGCACTCTCCGTCAAGTCCTGAGTCTTCCATGCAAGATAGAAGGGTTGGCTCCTTCAAGCAAGTCATAGACCAACCAATGGCTCCCTATCATGTAATGGTCAAGCCTCCAGCTTTCTGTCAAGTGGTTGATCAATTTGAAGACGTGAGTATTTTTTTTTCAATCAAGTAAGCTATTTTTTAGCTGTTAGAGAGCCTTTTACTCTTTACTTTTGTCTTTTCACTTTTTTCTATCACTCAGGACCGAGAAATATCTAAACAAACCGATTTTTCAACACTGTGTAAAAGTATATCTCAGAGATTTATTAAAATATTAACCTCCCTCCCAACCCTTATTTTCTCTGCCCTCCCTCAGAGATATCTAAATATATTTTTTTTGCTTGTCAAACTGCTCTTTTTCTAATCTTGGCTATTTTCTATGCATTCACCCCTATCTCTTCGCCGCTATCTCATAAGCGAATATTTTTAGGTAATTTCTATTAATAATCGCCGCATTTGAAACTCAAAATCCCCTATTTTTTCTAATCTTTACTATTTTCTCTGTTGCTATCATATATATTTTAGATACCTTTGAAACACCGACTGCTCTTTTTCGCGTAATTTGAGAGAGAGATTATCCCATCTGTCGCATATTGTCGTTCTATTTTACACTGAATATTTCTATCGTGCCAAAGATTTTAGTGAAGGGGAAAGCGAGTTAACGGTTCAATCCTGGAACACTCACGCGGCGGCTTACAATAATTAAACTCATGTGTTCACCGAACCTATAGAACGGAATTAGAGAGAAACTTGGACTTATGCAGTCTAAGCGAATATTTCAACTTTTTTTGGGGCATTATGTAAACGGCCGGGGGAATGTGGGTCCGGGAAGTGATGCGGGCCCGAGAAGCGCCATAGGGATGTGCCACGAGTCAGGGAAGCGCCGGGGGAAGCGCCACGGGTCAGGGAAGCGCCAGGAGGTCGAGAAGCATCGCGGGAAGCGATGCGGGCCCCGAGAAGCGCCACAGGGATGCGCCACAAGTCAGGGAAGCGCCAGGGGAAGCGCCACGGGTCCAAGAAGCGCCACGGGTCAGGGAAGTGCCACAGGGATGCCCCCCCCCCAAAAAAAAAAAAAAATCCTATGTCATATCTTAGATTGTCGTTAAGCTATTTTTTCATTTATAGGTTGTCCTGGTCCCCTACTCGCCGTCTAGTGAAGAAGGGGAGGAACCACCAGCGGAGTTTCAGAACAATGAGACATGGGACAACTCTATTGAAGTACCTGACAATATTGATGAGTTTTTAGATGATTTTTTAAAAGTAGATAATAGCGCAGTTGAACTGGTAGACTTGAGCCCAAATACCTTGCAAATTTTAGACGATTTCACTGCGAACCCTCCTCCCACTGATTACCCACTTCAAACAACTGAAGTGGAACAGAGTCCAAATATTGTTGAACAACTTGGGGGAGGGGATACATCATCCCTTAATTTCAATTGTCCAATACAATTTTAAATAATATAGTTGTTTTCACTGCAACGTTTGGGGATCCCTTTAATACACTAATGGGGGGAAATTTTGCTTTTGATCCTGTAGAGATTGTGCATGCATATGTAGACAAAATTCGTGCACTTCTGGAGAAACAAATTCAATTGTGGGGGGGTAGGGATTCAATTAAGGTGTCTATCGTTTTAAAGGTTTTTTATTTGAATGAGGGGAAAAGTGAGGTTTACTATCATTTTATACATTCCGAGATGCGTGTAATTTATCCAAATTTAGAAAATTTTGAGGGAGTTTTTAGTGAGTGGGTAGGGCAAATTATCGCGCATCTCGAGAACTATAACGAAAATGGGAGTGGCTCAGTAGTTTTATTTATTGAAAATTTAAGTGTTAATATTTGTAAATTTAAGAAAGATTTTATTTTAAGAGGGGGTGGGGAGAGGTCAGTAGTTTTAAAATATAATCCAGATCTAGAGGGTTGTCAAGGTGTCCAGAAGATCTGTTTTGAAACAGATCAAAAGTGTTTCAAGTATGCTTTCCTCATATCAGCATACGAGCCTCTAGCACGTGACGCTACTAAGAAGAATTTAGATCACTCGGCTGTACATGGGAAGGAAGGGTCCCATTTCCCAGTTGTAGATTTTTCATGCCTAGAAGGAAAATACCCAGTAACGCTAAAATCCATTGACATGTTTGAAAGGGCTAATGCTCATTTAAATATTGGCGTTACTGTGGTACAATACGAAACAGAATTTGAAGATGGGGTTCGTTCAAAAAAGAATGGGGTGGTTTTCCCCGTAAGGGGCCCATCAGTTGATTTGGTTAAACACTGGGTTTGGTTGCTTTACACGCCACCTAGTCAACCGAACGCAATCGGCCATTTTAACCCTATCACTGACATTAGTAGAGTTTTGGGGGAGGGTAAGACTAGGGGGACACGTTTCTACTGTCCAACATGCCTCTCTAGATTTTGGACTGAACTAAAGCTCCGAAATCATATGAAGCATTGTAGACGGCATGGGTACCAGACAGTGGAAACGGTTTCAGGGGATAGGGCCATTCTACGTTTTAAAAATTTTCAAAATACTCTTCTCCAATGCAACAAAATATCTTTGGACTGCGAAGCTAAGCTGGTGGAAGTGAATGACCCACAATATCCAAACCGTATCAAAGAACACCAGGCCATTGCAGTCTCCTATGCCCACGCACAAAGAGATAATTCTAATACCATGCGGTTGTTAGAAGTAGTAGAAACATTGGATGAGGGAGATGAGTGCATGGTCAAGGCACTGACTAAACTGATTGGCACGGCTAATGGTGCTATTTCTCGTTTGAGAAATACGCATTATCCAATGGTGCTGTCTGCAGAGGATCGTCTCGCGATTAAAAATCAAAAAATATGTTGGGTTTGTAAGGGGGAGTTTGTAGAGGAGGATAAGGGGACTAAAGGGAAAAGAGGGGGGAGGGGGAAAGTCAGAGACCACGACCACTTGTGGCAAGAAATATCATCTGGGGGTAGTAATTTTAGGGGAGTAGCACATCAATCGTGTAATTTAAACGTTAGCCAACAGTTTTTTATCCCAGTTTTTATCTATAATTCTAACTATGACTTAAAATTTATTTTACCGGCACTGGCACGTATGCACAGGGAGGGAGGGGGAGTAGATAGTCCATGGGTGAATAATTCATTTACCTACAACATCATTCCCAAATCGGCCGAGAAGCTATTGGTTCTCGAACTGAAATGGCAGGTAGTGGATAATGAGCGTACGTGCTGGAATAAAATTAGGTTTTTAGATTCTTTTAGTTTTTTCCCCAAATCCCTTAGTCAACTAATTCAAGTGCAGAAAAGTGACAATTTTGATAGCTTTCCCTTGCTTAAACAGCACTTTCCAGACAGTAAAATGTATGACTTATTAACGAGCAAAGGTGTATATGCATATGATTATTACTGTTCTGGCGCTCGCTTAAGCGAGGAGAAACAACCTCCAATTGAAGCTTTTCACAATTCACTCACCAACAGTGAATGCACAGTCGAGGAGTACGAGTTTGCCAAGAAGGTGTGGGCTAAGGGGGATTGTAAAAATGGGTGGGATTATTGTAGACTGTACTTGGCCAGTGACGTTCTAACTCTGTTGGATATAGTCTGTAAGAATACAGACCAGATCTATTCAGAGTTTGGACTAGATATAGGATATTATTTTTCTACACCACATTTAGTAATGGATTTAATTTTAAAAATTAGCAGGGAGGAAATAGGCCTAATCACTGATGTAGATCAACACCTTTTTGTAGAGCGTTCAATGAGGGGAGGGTATGTTTTTCACGGGGACCGCGTCTTATCAACCGATCCGAGCGGACAAAGCACCGGTGTAAAATCAAATGCAGTGTTCTTGGACATGAACTCGTTATACCCCTCGGCAATGTCCCACTACTCTTTGCCGTGTGGGAACTATCAATGGCTTGAGAATCCTTGTGAGTTCCCCGACATTAACACTGTCGAGGACAACGGGCCACAAGGATGGTTCTTTGAAATTGACGGTCACATTCCGCTGGCCCTTCACGACTCAGTCAAAGATTTTGTTTTTCCCTGTATCAATCGACCAGTGACCAGGGACTCGCTGAGCCCCTACAATTGATCATTGGTTGAGGATATGGGGATGCATTGGACTCCCTCTAAACAGAAACTGATTGCTGATTTGGACCCTAAAGAGAATATTGTTGTTCACCATGTGCTTTTGCACTGGATGGTGAACAATGGCTTCAAAATCACCAAAATACATAGGGTCCTTCAGTTTAATCAGAAACCTTATTTGAAAACGTTTATCGATACTTTTGTCGATAAACGTTCTAGGGCAAATTCAAAGGTGAAGAAGGAATTGTACAAGCTCATTCTAAATTCAGCGTTTGGCAAAATGTGCGAAAGCGTACGTAATAGATCTCGCTGTGACGTCGTGACTGACCCTCTAGAGTGTGCACGAATTATTGCCGACCCTAATTTTACATCATTCACGAGCATAGAGGCCGGCATGGTTCTTCTACACAGAAAAAAGCGAAACGTAGTACTGAACAAGAATATTGCAGGAGGTAGTTCAGTACTAGAAATTTCAAAAAGCTCATGTTGTCGTTCTTTTACAATGTGTGCAAGGTGCAATGGCCACGGGAGGGGGAGGTTCAAGTTTATTATGGGGATACAGACTCTCTACTGCTAAAAGTAAAAACTGAAGATTTATTGGGTGATTTGCAAAATGGGGTGCACATCAGCTCGCGGATGGATTTCACCAACTGGAATCCATCCCTCTACCCCGAGCTGGTGACACGTCAAGCCCCCAACCAACTATTAAAATTAAAATCTGAAACGGGGAGTGATTTGATATCTAGGGGGGTGTTCCCGGGTCCCAAAGTTTATTGCGTGGAAACACATAGTGGGGATGAAAAGAAAACATGTAAAGGGGTGCCTACACACTTTGTAAAGAGCAATTTTAACATGAGCGTATACAAAGACTGTGTAGAAAGTAGCCTAGTGCCAAGAGCACAAATGCTTGCAATTCGCTCTCTACAGTATAGAAATTATACTGTGAGAGTGGAAAAAAATGCAATGTCGTGTATATCCGACAAGGTCTATGTGCTCGAGAATGGTGTGAGTGTCCTGCCTCATGGCCACTATCGTATTTCAGATCGAGTTGAATGCGTAGACTTTCGTAATCAACTTGGTCTGGATAAACTAACCTAACCAACTAATCTAACCCAAGCACTAACCACCACCACTCAACCTTTCATAAATTAACTAACCGCCCAACCCGTTCATGAATTAACTAACCCAATCTCACTACCTTAACCACTAACCCATCCACTAACCCATAGCAGTGACGACAACTATTTTTCCATCGCGGCTCCAGGGGGGTGGGGGACCCTTCCCAAGGCCAGCTCCCGGGGGGTGGGGAGGCCACCAATCACTGTAATGTTCAACTGTGCTAGTTCCGAGTGTTGTTTTCAAGTGTTGTACAGAAAAGTGCTGTATAGAAAAGTGTTGTATAGAAAAGTGTTGTACAAAAGTGCTGTAGATGGACAAAGGTGTTGTACAGAAAGTGTTGTATAGAAAAGTGTTGTAGATGGACAAAAGTGTTGCATAGAAAAGTGCTATCATTGTTCATGTCGAACAAGTTTTCATATTGACCATGAAATTTTGTCAATTGTTCTTGTTGAACAATTGTTATCATGTTGAACAAGTGTTTGCTGTAATAAATGTTGCCATGAAATATTGTTTTTGTTGTTCTTGAATAGACGGGAAAATTACTACTTATTCATTGGGCACATATGATTTACAGTTAGTCAGAGTCCGACTGCTGTCAACAGCATGTATCAATTTAAAACACCCTTCAGATCATTTCTGTGTGGACCCTCAATGTCGGGGAAAACAACGCTTTTAGCTATAAACTAAAACTAAACACTAATCTAAACACTAATCTAAAACTAAACTAAAACCAAACTAAGCTACTACATTAAAACTCTAACTAAAAATATAAATTATAACTCTAATCTAAAACTAAACTAAAACTAAACTAAAAATCTAAAAGAAAACTAAAACTAAACTAAAACTAAACTAACTAATACTAAACAAAAAAAACTAAACCAAAACTAACTAAAAATCTAAACTATAAATCTAACTAAAAACTCTAACTACTAAACTAAGTAAAACTCTAAACAAAAACTAAACTAACTAAAACTCTAAACTAAAAAACTAAACTACTAAACTAACTAAAAATTCTACACTAAACTCTAAACTACTAAACTAACTGAAAATCTAGCTAAAACTCTAAATAAAACTAAACGTTAAACTGAAACTGAACACTAATCTAAAACTAAAATAAACTAAACTGAAAATCTAACTAAAAATCTAAAAGAAAACTCTAACTAAAACTCTAGCTAAACTAAAAATCTAAACTAAACTAAAACTAAACTAAACTACTAAAACTAACTAAAAATTAAAACTCTAACTAAAAATATAAAAATATAACACTAAACTAAAACTAAACTAGAACTAAACTAAAAATCTAAACTAAAAATCTAAACTACTAAACTAACTAAAAATTTAAACTGTCTAACTAACTAAAACTAAACACTCAACTCTAAACTACTTAAGTAACTAAAAATCTAAACTAAAACTAAACTAGAACTAAACTAAAAATCTAAACTAAAACTCTAACAAAAACTCTAGTTAAACTAAAACTGAACTAACTAAAATCTAAACTAACTAAGATCTAAACTACTAAACTAACAAAAAATTCTACACTAAAAATAAACATTAATCTAAAACTAAACTAAATTAAACTGAGAATCTAAACTAAAACTCTAACAAAAACTCTAGCTAAACAAAAACTCTAAACTAAAACTAAACTCTAAAACTTTAAAACTAACTAAAATTCTAAACTAAAACTGAACACTAAACTAAAACTAAACTAGAACTAAACTAAACGAACTAAAAATCTAAACTAAAACTCTAACAAAAACTCTAGTTAAACTAAAATTCTAAACTAAACTAAAACTAAACTAACTAATACTAAACTAACTAAGATCTAAACTACTAAACTAACAAAAAATTCTACACTAAAAATAAACATTAATCTAAAACTAAACTAAATTAAACTGAGAATCTAACTAAAACTCTAAAATAAAACTAAACGTAAACTAAAACTAAACTTAACCACTAAACTAAAACTAAACTCTAAACTTTTAAACTAACTAAAATTCTAAACTAAAACTGAACACTAAACTAAAACTAAACTAGAACTAAACTAAACGAACTAAAATTCTAAACTATAACTCTAACTAAAACTCTAGCTAAACTAAAATCTAAACTAAAACTAAACTAACTAATACTAAACTAAAAAACTAAACTACTAAACTAACTAAAAATTAAACTGTCTAACTAACTAAAACTAAACTCTAAACTCTAAACTACTAAACTAACTAAACATCTAACTACTAAACTAACTAAGATCTAAACTACTAAACATTAAATTAAAACTAAACTAAAACTAAACTAAACTACTAAATTAAAACTCTAACTAAAAATATAAATTATAACACTAAACTAAAACTAAACTAGAACTAAACTAAAAATCTAAACTAAACTAAAACTAAACTACTAAACTAACTAAAAATTAAACTGTCTAACTAACTAAAACTAAAACTAAACTAGAACTAAACTAAAAATCTAAACTAAACTAAAACTAAACTCTAAACTCTAAACTAACTAAAATCTAAACTAAACTAAAACTAAAACTAAACTAAACTAAAACTCTAAAAGAAAACTAAAACTAAACTAAAACTAAACTGGAACTAAACTAATAATCTAAACTAAACTTAAATAAACTAAAAATCTAAACTACTAAACTAAACTGCTAAATAAAACTAACTAAAACTCTAAGCTCGTAGCTAACTAAACTAAACTAAAAATAAAGGTAATAAATAAACTTAAAATAACTAAAATCTAAACTAAACATTAAACTAAAACTAAACAAAAAATTCAACACTAAAAAGAAACATAATCTAAAAACTAAACTAAATAAACTGAGAATCTAACTAAAACTCTAAAATAAAACTAAACGTAAACTAAAACTAAACTTAACTACTAAACTGAAACTAAACTCTAAACTTTTAAACTAACTAAAATTCTAAACTAAAACTGAACACTAAACTAAAACTAAACTAGAACTAAACTAAACGAACTAAAAATCTAAACTATAACTCTAACTAAAACTCTAGCTAAACTAAAATCTAAACTAAAACTAAACTAACTAATACTAAACTAAAAAAACTAAACTACTAAACTAACTAAAAATTTAAACTGTCTAACTAACTAGAACTAAACTCTAAACTCTAAACTAATAAACTAACTAAACATCTAAACTAAACTAAAACTAAACTAAACGAACTAAAAATCTAAACTAAAACTCTAACAAAAACTCTAGCTAAACTAAAACTCTAAACTAAAACTAAACTAGCTAAGACTAAACTAGAAATAAATTAAACTGAAAATCTAAACTACAGCATAAACTAAAACTAAACTAAAACTAAACTGCTAAATTAAAACTCTAACTAAAAATATAAATTATAACACTAAACTAAAACTAAACTAGAACTAAACTAAAAATCTAAACTAAACTAAAACTAAACTACTAAACTAACTAAAAATTTAAACTGTCTAACTAACTAAAACTAAACTCTAAACTCTAAACTACTAAACTAACTAAACATCTAAACTAAACTATAACTAAACTAAACGAACTAAAAATCTAAACTAAAACTGAACACTAAACTAAAACTAAACTAGAACTAAACTAAACGAACTAAAAATCTAAACTATAACTCTAACTAAAACTCTAGCTAAACTAAAATTCTAAACTAAAACTAAACTAACTAATACTAAACTAAAAAACTAACTACTAAACTAACTAAAAATTTAAACTGTCTAACTAACTAAAACTAAAACTAAACTAGAACTAAACTAAAAATCTAAACTAAACTAAAACTAAACTACTAAACTAACTAAAAATTTAAACTGTCTAACTAACTAAAACTAAAATAAAACTAAACTAGAACTAAACTAAAAATCTAAACTAAACTAAAACTAAACTACTAAACTAACTAAAAATTTAAACTGTCTAACTAACTAAAACTAAAACTAAAACTAAACTAGAACTAAACTAAAAATCTAAACTAAACTAAAACTAAACTACTAAACTAACTAAAAATTTAAACTGTCTAACTAACTAAAACTAAAACTAAAACTAAACTAGAACTAAACTAAAAATCTAAACTAAACTAAAACTAAACTACTAAACTAACTAAAAATTTAAACTGTCTAACTAACTAAAACTAAACTCTAAACTCTAAACTACTAAACTAACTAAACATCTAAACTAAACTAAAACTAAACTAAAACTAAACTAAACTAAAACTCTAACAAAAACTCTAGCTAAACAAAAACTCTAAACTAAAACTAAACTAGAACTAAACTAAAAATCTAAACTAAACTTAAAATAAACTAAAAATCTAAACTACTAAACTAACTAAGATCTAAACTTTTAAACTAACTAAAATTCTAAACTAAAACTAAACACTAATCTAAAACTAAAATAAATTAGACTGAAAATCTAAACTACAGCATTAAAATAAAACTAAGCATTAAACTAAAACTAAACTGAACTAGAACTTCAACAAAAACTCTAAGGTAAAACACCAAACTCTTAACTAAACTAGAACTCTAAGCTAAAAATCTAAACTATACTAAAACTAAACTAAACTAGAACTCTAACAAAAACTCTAAGCTATGACTCTAGCTAAACTCTAAGCTCGTAGCTAACTAAACTAAACTAAAAATAAAGGTAATAAATAAACTTAAAATAAACTAAAATCTAAACTAAAACTAAACATTAAACTAAAACTAAACTAAAAATCTAAACTAAACTGCTAAATTAAAACTCTAACTAAAACTCTTTAGTAAAACTCTAGCTAAACAAAAACTGAACACTAATCTAAAACTAAAATAAATAAACTAAAAATCTAAACTACTAAACTAACAAAAAATTCTACACTAAAACTAAACATTAAACTAAAACTAAACTGAAACTAAACTAAAATAAAGGTAATAAAAAAAACTTAAAATAAACTAAAAATCTAAACTAAATAGGTAATAAAATAATAAACTAAACATCTAAACTAACCCAACCTGCAATCCTCTTTTTCTAATATTTCCGTCCCCCCCCCCTGATTGACTTAGAAGGGGGATCTAGCTGTTTCCCGGGAACTCGTAACATTTGGCTCGGAAACAATAACAAATACTATTTCCGGATCATAACATCTACCTCGAACAGGAAGGAAATGTCATTAACTTTGCTTCGAACGACAACAACATTTGGCTCGAATAACAACAACAAATACTATTTCCTGATCATAACATCTACCTCGAACAGGAAGGAAGTGTCATTAACTGTTTCTCGGAACCTCATAACATCTGGCTCGAATAACAATAACAAATACTATTTCCGGATCATAACATCTACCTCGAACAGGAAGGAAGTGTCATTAACTTTGCTTCGAACGACAACAACATTGACCCCATTAACCACATGTTCTCTCTAATGACTCTGTTCAAAACAATAACAACATTGACCTTGGCATTTGCATCGAGCAACAACAAGAAGGAAGTGTCATTGACCTGCCCCCATTAGACTCAATAATCCATAAAAACATCAAATAATCAACACACATAACCATCCATGAAAACAGACATAAATGTGACAAACTTCCTGTTTTTTTCATTCTCACTGACAAAGTCCATAAAACCATCCATAAATGTGACAAAATTCCTGTTTTTCATATTCTCACTGACAAAGTCCATAAACCACGTGGTTCTATGCCCATATATGGTGTTCTGATCGGAGCTCATGAGGCATCTCTACTAATAACTCTTGTGGATTGATTACCTATTCATAGACAGCGTAATAGTACTGCCTAAGTAAAGAGCGATGAAACTAAATAATGTATTGATTTTTTTTTTAAGTGGGGGAAACGGATTTGGTTCTTGTTTTTTTTTAACCAGGGCACTCCGTGTAAAAGGAGTTGTCGTAGAAATTTGGAAAGGGGATCATTCGATTGATAATTGAAAGGGCCAGTGCCCTTTTAAATAGTCTAAAGTGCTTGGAGTCCCCCCCCTGAACACCCATCCTTCCCCAAACACATCCAATTAGAATTTTGAGATAGTCATTTTATTAAGTATATTTGAAAGGTCCAGTAATTATGTGTTTTGGGACGACAACACCCCCCCCCCCACAGCCCTCAAGGCAAGGGTTGTAAGTTATGCTCCAGGGGCATATAAGCTTCTTATAGAAAGGGTGGTCGTATAAACATCGGAGGGGGCCAATTGGATTGCTAATCAGAAGTTCTAGTGCCCTTTTTAAGTGTCAAAAATGATAAGAGGGCAACTAGCCCCAGCTCACTTCTTATTTTACCAAAATGCACCCGATAAAAATTTTGATATAGCCATTTTGTTCAAAACAGTCAAAGATCGTATAAAAAGGCCTTCGGGCTTGAAACAGCCACCCAGAACCTGGAGGCAAGGATTATAAGTTCTTCCCCGCAGGCATTAAATTTTTCTATGGAATGGGTGGTTGTATAAACTTTGGATAAGGCTCATTTGATTGGAAATTGGGAGTTATAGTGCTCTTTTTAAGAGTCAAAAATGAATTGAGTCTTAGTTTGCATTTTACTGAAAAAACAATTAGATCTAAATGTTTTCACTTTTTTTTACTTAAACAAATCAAGAATTATTAAAACTTTAAGGAATAAATGCCAGTATATGTATATCCCACTGACAATCCACGGTCATTAGTTTTTTTCTTCAGTAAACTGCAAATTATGTTCTGGTCTTGGGCAGGGGGTCCTGAGGCTTATTTTATTGACGGGGGGGGCGATTTTCGTAGATTTTACCGAATCGCTACCTGATTTATGCCGAATTTTCTGCAGAAATCAAGAATTTTGCTAAATTTCGGCCGATTTTGCAAAATTTCTGCCGAATGCCAAAAACGTTGGGGGGAGGCGTGCCCCTCCCCCCTCGGGACGCCCCTGATCTTAGGAAGGCATGAGGGGCTGTCAGCCCTACTCATTTTAATTTTTGCTCGCTTTGAGTTTGACTCGGTTATTTATTGTAATTTCTGTTCGTTTTGAGTTTCGTTTATTTATTGATGGTGATTTGTGGTAGTTTTACACTTGGAAGGCTATATGACTTGGTTTATTTTTAGACTTAGTAGAGCTCTTTATTTTTCTTTAAAAGACTTGTTTTGCGGAATTTTTTTTTAATTAATATTTGTTAAGAGCCATATACTCAAAAGGAATTAGGTTTTGCTAGAGAAATACTTTTTAAAATGGTTACCCAACTTCCCTTGTTAATACCCAACTTCCCTTGTTAATACCCAACTTCCCAAGGAGATATCCTCTTGAAGTCCTACTTCTCGTATCTGCAGAAGATTCAAAGAAAACCAGGAACATGGTTTATTTCCCTTACATTCTAAAAATTACTTCAAATCGAAAAAAAGTTTGTTTAAAAACATTTTACCTACAAATTGTAAAAACAACTTAACTATTATAAATCTTTTTATTTCTCGTAAGGATAAAACCCTAAGGACTTATCAAAGAGGGAAACATCAAATACCGCACAGTTTATAAAATTACCACGTTGATAGAACCCTTCAAAACTTAGGAGAACCGGTTACATCACCGCAAAAGAAGAATAGTAAAATCACTAATTGTAATATTAATCAAAAATCCCTTGGTTCATCCTTAAGCAACCAATTTTTGAAGATAATTCCAACCACTCCGTATTATTTGAGGAAACAATTAGAATTAGGAACGGCCAAATTACTTGGAATAATATTAATATGTTGAATACAATATGTTTTGAAATAAAACATGTTTGAAATATAAACTGAATAGCAAGAAATAGAAACAAAATTTAAATAATAATGCATCCCTAAATAGAAACTGGGGTGAGTGTACACTTAACTCTATGTACACAAATTTAATTATAAGACATAAATTAATGTAGCTATAAAACAAAACCAGTAGCCAATTAAGTGACCCCGTCCCCAAAAGGCATACATGACTAGCTTCAAAAAGAGCAAATATTGCAATAAGGAATTGTTCTAATTTTTAATCAATCTGGATAATTTGAAATAATAGACCTTTTTGACAGTCTTAGCTGAACCTTTGTGAAGTAAGGACGTTAGGACTCTTTCAATTTTTTTTTTTAATATTAACTATATTTCCTCGTTATCTTCTCTTGTTTTTGTATATGGCGTGACCCTGAATTAGTGAAAAAATCTGACCTTAAGACTTTGCAGAATCTGACCTCTATTTGTTTCAACATCTATGGGAAGAAAAAATGTAATCCCGGGTGGCAATCTGACCTTTCTCTTTGTCAAACAACAGGCTCTTCAGTGAACAATGCGAAATTAGCAAAGTTTTGCACAAGTAAGTTCTAAAACCTGTAGCCATTCAAGACGCATATCTATAGGAAGGGGCTGGTCTGACACCTCCAATTCACGCGTTAATTTGAAATTGACTTTGACAATACTCGGGCTTACTTCCTCAGAAAAAGCCAGAGGAACCAAGCGCGTGCACGTGGCTTCTTTGGTCCACTCTACCCCTAAAGATTTCTTACAGACAGGCATAATTCCTGGGCTGGGTTTAAAGCTTTGCCGCTTGCAGGCCCAAGCTTTTTTGCCGCACCCTTTTTGAGAGTTTTGAAGAAGTCTCCGACAATTTAATGACAGTGGAAGCGCTGAACAGAACACGACTGATGACCCAAAAATAATGAAAGAGAGAGGTGATACCAAACTCTCAGCTGCCATTCCTGGGAGACATCTGGCAGTTTATAAGTGGCCACGGAATTCCTGTGTTGTTTTAAAATCCCTTTCCTGTGAATAGACAGCAAGGGGGTGGAGCACAAGCTACAGTGATGACAGTGGTCAAATATGGCCACAGTGGTCAAGTTAGGTTCATTTAACTTAGGTTATCATGAGCGAAAAGAAGGGAAGAGAAAAGAAGAAGTGAAGAAGAGAGAAAGAAGAGAGACAAAATTACAGTTCAGTTTTGAGTTTTCCTAAAGAAGAAGAAGTTCCACTTAAGAGTTTTCTCAACGATGAGAAAAAAAAAGTTCTTTGACGATAAATCACATCAGTCCAGTTTTTGTTTAAAAAAAAAAATCACTCAATGATAATTTATTGTGTCCCGTGGCTTTGTGCGCCCCTTGGCCCGGACCTAGTGGGCCTATTGATAAATCCTGGCCTGCATAATTCACTTCACTTATCCTGACGTAGCGTAATCTCATGTTTTTTTTCTGTTTAGTTTTCATTCTGAAATTTCAGGGATCTGAACGGCCAATTAACAATAATGCCGTATGAGAACTGCTTATTCATCCTGTTCACATTGGCTTACTTTGGGTATGTAAGAATGTAAACTTGCATCTGGTTGGCAGATTCCTTTTAGCTGACCATTCTTAGAACATTCTACATTCTTGCATTAAAGTAGCTTACATTACAGAATCGAATTCTGGATCGGCATACGGATTTACTTGCATGTCTTGGATCGTATTCGCTTGCCAAGTAGCTGATTTATTTGTTCAAGAAGGAATGCTACTTTGCTAATTAATTAATTATTTCCATACAAGTGCTTCAAGTGCAACATCTGTTCCGTTTACGACTGGTAGAATTTACTTCAAAAATAATTTTGATTCGATAATTTAGAGTATGGAAATAAAAACGTACTGGATCAAGGACAAGGACCATTTTATAGTTGATAAACTATATGGTTTAAACGGCATCAAAATATAACAGACGTCATGCTCTTAGCATAGAAACCTTGGATTATTCAAGTTATTTTCATTCTATAAGTCAGGAAAATTAAATGTATAAAATATATTCAAATGATTCAACTGTTAGCAATTTTCAGTAGTTTAAAAATTACCGTAATATTTTTATGATTTGAAACGGAAAATTTCAGAAATTTATTTGCATAAATGGGAAATGAAAAAAGCATGGAAAGCGGTAAATACACCTTAAGTCAAGAGGTTAAAATAAGGATTTTTGTAACGATGCGAGTATTTTGTATCAGAGGCAACGCTATTGCGTTGCCTATAGTTAAGGCCATGCAGCTCCAATGTTTTATTATTTATTCATTAAAAAAAAACTTTCCGAAAAATAGGTTTTCCAAAGAAAAGTAAGGCCATTTTAAACTTAAGCTCAGCAGATACAAATACCTGTTAAAATTCAAACTCAAAACTACTAGAAATAGTTATTAAAGAATAAATAAAAAATGATGTATAGTGATATTAGTTGTTAAAAGATCCATCAGCTCAAGAATTTATTTCACTGTAATTTTGCTATTGAAGTATAAATGAAAATTAAAACGAAAAGAAATTAAAAAAACAATCAATACAAACAAACATACAAAATGCATTGACGTAATAAGTAAGTAAATCTTAAAAAGAGGTAAACTTAAATTGAATATGCAAATCAAGCTTGAAACGAACAAAAATCCCAACAAACAAGAGTTTGGGTATCGCCTCCTTTTCTCACTCTAAAAGTCTAAAACCTGCTGCGTCATTGGCGCTTTACTGAAAACCAATTTTATTACAAATATTTTCTTTTGTACTTAATATTGAAAATAAACATTAAAATTATAGTAAAATTTTGAACTGATGAGCTTTCAGCAATTAATATCATTATACATCAAATATTCAGTTTAATTTATTAGTTGTTTCTAAAGTTGTTCAAGACGAATATAATTTTACTACAAACAAGAGTTTGGATACTGCCCCCATCTTCAACTGTAAATAAAAACCAAAAGTCTACTGCGTCATTTGCGCTTAGCTGAAAACGAATTATATCACAAATATTTTCTTTTCCAGTTCTTACAGCATTGAAAATAAATAAAAATTACAGTGAAATAAATTCTTGAACTGATGGATCTTTCAACAATTAATATTACCCAACCTTTTCCAAATATTTTCTGGCCTTCTCAAGACCAGAAAAGAATTTGCACTTTAGTTCATTTGCACTGAAGAATTGAATTCGTGTCAAGTTAAACTGAAATTGCTAATTTGCCATCATACGATTTGAAACAAAAGAACAAAACGATGATTATGCCAATGCACAATTTAGATATGTCGGATGATATAGTCGTTGGAACGTTCCTGGTTGATATTGAATTAAATAACAGTGTAATTAAAGCAAAACTATAAAGACTGGGGGAAAGTTGGGAAAGGAGTTGTTAGTATGTATGACTTCATGCAAAATTATAGATGAATTTGAATTAGCCCGAACAGCTAATGTGAAAGGCACTGAAAAAAAAATCTGAAAATAATGCACTTTACTGAGAAAAAAACAAAAAAACAATGAACGTAGATTGTCAGTTTAATATATTTATTCCTTAAAGGCTTAATAATGTTTTATTTGTTAAAGTTAAAAAAGTAAAAACATTTAAAATGTATTTTGTTTTCAATAAAGGGCAAATTATGTTCTGGTCTTGATATTTGCTCGTTTTGAGTTTACTCGGATATTTATTATAATTTCTGTTCTTTTTGGGTTTCATTTATTTATTGATGGTAATTTGTGGTAGCTTTACGCTTGGAAGATTATTGGGCATTACATTTTTTTTTAATCAATTAAAAAAATTTAATTAATTTACAAATTTTTTAAAATTAATTTCTTAAACAAACCTTTTTGTAATATTACAGTGTCTAAGAACTTGTTTATAAATGTAATCTAAACTGGTAATCTATCTTCTTCGCCATTTTGAGCATTCATTTTGCTAGGTTTTAGGGCCTAATTGTCACTAAAGTATGGTCTTTGATGCAGAGCGGCCTAATTGCCAGCTAGTTTCTGTTCCAAATCTTTTGATTTATTTTCATATTTGTGTAATTTCATCAGACTAGTCCATCCATTAATCTCCTATTTATTTAGTGTTTTAAAAAAAGAAGGTGAGAAAATTACAGGCAAAAATGTTTATGTTTTTATTTTAAAATATATAATGATTGTGCGTTATTAGCTTCTTCTTGAAAGTTGCAATCGAATTCAATTACCAAATTAGATTATTTTGGGGCAAAATGTGTAGAGCCCTTTTTCTCTTTTTAATGCAGAATAAATATGAGAGTGGAACGAGTCAAAAATTAGACTCGGAGTATCTTTGCAGACTAAAGGACATACTATCAAAATGCTCAAAATAAAAGTTTATTCACAGAAATCTAAGTAAACGATTTCACAATAACTAAGAGTGAATGCAAGATATGTTAAATACACAATTTTCTTCAAAATTATTTATGTGGCTATAAATTATAACTTGGTTATAACAGAAAAAAACGGGGCTTAATATTTATGTAAGGACGTTGATTTATAGATGAACTCTGTTTCTTGTTTTTTTTTTGGGGGGGGAGGGGGGGGGGGTAAATAAAGGACAAACAGCAGCGTAGTATAAATGAGGACGGTTGAGGAAGAGGAGAGAAGAACCCTTGTAATATACGGTGATTTCACGTGTTTTAGGCTTTAATTATCTTCACTTCTATTAAGAATTTTCAATTTTTATTTTAGGTGCATAAGATTCTAAGTAAGTTTACGCTATAGCGAATAGAAAAATGTTATATTCTCGGAAATTTGCCCCAATTCTTAAATTGATTTTTTTTCCCCCATTTGACATTAAATACTTGTTTGTTTGGCAGAATATCAGATCGCTCTGAATGCTTCCGATGTCCTCCAGGGGATTGTCATTGTGGAGTTTTGACGGCACTACTTGGATCTCAGCCAGTTTCCTCTGCAAAGCCCAACCCATTCCGAGTGAAGCGTAACGCCATCTGCCACATTGAGTTGGAAACATTGCATTATAATAGCGATAGCAATAGTTTAGAATCTAGTTTCAAACAGTTCGTGGTAACGAACTGTAAGTAAGGAGCGACCCGGCTCAATGGTAACCGAAACTGTTGAAAACGGTATTTTGATACCAATAGATACATCAAAAGAATTAGTTTTTAATGCTGATTTCAAATATATAAGTTTCATCAAGTTTACCTATCAAAAGTTACGCGCCTGAGAAAATTTGGCTGATTTTCGAAAAAAGGGGGAAAGACCCCCTAAAAATTGTAGAACCTTAATGAAAATCACACCATCATATTCAGCGTATTAGAGAACCCCACTGCGGAGGTTTCAAGCTCCTATCTACAAAATTGTGGAATTTTGCATTTTTTGCCAGAAGAAAGATCACGGATGCGTGTTTATTTGTTTGTTTGTTTGTTTGTTTTGTTTGTTTTTTTTCCAGGGGTGATCGTATCGACCCAGTGGTCCTAGAATATCGTGGGAGGGCTCATTCGAACGGAATTTAAAAGTTCTAGTGCCCTTTTTAAGTTACCAAAAAAAATGGAGGGCAACTAGGCCCCCTCCCACGCTCATTTTTTTCCCAAAGTCACCCGATCAAAATTTTGAGATAGCCATTTTGTTCAGCATGGTCGAAAATATGATAACTATGTCTTTTAGGATGACTTAATCCCCCGGAGTCCCCGGGGGGAGGGCTGAAAGTTATGAACTTTACCCAATGTTAACATATATTATTGGTTATTGGGAAGCATACAAACGTTTTCAGAGGGGATTTTTTCTGGTAGTAGGGGGGAGGGAGTGGGTCGAGGGTTATGTGGTAGGATCTTACCATGAAGGAAGTTTTCATGGGAGAAGGGACATTGCTATGAAGGGGGCGCCCGATTTCCCATCATTATTTAAATAAAGATCAGAAATTATAAATAAAAAAACAAGTTTTTTAACTGAAAGTAAGGAGCAACATCAAAACTTAAAACGACAGAAAACATTACGTATATGATTGGGTTCATCCCCTAGTCAATACCTCTCTGTTTAAGCCAAAGATTATTTAGTCAAGGAGGCACACTTGTGCCTCTTTAAAGAGGCGACTCACCACAATGTTAAGCGATTTCCGGTCCTAGAGGTCGCAGAGAGACGACGGTGATCGCATTTTGTAGCCCAAGCTCAAACTAAGAAACGTGCAAAATTTCATCCTCCTCCGACTTTATCTTCATGGGGTAAACTGGGCCGGAAGTTTCGACCCTCCCACCACAGCCCCCCTTTAACGTTGTCCGATTGGTCTGAAATTTAAAGGTTAAGCTTTTCTAGGGCCCGGGAGCTTATCCTCGAAATTTCAGCTCCTTCCCTGGTCACTCCTCCGATCCAACACCATCCGATCACTCCTTCCCTGTTTTCGAAAAACCAGATATAGCCACTTAATGTTCATTTCTCTTCTTTATTTTATTAGCCACGCCTACAGGCCACAGTTGGCAACGGATCCGGGTGAATGAGGACTCATTCGAAGCGTAATTCGACCTGTTAGGACCTTTTGATATTTTTAGACCGAAAAAATTATCCCTCGAATTTACATTTACGAAAAACCTCGTTTTCCTATAAGAGCCCATGTTAAATTTTCCCACCACAGCCTCCCTTTAACGTTGTCCGATCGGGCTGAAATTTAGAAGATAAGTTTTTCTGGGGCCTGGGAGCTTATCCTCGAAATTTCAGCTCAATCCGATCACTCCTTCCCTGTTTTCCAAAAACCAAATATCAAGTTTCGTGGGGATTTGCTTGCGTCAAAAATAGATTCCACAGACTAAACATACAAGAACAATTGTGTCTTTTTGGTACAGTGGTCGATACTCCTAACTGTCAGACGGTAGATCCGGGTTCGATTCCCCGTCAGAGGAAATTTTTTATATACTGAATTTAAAGTTTAAAAAAGAAACTCAGTTTCTTTTTTATATTATTTGAAAAAAACTACGTTTTTAAAGAGTTAAAGAGGCTGAGTTACAAGGTCGAACCTTAAAACGTACAGGGATTAGGAGGCACAGTTGGGGGGCTGTTAAGAGGCTGAGTCACAGTTTGAACCTTAAAACATACAGGGATTAGGAGGTGCAGTAGGGGGGCTGCCACCCCCCAAACCCCCGCTTCCGTATTTGAAAGGGGCTGTGCCCTCCTCAATGCCTCGCTCTTTACGCTAAAGTTTGACTTTCTCACAACTCTTTTTTTTAAATAATAAAAACTTTAGCGCAAAGAGCGAGCCGTTGAGTTTATATTGAATTTAAAGTTTAAAAAAGAAACTCAGTTTCTTTTTTAAATCCAATCTATTTAATCCTTCGGCTCAACAGGCGTCTCCAGAAGAATATCACAGTCGGCCTTCAGGTTACAGGTAAGTCTCCACTGCTTTGATAACATTATTTGAAAAAAACTACGTTTTCTAAAGAGTTAAATAAGTAATAAACTGTACAAAAACGTGCAGAAATTATTTGAAAAAAACTACGTTTTCTAAAGAGTTAAAGAGGCTGAGTCACAAGTTCGAACCTTAAAACGTACAGGGATTAGGAGGTGCAGTTGGGGGGTTGCCGCCCCCCAAACCCCCGCTTCCGTATATGAAAGGGGCTGTGCCCTCCTCAACGCCTCGCTCTTTGCGCTAAAGTTTTTATTGTTTAAAAAAAAAGAGTTGTAAGAAAGTCAAACTTTAGCGTAAAGAGCGAGGCGTTGAGGAGGGCACAGCCCCTTTTCATATACGGAAGCAGGGGTTTGGGGGGCGGCAGCCCCCCAACTGTACCTCCTAATCCCTGTACGTTTTAAGGTTCGAACTTGTGACTCAGCCTCTTTAACTCTTTAGAAAAGGTAGTTTTTTTTCAAATTACTTTCATAAGAGCTATTTATTCTAATTAACGGCATTTGTGATTAAGGGGTGATTTTTAAAGAATTGGAACAAAATTCGAACTTTAGCTTAAAGAGCAAGGTATTGACTAGGGGGCGAACACTCTAATATACTTATTAAAAATATAAGAATATAGAGGTTCGTTACGTAAATTAATTCGTAAGTTACGTATATTTATTACTAATAAAAACGTTCGTAAATAAAATTAAACAGGTTTTGAGAAAGCCATTTAACCAAATAAAAGTAAAATTAATATTCAATTTTTTTTAATTATTCATGTACGGTGAGCCAAAATCAAAACCTGCATTAATTCAAAACGTTCAAAAATTAAATAAAAAAAACAAGTTTTTTTTAACTGAAAGTAAGGAACGACGTTATAACTTAAAACAAACAGAAATTATTCCGTATATGAAAGGGGCTGTTCCCTCCTCAACGCCTCGCTCTTTACGCTAAAGTTTTTTTTATTGTTTAACAAAAATAGAGGAAAGTCAAACTTTAGCGTAAAGAGCGAGGCGTTGAGGAGGGGACAGCCCCTTCCATATACGGAATAATTTCTGTTCGTTTTAAGTTTTAACGTCGTTCCTTACTTTCTGTTAAAAAAAAATTGTTTTTTTTATTTAATTACTAACAGAGACAGCTGTCTAAAAATGTCCTCATAAAGTTTGAAAGTTAGTGACGTAGCCAAAGGAGTTAACGAAGAATATGCACACCCTTAATGAAACCTTTATGAGAGACCAAAGTTGTCAGACTACCAAGTCTTTTTTTCAAAACGATGAGAAAAAAATTGTCCTTGGATCGACTTAAAATCGATTAGGATTGATTAGAATCGACTTGAAATAAAAAATGGGTAATTGTATGAAATACCCCTACCTAATATTCTTCATATGTGTTTTCTCTGAAGCTCAATCCTAATAAAATATATCAAAGTAAGATTAAAATATAATACTTAAAAATTCAAATTTGGGCTATATATTGGCACATTGGGGGGGGGGTAATGTATAGTGGGTCTATTTTTCTGACGTTTAATCCTAATGAAATATAACAAAATATGAAGAAAATAAAATAATTAATTAACCAAATTATGGAAACTACAGATGTACTTTACCCCCATCCCCACCCCGTAATATGCAAATATATAGCTCATATTTGTTTGTTAAAAAGTCATCGACGAAAAAAAACGGTTATACTTAGGTGTTACTTAGATGAAGAATATTAGATAGGGGGTATTTCATACAAGTACCAATAAATGTTTTCTCTTTCCACTTTATAACCTTTATATTTGTTTGTTATTTTCTATATGAAGTAGGCTATCCTTAGTGGGTGGCAAATTGAACATTTACGATGTTGGAATATTGAAAGACTATCCTATCCAGTCCAATTTCAAGTTACGTCACTCAAATTTTACGCTGACACTTGCCTTGCCCTCGATTTCGCTTCCAGGAGCAATCGTAATGTTTTCATGTTTTTATCTCTTTTGCCTCTTTTTTTGTATGTTTGTAGAGTTTAGTTTTTTGTAGTGTTTTGAGCATTTTAAATTCGCTTTGTTCTCATCGTGTAAGGGCTCATAGTTTTATGAGTTTAATCAGGAAATTTCTAATAATTTTACAGATTTTTTATGTTTGAACAATTCATTACTTTTTATTGCTGATAATGTAAAAATTGTAGGATGATCTCATTTCTAAAGCATCAGTGGTGAAACTTTATTTTTTGTCTAAAGAGACAAAGTTAAATCTTTATACTCATTGTTTTATCAGTTTTTATTTCTCGCTGGAGCTTTTATCTTACGGTTTTTTAATAATCATCTCTGTTGTGGATTGTCTGTTATCTGTTTAACTTCTTTCAGCATCTTTAGATTATCTATTTTGAAATGTTTTTTTTTAGACATTTTCAGCTTTTAGACATGTGAATTATCAATAGGACATCAAAGGATGACTTTGCTGACGATTGACCAGGGCTTTGACCAACTCGAAATTTCAATTTACAATCGAATATGCCACCTTTAAAGCCTCCTAAGTTTCTACGTTATCTGCTTCCATAGGAATCAGTCAGGGGAAAAAACAATAATACATTCAAGGTATATCGCTCATTGCGTAGGCAGCGCTATTGCACTGCCTAAGACTAAGAAATAATAAAACTTCATCTAGGTTGTCAAATTGGGCCTTGAAATTTAGAAGTAAACATCCAATTTCAGAGGCTTGAATTCGATTCGACATCAAACACGCTGTGGATTAAAAATAAAACTCATATTTTTATCCTAAATGGAGGCTTAACGAATTCATTTACTTAAATGATAGAGTTTTATTGACAAAATCAATGTAAACATTGCTAATAGTATTTTTTTACATAATTATTAGTTACATTGACATTTTACAGGAGCTTACTGACTTTCATACTGAGTATTCCGTTTTGATGCTAATGCTATTGTATACAGGGCTAGTTATACCGATATTTTAGAAGAACTTACTAAGTTAGTATTGTTTTCATACTCAAAATTCCGTTTTGATGCTGATTTCTAGGCTTAAAGCTGCATATGGAAGCTGAAAAGAAGAATGTTCTTCTCAATATTTACCTGGATGACCTAAAGGGAAGCTAAGAAAACTGTGGTCTACAAATTACCTTGTTTGCACCCCCCCCCCCCCCCAAACATAAAACGTTGGTTTTAGGCCCAATTTTTTTGCGAATGTCGATGAATAGTGTATTAACAAACTCATTCATCCAAATGATATAAACATTCGTCAGATGAAGAATTTAGACCTTTACTGTTTTATTACACTGTACAGTAGATAAAATTAGGAGCCTCAATGGGGTGGGGGGGGAGCTCTTCCTATATTTTCTTCACTTCCTATATTTTGTTGATTTTTTTTCGTTGAAAAATAACAACAAAATTACCCCCTAGATTTTGAACAAAATCCTTCCCCCCTCCCCCCTGTCCCTCCCTTCTCCACATGTGAGTCAACGCTACTGGATAAAACTTTTGTAACAAATTTAGGACTACAAGACAATATTGTTTTGGAACAATGGAGCTCATTTTAATGCTAGCATCATTTACGCCAACCATCTTAGTCCTTCAAACAGTGTATTTTCTTTATTGTTTGTTTCTGTGATTAGAGGTGTGTCTTATTAGAATTAGAACATATCTTTACCACCGAGGCTGGTTATTATTTGGATGATGGGGCACAAAAGTTACTTTAATAGACTATAGTACTTTTTACCTATTCTCTATTTATGCTTTCTATGTGTATATCTTAAGCGTTTGAGTGAACAACAGCTTTCTAATATGATATTTTAAAGAAAGTAGTAAAGCCATGTAAACAAAATGTACAGGAATCAGACTCTAAAAATATCGCTGAAATTTGTTTGACCTAGGTCAACTACTATCTTTAAAATAGTGTTAGTTATAATATTTCCTATATTTAAAAAAAATCAAAGCCTAAGAGGATAATAGAATACTGTCTTGTAACTATGAAGTTCGTTCTAATGCCAGTTATCGTTTGCAGCAGCTATCATAGTCCTTCAAATAGTTTCTTTTCCTTTGTTGTCCATTGTTGTGATTAAGAGACGTGTCTTAACAGAAATAGAGCATATCTCAACTCTTTTTTTATATAGACGCTGTTTTTTATTCCCGGGACCGGATAATCATTAATGATTGTAAAAATTTTTTTAACTTTCAGCCCAAAATGCAAAATTAGACTGTAACACAATTATGCTGCAAAATACTCATAAGACGCAAAAGGGGCAGACACAGTATCCGTTTTGGATTGATACTAACACTAATAGCTTGTAATTTTGTGTTTTATCCATTGTCGGGGAACGAAAATAATAATAAATAATTAATTATATTTAATGATAATCAAACTCTGGAACACCCTCAGTTTGAATTTTTCTGCAGTGTAAAAAAAAGGTTATAGGCTGTGAAAAATGCTTTAGTTGTTGATATATTCAAAATAAATGATGATCAACTATCTAAGAAGAATACCAAGCTTATGAAGCAAGAATAATGCGAACAATAAATACAGGTATTTAACAATAGTACAGTCAATATAAGGTTTGACCGCAAACAAATTGCAACAGAAATGATTTTTACACCATCTTGTAGAGAAAAAAAAACTGTACAACATATCAAAAGTTGAAAAACCTAGCGGGGTGCAAAATTAGTGTTTTTTAGCGTTTTGTGTTTTATTTTTCGTTTTTAAGCCTAAATTTTCGATTTTCTCAAGGCTTAGAGTTTACTTCATGGGAAACACATTTCTGATGTAGTTTTATGTGTTGAACTAAGATACGGTGAACCAAAAGTGTTTCACATTCATCACCATTCACGAAGTTCGCGATTCTATTATAACATAGTCGTTTGACCACATTTCTTGAGTAGTTTTATGCGATGAACTCGAATATCACATCAGATCAAGGATATGTTCAACCGACAGTGTTTCACATTCATCACCAAAATGTTTCTTCAAAATAATCAATCATCTCTTAATGTATTAACTGACTAAAATCACAGGTAACAAAAATCACATTGGTAAAAGGCAGGCAACTTTTCAAATGACTTGCGACATTAATCACTGGCAGTGTAGTTTGAAACTTCGTCGTCGAGATCGTCGATGAGATCTTCTGATATGGGAGAATTATCACATTCTGCTCCCTGACAAGTTTTGCACGCGAGAGTGCAAGAAATGCCGTTTCTGACACAAGTGCACCGAGCAGAGGTGCAGTTTGAACGGCAGGAACACTTAACAATCTTAAGAAGTTGGGGAGGTGCTGGGGGTAGGTCCGTCATCACAGGGTATAATGTACCATTTCAGTCCTTCCAGCCCCACTCTTGAGGGTCGAATTCTAGATTACGGTCGTCATTCCAGGCGTGTACCTGAAAGTAAACTCTATAGCTGTGAAATGCTGCAGAGTTGGATGTGGGAGGTAGCTGCTCTGGGTGAACAAAAGCCGTTGCTGTGACGAGCTTTCTTTCGAAGAGCTGCTTTCGAAGCTCGTTCAGATTTCCCCCATTCTTTCCACAATATATTATAAGAAGTGCGTCTTCTCCGGCTTCCTTGACTTCGATTTTTGTTGCTGCCTTCTTCATAAAGACCTTGGCAGATGCTCGAAAACTTTCGTCTTCTATCACTTTTTTCAGGGTAAGACCTTTTCCGATGTTGTGGACACGTGATGTAGAATCACACCCAAGGAATGCATTGGCAAAGAGGATCAGACCACATACTTCTTGGCCTAATCTTTTTTTCATTTCATGAACATCCCAGCACCTTCGCTCTTTATTTTTCTTTGGCTCTGGGGCGAAGTACATCTTATTAGTGGAGACATCACAGTGGTAGCATAGAAGGACCAGAACATCCGTATCTTCTCCAATAACGGCAGTTACCTTCTGTTTAGCTGATTCGAAAGCAGCTTTTACAATAGGCACGTCTGCATCACTGGGGGCTTGGACTACAAAATAGCTTTTTTCCGGAGATGAACTGCAAGCGCACTAATGAATCTTGACTTGTTTTTCTTGTTCCCGACAAATTCTTCTTTCTTAACTTTCAAACGCATGTCATTCGTGAAGAAAACCTCGCGACCAATCGTTCGATTACGATACGAATGGGCCATATCTTTGATGGAAGGTCCACTATCATACCCATCGAAAACAACAGTTGCGCCAGGGTACTTCCGCGAAATATACAGAGAGTAGCTCTGTATGATACCCGCATACGTGTCATTTTTTATCCATGGGACTCGGTGCAATAGAGATCCGCCGTCAAGTACGTAGTGTGTCCCGTCGTTCAGAACACACGGAATTTCTTCGAGTTTGCATGCAAGTGCAATGGCCTTGGCGAATTCGGCCTTGTTTGGCACTCTCGGCATAAATGAGCTGTCAAACAGAGCAGCGGGATACGAACAAAGTTCATACCGGAAGCACTCTGATTCAGGAAGTCTTGTCCTTTTGGCTAACGCAATGAAGCGTTGGAATAGCAAAGCTGGATCCAGTCGCTTGCAATCTCCTCCAGCTGTTTGCTTTGTTGTTATCTGGACTGCCTGTTCCTTTCTTCGGAAGACAAAATCCTTCGCCACTTTTCCAGTCATAGCATCAAGGATTTTTAGCCCGACAGCCTTCACACAGTCAACGTTTGCAGATTCATATGCAGTCAAACCGGTAGCAATGCTTCTAAGCTGGGTATCCCCTCCGAATGGTGAGCCATTTTCAAAGTACGTGACCATCGCTTGCGTATCCTTGAAGTCTCGTTCTTGTCTGGGGCATGCGTTCTCCTTGTGCTGCTCGCTTGTCCCATAGAGAATTTGCGTCAGATCTTCCATTAGGAGGTTAACAGCAGAGCAGGTTGGGCGTGCTAAAACCCACAGCGACCTCTGGGTTTCGGTCATGCCCGTACCCCTAGTCAGTCCGCCTGCTGTTTTCAACGAGCGCATAAGCTCTTGTTCAATAACTAGATCCGTCGACAAGCCAGCCCAATAGCGATTAAATCGTCTGACGACGTGCATTCCTTGTCGGAATGAACTATGAACAGTAGGATGGGTTTCTTCAAGCTTCACCATCTTCTGAAGGTATATTCGGCACGATTTGGCATAGTTGTTGTGACCACAGGCTGCAAGAAAAGGTAGCATTTCAGACACAGAATTTAGGTGTAAGTCCCAAAGCCCCATCCGCTCAGCTTTGATGAAAGAACGAAGTATCCCAACCATATTCATAAGCTGAAACCACAGCTTTGAAGTTCTGTGCTGAGACAGATCAAGTATCTTCTGGTTGACGAAACCTTTGATCCGCTTGAGTGCAGGATTTTCTTCAACCTCCGTCATTGTTGCCTCTCCATTCATTAGCTTGCTGTATAGTGTTTTAAGGTCTGCAACTTCTTTGGTGCCTAACTTTGTTTCAGGTTCTGAACAGGGATCATCGTGAAATAGCTCGGAGAGCAGCACGGCATGTAGAGCACTATCAACTAGCAAGAGACCTCGAACAGCTCGTGAAATAGCCTTTCCACTTAGGAGATGGGGAACAGTGTTTGGGGCATATGCAAGTTCCAGGACTTCGCGAAGACCGGATCCTTCCATTGTCTATCCTATGCATCCAATAAAGCTCATGGTTGTGTGAAACCCACCGAGTTTCAGAAATACTGCTGAGAGCTCACTTCCTGGTTCAGAAGCATCAACAATTTTCATAGCTTTCCACCACAATGGCTGATCGAAGGTCACGACTGGGGCGAATCCATGGTGTTTAGCTTGGTCTGCGATGGACATCAAGGTAGAGTACACACAGGTGTCATCACTGGCAGACAGATCAATCATCGGGAGAAATATTACAGACGCTTTCCCCGGATGGTTTCCAACCATGACAGTCTGATGTGTCCCATTCCACCCCGGCCTTGGAGTCTTCAGATACCACGACGAAAGCCATAGAGTATCAGGACTAGCACTGGGATCCAGTGCAGTGAAGTCAGGAATTCGAACGTATCTGATTTTTGAAAGAACACTGTCGTCACATATGACATGAAGCACACGGATTTTGTATGCGTCTCTTATGTCTGCCGCTGACGGACTTGTTCGGGGAATTTTCCTCGGCAAATACTTGGGCGCGGGGGTTATTGAGGCGATGATCTCCATGCCATGGAAGGTGTCCCTGCCATCAATGGTGCAAATGTCATGGTCAACGTTGTCAGCGATGTGGTGGATGAATCCCTGAGACATCATTCCATCCAGGTCAGTTACTGCATGGACCACTGAACTTCTTTCAAACATCGTTACTTCTGAGTATGAAGAACAAAGCCCAAGTGAGTTTAAATTGTCAATGAGGTATCGCGATGAAAAATGGTGGTGCATTTGGACACCAAGATCCAATTGCAATGGTGCGATCAGCACTCGCGGTCGAATTGCTTGGACAATGGCATGGCCGATCGTAGCAATTTTCAGATCTAAGCTATTCCCAATAAAAAGTTCACGAAGCACAATTCTGAAACTGTCAGGTACAAATTCTAGAGCATCAGAAACTGACGACACCCTTTCCAAAAGGTCATAACTTTCTTTGTTCGTCGGAATATCTTTTACGTCGCTTTTCATCAGCTTTGCTGCAGCAATCAGAATTTGTTCTTTTTGCCCCTTCAAATCTCCAGATTTTGACTTGGCATAATACTGTTGCAGAATATCTGCCGCATTTTCTCTAAGAGTAACAACATCTGGTTTGCCGTTTACAGTTGAAAAGACAATTCGAGATCCAAAGTGCTCGACGACCTTCTTCTTCATGTAAACCTTGCTGTAAGGTTCCAGATCTCCATACAGATTCTCGCGCATCTTTTCAACTAATTCAATAATCGTTATTTGCTCCTCATCATTCACTTCTAAGAACACCATAGCCTTTAAAAATGCTTCTGTTTTGACATCATCTTCTGGCCTGCCAGATCTCCTTTTCTTACGCTCAGGCTCGTTGCCACTTGCATCGAATTTGCTCGGACGAGCACGCATTGTTCGAAAATTTGTACTGCAGATCTGATGGTAAACCGCATCAGCTGCATGGAGATCTGACACTGTGCATATTCTGCGAAACACTTCGACTGCCCATTCGTCACTTCTCATTTCACAGATTTCTTTTAGTTTTTCATCGAAGTCAACTGATCGGACGGAAAAGATCTCACGGTTTTTCCTGCGTGTGGCCGGAAAGTCGATTACCGTCCCACAAAAAAAGCAGCAGTCCTTAAACATGAATGTGGAAGTGTCAGATCTTAGAGCACACTTTTCGGACGAGATCTGTGCAAGCCACTCATCTTTACAATTTTTGTTGTCCCTTTCGATGTAGAATCGGTGGTTGTAATTCCGTCTGCAAACGATGTGGGCTTTTTCTCCAGCATTTGCAACGAGGGTGGTTTTCCGCAAGCGACTGGACCCATTGATAGCGTCAGCCCCAGTCTCTGTAAGTGCAGTATACTCAGCTTCTTCCTCAATCTCTTTGAGACATATCAAACAGCGCTCGTTTTCAGTCGCCATAGACATGGAATAGAAATACAGACAGAGGTTTAAACCTATGTTTGCAAAGTGCCATCTCGTCGTCTGATCATCTTATTAATCTTTACTCAGAAGATGACGCTGTACAAAAAAAAATAAGAAAATGTCTGTAACCTTTTATTGTAATAGAAATTGGCTTCAGTTTAATTAGTTGTTTCTTACTATCAATAGTAGGCTGTTCTACATTGCAAGTAGGAAATTTACTCACCTACGCTGTACTCTCAAATTCACAAGATGCTATTCTACCGGTCATACCGACCTTAGCGAAATACGCTACGAAATTTTCCGCTAGATGGCCGTATATGCTGTTAAACCTTAATGACGACTATTGGAGGTTCTTTGTGCGGGGTCACCACTTTTAAAGGCAAAAATGGCGCAAAGAGTTGCTATGCCACTTACTGGAGGGGGGACGGTCCCTTTTTGGCCCCAAATTAGTGGGATTTCCACGGTTACTCCAACGGTTCCTTTATACTAACGTGATCGGGTGGTCTATGGCGTGAGATCTTTTCCGTTCTAAGATGGTCTCCATATTAGCCTTTCTTTCTATTTTCCTACTTTTTCTATGGGCTTCACTCGCCCTTTTAGGTCTAGAGTTAATCTCATCTCTGTCCGACATAATTTCAAAATTTCGTTAACTTCAAATTACCTCTTCAGTCTAAATGAAAATTATTCCGTTCCTCTCGCTCGAACTTCCGATTCTCTCGCGGAAGATTGTTTTGACATGCAGCAATTTTAGCCTTATATTTTTGAATACTAATTAGTTGCGTGATATATTGATTCGTAAATTTTATTACTTATTATTATCCGACTAAGCACAGCTCAGATAAAAATTTCTCTTTGCGATTTTTTTTATATATAGCCTCTGTAACCACAATAAGCTACTTTTGTAGGCTAAATTCCTTGTCTTTTCGAAAGCGCAAAATTCTTTTATTATCAACTCCGTTAATAATTCCTGTTCTTGCTGCCACCAATGTTCGTAGTGTTAATTACCGCTGGCACCACTTATTGGGGTGTATGTGCGGGGTCACCACTTTTAAAGGCAAAAATGGCGCAAAAAAGGTTGCTATGCCACTTACTTGAAGAGGAGAACCCCTTGTCGCCCCAAATGTTAGTGAGATTCCCGCTCTTACCCCAACGGTTCCTTTATACTAACGTGATCGGGTGGTCTATGGCCTCATTTAAAGCCAAAGTTTACCGATAAGTTTTTCTAATTAACCCTTTAGTCTCGGCCTAAGCTGAAAAGTAAAATAGGTACATAGAAAAATTCTTACTATATTCACAGTTACACGTATAAAAAGAACTGAACTGAAAAAGGACAAATTCTCCCAGCCCGCTAACCGCAGCACGCGGTGGGGGTTACTAGGGGTGGTAAATGAATCTTTCCAACCAATCCCAGGGCTCCTAATATACTGGCCAATCTCCCTAACTGCGCACTTTTTCCCTCGTGGTGAATTAAACACGTACGCAGTTAAGAGGACCCAAAATGGCGTCAAAAAATAATAGGAAAATTAACATTTATTACAAAAGGAAGGAAAATAATTAAGGGGCCCAAAGAAATGAATCTGGGAGGGACATTTATCTGACAAAACTGGGACCAAGTGTTCCTACAACGACAATCTTAGAATGTACGGAACTTTTCAAAAATATAGTATTCAGTCGATAGGGCGACGTTATTCCTGACTTCATTCGCCCCAAAGGACGAAAAAAGGGAAATATGGCCACGAAATACGAATTTCTTGTTTGGTGATGAATGTGAAACACTAAAGGTGGGACATAACTTGAATCTGATGTGATATTCGAATTCAGCACACAAAACTAGTTCAGAAACATGTCTCCCATGAAGTACATGCTAAGCTCTAGGATAACGGAAAATTTCCGCTAAAAACAACAAAAAACAAACGGAAAACGCTAAAAAACACTTATTTTGCACCCCACTGGGTTTCTTAACTTTTGATATGTTGTACAGTTTTTTTTTCTCTATAAGATGGTTTAAAAATCATTTCTGTTGCAATTTGTTTGCGGTCGAGTCCTATTTGACGCTAGATTGACTGTACTACAAGGAGAATTCAATAGGGATGCGAGATGGAAGATATTTAGAGCATATATTGCAACAACTGAAATGTCACAATAAGATGGCCAGAGCTCAAAGAGCTTGAATTGACAAGCATCAAAGTGGATGTTGAAAATGAATTAATGCAAATAAAACAAGAAATTTGATGTTATATTACACTTAGAAAAATAGATCTATTCTTAATTATTTGAAAAAAACTACGTTTTCTAAAGAGTTAAAGAGGCTGAGTCACAAGTTCGAACCTTAAAACGTACAGGGATTAGGAGGTGCAGTTGGGGGGCTGCCACCCCCTAACCCCCGCTTCCGTATATGAAAGGGGCTGTGCCCTCCTCAACGCCTCGCTCTTTACGCTAAAGTTTGACTTTCTTACAACTCTTTTTTTTAAACAATAAAAACTTTAGCGTAAAGAGCCAGATCGGATTGAGCTGAAATTTTGAGGATAAGCTCCCGGGCCCTAGAAAAACTTAACCTCTAAATTTCAGCCCAATCGGACAACGTTAAAGGGGGGCTGTGGTGGGAGGGTCGAAACTTCCGGCCCAGTTTACCCCATGAAGATAAAGTCGGAGGAGGATGAAATTTCGTACGTTTCTTATTTTGAGCTTGGGCTACAAAATGCGATCCCCACCGTCTCTCTGCGACCTCTAGGACCGGAAATCGCTTAACATTGTGGTGGGTCGCCTCTTTAAAGAGGCACAAGTGTGCCTCCTTGATACAAAGTTTAACGCTTAGATTGACTTTTTTAAATGATTAAGACTCGAAGAAGTACAAACGCAGCTACATATCCTCTCTTTATTATAATTAAGCTTTTATTCCAAATTGATTTTGTAGACAAATTCTCTCTAAAGTGCGCTGTATTTCCCAAAAGAATATTTAATGTAAACAACGTTTTAGTTGGATTCACCATATATTTAATTCTTTCCCTCAAAATTAAAGAATTTAAAAAAAAATAAATGATTGGAGTTACAAAAGTACTACAGCGAATTAAACGAAGTGAAGATTTACAAAAAAAAAACATAATAAGCGCAGAAAAATAATTGAAAAGAATGCATCAAACAAAAATAAGAAAAAATAATTAAAATATCAAGTGGTTTATTAAACTCTGGAAAAGAAAGAAAAGGTTATATGTTGAGAATTTTTTCTTTACGGTAGAGGTTATCCAATTGAATCTTAGCTATTTCAACGGATTATTAATTGTAAATTCTGATTCTTCTTCAGTGTGATTGAAAAAAAAATTTTTAAATCGAGTGAAAAATTACAATATCCAAAATAATAAATGAAAATTGGTGAAAGAGCAACAATCGGTCATTTTGTATCGATTGTTGAGGTCTTAAAGATCAAAGATATCTGCTTTTTTTGTTTATTGTTTTTTTGAATTACATTGTTTATCATCATTTTCCATGCAATCTCTCGCAACTTCAGACATAATTGTTTTGCTATAGGGAATCTGCTTATGATTTGGATGCTTGATACAAAATTTATTAAACCTTAAAACAGAGCTTGGACTTTTGGAAGTTCTTCAGACTTATAAAGAGGGTTTTTGAAAGAAATTGGCTTCTGTTTCTGTTGTTTTCTTTGGCTCTGAAGATTAATGTGACGTTTACAGATTTTTGTTTAGATTTTAGATCTGTTTTTCTAGTGCTAATAACTTTTAATGGTATTAGATTTATCTGTATGTACTCTGTATAGAATATAGTTTCCTTGGTACCCCATTTAGTGTGCACTAATTTGGTTATTCATTTTCTTGCCTCGTTTTTTGTATCTTAATAAAATCTCAACTTCTCCTCTTGTATTTCTATTTTATACCAATAAATACTTTGAAATTGAATAAAAAATTTTAAGAACAACTGAAATCTGTTGAAATATTTTCACATATACAGCACGCACGCTCTTTCTCTCATGCATATTTAATGAAAGCAAGATTATACAAACCTAGTCGCAAAAAATTTATTGAGTATCCCAATAAGCATCTTTCAATTTTTGGAAATTTTCTTTTGTTAAATCTGAAAGTACCTAGGACACAAAAATTAAAAAAAAAATTTGCCCCCTAGACCTATCTTAGGTCTGTTCATACCTGAAAACCGTGTGTTTCTTTCGGTTGTTTCAAAATTAAAAAAATTGTAGGGTAATACCATATTTTCGTCAGTGTTGCCACGTTAAACCATGAAATTAAATAAGTAAAACTAATTTTGTGGCTTTTATCCATATTTCCTTTTTTTTCAATTTGGTGCCTGCACTTACCAAAAACTGCTGAACTGCATATTGAGGTATTTCTCACTAAAATTGAATCCCGATTTGTTATTAATTTTTTTTCTATTTTTTTAAGATACACGGTTGTATAAGTTTTCATTTAACCAGCTCAAATGATCAAACTTTATTTCACTGTCCTTGGTACTTCAACGACCTAAAATTTAAGGCTTTTGTCCCAATAGTCGAACGTTTTTCTTCTGTTTTCTCTTTTTTTTTTCTTTCTGTTTGGTCTTCAAGATGAAAGAGTTATTGTTGTTTATTTTGTTTTTTTTTTAACTTCCAAAATGAAATGTTACTAAATCTGTCAAAGCTTGGGCTTTAAGTAGAAGCTGAAGGATAACTTAACGAATTGTTATCGTGAAAAGCAGTTATCAGTGTATTTGATTCTTTTGAGTTCAAGCAAATAAAAAAAATTCCGAGGTACTATTGTTCCGCGGCAAACGGAGAAAATAAATACACCAAAACCGATCAACAAATTTTTCTGTATAAAACGCAGTCATGTGTGTTGCACCGTAGATGTGACTATTGGAGGACTTATTCAATTGGGAATTGAGAGGGCTAGTACCCTTATTAATAGTAAAAGTCGATCGGATGGCAAATGCCCCCTTCCCCCTCCCTACGTCCATTATTTCTCCAAACACTTCCGATCAGCATTTTTATATAGCCATTTTGTTGAACGTAGTTAAAGGGTCTGGAAATTATGTTACTGAGTAGGACAACCCCCTCACAGTCATCAGGGCCAAGGTTGTATGTTATGAACAAATAAGTAGAACAACAGGGAAATTTTTATACAAGACAGTGGAACGCAAATTTAAATGAATATTTCGACCCTATATCCAAGGGCCGTCCTCAGCAAAACAGACGAAGAGAATAAAAACAATATAAAAGAAACTTACATTAAAATTCAATCATTAAAACTGAAGGTTTTTTTTAAAAAATGTTTTAAAACAGCCCTAATATCATTACTTCAAGGAAGTTACTAAATCTGTCCTAAATTGAGTCCTGGTTGAACTTCCTTGAAGTAATGATATTAGGGCTGTTTTAAAAAATTTTTCTTAAAAAAACCTTCAGTTTTAATGATTGAATTTTAATGTAAGTTTCTTTTATATTGTTTTTATTCTCTTCTTCTGTTTTGCTGAGGACGGCCATTGGATATAGGGTCGAAATATTCATTTAAAGTTGCGTTCCACTGTCTTGTATAAAAATTTCCCTGTTGTTCTGCTTATTTGTTTATGATGGAAAGGCAGTGTGGTCTTCGTCGCTATTTGTAAGTTATGCCCTGGGGGCATATAATGCTTTTATAGAAAGTGTTGTCGTAAAAACTTCAAAGAGGGTTCTTTCGACTGGAAATTCAGAGGGCTATTGTCCTTTTTGATAGTCAAAAATGATTGGAGGGAGAATCCCCCCCCCACGCCCATCATTTCTCCAAACATTTCCGATCAACATTTTCATAAGGTCATCTTGTTGAACGTAATTTAAAGGTCTGGAAATTATACCTTTAAGGAGGATAACCCTCCCCCCATAGCCTTCAGGACAAAAGGGTCGTAAATTATGCCCTTGGGGCATAAAAGGTTTTTATAGAAAGTTTTCTTTTAGAAGATTCAGAAAGGGCTCATTTGATTGGTAATTGAGAGGACTAGTGCCTTTTTTATTAGTCGAAGGTGATCAGAGGACAAATTCCCCCCCCCCTCACGCTTATCAGTTCCCCAAACACTTTCAATCAAAGTTTTAATATAGCCATTTTGTTCAGCCTATCAGAAAGGTCTGGAAACTATTTCTTTGGGGATAATAGATCCGTTCAGGGTAAGGGGTGTAAGTCATGCCCTTGGAAAATACATGGTTTTTATAGAAAGTTTGGTAATATAAACTTCAGTGGGGGCTCATTGGATTTGTAATCAGACGCTCTATTGCTCTTTTTAAGAGTCAAAATGATCAGAGGGCAGCAACCCCCTCCCCCTATACACACGTCACATTGTCCCGAAATGCGTATAATAGAAATTTTGAGATAGCCACTCTATTCAAATTAGTTTAAATATCATATTACAAGGCTGTTGGGATTGAAAAAAAAAAAACAGAGATTAGGGGCAGGAGTTGTAAGTTATGCCGAAGGGGTATTTAAAGTTTTATGGAAGGGATGGTTGCTTAACTGCAGAATAGGATCAGTCTTTCTCCCTGAAAAGGACCATATCAATATAAAACGAAAAGAAATTAATCAAGAAAACATAAAAGATAAAAACTTTTAAAAAATGTAAAGAACTCCATTAAACCAAAAATGAACAAAAATAGAATCAAATAATCTACCAAGCATACAACTACCACAAGTATCAATAAATAGATGAAACCCAAAACAAACAGAAATTAAAATAAGTCAAACTCAAAACGAGCAGAAATTAATCTGAGTAGGGTTCTAAACCCTATGCTTTTTAAAAGCTAGAATATAGTTTGCTCTTAACTTACGACCCTTGTCCTGAAGGCTATAGAGGGGGGGGAGGTTTGTCATCATCAAAGATATAATTTCCAGACCTTCCAACTACGTTGAACAAAATGACCTTATCAAAATATTGATCAGAAATGATGGGCGTGGGGGGATTCTCCCTCCAATTACTTTCGACTCTTAAAAAGAGCACTAGAGCGTCTGATTACCAATCCAATGAACCCCTCCAAAGTTCATATGACTAAGCTTTCTATAAGAACCTTAAATGCCCCCAGGGCATAACTTGAAAACCTTGCCCTGAGGGGTGTGGGGGGGGGGGGGTTATCATCCTCAAAGACATAATATCCAGAACTACGTTGAAAAAAATGGCTATCTCAAAATTTTGATTAGATGTGTTTGGGGAAATGGTGGGCATGAGAGGGGGCTAGTTGCCCTCCAATCAGTTTTGACTAGCCTATTAAAAAGGGCACTACCCCTTTCAATTTCGATCTGAATGAGATCTTTTTGAAGTTTCTATGACAATATTTTCTATAGAAAAAACTTACATTACCCCAGGGCATAACTTACAACCCTTGCGCTGAGGGCTGTAAGGTGAGTGTCATCCTCAAAAACATAATTTCCGGACCTTTCAATTACGTTGAGCAAAATGTCTATCTCAAAATTTCAATTGGATGTATTTGGGTAAATGGTGGGTGTGAGAGGGGGGTTAGTTGCCCTTCAATCACTTTTAACTACTAAAAGGCCACTAGCCCTTTGAATTTCCAACGAATGAGCCCTTTTTGAAGTTTTTTACGAAAACACTTTGTATAAAAAACATTTTATTCTCCCAGGGCATAACTTACAACCCCTATCCAGTGGGGTTTGGTGGGGGAGGTTGTCATCCTCAAAGACATAATTTCCAGAATTTCAACTACGTTGAACAAAACACCTATCTTAGAATTTTGATTGGATGTGTCTGGGGAAATGTTGGGCGTTGGAAGGGGGTTAGTTGCTCTCCAATCACGTTCGACTATTAAAAAGGGCACTAGCCCTTGCAATTTCCAATCAAATGAGCTTTTGTTGAAGTTTCCACGACAATACTTTCTATAAAACCTTATATGCCCCAAGGGCATAACTTGCAACCCTTGCCCTGAGGGCTCTGAGGGGTTTATCACCCTCAAAGACCTAATTTCCAAAACTTTCAATCACGTTAAACAAAATGGATATTTCAAAATTTTGATTGCTTTTCTTGGGGGGAATGGTGGGCGTGAGAGGGGGGTTAGTTGTCCTCCAATTACTTTCAACTAATAAAAAGGGCACTAGCCTTTTGAATTTGCCATCGAAGACTGTGGGGGGAGTGTACTGCTCAAAGATATAATTTCCAGACCTTTCAACTATGTTGGACAAAAAGGCTGTCTCAAAATTTTTATTGGATGTGTTTGGGAAATGGTGGGCGTGGAAAGGGTGTTAGTTGCCCTCCAATCACTTTCGACTATTCAAAAGCGCACTAGCCATTTCAATTTCCAATCAAATGAGCCTTTTTTGAAGTTTCTAAGACAATGCTTTCTATAAAATAACCTTATATGCCCCCAGGGCATAATTTACAACCCTTGCCCTGATGACTGTGGGGAGGGGGCTGTCATCCTCAAAGACCTTGTTTCTAGAACTTTCAATTGCGTTGAACAAAATGGATATCTCAAAATTTTTGTTGGATGTTTTTGGGGAAAATTTGGGTGTGAGAGGGGGTTAGTTGCCCTCCAATCACTTATGACTATTAAAAAGAGCACTAGCCCTTTGAATTTCCAATCTATCGAGCCTTTTTTCAAATTTTCACGACAACGCTTTCTATATAAACCTTATATACTCCCAGGGCACAACTTACAGCACATCCTCTGAAGGCTGTGGGGGGAGTATCCTCCTCAAAAACATATGTTCTATCTGGAAATCAACTACGCTGAACAAAATGGCTATCTCAAAATTTTGATCGGATGTGTTTGGGAAAATGGTGGGTGTGGAAGGGGTGTTAGTTGCCTATTAAAATCACTTTTGACTATTAAAAAGAGCACTAACCATTCCAATCGAATGAGCCTTTTTCGCAGTTTCTACGACAACTCCTTCGATAAGAAGTGCCCTGGCCAAAACCAAAACCAAAAAAAAAAAAAAATACATTGTGCCAACATCGTTCTTTACTTAGGCAAGAAGATTGCAAAGTCTATGATATTTAATACATAAATTAGTATATTTTTCTCGGAATATTCGCCTCGTATTGTGTAATGAAGTTTTCGAGACTTTGTACTCAAGAAGGTTAAGATTTATTGCTTCTAGAGTAGCTATTCAAATTCTCGTGGCATTTCTGTGGGATACCTTACATTCTATGGGATCTAACAAAATGAACAATTTCATGTTTAAAATGCCTTTAAAACCCCTTGCAAATGAAAATCTCATCCTCTCACTTTCAGATGGTCCTGGATCTTCTAGAGCTTCTTCAGGGACGTTCATTTCCTCCAAGATCCGAATTTTCTTGTAGATCCTCTCTACTAGGTTTAATATTTATGCTGTTTTCTTTTCCTGTTAGCTAACTATTTCTGTTAGCTAACAATTCTGTTTCCGCCGTCCAAACAAATTTATGTTAGCTAACATTGTTAGCTAACAATTGGACGGCGGAAAAACCCCTGAAGATGATAGCCAGGATTTTTCTTAGAAACGAAAATAAGTACACTCAAAATATTTGAAAGTGCATTTTGGCAAAAGGCTTATGTAAAATCTTTTGGCTGTTTTTGCAGAAATCAGCAGATTTTGAAGTTTATGCTAGGAAATTAATATTTTTTTCAAACACAAATACCCCACCGAAAACGCAAAAAAAAAACAACAATACAACGAAATTTTGTTACGCAAAATTATCAATACAGCAAGCATTTTGTTATGATCTTTTCCTGCCCCATTTGAGGAGGAAAATGCCCACTTTTACGCTTAAATAGCCGACAAATGTATAAGAGCAACCAATAAAAAACATTCAATTTTTACCAATAAAACAATAGCGTTTGACGGGCTAACACAGAGAACTAAAGTAAAAACACAACAAAGGTTAAATTCAAAGTGAGAACTGACCTATGAGCTGGTTAGAAACCAAACTAGCAAAGGGCTAATGAAACCAAGTGGTACTTCAAAAAACTCAATTTTCTATTTGTCTAATATTTCTGTTTATTTCTATATATTTATTTCTATATATTATTTCTATTCCATTTTTATTTCTATTTATTTCAATTTATCATAAATATATATTTCTATTTGCTTATTCCCAATTTACAACACGTCAATAAAAATCATCTAGACAACAGTTTTGAGTGCAGCTGTGTATGCCTTGATTGTAGTTCCAATACCCATGTCAACGAAACGATCTCCTATAAACACAACATGTCCACCTATTATGGCTGGGTCAGTTTTCATGGTCAACTTAATATTTTGACATGGTTTCAGGAAGCCCTTCAGAGCCACTTCCAAATCATAGTATGCTGTAAGATCACTCATGTCACTCTTACTATACAGTTCGTCACCAAAAACTTTTTGAAAAAAACAAAACACATAAGAATTTAATCTTGAATCAGTTGGTCCCGCTCTGTTCAACAGTGGCTTTGATTCGCTCTTCATACTCTCTTCTGTTTTGTTTGTATAGCTGAGCAGCAAGTGGGTTTGCAGCGGAGTTGGGGTTTGGATCTGTCAGCAATGACTGAATAGAAATGAGAACTGCTGATATATTATAAGCGGGCGTCCATCTGTTCTGCAAAATATCTAAGGCGAGTCTACCATCAGAATAGACATTAGGATGAAACATGTTTGAAACAAACTTTAAAGTTGGTGGTTCATTTGGATATCCTTCAGTAAATTCAATTGTTAGTTTGAAAATTCCATTTTCAAATGGGGTGTCGTCTGGTCCAAATATAACAGCATTCCATATCATAATATCATTTTCAGTGGGCACACAACTTACACCATCAGGGGGATCTTGTAGTAGTCTTTTGACTTCTTGCATTAATCTCCTTCTCGCAGGTGTAGACACATTTCTTACACTTCTCGTCTGATATAACGTCAGATCTTGTAATTGCAGTATTGTTGGAATTGATTCCTCTGGTGCAAGAACAGATGTTTCAGGGACTCGAAGCGGCTCAAAGACAACACTAGGTATAGGTGGATCAGCAATGGGATTGACGGTTATCGCCAGATTAGTTGGAATTTTGGAGTACAATACTTGGCTATAAGATACTTCAACACCTTCAATTGTTTCTTCGTTTTCTTCATTAGTACATATGACAGAAGCTTCAATAACAAGATTTTTAGTATCCATGTTGATTACTTTTTTCTAATAATTGATGTTGCATGGGGAACCACGAGTTATATATATAGAAAATGACGTCATGTTTGTTGCCAAGCTATGACGTTTATCTAAGACATTATGTTACTGTGTATATAATACTAAAATGACGTCATACTTACAGTACTGCCAAAATGTATTTTAAAAAACCCCAATTTTGATACATTTTTTAAAGTTTTTTGGAATTCTTATAAGAAATTCATTTTATATTTTGCTTTCTCTTTATCAACACAATTTTACACGTGGAGATGTTAAGAGTAATTGTCTGGGTAAATTTTCACCAGGATTGAATTGTCTAGGGAATAAATCTGTGGGGAGGAGGGATTTCTCCGTGGAGTTATTGTTAGATTTCCTGGTATTATTTAAAAAATAAACATAAATTAAATAAAAAAAACAAGTTTTTTTTTAACTGAAAGTAAGGAGAAACATTGAAACTTAAAACGAACAGAAAAGTACTAAAAACCAAACGAAAGTACTACGAAACTTTAGCATAAAATGCGAGGTGTTGAGGAAGAGAAATCCCCCCTCATATATGTAATAATTTCTCTTCGTTTTAGGTTTTAGTATTGCTCCTTACTTTAAGCTGAAAAACTTTTTTCTTACTTAATAAACTAAAAATCCCGTAATCTTCAATTGCTGCGGCCAAGAAGTTTGCCTTTCTCCTAATATCATTGTCAAATGGAGGATTACCACAAAGATCTCTCACCTCTCACCGTGTTATACAGAGCTTTTTCGCTATCAAAGGAGGCCTAGTAAGAGATTCTTCAGGCCTTGAAAGACTCTCGAGGAGCAAGCTCCAGCGTTTGGTTAAAAGCTGATTAGAGTATGTAGACGCAGGAGTTCTACAAATGGGATCATTCTTGGGACTGAAGGCTTTGCTGCATCACTGACCACCAATTTTAAGCTGTTGCAGTCACAAGGGACAAAAATTACTCTTTTATTTTTTGATAATTCATTTATACAACCCACAATGTTAGCCCTTCCTGTTGGTCTTGTTGCACTAGCTTTAGCCCGGGGGTGATCGTGTCGAATTAGTGATCCTAGGCAATCGAGAGGGGGCTCGCTTGATCGAAAATTAAGATTTTTAGTGTCCTTTTTGAGCGAAAGAAAAGATTGGAGGGCAACTAGCCCTGCTCCTATGTCCCTTTTTTCCTAAAGACATCCCGTCAAAATTTTGATATGGCAATTGATTCAGCATAGTTAAAATGTTCAATAACTTGGATTCCTGGTATAATGTGAAAAAAGTATCAGTAATTAAATAAAAGCATAACGGCTGTTTAATATATAAACAGCTTTAGACAGCAAGAAATTAACTGCAAAACGAACAGTTAATTTCTGCTCGTTTTGAGTTTGACTCAGCTATTTATTGTAATTTCTATTCGTTTTGGTTTTCATTTATTTATCGATGCTGCTTTGTGGTAGTTTCACGCTTGGCAGATTATTTGATTTTATTTTTGCTCATTTTTGATTTATTGGAGTTCTTTACTTTTCTTTGAAAAACTTGTTTTGTGGAAAAACTTTTTTTTAAATTAATTTTTGTTCGTTTTATATTGACATAGTCTTTTCAGGGGAAAAGAAATTAATTCTTTAAATCTCTTCGTTTTTTCAAGACTTTATAGTTTGGCCTGCTATTTTTATGCTGGAAAAAAAATCAGCAGTTTTTAACAACATACACTCTTTTAAAAATATTGACACAAATAGTAGTGTTTAATTTAGTTTCATACCTCCTCTAGTTGACCTGAAATAGAAAACTTGATATCATTCGCAAAAAAAAATCTGTTGACTTTCTTTGATAGCTTTGATACACTTACACTATTTTGATTTGGTTAAATTTTAAGAGCAGAAGTAGCCCCGACAGTTTGAACATATTACCCTCTGTCGTTCTTGGGATACTGCTGGGGTGCCTTATTGGGAATTAGTATAAACACAGTGCATTTTGATTTAATCTTAAGGCAACATTTCATTTTTAAACATAATAGGCAAATAGGAGGGTGGGCGTGGGAGGGGGACTAGCCCTCCAATCACGTTTAACTATTAAAATAGCATTAGCCCTTTCTATTTATAATCAAATGATCCTTTTTCGAAGTTCCTAAGACAACTCCTTCGATACGAAGTGCCCTGATCTAAACAAAAAAAAAAGAGAGAAAATAATAATACATTGTACCGACATCGATCTTTACTATAAAAATGACAAGCTTTCCAATCACATTCGACTATTAAAAAGGGCACTAGCTTTTACAGTTTCCTCTCGAATGAGCCCTTTTTGAGTTTCTACGACAACACTTTCTACAAACATTTTATATGCCCCCAGGGCATAAATTATAACCCTTGCCCTGAGGGCTGTGAGGAGGTTGTCATCCTCAAAGACCTGATTTCCAGAACTTTCAACTACGTTAAAAAAAATGGCTATCTCAAAATTTCGATTGGATGTGTTTGGGGAAACGGTGGGAGTGAGAGGGGCGTTAGTTGCTCTCCCATCACTGTCAACTAATAAAAAAGGCACTAGCCCTTTCAATTTCCAATCGAATGAACCCTTTTGAAGTTCCTACGACAACGCTTTAAATAAAAACCTTATATGCCCCTAGGGCATAACTTAAAACCTATTGCCTGAGGGCTGGGGGGAGGGGGTTGTCAGTCTCAAAAACCTAATTTCAAGAAGTTTCAACTACGTTAAAAAAATTCCTATCTCAAAATTTTATTGGAAGTGTTTGGGGAAATGGCGGGCGTGAGAGGGGGGTTACTTGCCATCCAATCAATTTCGATTATCAAAAAAGGCACTAGCCCTTTCAATTTCATTCGAACGAAATGGCTATCTCAAAATTTGATTGGACGTCTTTGGGGAAATGTTGGGTGTGAGAAGGGTGTTAGTTATCCTCCTATCACTTTTGACAATTAAAAAGGGCACAAACCCTTCTAATTTCCAATCGAAAGAGCCCTTTTTGAAGTTTCTACTACATTACTATCTTTAAAAACCTAATATGGCCTCAGGACATAACTTATAACCCTCGCCCCAAGGCCTCTGAGGGGGCTATCATCCTCAAAGACCTAATTTCTAAAACTTTTAACTACGTTGAACAAAATGGCTATCTAAAAATATTGATTTGATGTGTTTGAGGAAAAGGTGGGCGTGAGAGGGGGGTTAGTTGCTCTCAAATCACATTCGACTATTAAAAAGGGCTTTAGCCCTTTGAATTTCCAATCGAATGAGCCCTTTTCTAGTTTCTACGACAAGGCTTGCAATAAAAACCTTGTATGCCCCCAGGGCATACCTTAAAACCACTGCCCTGAGGACTGGGGGGAGGTTGTCATCCTCAAAAACCTAATTTCCAATCACATTTGATTTTTAAAAAGGGAACTAGCTGTTTCAATTTCCAATCGAATGATTCCTTTTTGAAGTTTGTACGACAATGCTTTCTATGCAAAAAAAACCTTATACGCCCCTAGGGCATAACTTACAACCCCTGCCCTGAGGGCTGTGGGGGAGTGTCATCACTTTCGACTATTAAAAAGGGCTTTAGCCCTTTGAATTTCCAATCGAATGAAACCTTTTTCAAGTTTCTACGACAAGGCGTTCAATAAAAACCTTGTATGCCCTCAGAGCATAACTTACAACCCTTACCCTGAGGGGTGTGGGGGGAGTATCGAATGAAACCTTTTTCAAGTTTCTACGACAAGGCGTTCAATAAAAACCTTGTATGCCCTCAGAGTATAACTTACAACCCTTACCCTGAGGGGTGTGGGGAGAGTATCATCCTCTTATATATAATTTCCTGACATTTCAACTACTTTGAACAAAATGGATATCTCAAAATTTTTATTGGATGTGTTTGGATAAAGGTCGGCGTGGAAGGGGTGTTAGTTGCCTTCCAATCACTTTCGACTATTAAAAAGGGCACTAGCCATTTCAATTTCCAATCAAATGAACCCTTTTTGAAGTTTCTACGACAGGGCTTTCTATAAAAAAAAACCTTATATACCTCCAGGGTATAACTTACAACCCATGCCCTAAGGGCTTTGGGAGGGGGGGGGGTGGTTGCCTTTAAGTTGTCTTTCAATCACTTTAGACTATTAAAAAGGACATAAGTTACTCAATTTTCTAAGCGAAAGAGCCCTTTTCGAAGTTTCTACGACAACTCCTTCGATACGAAGTGCCCTGGTTTAAGACCAAGAAAAGAAAATACATTGTGCCCACATCGTTCTTTACTTAGGTAGTGCAATTGCGCAAATCTATTGCGCTGCTTATGATAAATTAAGCTTTTTTGTTTGTTTTTAAGATTGGTTGTAACCATTTGAATGACGGCAATATTGTTAGATTGATTTTCCAATTATCAAACAGTTCGTGGTAACGAACTGTAAGTTAGGAGCGATGCGGCTCAATAGTAACCGAAACTCTAAAAAACGGATACCAATGCATACATCAAAAGAACTGGATTTTTATGCTGATTTTAAACATAGAAGTTTCATCAAGTTTATTCTTACCCATCAAAAAATTTTGAGCCTGAGAAAATTTGCCTTATTTTTGAAAAAAAGGGCGAAAGACTCCCTAGAATTAATAGAATCTTAAATTAAAGCATCAGATTCAGCGTATCAGAGACCCTTCTGTAGAGGTTTCAAGGTCCTATCTGAAAAAAATGTGGAATCTTGTATTTTATGCCAGAAGAAAGATCACGGATGCGTGTTTATGTGTTTTTTTTTTTATGTTTTCTCCAGAGGTGACGGTATAGACCCAGTGGTCCTAGAATGTCACAGGAGGGCTCATTCGAAGGAAATTTAAAGCTCTAGTGTCCTTTTTAGTGACCAAAAACCTGGAGGACATTTAGGGCCTCTCCCACGCTCATTTTCCCAAAGTCACCGGATCGGAGTTTTGAGATAGACATTTTGTTCAGCATAGTTGTAAAGCCCAGTAACTATGTCATTTAGGAAACATTAATCCACCAAAGCCCCTAGGGAAAGGTTTGTAAGTCAGGTAATGTGCCCATTGTTTACGTATAGCATTTCATTTTGGAAATTATAAAGACATCTTTGGGGGAGGGGGAAAATTTTCTGCTGGGCGATTATCTACGGGAATAATTTTCCTTGGGGAGGGAAGCTCCTGCGGGTAAAATTTCTATGGGAAGTTTTACCCTGGGGGAATTTGCCAAGATTCCAATCCATTTTTTTCATCTTAGTTTCTCTTTGCTGATTCAGTTTTACATGTGAAGATATTAAGAGGAAATGTTTGGGGGAAATGTCAATCGGGTTGCAATCGTCTAGAGTATCTATCTGTAGGTGAGGGATTTCATGTGGGAGAAATTCTCCATGGGGGAGTTTTCCACAGGATAAGTTCTTCAGGGGGAATTTTATGCGGAGTACTTTTCTACTAGGGGGGGGGATTTTCGACCGAGGGAATATTTTTGGCATGATTTTAAATACAATCAGAAACTATTGTATTTCACCGTTCGCCTGCAAGTTTAGCAAACTTGTTGGTCATCTGTCAATCTAACAGATCTAAGACCAAGATTTAATTCCGCCTGGTCTAAGAGACCTAAAGTCTTAAAGTTCTTTGAAAACACCTCTAATTTAAATTCAGCAGGCCTTGCGTTTGATCAATCTTTCTTAAAAAATTGAGTAAAGAGTTAAAAATCTTAGCATAAAGAGCGAGGATTAAGGAAAGGGCTGCCGCCCTCATATGCCGAATAATTGATGCTCGTTTGAAGCCTTGATGTTGTTCCGTACTTTCAGTTGAAACGGCCGTAATGTTCTTATTTAATTGCTGATTGTTTTTCAAATTACGCCCGGAAATCCATGTCATTGAACATTTTAACTATGCTGAATCAATTGCCATCTCGAAATTTTGATGGGATGTCCTTAGGAAAAAAAAGAAACGTAGGAGCGGGGCTAGTTGCCCTCCAATCTTTTCCTTCACTCAAAAAGGACACTGGGAATCTGGATTTTTGATCAAATGAACCCTCTCTCGATCTTCTCGGATCACTAGTTTGTTAAAAATCACCCCCGGACCAAAGCTAATATAGCAAGACCAACAGGAAGGGTAAACATTCTGGGTTCCAGAAATGAATGATCAAAAACTAAAAGAGTATGTTTTGTCCTTTGTGACTGTCACTGCTAAAAACTTGGTGGTTAGTGATGCAGCAAAGTCCTCAGTTCCAAGAGTGAGCCTATTTGTAATTAAATAAAAAAAAAAACAAGTTTTTTAAACTGAAAGTAAGGAGCGACATTAAAACTTAAAACGAACAGAAGTTATTCTGTATATGAAAGGGGCTGTCCCCTCCTCAACGCCTCACTCTTTACGCTAAAGTTTTTTATTGTTTTAGAAAATAAAGTTGTGAGACAGAGTCAAACTTTAGCGTAAAGAGCGAGGCGTTGAGGAGGGGACAGCCCCTTTCATATACGGAATAATTTCTGTTCGTTTTAAGTTTTAATGTCGCTCCTTACTTTCAGTTTAAAAAACTTGTTTTTTTATTTAATTTCTGATTGTTTTTTAGTTAATGCAGCTTTTATTTTGGCTCACCGTCATTGAATAAGTAAACAAAATTCGCATAAAAATTTTACTATTTTTTTGCTAAATGGCTGTCTCTAAATTTGGTTCTGACGTAATTTACAAATTAACTTACGTAACGAACTTCTATATTCGTATATTTTTCTTCTGGAAAAAAAATAAAAAGTTGCAGATTTTTGCAGATATGAGCTTAAAACCTATGTAATAGGGTTTTCTGATACGCTGAATCTGACGGTGTGATTTTCATTAAAATTCTTTCACTTGTAGGGGATGTTTCCCCCTTCTTTAAAAACTAGGTAAATTTTCTCAGGCTCGTAGCCTTTGATGAGTAATACTAAACTTAATAAAATTTATATATTTAGAATCAGCATTATAAGCCCATTCTTTTGATACATTTATTTACATCAAAATTCCGTTTTTAAAAGTTTCGATTACTATTGAGCCGTATCGCTTGTTTTTTTTATTGTTTTTTTTTATTACGTATATGTTATTACGTATATGAGGGGTTCTCCCCTTACTCAATACCAAGCTCTTTACGTTAAAAGTTAAAAAAAATTTTTATTCCCAAACCCCTCAATCACAAAGGCCGTTTAATTAGAATAGATAGCTCTTTTGAAAGCACTAAAAAAAAACTGTAGCGTAAAGAGCGATGTATTGACTTGGGGGAGAACCCCTTCATATACGTAATAATTTCTGTCCGTTTTATGTTCTAATGTTGCTTCTTACTTTCAGTTGAAAAAACTTGTGTTTTTTTTATATTTAATTTCTGATCGTTTTTTAAATAATGCTTGGAAATCCGGCGCCCCCTTCATAGAAATGTCCCTTACCCCAAAGAAACATCCTCCACGGAAAGATTCTCCCGAGTAAACCCCTCCTTCAGCCCCCCCCCCACCAGAAAAAAATCATTCCTGAAAATGTCTGTATACTTCCCAATAACCAATACAATATGTAAGCCATGGGCAAAGTTCATAACTTGCAGCCCTTCCCCTGGGAACTCTGGGGGATTAAGTCATCCTAAAAGACATATTCATTTGATTTTCGACTATGCTGAACAAAATGGTTATCTCAAAATTTTAATTGGGTGACTTTAAGAAAAAAAATGAGCGTGGGAGGGGGCCTAGTTCCCCTCCATTTTTTTGGTTACTTAAAATGGTGTACTAGAACTTTTAATTTCCATTCCAATGAGCCCTCCTATGATATTCTAGGACCACTGGGTCAATAAGATTACCCCTGGGGAAAAGAAAAAAAAAACAGCAAAAAAACAAATAAACACGCATCCGTGATCTTTCTTCTGGCAAAAAATGGAAAATTCCACATTTTTGTAGATAGGAGCTTGAAACCTCTACAGTAGGGTTCTCTGATACGCTGAATATGATGGTGTGATTTTCATTGAGGTTCTATAGCTTTTAGAGGGTCTTTCCCCCTTTTTCGAAAATCAGCCAAATTTTCTCAGGTCCGTAACTTTTGATGGGTAAGATTAAACTTGATGAAACTTATATATTTGAAATCAGAATTAAAATTTGATTATTTTGATGTATCGATTGGTATCAAAATTCCGTTTTTTAGAGTTTCGGTTACCATTGAGCCTGGTCGCTCCTTACTTACAGTTCGTTACCACGAACTGTTTGAAACTCCAATGTCTACATATTTTAATCAGCTCTTTAACAAAACGCCAGAGCTTGCTCCTTGAGAGTCTTTCGAGGTCTAAAAATCTTTTACTAGGCCTCCTTTGATTGTGAAAGAGCTCTGTATAACACGGTGAGTGGCATGAAGCGACACAGTGAAAACAGTGAGATGTAAGATCAAAGTTTACGAAGCTCTCTGGGATCTTTGTGGTAATCCTTCGTTTCAAAACGATATTAGGACAAAAGCAAACTCTTTGGTCAGACTACTTGAAAATTACGGTTTTATAGTTAATTAAATAAAAAAAGCAAATTTTTTCTACCTAAATTAAGGAGCAATATTAAAACCTAAAACGAACAGAAATTTTTACATATATGAGGGAGGAGGAGGGGGTGATCTTCCTCGACACCTCGCTCTTTACGCTAAAGCTTCGTAGTACTTTCGTTTCGTTTATAGTACTTTTCTGTTCGTATCAAGTTCTAATGTTGCTCCTTACTCTCAGTTGAAAAAACTTGTCTTTTAATTTAATTTATGTTTATTTTTTAAATAATACCAGAAAATCTGACTATTCTTCCACGGAAAAATCGCTCCTCCCCTCGGATTTATTCTCTAGATAATTCAATCCTGGTGAAAATTTACCCGGACAATTACCCTTAACATCTTCACGTGTAACATTGTGTCGGCAAAGAGAAAGCAAGACATAAGACAAATTTCGTATAGGAATTCCTGCCAATGCCCCCAGTGTAAAGTTTTCCCTGAAAATTCACTCCATGGAAACGTCCCACCCCATGGAATATCCCACCAGCTGAAAATGTTCCCCCTCCCTCCATCCGAAAGATGTATGTGTACTTCCCAATAATAAATACTATACGTAAACAGTGGACAAATTTTGCAACTTAAAGACCTTTCCCCAGGGGCTGTGGGGGGTCATGATATCTCCAACTTGATAGTTATTTGGCCTTTTAACTATGCTGAACAAAATGGCTATCTAAAAATTTTGATGGGACGATTTTGAGATAAAATGTCGTGGGAGGGGAGCTGTAGCCACTTTGAAATCCATTTCAGAATTTTTAGTCGACTTTAGTGAGAATGGGTTTGAATCTATTTTGTTGAAAGCAAAAAAGTTAGCTGAACAACTGAAAGTGGAAGAAGAAACATTTTGACTGGGAGGGTAGAGACGAATAATATCTTACTAAATCACAAGAAAAATTTTAAGTTGAATTATTCTTATTATTAGTCGATACTGCTTATTCAGCCCTGGAAGAAAGTCTTGAGCTATAGTGCTAGGTAAACTGCCCGATCGACCAAAGCTTTTCATCAAAAGCAAACAAAATGAAGAGCTATTTTCAAATGAGAGCAAGGTGACATTAGTGGGGAAAAATTGTGGGATGAGCCAGTTTCTCCAGAAGCTTTTATTGGTTCATTTAATATAATAGTGGTTTAAAGTACAAGAAAGAGTACTGAACCTATCAAGTTAATCAATAATAAATCAAACTAAGAGACATCAATTTAATGTTCTGAAAGCTGCAAAAATGCACAAAAACTGTGTTTTTAGACCTTTCATCTCTACTTTCGTGCCCCTCCCCCCTGTAGGGGCATAAAATCTGGGTCTTGCACACTTGCAATTTCCGCCTTGGGGTGGTCCTGATTCTAAGAAAACTTAAAACATACTTTCCCTACGGTATGTTTATTTTGACAGTCGTTTCTCGCTATTTAATACAGCCTAATATCTCTTATTACATAATTATATGAATTTCAACTTGATCCCTGAAACTGGATTCTGAGACTAATGAAAAAGCGAGAAATCTCATTTCAAGAAATTAATTGTTTGGTAACTAAACTGGTGTTGATTCAGAAACACACTATATTCTTTAAAGGGGCTGTTTTACTTTATTTTAGCTCTACATTGATCTATCCTAGGCCCTTCGTGTTTTTGCAAATTTTTTTCATATCAGTCTGAATGTAATATCACTCATATCACTCTAAAAATTAATTAAACTTGTTTCTTTCTATTTGATTTTATTCCACTTTGAGTCGGTGCGTCAAGAATAGACAGGATAATTGCTTGTCAATTCTATTATGAACTTAGTTGAATCGATATACTAAATGAATTAGAATACTAAATGATTATTTAGTATTCGATGATCGAAAAGTCGTCATTTTGGCTTCAAATCTTTATCTTTTAGAATCAGATGTTCCGGTGCCAATATCAAATGCTTTGACATTAAATATAATAAATAGAATAAGAAAGACCAAATTGAAAAGGTGTCTAAATAGGTTAAGAGTCAACATTAAAAATTGATTATTATTTTTTTTCATTTTTATACAAGTTTTTGTACCAAACATGGTGTGTACATCGCTGCAAGTGCGGAATCCAAGCCGTAGCAAGTAGCCTCTACTATTTTAGATCCTAATTAAAGTTTTTTTTTAGAAATATCTATTCTGGGAATCTCATTGAAAAAAAAAATCAGTTCTTCCGCTGAAAAAATAGGAAAACAACGAAATTGACATGTAGTCAAAGCAATTTGATATGATCAAAAAACTAACGATTTCACTTGTGCAACCAAATTTTTATTTTTTACTAGGTTGATCCAATTCCTCCATACATGGGATAATTTATGTAAATGCACTAAACAGTTACTTTAGGAAAGCTTAAGCACTGGTATTTTTATTCTCGTCTAAATTCAATGTACTTTGCAGATTAATAAAATATTTTCTGCCTTTGTTTCACTTGCTGTCATGAATAGTTATATTTTTTTCTATAAGATATGAACACTTTGAAATATTCTATTAATTGAATTTCAAAACCTTGGTGTCAGTTGGGTATTATCAAGCTGAGATAAAATCACAGCAATACTATCTTGGTCAGAATTTTTCTTTGAATTTCCTGGCCACTATCATGTTTCTGCGAATTATGAGCTAACTATTTCTGTTAGCTAACAATTCTGTTTCCGCCGTCCAAACAAATTTTTGTTAGCTAACAATTGGACGGCGGAAAAACCCCTTAAGATGATACCCAGGATTTCCGTTGGATACGAAAATAAATATACTCAAAATATTTGAAACTGCATTTAGGCAAAAGGCTTATGTAAAATCTTTTGGCTGCAGATTTTGAAGTTTATCAGCAGATTTTGAAGTTTATGCTAGGAAATTAATATTTTTTTGCAAACACAAATACCCCACAAAAAACGCAAAAAAAAACAACAATACAACGAAATTTTGTTACGCAAAAAAAATCAATACAGGAAGCATTTTGTTATGATCATTTTGTTTTTATAGAAAGTGTTGTCGTAGAAACTTCAAAAAAAGGCTCATTCGATTGGAAATTCAAAGGGTTAGTGCCTTTTTTATAGTCGAAAGTGATTGGAGGGCAACTAGCCCCCCACGCCCATCATTCCCCCAAACACATCCAATCAAAATTTTGAGATAGCCATTTTGTTCAGCGTAGTTGATTTCCAGATAGAAAATACGTTTTTGAGGAGAAAACTCCCCCACAACCCTCAGGGCAAGGGCTTTAAGTTATGCCCTGAGGGCATGTAAGAACGATGTTGGCACAATGTAGCATTTATTATTTGTTTCCTTTAGAGCAGGGGACTTCGTATCGAAGAAGTTGTCGTAGAAACTTCGAAAAGGGCTCATTCAAATGCAAATTGGAGTGGCTTGTGCCCTTTTTAATAGTCGAAAGTGAATTGAAGGCAACTAACACCCCTTCCACGCCCACCATTTCCAGAAACACATCCAATCAAAATTTTGAGATAGCCATTTTGTTCAGCGTAGTTGATTTCCAGATATAAATTATGTTTTTGAGGAGGACACTCCCCCACAGCCTTCAGGGCAAGGGTTGTAAGTTATGCCCTGGGGGTATATAAGGTTTTTATAGAAGGAGTTGTCGTAGAAACTTCGAAAAAGGCTCATTCGATTGGAAATTCAAAGTGCTAGGGCTCTTTTTAATAGTCGAAAGTGATTGGAGGGCAGCTAGCCCCCCCCCCCCCACGCCCATCATTACCCCAAACACATCCAATCAAAATTTTGAGATAGCCATTTTATTCAACGTAGTTTTAAGTTCTGTAAATTAGGTCTGTGTGCATTTTACTGAAAAAAAAAAATACAAATGAATTTGCATTGTCAGTTTAATATACATATACTGATATTTAGTAATCAAAATGTTAAATTTAGTAATCAAAATGTTTGATTTATTAAAAAGGGTGCAATGGAAATTCAAAGTGCTAGGGCTCTTTTTAATAGTCGAAAGTGATTGGAGGGCAGCTAGCCCCCCCCCCCCCCCACGCCCATCATTCCCCCAAACACATCCAATCAAAATTTTGAGATAGCCATTTTATTCAACGTAGTTTTAAGTTCTGTAAATTAGGTCTGTGAGGATGACAACCCCCTCACAGCCCTCTGTCACAACCCCCTCACAGCCAGGGGTATTGAGTTGGACTCGAAACCCCTTTGCCTTCCCAAGGCCAGAAAATAATTTGTATTTTACTGAAAAAAAAATACAAATGAATTTGCATTGTCAGTTTAATATACATATACTGATATTTAGTAATCAAAATGTTAAATTTAGTAATCAAAATGTTTGATTTATTAAAAAGGATGCATTTTAATGCAAAAACATCCCAGCTCTCATTGAACAACCAGCTAAATACAGACTAAGTTCTAAGAGAGAAACGAGGGGAGGGTGGAGATAGAAATTGATGTATAACCCCCAAGGCCGTAATATGATAATTATTTGTCTTTTTTTTCTTAAGAACACTAAAAGAAAGACTTACTTGTGGAAGGCATTCAAATCCTCTAACTCTCATCATCATCTTGAAAGGTATAAAAAATATAGAAATTTATTGAATTCTCTAATCCGTAAAGCCAAGTATATTTATTACTCACAGATGTTCTCTAAATTCGGCAAGAATATGAGAAAAACTTGGCAACTTATAAACACAGTTCTTCATCCCAATTCCAAAAGAAATAACTTGCCAAATAAATTAATGTCTAAGGGGGTAGAGATAACTAGTAGTAAGATCATAATGGATGAATTTTGCTCTCACTTTGCATCCATTGGGAAATTAATTTCGGAAGATATTTTGGCTAGTGCTTCTTCTACCAGTGACTTTAGAAAGTACCTCGGTCCTTCTTGTCAAAGATCGAAGGCTTTGGATCCGGTTTCCGAGTTTGAAGTCCAGAGAATCGTCTTTGAGCTAATAGGATCTTCTTCTTGTGGACCTGACCAAATTCCTGCCAAGGCTTTAAAGTTTATTCTACCCTCTATTCTATCTCCTCTCACCATTCTTGTTAACTTATCATTTTTGAATGGAACTTTTCCTGGTGCCCTAAAATCTGTCAGATTAGTTGTTAAACATGATTCCCTATACTTAATCCCTAAACGAAGAAACTTACACAACTGTTTAATAGCATATGCGTTCCTCTGAGCCATCCCATAAGGGTGGTTCTAGAGATGATCCTTCTAATTATCGACCAATTTCTCTTTTATCAGCCTTTAGTAAAATTTTTGAAAAATGTATGTACTCTAGACTTTTGTCGTTTCTTGATAAAAAAAAAACAACTTTTCCATTACAATCAGTTTGGTTTTCGCCCTAAACACTCAACAGAACATGCCTGCATGGCCTTGCTGAAGTCCATTCACAAGGTACTTGATGAGGGTAGAATTCCAGTAGCAATTTTCCTTGATGTCAGAAAAGCCTTTGACAGCATATCACATACTATCCTACTCTCCAAAATGGAGCAAATAGGGATACGGGGAATCAGTTATCATTGGTTTGAAACTTATTTATCTGGAAGGTCTATCAGTATTGACCACAAGCATCAATATCAATTCCGTGTTGATTTTGGTGTCCCTCAAGGGTCTATCCTAGGACCTGTTTTATTCCTTATATTCATCAATGATCATTTTAGTGCTGTATCCGAACAAACTAAACGAAGTTGCTGTAGTATTTGTGATCAAAATTTTGTTCCACCTAGTGACGCAGCTCTAGATCCAGTTCTATTTGCATTTGCGGATGATAGTACTCTTGGGTGTTCAGAAATTAATGATTCTTCCCTTATCAAGAAAGTGTATTCTGTTCTAGAAAGAACCTTTGCTTGATTTGATGCAAATAGTCTTGCCCTAAATATAGCTAAATCTAGTCTACTTATTTTTTCCAGATCAGGTACTTCTTGTCCTTTGGTTCAAACTATTTCTACCACTCATTGTGATATAACTCGTAACCCTGATGGACATGTTCGATTCCTGGGTATTTTATTGGACGAAAATCTCAATTTCAAACATCACTGTGCTCTCTGTGCTCTTCAGAAACCTAGGAATTCTTCGGAAGCTTCGTCATTTCTTCCCTGGTTCAATAATAAAGATCCTATTTCACTCTCTCATTCAACCTTATATGTACTACTGTCCAACAGTATGGCTATCAACATTCTCTTCTTTTACCTTTCCTATTTTCAAAATTTATAACAAAGCAATTTAATTAGTGTCTGAGGTGACAGACCAGCTCAGCATGAATCTATTGGATGGTCAATCCACATACATCTTTCTTTCCTCTTGTTTCATTTTTAAGCATTTTCGTGGACTCCTCCCTGATTTCTTTAAACAATTATATCTTTTAAATTCTGAATTACGCATTGAATTTCTCAGAAATGATATGGATATTTTCATTCATAACACCAAAACCATTAGATCAGACTTCAATCCAGTTTTATGTTGTGCCTCCATCTGGAATTCCCTACCAGTTAAAATTCGGCTATGTCATTCCCATGGACACTTTAAAAAAACAGCTAACCAACCACCTCCTATGCCTAGACAGTTAGTTCTTTCCTCCCTTCTTTTTTCCCTCTATCTTTCCTTTTCAATTTGTTTATTTCATTTATTTGATTGGCATGGTAGTTTTTGGGGTTGTTTAGTTTTTTTTTTTCTTCTTGTCCTTTTGTTTGATTTTAGTGCTATTATTTAATGTTATGTTTAGTCTCCCACTCTCATAGGCCAAAGAGCCTTTGTGGGGGTCTAAAGTTCTGTAATTTTTTCTGTGTTTCTATTAAATAAATAAATTGATTGATTGATTCAGCGAATAAACGTTGAAAAGTCCCCATTCCACATATTCAAAATACCTTCTGTGCCTTCATTAAAAATAATCGAAGCAAATCCTTGCGCCTTCCCGTCCCATTCTGGTGAGTTGGTACCACTGCTTTGATATATGTTAAAAGAATTGTCAAAATTGACACCCTAGGGTACTGGACTTAGGAAGCTGCTACCTCGACTTTTAGCGGGTTCGAGTCCTGGTGTCGCTGGTTATTTGGTTTGGAACGGGGGTCAATGGTGTGACTCTGTAAGCTCAGACAGAGTCGACCCAGCTCTAAATGGGTTCCTGGAGAAGTCTGGGGGAAAATACGGGAAGTGTCGGATGATTTGCCCCCAACCACGCATTGCACTCCCAACCGAAGGCATCGAATGAGGAGACCGGCACCTACGTAACGCAAACCATTTGTCAGCATGCGAAAAAGTTTAAAAAGTTATAAGTATCTCGACTTTCAACGACTTTGGATCGCGAAATTAGCAGACCACTGCCCCAGTTGTAGATTCAAAGGAGCACCGACACGGGTAGCTAAGACCCGATTTTAGGGAGACCAATCCGCAATATCTCACTAACGGCTAAGGGTATTAAATTGATACTTTCAGGACATACTGGAGGTGGGCTGTTTAACTAAATAAAAAAACACTATTTGCATCCAGGTTGCCAAAACGGCATATCTGCAACTTCATAGGAACGTCTAATAGAATTAAGTTGAAACCTTTATTTATTTGTAACAGACACTAATTTCAATGTCGGGGTGGCTTCTACCCTATAGAAAGCCAAAAACTAAGCAAGTTTGCATTCTATTAGTTCGAGCAATTTTCTCCCACCTCATCTACCCAAAATTCTATTGCAAAACTATATTAATATTTACTGCCTAATTGTTTTGCAAAATGTACATAATAAGTCAATATATTTATTTTTAAGTAGAAGAGTCGTCAAAACTTTAAAAATATTCTTTGGTTAACCAATGAAAAACAATGTCAGTTAAAATGAACAGAAACCAACTAAAAGAGTTTCAAACAGTTGGTGGTAACGAACTGTAAGTAAGGAGCGACTCGGCTCAATAGCAGTCGAAACTCTAAAAAACGGAATTTTATTATGAATGGATACATCAAAATAATCAACTTATTTTGCTGATTCCAAATATATAAGATTCATTAAGTTTAGTGTTACCCATGAGAAAATTTGCCTGATTTTGGAAATAGGGAAGAAACAACCCCTAAAATTTAAGAAATCTTAATGAAAATCACACCATCAAATTCAGCGTACCAGAGAACCTTACTGTAGAAGTTTCAAGCTCCTATCTGCAAAAATGTGGAATTTTGCTATTTTTGCCAGAAGACACATCACGGATGCGTTTTTATTTGTTTATTTGTTTGTTTTTCTTTTCCGCAGGGGTGATTTTATCGAAATAATGGTCCTAGAAAATTGAGAGAAAGCGCATTATGACGGAAATCAAAAGTTCTTTTCCCCTTTTTAAGTGACCGAAAAGATTGGACAGCAACTGGGCCCCCTCCCACGCCCATTTTTTCCCGAAGTTAACTGATCGAAATTTTGAGATAGCCATTTTATTTAATATAGTTGAAAGATCAAATAGCTATGTCCTTAGTTGCAAAATGACCCCCCCCCCCCAACCGTCCGTGGGGAGTGGCCTGTAATTTAGGAAATTCGCCCATTGTTTGCGTATAGAATTTGTTATTGGGAAGTATAAAGACATTTTTTTAGGGGGGGGGGTTGTTCTTGGGATGGATTTCTATTGGGAGAATCTTCCTTGGGGAGGGAAGTTTCTGGGGGGATATATTAAACAGTTATTTTATATATTATTAAACAGTCATTCCATTTTTTTTTCAGTAATCTTGGTTATTATGATGATTCTTTTTCTGTTTTATTGTTGATGTGACATTATGTCCACTCGTCTTTTATTGAACTTAGCTCTTTAATTTTCCTTATAAAACTACTGTTTTTAATTTCGTTTAGGATTAAAACGACTTTTAGTAAAGTTAAACTGTATAGTGTCTAACTCACTTGTTATTCGTTTAATGAATTTAAAAAGACCATGACAGAAAATTTTATATTCCAAAATAAATAATAAATATCTTCATTCAAAAATTTCGTGGTAACGAACTGTAAATAAGGAGTGACTCGACACAATAGTGACCAAAACTTTAAAAATCGGAATTTTGATAACAATAGATGCATCAACAGAATTGGCTGGTTCCGTGTGCGCCTTCTTTCCCCAAAGCTATTTGATCGAAATTTTGAGACAGCCCCCTTGTTCAGCATAGTTGAAAGGTCTAATAACTCTTTCTTGGGAGAGTACATAACCAGTCCCGGGGGAAAATGTTGTAAGTTATGAAAAATTTTTATTGTTTAGAGATAGTATTTGCTATTGGGATGTGTTCAGACGTTTTTCGGGGAGAGGGATTTTCTGCGGGGGGAATTTTTCACAAGGAGAATTATCCGTGGGAGAAAAGTATCCGCGGATGAGCTTTCCAGGGGAAGTTCTACACGGGAGTGAATTGCTATAATTCCTACATAAATTGTCTTTATCTGTCTTATTTTCTCTTTGGCAAAACACGCGGAGATTTCAGTGGGGTTGGAATTGTCAGGGAGATTTTACCATGGGAGGATTTTCTGTGAGAAAAATTCTCAATGGAGGAATTTTTCGCGGAGAATACCTTTCATGGGGGGATTTCCTCGAAAAATTTTACAAGTAGAAGAAGTTTTCTGGCATGATTTTAAAATCAAACAATATTAAATAAAAACAAGTCTTTTTCAAATGAAAGCAGGCCAAGGAATATTTTCCAGGCGGAATTGTCTGCAGGAAATTCTCTGTGAGGAATTTTCAGAGAGGATGGAATTATCCGGGGGAATTTTTCATTGATGATTTTACGTGAGAGGAACTTTCTATTGAGGAATGTTTTGTTGGGGGAATTTTTCATCAATGGGGGGAGGCGGATTTCCCGGCATTATTTGAAAAACGATTAGAGATTCAATAATATCAACTGAAAGTAAGGAACAACATTAATACTTAAAACAAACAGAAATTATTCCATATACGAGGGGCTGCTCCCTCCTCAATACCTTGCTCTTTATGCTAGAGTTTGACTTCGTTCCAATTCCTCAAGAACGACTCCCGAAACACAAGGGCCCATTTAATTAGAATAAAAAGCTTAGCTTGAAGAGTGAGGAATCGATGAGGGGGCAGCCCCTTCAAATACAGTATAATTTCTGTTCTTTTTAAGTTTTAATAATGCTTCTTACGTTCAATTGAAAGAACTTGCTCTTTTACAATTTAAGCGAAAAAAGGCACGGTATAGCCATACTTATGACCATGGGTGATACACACACACATGACATCTTTAAAAATGCAGTAGAAAGCTTGTTTCAAAAGTAACTTTAAACTTCAGGGCTGAAAAGTTGAAAAGATAGGTTTTACTGTTGATTTTTTTTTTTTTTTAGGTACTGTTCTATTAGCTGTAAAACACGAGAGAAGTGAAGTTTGGTTAATGCTAATGGAATAAAAGAAAATAGCATAAAAATATAATAATCTAGAAACAAATTTCGGGCATATGTGTGCACATTAGGGGGTCGTGGATATAGCATAGCATATATTAAATACGGAACCTAACCTAACCTAGGTACCTTTTTTGCCCGTTCAGCCCCAAAAAACTAAAGTTTAAATATTGCAAACGGAGTGAGAAACCCCTGTTTGCAATGCTCTGCATAGGAATTCTCCGTTGAAAGAACCTGCTTGACTAGTTTCTTTTATCATGTTCTCTATACAATATCTCGCGTGTTTTACAGCTAATAGAACAGTAAATTTTTTAATATTATTATCATCTTTACTGAAGATTACTCAATAAAGCGTCAGAAAAATATGCCAAGGTGTTATTTCAAAAATCTCTTTAATGTTCGTTGACGCGCTGTGGACTGCAACTTTGCAATTTGGGCTACATATGTCATAGTCCACGCGATACTGTGTCACTACGCTACCGTAGACTTTGGCACCCTTGCACATTTATGCTTCATGTGACTTCATTTATATTGTCTTTTTTTTAGTTGATATCAAGCTTAACTACATGTATCATCATGATAGCTTTAATTTGTTTTTCTGTAATCGTTCTGGCTGCTATGGGTATGGCTTGTGACGATATCATCCATCTTTGTGATACAGCAACTAACGGAGTTGACAGTGACATAAATACTGCTTTACAGACTGAATTTGATAATCTAGTCAAATCTCAAGATTTTCCAGAGTCTTTATATAATCAAATTGAAAGTGATACAACGACCATGCAAAATATTAGACATAATGAGTATGAATCTAAAAAAGCAGAAATAGAGAGCAATCGCTTGTCTCATCGGACATTCCAGAAATTTGACGAAAGTTTAGAAGCTAGTGCGAAAAATTCACGAAATGGTGAGGCTGGGTATACTGATTACAACAGTGGTTATAACTCAGGATACAATGGTGTCTACCCTGGGAATTCGATGCCGGTAGGTCTTTATTGAGATTGAATATCACATTTTTACAGGCATTTTTTATACAAAAAAAAAGAAAAAGAAAAAAACTGTTTAGAAATAGTTTGTTGATCGAAACAACTAGTATTTTCAGTTTCTACCAACACACGTGCGCCCTAACATGCAACAGAGATCTATTGCGGATAAACGTCGGAAACAGTTCCAAAAATAAAGTTAAAGCGGATTAAGATTTGTGAGGTATTCTCTGGTCTTAGTTGTAAGTCGAGTTTATGAATCCCACATATATGTCAGACTAAGGAAACATTTCGTGTGTTTGATATTCATGCTAAATAATTCTGACAGTTCAGCAAGCGGTGAACTTCAGAAAGATCAGAATAACAGTTTTTTGCTCTCCTGTAAAATGGGGGGGGGGGTTTGTTTTGTTTCCTTATCGCACTGACCATTGATACATTTCAATGATGAACAATTTATTGGATTTTAAAAGTATGGAAACTTTGCCAATAAATCAAAGTTACTGTATTTACATGTCTGGCACACATAAAAGGGGGTAATTCAGGACAATCCCCCCTCCAGAATTTCAAATATTTCCTATAGTTTCCTTTGCTTTCCAACGTTTTTTTTCAATTTTTGTTGTTTTTTAATCCCCACCACTAACAAATAGGGCCTAAGTATATTCCTGCACGAGTGCATGCCAGAGATCTTAAGCTACACGTTCGGAATTGCACAAAATTTCCTATAGTTTCTTTTGCTTTCCATCGTTTTTCAATTTTTGTTTGTTTTCTAACTCCCCCCCCCCTAAAAAAATAAGTATATTCCTGCACGAGTGCATGCCAGAGATCTTAAGCTACACGTTCGGAATTGCACCAAATCTCATCTTGTTCTTCCAAAAATGCATTATAATAGTTCCCTTACTCTACCTTATTCAACACGTTTCTTTTTTTTCTAAGGAAATTATCAATTGATTATAGAAAAAAGGGTATCGTATAGGTTAATAGTTAATAAACAACAAAAAAATGTTTACGGGGCCTGGCCCACCCCATAAAAAGAAATTCGCTAGGGAGGAATTCATTTTGAGAAGGGGAAAGAGAGGCTAAAACACATCCGAAAACAGAAATTATATGATAATTATAGAATATTTAGGAAGTCCTGGAACATTTTTAAAATCATGATCGGTTGAAATTGGAGGCTGAACCAAATGCCCCTCCCCTATGTACATGCTTGTGTGCAGTCGAGGATGTCAATTATTGGAAATCCTGGCGTTTGTTACGACAACAAAAAGGAAGAAGAAATAACCGGGTAAAATTAAAATTACTCCCTGCATAAGCTTATCACATTAGAATTGTCGTATTTACCGGATAAGTGTGATCTTTGTATTTATTATACAAATTTGTTTGTTTATTATACAACTTGGATTTATTGCTGCATTCTAGAACACAACAACACTTGACCTTACTTAATTTAGCTGAATCTTTCGTCGAAGTAATAATAGATGTAAATGTGTTTTTTTAATGTTCTGTGACCTGCAGTGCAGACAAAGATAAGCCTTTTTTTCACGAGCCGGAAAGCAAAACCTGCTTAGATTTCCATTGTTTATTTTCATCATTTGCCACTAGAAAAAAGATGCCGGACTACTGTTCGCAAGAAGACAAAAATTGGGTAGACTTGGAAAGCTAGTTCAGCCGGCTAGTGGTAAGTGTGTCTGGCTTGTGGTTTTCAGCACTAAATTCAAATTATTACACTCGTACCTTTAATAGAACTCCCAATTTTCAGTATTTTCTCCATTTAATTGCCAATTATTTCCAGAAATGAAAGTATTTTTTTAAATTACTTCTAAAATAATGACTGAGACCCATTATTAACGCTGGTTTATGCATAAAAATGTATTATTACAATGGAAGCGACGTCATTTTGTAAATAACTGGCTTTTTCACTGGTTATCTACGACGAGCCGGTATATTTTTTTCGAATCTGTCTGGTAAGCCAACTTTGCTTTTCCTGGGATTTTTGGGACTAGCAATTTTTTGCCGCTAAGGTAAGACTTGTATCAAAAAAAGCATACTGTTAACCTTTTTGATTGCAGGCGCGTCAACATTGACCGGAAACCAATCCGTTACCAGCGCCCAAAATAGGATTCACAGCTAAACAGTACAGATGGATATATAAATATTTATTACGATGAAAGCTTCTTCAGGCTATGACAAAAAGAAAACACACATACACACATTACACACATAATAATAACACACGTAAGTATAACAACAGCACACAACAGTACAATAATCATAGGCAGCGCAATCGCGCTGCCTAAGTAAAGAACGATGTTGGCACAATGTAATTTTTTTTTCTTCCATACCAGGGCACTTCGTATTAAAGGAGTTGTCGTAGAAACTTCGAAAAGGGCTCATTCGATTGGAAATTGGAACGGCTAGTGCCCCTTTTAATAGTCGAAAGTGATTGGAAAGCAACTATGAGATAGCCACATTTTTCAGCGTAGTTGGTTTCCAGATATAAAATACTGTGATGAGGAAAATTATAAAGATGTTCTGCAACAGCTAACTCAAACGTTTCTGGTGTCTACAGCAACACAAGAATGCCATAGATTGCTCTCTAAAACAAAAAAAAAACACCAGAAACGTTTGAGTCAGCTGTTGCAGAACATCTTTATAATTTTCCTCATCACAGTAATTTATTTGATCAAACAAAAATAGTAGACACGTCTGTAGGACTTTTACAAAGCTTCAGGGAAATTATAGAAATAAAAAAGATAATATATGGGGGTATTAGTATCAATAGAGATGAAGGGGATTTTAGGATCAATTCAATTTATAATAGTTTAATTAAAAAGCAGGTAAAATTTTCAACCAGTACTGATTTTAATAATAGTTCTGATACGAAAGATGACCTTGCGGACAAAGGTCAGACTGGGTTAAATGCTGGGAAAGGTAAACGAACTGCAGCTAAGCTTGCAAGCAAACGAATCTGTTCAATTTATAATTCAAACATTGGGTGATGAACTTGTGAGATTTAATTAGGGGTTATGGGCCGGGGGTTAGCTGACCTTTATTGTTTTAGTTTAAGTATAAATATATTTTCATTTTTTGATAGATTTCCATTTATATACTGTGAGAAGGCGTATTCCAATCAATATAAACATTCGATTTTGTTTATACGCCAGTGAATGGAAGTGTTTATTTAATATGTGAGTTTTGTTTTCCTATTTATTTATATTTTTTCTTTTGTTTGTTTAGTATCTTTTTATTTTGATGTAAGTTAAGGTTTTTTTAAAAAGAACTTTTTTTGTTTTATTTTTTTTTCCGTTGAGAAAGGCTCCCGGATGTGGGGCCGAAATATTCGGAGTATTTTTGTTTAATTAAGGGTTTGTATATACTGCTTTATAGAAATTAAAACCGGTTTTTCTTGTTTAATTTTTTATACGAGCATCCCTTTCATAAGAACCATATACGCCCCCGGGACAACACTTACAACGCCCACCCCCCGGGCTCTGGGGGGCGTTTTTGTCATCTAATTTTTGAACAATTTCTAAAACACTGGCTTTCTCAAAATTTGTAGTGAATGAGTTTGGGGAAAAAGAGCGTGGGGGGGGGGGGGCTAGTTTAACTCTCTTGACTCTTAAAAAGTGAACTAGAACTTTCAATTTCTAATCAAATGAGCCCTGTATGAAGTTTATACGAGCATCCCTTTCATAAGAACCATAACTGCCCTTAGGGCATAACTTAGAACGCCTTCCCCTGTGCCCTGGGGGGTTCTATTGACACCGGATTTTTTCTTATCCAACCTTTGAACTATTTTTAACAAGATGTCTAACTCAAAATTTTCATCAGATGGGTTTTGAAAAAGAAAGCATGGGGAGGGGGGCTAGCTGCCCTCGGATCTCTTTTGACTATTAAAAAGTGAGCTCGAACTTTCAATATCCAATCAAACGAGCCCTTTCTGAAGTATATACTAGCATCCCTTTCATACGAACAATATAGATGGATAGATAGATGTTTATTGCAAAACAAAAGCCTCTTTGGGCCATGGCAAAAACAAACACAGTTGCATATAAAGCCAAAACACATGATAATAACATATATAACAATAACTAAACATAGCCCATAGCAAATAAAAATAAAATAACATAACAATTGCAACACAAAAGCACAGATAATGCTATAAAACTAACTCAAATAATTACACACAATGTCACACACTTAATAATAATAATAATAATAATAATAATAATAATAATCGTGTATTCAAAAGCCTTTATACAGGGCCATATACACTATACATCAAATATAACAGAAAAACAAAAGTAAAACTCCCTTCAGCATTCGTATTCCAAACCATAACAAATCTTCTTCACAATAGTTCCTTTCTTATCTTTAGTGCCTGATCAACAAATCTACATAATCTACACATGAGGCTAGGTACCGTCTGAGACAACATGCCCCGAAGTGAAAAATTACTTTTCCCCAAAATACCCTCCCTCAAATCAGTAAGCCCCTGGCACCGGCACAGAAAATGGTCCAGATTTTCCTCTTCAATATTACAAATGGGACACGTGTACCTAGACGCCGGGAACCCCTTACCTCTCTCAAATACTTTACTTCTCCATCTTAAAGGCAAACAGTTGGCCCGCAGCTGCAACCAATATGACAAATACTTACTTGGCAAATTAAATTTAAAATAAATCTCCTGGTCAAACACCTTTTTAACTTCCTTATAAATACTTAATGTCTCGGACCTCTCAATTTCATTCCCCCATGTCTGTATCTCCTGATCTTCTAATCTTTGTTTAACTATTCCTATTATATCAATCTGACTATTAGCGGGGCCTCTACCATCATTCCATATATATGACAATCCTAATCTATCTAATAAGGATTTAACCCTAAACGGCCAGGACCTCTTACGCCCTGAAGCAAGTAGCTCTTCATAGGCCTCTCTAATAAGTTTACCTCGTGGTAGCTGCACTATCTTCATTCAAAATATAACTACCTGAACTAGTCTATGTTTACGGAGCGAAAAAAGCCCTAGCTCCCCTTTCAAAAACTGGGTATGCGTAGTCCTATGGAGGCCGAAAAGCCCTTTGTAATAACTTACCTGGAGGGTCTCCAGCTGTTTCTGCCGCTTCCATCCCCCATAATTCTCCACCATAAAGAATAAATTGCATAATCTTCGTTAAAAATATTCTCTTATGCATTGCTAGACTTTTAATACCCATAACTGTACCATTCCTAAAAACCGTCGATATAGCCGCTTTCCCTCTTTTTACTGACTCTTTAATGTTGACACACCAACTACCATTATTTTGAAATACAAAATCTAAATATTTTGAATTTTCAACTATCTTTATTTCATCTCCATTAAACACAAACTTACCATTACTTTCTTCATCTTTTCTTTTACCAAAAATAACTATTTCTGTCTTCTTAACATTAAGCTGGAGCTTCTTCAGATCTAAGTAATCTGCAACAAGATCTAACAAAATCTGTAATTCCTGGGCAGACTTATATTAGCTACAAGTAAGTAATCATCAGCGAAAAGCAAAACTGAAAATAATTTTGAACCAAGACCAACTGTCGGAGCCCACCTTCTTTCCAAAAACTGAACTAAATCATTTATAAATATAGAAAACAAACGGGGGAAAGAGCACTACCTTGTTTTACCCCTTTACGGTTTCTATATACTTTCGAAAACCCTGATCTATTACCTTTACTACCGCCTTAGTTCCGCAATACATGCTAGTAACTAACCTCACAAAAATACTAGGTAATCCTATACTTCTAAGAATATCTACCAAAAGCACCCTCTCAACATTATCAAAAGCTTTTCTTAGGTCTAAAAAAGCTGCATATAAACGGCTATTCCCTGTTCCATACTTATCGACTAAAGCTCTAAGCACAAATGCCGTATCTGCTGTACTATAATCTTTCCTAAATCCTCCTTGCTCTTCATTTATAATCTTATTTTATATAACCACCTATCTAGCCTCCTATCTAAAATTTTTTCTAATACTTTACTAAAAACTGGTGCTAGAGCTATGGGCCTATAGTTATCATTCGAGCTAGGGTCCCCCTTCTTAAAAAGCGGTATAACAACTGAAGTCTTACATAATTCTGGCCACTTACCTGTAGATACAATACTATTAAATGCTACAACTAATATTGAAAAAAAACACCGACAAAAATTTCTTAACCACCCAGGCTGGTATCCCATCCAAACTTGGTGCTGAACCTTCTTTCATCTTACTAACTACTTTTCTAACCTCCTCTCTTGTCACTTCCCCTACTAATTCATAATCATTCTCCTGCAGCGGGAAAATACTTTCACCCGAACATGACGACTGACTATCCTCCTTTAGCCCTTCACAATCTCCTTCTAAATTCTCAAAATAACCAGGTCACGACTCTGGTGAAGAAGTTCGACCTGAAATATTAGCTCTTTCCTTTCTCATTCTACTCCAAAAATCTTTAACATTCCCTAGTGTAAAATTCTCCATCATCTTTTTCCTTCCTAAACTATCCCATTCCCTACTTTTCCTCTTCAGCAATTTCTTATATTCCCTATTCTTAGCTCAATAAAAATTCAACGCTTCTAACCGCAATTCTTCATCCTGGCACTGCCTAACAATTTCTAATTCTGTTTCTACCTCCTGCTTTAACCTTCTACATTCCTCATCATAATATCCTTTATCTCCTGATTTAACTCTCCTTTCTACCGCTTTACTAGACCACTCGGCAAGGACTTTCACCTTGACCGCTTTGCTCACATAACTCGGCAAGGACTTCCTCAGCACCGCAATCTAGATTTCCAATCTCCTCTAATCTATCCATTACTTCCGGTCTCGCTATTATCTCATTCATATTATCAATTTCCTTATTATTCCAATCTCTTTTTAACGGTTTTCGAACTCTAACCTTCTCTTGACCGACTCTCTCATACCTCTTTCCAATACCGCTCCTCTTACCTTCAACCTCTAAATCCAACTCTAACTTAACTTGGCCAGGGGTCTGAAACAACTGACTGAAGTACCTCAACGTCAACTGATTGAGCTGCAAGCCCACTGTCAACCAACACATAATCTATCAGACTCGGACGAGCTCCCGACATACAGGTAAACTCCCCTACTCCCCCATCAGTTCCAAATCTCCCATTCCCAATTATTAGACAATTCTCCGAGCAGAGCTCCAAGAGCCTTCTCCCCCAACAATTCCCCCTCCTCTCCATATCCCTGCTACTTCGAGGCATTCCATACTCAGATGGAACCAAGTCAGGCACTTTTCGGAACGAAACACTCTCCATTTCTAATAAAGCACCCGTATAAGCGTTAAAATCCCCCATAACGGCAAAAACATCCTCTGTAAAATCCCTTCTTAGTCTACTTAACTCTTCAGCTAACACGTCCCATGTTTCCTCTCTATTATAGGAACTATTCTGAGGCGCTATATACACAGATCCTAAAGTCATCCATTTGTTTCTCACTAACTCCAATCGTACCCAAAGAATGTTCTCTGAATTACTAGCAATTCTATGATAACTTCGGAAACGAGCTTTACTTAGTAACACGGTTATCCCTCTATAGCAGCGCATGTTTCCAGCTGGCTTTCGCGCAACATGCTCAACACTAAAACCGTCGAATATCGGAGGGTCACTTGCGCTATGCCATGTTTCAACTAACCCTATATTATCGATTGACTTTAAATCTTCACTAATCTGTTTCACTTTATTTTTCACACCTTGTACGTTCCAGGCTACTAAACTTATTCGATGTATATGGCCGGGTTTTTCCTAGTCACTGCGTACCTGTCGCTCTTCGGTATTAGCTGCATCAAAATCTGAATCTTCCGGAGTAATGCGGTAATAGTCACGATATCTGTTACTATAGGGGTTACCTCCACGGGGGCTCCTCGACACGTACCGACCAACTCTATTTGGCCAACCACCCGTGGGTGACACTCGCCTGGAAACAGTCCTACTCTTTCCCTTGATTGTTCTTCAGACTAATAACTTCCGAAAATTTTCGCGTCTTCTTATCATTACCCTTTAATGGAGACCTCGCTAAAATAGTGTCTTTATGGTAGGTTTTACTCCCATTAGGTGCGGGGTTATTCACATCAACTTCAACTACTGTTTCCGCATCGCTATCCGACATTGTTGCATCGCTACCCGAATTGTCTTCCGCATTTCCTCGAATAACAACTTCGCTGCCCTTATTAATGGTGCCTGCAGTAGGTGCTCTTGCCTTTTGTACTTTTTGCGTGGTGCGCGGAGTCTCGTTCACATAGAGTTTGACACCCCTGAGATAGGCAGAATGGCCTTCAGAAAGAGCTTTATTCATTTCTACTCTGAGGTGCTTTCTAGCTTCACGCTGGGCGGGGCTATAATCGGGTGCAGCAGAGAGTCCATATTCTCGTAGAAGTGGATTTCCCATTAAAATCATATTTCTTACATCCATCGAATTCAGCTTTAGCACAATAGGACCTGCCTTCAATCGGAAAGAATCTCTTACTTCACTGCGGGTGAGGCGCAAATTGGGAATTACGTCGTTCAAAACCTTCATAATCTCTTCAATAAGGGTATACCTTCTCGGATCCACCGCCTCAAAGTTTTAGATTATAACATTGCTGCGCCGCAACTCATCCTCTAAACGGTCAGCTCTAAGCGTGGCTGACTGTAAATTTTGATGAGCCAGTATCAATTCATTCTTCAGTTTCTCGTTAGCTTCTGCGTTCGATTTTAGCTGAACATTCACTTGTGCTAACTGTGCCTCGACAGAAGTTACACTTTCCACAAGTTTCGGGAGAGCGTCCATTTTTGATGTCAATTCCGGCAGCAAATCCAGCTTAAAATTTATCTCTTGTAGAAACTGACTGTTCATTGTCGAATCACCTCTATCCGCTTGCACCGTAACAATAACTAATCAGTGACGTCACCGAGTAATAACAATCCAGTCAAAAAATCCAATCACCTGTCCGTATTCCACGCAGTCCTTTATCTGAATCGATTCGTATTATTTCACTATTGCCACGCTCTCACTTGGTATCAAATCGATGTTCTCCCTTCGAATGCTTAATGAATATGGCAGGGGGGGGGGCAATTAAATCCCCCCGTTTTCCAAAAATTCCTTGCAATAAACCACGTCCGCCAGTGGTTAGTTAGCTTAACCAATAATTAGTTTGTTTATCCAATAGATTACGTCACAGTGTGCTTGACACGGAATACAGCACAGATAAATTTTCGAACTTGCTTGGCTGAATGCTTGTTGCTAAATTCCTTATGAAATATACTTGCGCAATAAATTATCCTTTTTGTCACTTCAAATATAATCCGATTACGAAGGCTATTTATTTGCTTAGATGTTCACAGCACGGGAGCTGAACAAGAACTATATGCCCCATGGTATAACTTACAACGCCTGCCCCGGGGCCCTGTGGGGGTTGCGACGACACCTGAGTTTTTTTTATCTGACTTTTGAGAAATTTTTAACTTAATGACAATCTCAAAATTTTTATTGGATGCATTTGGAGAAAAAGGGCATGGGGGGGCTAGTTTCCCTCCAATCTCTTTTGACTCTAAAAAACTTAACTATAACTTTCAATTTCCAATCAAATGAGCCATCTCTGAATTTTTTATGAGCATCCCTTCAATAAGAGACATATATTCCCCCAGGGCATAACTTACAATACCTGCCCTTGGGCCCTGGGGGGCTTTGTTGACCCCTGAGTCTTCGTTCTATGGTCTTTGAACTATTTAAAAAAACCTATCTCAAAGTTCTTATTGGATGGGTTTGAGGAAAAAAGGAAGTGGAGGGCAAGGGGGGGGGGGGGGCTAGGTGCCCTCCAATCTCTTTTGACTCTTAAAAAGTGAACTAGAAGTTTCAATTTCCAGTCAAATGACCCCTCTTTGAAGTTAATACAAGCATCCCTTCCATAAGACCCATATATGCCCCCAGGGTATAACTTACGACGCCTGCCCCCGGGCCCTGGTGGGTTGTGTCGACACCGGAATTTTTGTTATATGATCTTTGAACTATTTTTAACAAAATAGTTATCTTAAAATTTTTATTGGATGCATTAGGGAAAAAAGGGTTTGGGGGGGGGGGGGGGGGGGGTGACCCTCTAATATCTTTTGATGCTGAAAAATTGAACTAGAACTTTCAATTTTCAATCAAATGAGCCCTCTCTGAAGTTCATACGAGCATTCTTTCCGTAAGAACCATATATGCCCCGAGGGCATAACTTATAACCCTTGCCCCTGAGGACAGTGGGGGGAGTGTCCTGCTCAAACATATAATTTCCAGAATTTTCAACTACGTTGAACAAAATGGCTATATCGAAGTTTTGATTTGATGTGTTTGGGGAAATGGTGGGCGTGGAAGGGGTGTCAGTTGCCTTAGAATCACTTTCGACCATTAAAAAGGGAACTAGCCATTTAAGTTTCCAATCGAATGAGCCCTTTCTGAAGTTTCTACGACAACATTGTCTATACAAAACCTTATATGCCCCCAGGGCATAGTCTGTGTTTGTGTGTGTGTGCGTGTGTGTGTTTGTTTGTGTGTGTGTGTTTTTTTGTGCGTGTGTTTTTTATGTGTGTGTTTGTGTGTTTTTTGTGTGTGTGTTTTGTGTGTGTGTGTGTGTTTTTATGTGTGTATGTGTTTTTGTGTATATTTGTGTGTGTGTTTTGTGGGTGTGTTGTTTTTGTGTGTGTGTGAGTATTTTTGTGTGCATGGGTGTTTTTGTGTGTGTGTGTGTGTGTATGTTCTTGTGTGTGTGTTTTTGTGTTTGTGTGTGTTTGTTTTTGTGTATGTTTGTGTTTTTGAGTGTGTGTGTGTGTGTGTTTTTGTGTGTGTGTGCTTATGTGTTGTGTGTTTGTGTGTGTGATTTTTTTTTATATGTGTTTATGTTTGTGTGTGTGTTTGTGTTTTTGTGTGCGTGTGCGTTTGTGTATTTTTGTGTTTGTGTGTGTTTTTGTGTGTGTGTGTTCGTGTGTGTGTTTTTTTACGTGTGTGTGTGTTTTTGTGTTGTGTGTTTTTTTGTGCGTTTTTTTTGTGTGTGTTTGTTTTTGTGTGTTTTTTTTGTGTGTTTGTGTGTTTTTTGTGTTTGTGCGTGTGTGTTTTTTTGTTTGTGTGGGGTTTCACGGGGTTTAGAGTCATAATTTTTAATAGGAAATGCCTGAAAAATGTCTTGGCGGAGATGATATGTTGTCAGGGTTGGGAGGGGGGTCATGTAATGTCATTGTGGGGTGAACTACAGCATAAGAGTTAGGATGGAGACATTAAGGAATTTTTCCCACGGAAGGTGAAAATCTAACAAGTATTCAAAGAAATGGATATTTTCCTTAAAATCTCTTAATATGTCTTAAAATTGCATCTAATTATCAACCTTATTCCCCCGGTATTAGATGCTAGAGGGGAGGGGGGGGGTGTTGACTCGATAGTGTGAAATCTAATAACCCACGCAAAGAAGCCATACATTTTCGTTTTATCGTTATAAATATCTTGAGAGCATTTGTCTCCTGGAGCGTGTCAAATTTGAAAGTAACACATCATTCTAGTGTTTGCCAAAAATAGGGAATCCTAGGTGTCACGCATTAGTTTAATTTTATAATATTAGAGTAGGACCAAATATTAGGAATGACTTGCTAGTTCAGGGCTCAGGCACAATTCCAATGGAAGAAAATGGAGCTTTCGAGTCCTGGTGGGGTTAAGAACTAAAGAAAACAAATTAAAGAAAAAAAAACATTGTATGTTTCGGACGAAAAAATAAAAAGGCATAAGGAGGAAAAATACGCTGAGGGTTCCGGGCGAAAAATGTCAAAAAGGTAATACTACTACTACTACTAACAACTCATCGCAGCACCAAGCCGCCTGAGGCCAACACAGCTACGCACGCTCCTCCTCCACCCCAATCTATTCAAAGCCTCCCTTTTTACACCCGCCCACGAAGTTCCCATTTCCTTTAAATCTTTCTTTATGACGTCCTCCCAACCCAGACGGGGACGACCTGCTTTCCGTTTAGCCCTAGATGGTTGGCCGAAAAGAACAATCTTCGGCAATCTGTCATCCTTCATCCGAACAACATGCCCTAACCACCTCAACCTTTCTTTCATTATAGACCTAGAAAGCGGTATTGAACCACATTTTTCGTATAGCCTATTGTTTGAAATACGGTCAGTCAGCCGGGTACCCAGAACAATCCTTAAGCAATTTCTCTGGAAAACATCTAGCAAATCTTCATCCGCTTTTCGGAGCGTCCATGCTTCAGAGCCATATTTGACCACTGTCATCACTGTAGCTTCTAAGATTCTAATCTTGGTTTGCAGACTTATCTTCCTATTCTTCCAGACTTTTTTTAACTGTGAAAAAACACCCTGAGCCTTGGCTATTCTATTTTTAACATCTTCACTGCTCCCACCATCTTTACTAATAATACTACCAAGGTAAGTGAAACTGCCCACCTGATCAATCTTTTCATTACCCAACGTCACCTTTTCATCTTCACTTATTCCTAGCCTTAGTGACTTGGTCTTCCTAACATTAATTTTCAAACCAATACTAGCACCCTGAACTCGCAAAACCTCTAAAACTTCATTCATTTTGCTCACACTTTCATCTAGGATGCTTAAATCATCAGCATAATCCAAGTCCAGGAGACTTTTTCCTCCCCATTTGATTCCGTGGTCTCCCATTGCCTTTCCTGTGCTCCTTAAAACAAAGTCCATCAAAATAATCCATATAAAGGGGGATAGAACACAACCCTGCTTAACTCCTGATTTAATACAAAACCAGCTGCTAACCTCATTTCCTACCTTAACCGCAGCAGTGTTATTCTCGTACATGGCACTAATCACTTTAATGTATTTGTCTGGTATACCATACAAGGATAAAACCTTTACTAAAGCTCCTCTATCAACAGAATCGAACGCTTGCTCATAATCTATAAAACTGAGGACCAAAGGTGTTTGAAAACTTAGGCACTTCTCAATTATTAACCTAAGAGTGAAAATTTGGTCAACACATCCTCTACCTTTTCTAAAACCGCACTGCTCTTCTCTTAAAACTTTGTCTACGGCATCTCTCAGTCTAAAAAGTATCATATTACTAAGCAATTTGCTACCTACAGAGACCAGACTAATGCCTCGATAATTACCACACTCACTTCTATCACCTTTCTTATAAAGTGGCTTAATTAAGGTTTTCCTAAAATCATTAGGTACTTCCCCTTTTTCAAAAATCATATTCATAATCTCCAATAACTTATTTCTAACCTCAGAGCCACCATATTTAAGAAACTCATTTACTACCCTATCAGCACCTGGAGCCTTATTATTCTTTAATCCTTTTAGTACTGTTTCTAATTCCTCCTCACAAAACAAATCTTCCTTCACATCCAAGGTATCACAAACTTTTTCATTTTCCTCTATATTTTTTCCTGCAACTCTATCACGGTTAAGCAAATTCTCAAAATGTTCGGCCCATCTCGCTTTAGCTTTTGTCTTATCGCTAATTGCCACCCCATTCCTATCTTTAACTGGGACAAGTCCGGATTGACTACTACCTCTCAATTTGTTAACGTGCCAGTACAATATTTTACTATTATGCCGTCTAGCTGCATCTTCTAAATCCTCGGCAATTTTATCCATGGCCTCCACTTCACACCTCCTTAGTTCATATTTCAATGCTTTCTCCACTTTCTTTACATTTCTTTTGTTTTCATGTGATCTATCACTCAGATAATTCTTGTACAAGTCCTTTCTCCTTTCTATTAAACTTAAAGCTTTTTCACTAATATTCTTAGCTGCAGTTCTAGCTTTCTTCCCTAATACACCTTCAGCAACTTCACAAATTATTTTTCTAAAATTATTCCAACCATCTTCCACATTATCAAATTTTAAACTCTCAAGTTTAGTATTCAACTGTTCCTGGAAAGTTTCTCTCAAATTCTCATCCTGGAGTCTACTAACATCATAACTTCCCGGGAGGTAATTACCCTTCCGATATTTCAGCTTTAAATTAACCCTTGACACTACTAGATGGTGATCTTTACTTTTAACATCAATAACAGCACTCCTATATACCCTAGTATCTTGTATTGATCCTGCCAGTCTTCGATTTACTATAACATAATCAATAAGGTTTGCTGTCTTACCATCACGTGAATACCATGTTAGCTTATGAGCCATTTTATGACCAAACACCGTATTGGTTATAACTAGATTGTTATACCTACAAAATTGCAAAAGTCTGTATCCATTACTGTTTTCTTTTCCTACACCAAATTTACCTAAGCTGGGATACCATCTATCCTTATTTCTACCAACCTGGGCGTTAAAATCTCCCAGCAATAACATCATATTTCTACCTGGGACCTTGTCTATTTGCTCCTGTAACTGTAAGTAGAATTCATCTGAGTCACTAGTATCTCCATCAGTCGGTTCTACAGGGGCGTATACTACTATAACTGATACCTTGAACTTTCTAGTCATAAAATGAGCAATTAGTATTCTATTATTAATACCTTCCCAGCCTAAACAAGACTTAGCCGCTTCCTTATTCATCATGAGCCCTACTCCCTGTCTATGTAACCCATCCTTCCTGCCTGAGTAAACAAATTCTATATCACCTAATTTCATGCTTCCTACCCCTGGGATATGAGTTTCTGAAACTCCTAATAGATCCAGTTCGAATCGTCTGAATTCGTCAGTCAAAATGTCGATACGATAGTCATTTTTTAATGTCGTAACATTCCAAGTTCCAATTTTCATGTTCTTTAAATCATTGAAATTTTTTTCGCCTCAGGAAAAGCAATGATCCCGGATACCAGTGCAGGACGGGGATCACATATCTTCTCAAGTCTACACCGAAGTGCTTAAGCCGGCTTAGAACCGGACAGCAAGAAGTCCCTGGGACCTCCATGAATGGAGGCTTTGTGCAATCCTGGGCCCATCTTGGTCACAACATGGTTTTCAGCGCTTGGCGATGCTCTTCTATCAACAAGAGTCGAAATCCTGCACAGACAATCTCAAGCCTATTACCTCCGACTCATTATATATTCATGCCTACAAATATTATGCTACTACGGGGAGGCAACCCGTAATAGATAAATTAGCTAGGAAGAGGTTTTTCAGCCCAAAGACGCCCATCAAAACATACCAATCCCAGAAGAATTGTCCATTAGTCAGAATCCCGTGCGAATGCTGTGTCGTTTACTAGGCTATAATTTCCTCGAGGGGCGCCACTCCTCAAGTGGGAATAGAGTTGACCGCAAGGTCCCCGGTCTTGCTGGTACCCCGAAAAGGTCGAGGCAGCCCTTTGCAGAGGCCGTTGTCCATAGATCTGGATCTTACGCCCTGCCACAGTTGTCCTCCTATAGAGGATCCTCCCGCGATGGTGTTCTGCATCACCATGCAATTTAACCCATTGCTGGGAGAAGGTTTGCAACTCATGGAACTTGTGGATAAACAAGTGGGCCCTTTTGAGTGTACATTTGAGGGGCCTTCTTCCTCCTCCGCCTGTATTTATGACCCCGGGCAAGGGTGCCCCAGATTCTATTATGGACCCCCAGGGACAAGGTCCCCCCTTGGTCCATGCCTCCTATGGAGGTACCCTACATATCTGTAGAGCGTTCCCCTATCGCCACCTGGGGACATGCTGAATGGCCTGGGGGAGGCCAGACAAACGGATCACTTTTGTTTTGCAAAGGCAATAACTCAGTGACATATTTAACCTACTACTTATAAATATACATAACTCACTGACTAGGCCTATATAAGTTATATACAGAAATATATAACTCAGTGACATATTTAGCCTACTACTTAAAATATGTGTAACTCACTGACTAGGCCTATATAAGTTATATACAGAAATATATAACTCAGTGACACATTAAACCTACTACTTATAACTATCTAGCCTAATTTAATGATTCACTTCAACTAATATCTAATATCTTCAACTAATAAACTAATATCTAGCCTAATTTATTGATTTACTTCAACATTAGCTTGCAAAACTAATGTAAAACCTATATCTAGCCTAATTTAATGATTCACTTCAACTAATATCTAATATCTTCAACTAATAAACTAATATCTAGCCTAATTTATTGATTCACTTCAACATTAGCTTGCAAAACTAATGTAAAACCAATATCTAGCCTAATTTAATGATTCACTTCAACTAATATCTAATATCTTCAACTAATAAACTAATATCTAGCCTAATTTATTGATTCACTTCAACATTAGCTTGCAAAACTAATGTAAAACCAATATCTAGCCTAATTTAATGATTCACTTCAACTAATATCTAATATCTTCAACTAATAAACTAATATCTAGCCTAATTTATTGATTCACTTCAACATTAGCTTGCAAAACTAATGTAAAACCTATATCTAGCCTAATTTAATGATTCACTTCAACTAATATCTAATATCTTCAACTAATAAACTAATATCTAGCCTAATTTATTGATTCACTTCAACATTAGCTTGCAAAACTAATGTAAAACCTATATCTAGCCTAATTTAATGATTCACTTCAACTAATATCTAATATCTTCAACTAATAAACTAATATCTAGCCTAATTTATTGATTCACTTCAACATTAGCTTGCAAAACTAATGTAAAACCAATATCTAGCCTAATTTAATGATTCACTTCAACTAATATCTAATATCTTCAACTAATAAACTAATATCTAGCCTAATTTATTGATTCACTTCAACATTAGCTTGCAAAACTAATGTAAAACCAATATCTAGCCTAATTTAATGATTCACTTCAACTAATATCTAATATCTTCAACTAATAAACTAATATCTAGCCTAATTTATTGATTCACTTCAACATTAGCTTGCAAAACTAATGTAAAACCTATATCTAGCCTAATTTAATGATTCACTTCAACTAATATCTAATATCTTCAACTAATAAACTAATATCTAGCCTAATTTATTGATTCACTTCAACATTAGCTTGCAAAACTAATGTAAAACCAATATCTAGCCTAATTTAATGATTCACTTCAACTAATATCTAATATCTTCAACTAATAAACTAATATCTAGCCTAATTTATTGATTCACTTCAACATTAGCTTGCAAAACTAATGTAAAACCTATATCTAGCCTAATTTAATGATTTACTTCAACTAATATCTAATATCTTCAACTAATAAACTAATATCTAGCCTAATTTATTGATTCACTTCAACATTAGCTTGCAAAACTAATGTAAAACCTATATCTAGCCTAATTTAATGATTCACTTCAACTAATATCTAATATCTTCAACTAATAAACTAATATCTAGCCTAATTTATTGATTCACTTCAACATTAGCTTGCAAAACTAATGTAAAACCTATATCTAGCCTAATTTAATGATTCACTTCAACTAATATCTAATATCTTCAACTAATAAACTAATATCTAGCCTAATTTATTGATTCACTTCAACATTAGCTTGCAAAACTAATGTAAAACCTATATCTAGCCTAATTTAATGATTCACTTCAACTAATATCTAATATCTAATAATACATGCATACACCCTAGAAGATTTAAATAAAATACTTTTACCACTAAAACTAGGTAAAAAATGCTGTTTGATTAAAAAATTAAAGTTAAGCCAAAGTCACTTATTTCAAATGCAAGGATTATTTAATTTTACAAACTTCTTAATCTTATAACTTTTGCTTTTGCCATTTTTTACACTGCCACTACAACCAAAATACCTTTTTAAAATTATTTCTTTACCCCTGTAATCACAAATTGAGATGGTAGAGAATTTTGATTCTGCTACTTTGGATTTTACGTCTGGGAGATCTTCTTTGGTCAGTTGTAGTTCAACTGGGAGAGAGGATTGTCTCCGAGACGCAAGCTGCCCATCAGATCCAAGATTGAATATGAAAGGAGATGGCAGGTCTAGAATGATAAAAAAGAGCTTTGAACAATAGCTTCATGTCGTATATTAGGGGTGAGAGCTATAGGAATGATCATCCCCCTCCCAAAATTTACTAGTGGGTCATAAATGACATTAAATTAAACATTTTCCAGGCTGAGGGGGGGATTAAGATGTTCTTTTAACTTATTTTCTTACCTAAGACTGTTTAAATACCCTAGGATTTATCATCAGTGGTGTAAATAAGAGTAAATGAAGGGTAAAAAACTAAACAATGGAAACTGTTGGGACAAAAGAATTATGGTTGCGTTCCGTTTCAAAACGTCCAAAATAAACTTATTCTAGAGTGATTTCTTCCATTATATGTGGTTCTTGGACACATTGTTAAATAAGCAGCCACCAAAAATGCGCTATTAGTAACAAAAGCCGATAGAAACAGCTTGGTCTAGAATATGCCACGGATAGGGGCTACCCATTAATTTTGAAAATTACTAATCATAGAGAAAAACGGCTTGACAGATATGGATTGAATTTTTTACTACTAAATTGTACTAGTGGCTTTTTTCCTACGTCCTTTTAATGGTTTCAATTTATTTTTCTTCATTCAACTCTCCCATTCTCTTATTCACTCTGTACCTATCTACTTTATAGTAGGATATACAGCAGAAGAAGCATAGAAGGAGAAGATATAGTACAAGCAGCAGCGAGGCTCAAATTTAACGGAGGAAAAAATATACTTAGGCTGACTTCGTTGTTTGCGATACCGTTAAAATGAACGTTTTCAACCAAATCATATTAAAAATTTTGAGCTTATATACCTGCTTTATAAATGATCTTAGATTATGTGTATCAAAAGCGTGCTTAGGGCAAAATTTTAAACAAAATGATGGAACAGTGCCAATTATATTGGAAAACGTTATATTTTCACTGTAAAAATACATAAAAGAAGGTGACGATTTTCCATGACTGACAATTTTCCATGAATTGTGATACGTTCATCGAGTCGACGGATCAAATCTAGATGCTATAAGAGCCCTTCCTTATAATTGATGGTTGTGTGTCACAAATTTCAATAGTCTGTCATAATAAAATAATAGTTTTAAACAAAAAATATCCCAGACCAAAATTCCAAAATGGGAAGTCAGTTGATGATTATATGATTCATTTTCATGAAAGTTTGCACAATCAGTGCGTAAGGTGTGAGCTGTCGTTAAGTTATAAGCGGGGATTCCCCCATGGGTTCCTGACGCAGGGTTACATATAATTGCGTCATACATATTAGACCTGACTGTTTGAAACGGGTTAAGGCCTGTGACGTCATTGAAGTCCAGTGGGGTGTGTCTTGGAAGTCTTGCGTAGGTGTGACGGCTTAACGGTTTGGTAGCTCCAGGTATCTAATGTGCTATAATGGCTTCTGTTGCCTGGGGAGGCATGTTTTGACATGATTTTGTACAAGTGTCTAGACACTTAGAGGGAAGTTTCGCCTAGAAACAATGGGTGGTATTGAATAATAACTCCATTTATTTTCAAATATATCCAGACTTTCATCCAACAACCAACAAACAACAAACATAACCAACACACATAACCAACTAACATAAACAGCAAGCATAACCCTCAACCAATAACCAACATTCATAACCAACAACATAACCAGCAAACATAACCGACATCCAACAATCAAAAAAAATAACCCGTAACGATAACCATCAAGAAACATAACCATCAACAAACATAACCAACATTCATAACCATCAATCAACAAACATAACCATCATCCAGCAATCATAACCATCAAACCACATAACCACCAAACATTAATCATAACCAACATAACTAAAAAAACAAATTCAACAACCATTAAACATTAATCATAACCAACAACCAACAATCATAACCAATGTCAATTTCCCTGTGTTAATTTCCTATCTATGTTGCAGAAACAGGGCATGTTGCGACGTCAGAAGGCATGTCCTAGAAATCTTGCCTAGAAACAGGGCTCTCACTCATGGGAATCTTGCCAGGGCGTGCTTGGGATCTTGCCAGGAGTGGGAATCTTGCCAGCTAGAAACAGGACTCTCACGGGAATCTTGCCAAGGGTTGAAATCTTGCCAGAGAGAAACAGGGCTCTCACAGGAATCTTGCCAGGGGTGGGAATCTTGCCAGGTGTGGGAATCTTGCCAGCTGGTAACAGGTGCGAGGGATTAAGAGCTCCCCTTGTTAATTTCCCTATTATCCCGACTACACTCCAAGTAATTGAAAAATCCCAGGACTCTTGTCAAGGATGGGAATCTTGTCAGCTGGAAACAGGGATGTTGGGACGTCAGAGGGCATGACTTTAAAATCCTATGGGAAAAGGGAGGGGATGACTTTAAAAGTAGTAAGACCTCACTACTTCTTCCCACGCCACTTTTTTCCCAAAATCGTTCAATCAAAATTTTGAGATATTTTTTTCTTTCAGCATAGTTGAAAGACTCAATACCTATGTCTTTAGAGACAAAACGACTTCCTGCAGCCCCTGGGAAAAGGTATCTAAGTTATAAGACTTGCCCATTGTTTTATTTGCTATTGGGAAGTATGCATACATTTTTTGGGTGGGAAGGGGAGGACGAATTTTCTGCTGCGAGGGTTTTGCACGGGGAGAATTTTCCATGGAGAGGGAAGTTTCCAGGGGTGAACTTTTCAGGGGAAATTTTACACTGGGTGAATTTGCCAGAATTCCTATACGAAATTTCTTTATATATCTTGCTTTCTCTTTACCGATTCAATTTTAGGTGTGGAGATGTTAAGGGTAATTTTCTGGGGTAAATTTTTGCTATGATTGAACTGCCCAGAGCATATTTCTGTGGGGAGGGGAAGTTTTCCGTGGAGATGGAGCTAGGTATCCTGGCGTTATTTAAAAAAATGATCAGAAATTTAATTAAAAAAACAAGTTTTTCAACTGAATGTAAGGAGCAACATTAAAACTTAAAATGAACAGAAATTATTAATGTGTATGAGGGGTATATATATATATATATATATATATATATATATATATATATATATATATATATATATATATATATATATATATATATATATATATATATATATATATATATATATATAGATATATATATATATATATATATATATATATATATATATATATATATATAATATATATATATATATATATATATATATATATATATATATATATATATATATATATATATATATATATATATATGTATATATATATATACATATATATATATATATATATATATATATATATATATATATATATATATATATATATATATATATATTATATATATATATATATATATATATATATATATATATATATATATATATATATATATATATATATATATATTATATATATATATATATATATATATATATATATATATATATATATATATATATATATATATATATATATATATATATATATATATACATACATACATATATATATATATATATATATATATATATATATATATATATATATAAATATATATATATATATATATATATATATATATATATATATATATATATATATATATATATATTATATATATATATATATATATATATATATATATATATATATTATATATATATATATATATATATATATATATATATATATATATATATATATATATATATATATATATATATATATATATATATATATATATATATATATATATATATATATATATATATATATATGTATATATATATATATATCTATATATATATATATATATATATATATATATATATATATTATATATATATATATATATATATATATATATATATATATATATATATATATATATATATAATATATATATATATATATATATATATATATATATATATATATATATATATTATTTTGTAATGATTAGTAAATAAAATAAATTTGTATAAAAATGTATATGTCCAGGGGGAAAACACGAAAATTTCTAGCATTCCGTTCCGGGGAAACATTTCTGATTATAGTGGCTTCATGTTTCAGCTCATGGGTACTTTTGCAATGCAAACAAAAGTTGACGGCATATTTTTACCGGGATCTCCCTTTATTAAGTTGTTTTCCTTGTCTTTTCTATAATTGTGCGAACTTTCTTGTGTACTAATAACTGCACTAATTACTAATAAACAAATACATATTTAGGATCACCATAAAAGCTGATTCTTTGATTGAATGTTATCAATATTTAAGTTCTTACACTTTCGTTATTGACAAGGATCGTTATTTACTTAACATTCATTACTATGAAGAATTTAATTTTTTTTTTTTTTTTTTTTTTTTTACACCAACCAAATCATATATAAAAAATGTTAGTGGAAAACTGGAAAGAGGCCTCTCAGGTACAAATTAAAACTTATATTTTTCTAATTAAGAGTCAGAATCTATTGGCAGGCAGTCAACGATGGGACGACACACATTTTTTCCATGGTTTTCCCCAATGCTGCTCTTTTTCCTTTGGTTTCCTTATAATTACTTTATAGGTTGAATTTCCAGGGGGGACCATGTCCCCTTGTCCCCTGACGGTGCCCATGGTGAAATCCAAGGTGCAATGAAGCCCAAATACGGGCAAAACTTCCAAGTTTGCTGACGATACTCAGTTTACAATGACTACAACAGAAGCCGGATAGACACCAGAGATCAAACTGCTTTTTGATTAGAAGAAAACATGTCCATGTTACATGACAGAAGTGTAAATTACTACCCCTGGGTTGAAGAAATTAAGCTATAAAGTGAAGCTACAAAACGCTCAAGTTTTATGTAGTATCTCGGTGTCATGTTAGATGAGTGTCTAAATTTCAATATCGTTTTGCATTTATAAGCACAAAAATAGGTAAGATTTTAAAATTCTGAAGAAATCAACAATTTTTTTCCCAAAAAAGTTTATTAGAATGTCATATTTTACTCTTATTCATCTATTTCTATTGTATTGTGAAATTGTTTAGTCGTCGAAGCACACTAGCAATTTAAACCCGCTCCATGTATTTTGACCTGTGATTTATCTTGGAGTTCGGTAAGATCTAGGCATGATTGATGATTTTATTACGTGACTGCACCGAACAGGTACTTCACTCTACAATACTATATAACTACATTTATACCCAAACACTAAAATACTTACACGAACTGCAAAAAAAAATAAAAAATATATAAAGAATGAAATAAAAACTACACATTCACTAAACCATCCTCAGAAAACTTTCACAATAACCTCAAACATCAAATCTATTTGTGCTATACAGGAATTTCTTCACTATGTTCCTAACATTTTTGTCACCAATTATCAAACTTAAATCAAAAGGGAAGCTAACATTATGTTCTCTCCATTCAAAAATCATATTAAACCTCTGACGAACATAAAAAGGACAATCATACAGGACATGCTCACAGTTTTCTATACATCCACATTCACACGTTGGGCTATCAGTCATGCCTATTCTATGTAAAAAAAATCAGTTTCGAATGGTCTGTTATAAACTGAGTTAAAATATAACTTGATTCAAGTTTTTGCGCACAAATTAAATATTCTTTACCTTTGAAAAATCTAACAGGCCAACTACTCATATAATTTTCAAATATTACATACCATTTATTATATAGAGCATTTTTTAAAACACTACGATTCAGTTGGAAAGGTGAAAAATAATTTTCCATCAGAAACTCAACTCCTAGCAACTCAGCAACTATTTCATCGGTAAAAACGCTATGATCAACGGAATATCTATTTAAAGGAAAACTAGGATGCACAATATCTGGCAAAAGGGAGGACGTCCCTTTTTAACAAACCTCATCCCTGCCAGTTCTATTGCTCTTAGACCGATTGGAAGGACACCAGAAAGGGCCGTAATAACATGATTTTGAGCAGTTCTAAACGACTTCGAAATACTAAGGGTTGAACATCTTTGTGCTGACTGTAACATATTCTGTATATTTTTTTTCTTAAGGCTCCAATCCATACTGGAGCCGCGTACAAAATAGTACTTTCAATTACTGACTTATACAATTTTCTAAGAGCGAAAGGCTTTAAGCCCCAGGTCATCCTTGCCGCGCTTAAAAGACGACTCGAATATTTCTTAGCTTCATTAGTTCTGCATGTTCAATGTTCTGTCCAAAGAAGTTTCCTATCTAAAATTACTCCCAAATATCGAACTTTATCCTTAACTTCAATAACGTCGCCTCCAAATACTAAATTAACGTGAGGGGTTTTATGTCTATTTGTAAATAAGACGGCCTCTGTTTTTAATGTGTCAAATGTTAATTTATTATTTACTGCCCATTTATCAAAACTCTTGAAAACCTTATTTGCTACTTTTTCCAGTGTACTTACATTCTTTGCTGTAATAATAGCACATATGTCATCAGCATATGCTTGAATCAAACAATTTTCATTTATATTAATTTCAAGAATATCATTAATATTAACAAGCCAAAGAAAAGGAGATAGAATTCCACCTTGTGGACATGACTTTTCTAGTTTATGTAAGTTTCCATTTTCATATGCAACTGTTCGATCTGTTAGACAACTATGAATTAATTTTATTAAGCCAGAAGGGCATTCTTTTTCCTTTAACTTTTTAATAATTCCTGGATGCCAAGCATTATCGAACGCCCCTTTTATATCAAAAAATATACACAATGTAAATAACTTCTTCTTTTTATTTTTTTCAACCATAGTCACCAAATTATCAGCCGCATCTACCGTGCTTTTATTTTTCGAAAAATCAAACTGATAATCAGTAATCCAATTTTTATCTTTACTTAAATTATTCAGTCTACCCATTATTAACTTCTCAAAAATTTCTACTAAATTAGAAAGTAGACTTATAGGGCGATACGATCGAGCGTTACCGTCATTTTTTTTACCCTTTTTATTTATTACTATCACATTAGCCTTTTTCCATTCTTTAGAGAAATACGAAATTTTCAAACACACGTTTAAAATTTTTAAAATAGTTGGTGCAATTACATTCATATTGTTTTTCAAAATTAAATTTAAGATTCCATCTGGGCCTGGGGCTTTCATTGTTTTTAGTATTTTGATAATTTCTAAAAGGTCTTGAAACTGAAAATCCTCACTATTTTCTACATCTTCTTCTAATATCTGCTTTACTTCTTGTCGAATTGTATGATGATAGCTATTGTCATCTAATATCTCATCTTTCGTGAACCACTTATTTAAAAGTACATCCCCAGATTCAGTCATTGAATTCGTAAAAGTACCATCACTCTTTTTAATATGGATAGGCTTTGCAGTTCCACCCTTCAACCTGCAAATCTTATGAATTGTATTCCACGGATCCGTTGTCCCTTTTTCTTCACAAAAACGCCTCCAATCTTCTTTTTTAGCCTTCAAAATTTCCATCTTATATTTACTTTTAGTATTTTTCATATTTAATTCGCTTTTCATCGATCTTAATATGATAAAAATTATCGTATTACGTCTATATTCTTTCCTTAGTTCACTTAATTGTGGTGTCCACCAGTGGCAATATCTTTTTAAAAATTATTGTGACGCATAGGAGTCGATTCTTTTATAGCATTCTGTAATAATTTAGTTAAATGATCAACGGCTGAATCAATTGCTTCTTCTGAAGCCGAATTACATGCAAAAACTTCATCAATACGGTTCAGTAAAACAGCACTAAATACGTCCCAATTAGTCTTCTTAAAATTATATCGCTGGTTCATATTTTTCTCTCTAATCTCATCATTAAAACTGAGATCAAAACTTATATACAAATTGTCTGACAGTGAGGGAGGGTACTGTAGGACTCTCCAATTTTCAATATATGTCAAAAAATGTATACTAGCTATCGTTACATCTGGGCTAGAATAATGATGAACGTATGTGGGTGAATCAGGATCATTAGTAACAACAAGTTGTTTACAAGTTACAAAATCCTCTAATTTTTTTCCTTTATGATCTGTAGAAACACCGTTTAGCCACATTGGACTTTTAGCGTTAAAATCCCCACCTATCACATAAAAAGAATTACAAATTCTATCCAAAATACTCAGCTGATAATCTAAGGACTGCACCGAAGGGGAGCAATATACTGATGACACTCTAATGATTCTTGACTTCAAATAAATAGATACGGTGACACACTCGTTTGTAGACTCATCATAATGAATATCGCACTTAAATTCTTTTTTAACTAATACTGCAGCACTGAAGAATCTTTTCTCAAAATCAAACTTTGAGAATACTGCATAATCACTTGGTACACATGTTATTTTTCCGAACTTGTTGACATACGGTTCTTGTAACAATACCATATCTGGTTTTAAGTCACAAAGTGTCTTCTGAAACTGAACTAGTGCGCTAGAAGAGTGCTGAAAGTTAATCTGAAAAAATGTCAGTTTGTTTGCACTAAGTAAGTCATTTTGATTATTCAATTATACTGAATGTTCTTCTTGAGACGGTCTATGATTTTGCGAGCAATTGGGCATTTTTCAAATTCATAGGATGCATGTGGCTCACATTTGACATTTTTTTTATTACATGACCGACACACCGGGCGACTTGTAAAAGGTTTTTCACAGTCCTCGTAAGCATAGTTACTCATGTACCATGAGCACGCAACATCACCCTTACAAACAGAACGTTTATGTCCATAGAGACAGCACTTCGCACATCGAATGATGTTGATGTGATCCTCACAATCAACCATTAAAAAGCCGAACTTAAGTCCACGATTTGAAAGGATTTCCTTCCGTAATACTGGGCTGACTTCAATAATCACTGTTTTTCTCGTTCTTCTTTCCACAACACTGATAACCTTGAAGGTTTCACCTTTCGCTATGAGGTCTTTAACTGAGAGGTTTGAGTCCATCACACAACTCATACATTCTTCGCGTGTTACGTAACCTGGTATTTCTTTCGCTACCATTCGTGGGAGACGCTTCGTGACTGGTTTTGGTTTGAACTGCAACTGTTCAAATTTTTCTGTTAAAACAATGAGGACTTCATCTAAGTCATTTTTGATCTGCATTTCAAGAATATATTTACCTCCTCGTCCCGGTACAATTTTCTTTGCTGTGAACTTTAGCACTTGGGATATTTCTTTGGTAACATGTTCAGTATTTTGATTTCTCTGAGATCTATTCCTTCCATCTTGGTTCTTTAGGGTAGTGTTCATTGGTTCGAGGACCAGGCAATGTGACTCGGGTCTTTTTGCTACGCTGGCATACGACCGGGCACAATTCTGAATGATGGGCGAACTTCGACGAATTTCTTGCAACTCGGTCTGTAGTTTGATAATTTTCTGCAGGTGTTTATTCTTGTTACGGAGAAGTTCCGAATTTTCTTCTATTACAGTCTGGTGCAAAACCAGGATCCAGTCGCATATTCCTCTAACATTATCTTTCCCACAAGGGACTTTTTTAACGTTTCCGAAGACCTCTTTCAGAAGTCTCAGTAATGCAACGACACTTTTTTGTTGATCGACGGGACATAAACTTTTGTCTTCATTTTGGCCGCCGGTATCATTGCCCGAAACCATAGTCACTGTCACTGGTGAAAGCGAAAGTCAAACCCGGTTAACAAAAACTATGGTCTTGCCTTGGGAAGCTAATATTCACTGGATTGTTTTCATGATTTGCTGGTGATTAATACACAGATTAATTCGAATAATGTGATGGATTCTGTGCCATCCTGTACTGCACTTTATTGTCTACAATGTAGTTTAACTTTTATCACTATTCACTGAAAGCTAAGCGATACATCCACTTTTTTCCGAATCTCTCTAACAGAGGTCTTCACACCTTGAAAGCTAAACTAAGACTCAAGATCTAGGCATCATCAATTAAAAGTTCTACGTTAATTTTTTGGTTTGGTTAAAATTTCTGTAAATTGTTTGTGCATAAATTGTTTTTTAATTTGTGACCTGTGTGTTTTTCGGACTTTTATGAAGAAAGGGAACATAAGTATAAAACTAGGAATGCTAAACTGGTTAGAACGCCAGTTCCAATTATTACCAGACCTAAGCTTTTGTTAGATAAACCTTGAAGCCTGGAGCACACTTCCACATAAATAAAAGTTAAGAAGACCTTTGAGGAATTGGAATTCCATGCTTCTTTGCAATATATTTGTGTTTCCCAATATTCTAGAGGTGGATTCATTTATTCAAATTTGAGTGAATATGTGCTTGTGAACTGATACAGGAGATTTTGTTCCAAGTGTCTTTTGATTGGATGAGCGTCAGAATGTGTCAAAAATTGTGATTATTGGTAGACTATGAGTGTGAAATTCCTTTCAGTTTCCTGTTAACAGATTGATTTTATAATGATTGATTAATTCCTTATTAGGGATGGAGAGTGGAAAAGTAAGAGATGTTTTCTCCGAGGAAGTGTATTAGCAGTTGATATATGTTTTTTTCGTTTGTCCCAAACACGCTAATTTTTGTCGGGACTTATTTTGAATGTGAGTGGTTGTATTTATTTATTTTTGTTTTGTTTGTATGGTATGGGGAATTAAATGTTGTGTTTTTTTGACCCGTTTGTTAATACAAAAATAAAAATAAAAACGGACATTTGTCACTACTTTCACGCCCTTAACAAGGTCCTGCATACCATCTATGTTTTTGTATTTGATAGCCAAAGATGAAACCTATATCCTCCACTAATTCTTTTGAATAAGAATTAATTTTGTATTTTCAAAAACATAACTATTTCGAATAAAAGTTGATATTTGAAATAAATTTCGTGCAAGGGTCGAAATACGTATTCTGAGTAGGTTTGCTTCGGAAAGTAAGACATGTACGATAGTTTTCCTTCCACCTCTTTTTTCATAAGCATCATCTCTATTTCACTATCATCATGATCTCTATCATCATCAGTATTTCACTAGCATTCATTCAGTGAACACCTAGCTTGAAAACGGATATTTTATAGTCTCTGATCAATAAAGAACTGGTTTCTTCAACTAAACGGATTAAAATACAGGTGAAATTTGTTGCGCAATTGTCTTTTCTGGAGCAAACAAAATTGTAACAAACTCGATTATCCTTGGATTTTGATATTTGACTATTCTTTGGATTGGCGTATTGTATTGCAATTTGGATAGTGATATATTACAACCGGTGAACGAACTTGATTATCCTTGGCCTTTTATATTGGTTTATGCTTTGGATTAGCGTTTTGTATTGCAATTTGCAAGTGATTTTTTGCACCAAAAATGCAAAACATGCTTTGAACGAGTGCACAAGGATTTTTGAATAGCAGTACTTTTGATAAAGCAAATGCAATGGAAGCAGCAGCGGTGAACCAACATCTCCAGGAGATAAGTTTTAAGTTGGATCTCCTACCGAAATTGTCTTCGGACGTTTTAGAAATACAGCAGGAATTTAGCCGGGTACGAGTACATGTACAATTATCTCAAGCCTTAGAAATTAACGAGAAAATCTAAACTAGGCCTGTCAGGCTAAAAATGCTAGTGTTGGCCAAGCTCCTAGTAGAGCGGCACCCCCCTCGCCATCTGTTGCAGTAAATCAGCCCTACTTTGAAAATTCGGGGGGGAGAAAATTCCGGTTGTGAAGACAGCGATACCGGTACAATTGTAGATGCGCAAGCTATGCCCCAGTGACCAAGAGTGCGTAAGAGTGCAGAAATAATCAGTCCCGATGGTCTACTGAGGAATCCTCCAAAAAATGTTCGTGGTGGCTGGGAAAGAGGTGATACCAGTGGTGGTATCCCGTACCGTTGTAATATAGGAAGATCGGCATATAACACACGTAAAGACTACTACAGGATGGATTTCAGTGAATCACAGAGAATTCCTCCAGAGACACAATTCAATCTTGATGCTGATAAAGCATAAACACAAATTAGCGGTATGCAGGCCATACGCGTGAAAACATGGTCAAGTATGTGTCTTGGAATGTTCAAGGACCAAGGAATAAAAAAGTGAAGTGGAACTTGAAATAACAAAATTTGATTTTGTTGCATTAGTAGTGTCATGGCACAGTGATGATGAAATGCCATCTTTTCGCGGTTTTATAACCGAACATGTTGTCCGTTCTGTTTCAAGGAACTCCCGGCATTACGGTGGTATCTTAGTGCCTTTAAAGATAATTTTTTTTGTCTTTTAATAAGCTGAAAATTGAATCAGAAAACCTTGTTTGGATTAGATTGGTATGTCACTCAGGTCTGAAATTGTTGGTTTGTGCAGCTTATGTCCCACCGCAATCTAGCTCATATACTGCAGAGGATACATGGTCTATATTACAAAAAGAAGCTACAGTTTTTCGTAGTAAATTTATTTCCCATAAAATATTGCTGGTAGGAGACTTTAATGCTTATACAGCTGATTTGGTTAACCTGCCAGTTGTTGATATACCGGCCGTTTATGAGGTTGTTCCTCATATGTACAGGATCCCCAGAAAGAGCATGGATGATTGAAGAAAAGTTAATGTTTGGGGTAGAAAACTACTGGCGCTTTGTTCAGAGGTTGGAGTTGGGATTGGAAATGGGAGGTTTGGGGTGGATAAGTCAAGGGGTGATTATACTAGTAGAGTAGTACATTATACTTTGCTTAATGCCCTAGGAATTACCATGCTATTTGCTTGATGCTCTACACCTTTTCAAAGAGAGTGAGTATCCCCTCACATGGCCTTATACTTTGCGTAAAGCTATATGAATTACCGTGCTATTTGCATACAGCTCTACACCTTTTCAAAGAGAGTTAGTATCCTCTCACACCTATGTTCCTTGTTACCTTTCCAAGCAAAGTGATCAAACACGTCTTTAGCAACTTCGTTCATCATAACGTGATTTTTTTTTACGAAAAATTAGAAATTGTCAAATTGCGTAATCTGAGAATGGTCTCATTCTAGAAATACCGGTTTACAGCTACTTATAATCATGTTTTTTTGCTATATATATATGGAACAAATTGATCATTCTGGGTCAGTTGATTAATAGAAGTTGTAATAAGCCTATAAGAATCAATTTATAAAATCGTTCTAATGGACAATAAAAGAATTATATTGGTAAGTAAATATACATTATTCGTGGACTAATATAAGAAATAACCTTTTTATTCATATCTATCATTATGAGTTTCACACAGAACTATCTATCATTTGAGTTTCACACAGAAAGGGAACTTCTGTAATTATGCAAGCTCTCAAAGCTACGATAAATTTCGCATGTTCATAACAGCTGTTTAGATATTTTGATTAGAAGGCTGTTTTCTCGTGAGATTATATGTCACTGCACTCTTCTTAATTAAGCAAACTTAAACGATCATCGTTTGCTCGGCTAACAATTTATAATCAGCTACTTGTATGGGTGCGTGTCAATTTACTCAAGGGTTTTTTTTCTATGTGTTTTAGGATGATTTAAGCCTATAAGAATACAAGTTACCTAGTGAATAACTAAAAATTGATTTTTATTTCCAGGACTCTGATAATCAAGTGTCAAGTCAAAAACGACCAAAACTCAATGACACAGAAGAGTTCAATTTTGAAGATATTTTAGGGGAAGGTGGCATACCGTCTCCTGATAATTTGGATATATCGACATTAGACGATTTATTTGTTATGCTAGACAATATTCAAAATCCTCCAGAATTCCATTCTTCCCACGAGGACCCGTCGTATAAAACACTAAAGCCCGTTGGGAGGACTAGCATGAACTTGAGGAGAGATAGTGTAATCCACTATGCGCCACGAAAAGTTTATACCGAGCTAGCTCTAAGTTCCACGGTAAGCACGATTTAACTTTTACATTCGACTCAGAGATGGAGTTCATGTACTAAAGTTTAAAAAAAAACGGGTCAGCACGCGCCTCTTGGCCTAAT